>BSBM01000133.1:735000-1935000 GCA_027924585.1 Larix kaempferi | reverse complement strand
GATTGTCTGCAAATTATTTAGAGTTAAAAAACAATAATCAAAGTAAAGGAGCGAGTATGTACATTGACAGAAGGCCCAAAGCATCAGGTAATATTGCGGGGTTTCTAAACAGCACACAACTCGGGTCTACAAATAAACAACCCAATTGCATATTCGAGGGGCATGAAGGAAACAGTGTTTTCGTCTGCGCTATAAAATCAATAGCATCAGGGGAAGAGTTGCTGATCAGTTACAATCTGAATCGGATAGATACATATGCAGATACTTCGAGAGTGGTACATATAACATTTCACCAAACCTGTAATCAATGAATATAGTATCTTACGTTTTTGTTTATGTTATTAAGTTCGCAATATGTTTTCCATTAATTTTTTTTTAAATATGTTTTTAAATAATATTTTCCCCGTGTATTGGTTTCAGTTCGAAATTAATGTTTTCAATTACTTTGTTGCAGTCAGTTGATCGGGGCAAGTCCCCAATGGAGCCTCGGAGGCCGACAACCCCCTATAGGCGACGGGTATATATACCACATTTTTACTTATCTGCTTCTTTCGAAAGTACATTTGTTTAATTATGATATCAACGTGGTCAATATTTTGTTTGTAGGTTGAGGATTGGGGCAAGAGCCCCATGACGGATGATAGGACAGATGCATCGACTACACCACAGCAGGTATACCCCATTGTAAAGTTTTGAAATTGAATATAAAAAATATGTTTTTAATTAAGATTTTATCAATGTATTGGATGTTTCACTTCAAAATTAATGTTTTCAATTCTTGTGTTGCAGTCATCCGATGGGGGAAGGCCCCCAATGGATCATAGTGTTAGTACACCACACTCATCGGGTCATGAGCAGGTATATAGCACGTTGTGAATTTCATAAACTGTATTTAAGCATTATGTTTTCTAATTATATTAATGATTTCAAATTGATATTAATGTTTTCTATTTTTATGTCGAATGATACTTATCTATCGACACAGGATCCGAGGCATATGGATTTGGGGAACATTACCAACGATCTTTCCTCGTGAATTCAAAGGATATCCAGGAGGTAGTTGAGAAAGGAAAAGCAAAATTAAATGATGAGGTCGTCCGTCTGTTAATATCTCATCCGTAAACGGATGAGACTAAAGCAAAGATAGATTGTTTGTTGCTTAGAGTATAGCGCTTGGATGTAAGATGCAAACTCTTTAATTATAAGTCTATTTCAAATGATTTTTTTTTCCTATTCGTATATGAGTAACTAAAATATTATTTGTTTCTATAGGCATTTTTTTCCTTGGTACTACTAGTGAGGGGCATTCTGGTACCACTGAGCATGAAACCCCCACCGCCACTGATCATGTATCGTTTCCGTCTAGCCAGTCGAGAACGCAAATTGAGGCACCCAAGACGGAACATGAGAGTACTACACCCTTTGGTGGTCCAAGCATGACAGGTCGTGCCGACCAAGATCAGGGGGTACATGCAGAAGAGTATGACATTGATACTGCCCTCGATGCATTTCCTAGATCTTTCTGTGTCACTAGCACAGGAACAGTTGAGACTACTTTTTTGGTGGATGAAAATCTTGTCCCCTATAAGATGAATAAGATTCCAGGTACTATTTACAAAATGTTTTAACTATTTATTATAATTTTATTGGAATGTAATTATGAATCATTCTTTTTACACTAATTAACACATACTCGTTTTTGCAGGAAATGATGTCTTTTATAGACATCTAAATGATTGGTATTTAGAACTATTTGGGCCCACCATCCGCACATGGTGGAACCGACAAAGTAAAGTTTTGAAAGATGAGCTTATTGCTCACATGGTTGGGTTTTTTGGTGCTAAAACCTTCAACCATAAAAAGGTCCTCGAAAAAGTTGGCCAACATTTACACATTTGTAAGGGAGTAATATAGGAACTGTTAACACCCAAAAAGTGCTCACTACCTCATCTACCCCATTACATGACTCATTTGTCCATATTTCCTACCATATTTGCCTCCGGAACCCTTAAAAAGCCATTAAAAAGCCTCCAAAAGGCCAAAAAACCATTAAAAAGGCCTCCAAAAGGCCAAAAACCCCATTTTTCCCCAAAATAAAGTAAAGTCCTCCAAAAATAGCAAAAACCCTCTAAAAAGGGAATAAAAAATACAAAAAAGAGGAAAAAGAGGGAAAAAAGGAAGCAAAAACCCTATACAGCTAACCTAAACCATATGGTGCCCAAAACCATGGGTCAGCACTCCACCACTAAAAACCTATAAATATGTGATGGAGGCTCCCCATTTTCCATCCATAGTCATCCATATCCTTACTTTTCCAAAATCACTCCTGAAACCCTAGCTCACCCTTGAGCTACTTTCATATCTAAGTGCCCCTTTGGCCCATTTCCAAAACCCTTTGGAGAAGGAGAAAGGAACAACATTGGAGCTTGGAATCAACCCTCTTGGACTACTGCAAGGGCTTCATCAACCAGGTAACTTTTAATACAGAAAGAGAAATCTCTTGCCATATTTTCATGTTTTATTATTTATGTTAATGCTCATGCTAGGTTAAATTTTATACTGTTTTACTGCTTTTATTTACTGTTTTCTGAACTGCTACTAAGGAGGCCCTTCTCCTTAGTAGGTGCTCATTTGCACAAGCTAGGGTGAAAACCCTAGCTACAGTTTTAGCGACTCCCCTAGTGTTCCTTTGAATTTCTGGTTATAGTTTTAAACGTTTTTAGTTTTCTGCACTATTTTTTGTTTTTTCCTTTCGGTTGTCCCTTTCAGCTGCCGTAAACCGCGTCTTTCGTCCTTTTTCCCGTGGTCCTCCTGCGGCTTTCAGCCATTTTCCTGCTATCCACCTGCGTCTTTCGACCCTTTTCCCGCAGTCTGCATGTGGCTTTCATCCATTTTCCTGCTATCCGCCTGCGTCTTTCGGCCCTTTTCCCGCGGTCCGCCTGTGGCTTTCATCCATTTTCCTACTATCAGCCTTCAAATTTTGGCCTTTTCCCCGTGGTCCGCCTGTGTCTTTCAGCCAAATTCCCGCAATCTGCCCGTGACTGTCGACCTGTTTCCCGCGATCCGACCGCGCAGATTTGCCACAGACCCGCGATTTGTTTTCTGCACTTTTTTCCCTATTTGAACCCGACACTTTGTTGCAATATTTTCTGCACCTACACAGCCATCTATCCTATCTGCAACCTTACTTCCCTATAGCCTATTTTCTGCAGTATTATTTATGTTCCATTTACAACATTTTTTAAAAATTTCAGCATTTTAATTGAAAAAAGAAAATTTTGCATTTCAAAGTTTAATTTTTGCATTATTATTTTTAATTAGAAAGTTGCCCACCCCGTGGCACTTTTACTTGGGTTCATCATCTCACACGCACACACTCTGTCACCTAATTCAAGTGAGCCCTAAAATACTACTTAACACAACCAACATTCTAACCCCACTTGGGGAACACATAAGAATCTTGTAGTTAGGTAGGATCGGGGGGATAGGCATCCAAATAACACCCCTCGGTTGCTTACACTTAAGACATAGTTGTTGTCCATTAGGGAACCAAAATCCCCTAGTACTTTTTGGCACGGTCACAACCAGTTTATCAGAGGGCCTCTCCCCTAGGAGGGTTGAAGTAGCCAGACTGGTTCTGGAGGCCTGAGTGGAATACCGCACTCCATTCAATAACCGAATAATACCTTTTGTAGTTCTTGGTGTATCACCCGTATGGGGATACAGCGGCGATAGAACCAAACTGCAAATTCACCTTTTCTGGATGTGTCATGAACGAGGTATCTTAGTTTCCTTTTTTCTAGGATTGACTACCCAGTGTCCCTCCCGGTAGGGGGATATCTTTAGCCAGTTGGCTCTACTATCCATATTAACTGACTTGGATTTCATCACCTTGCAGAGGATATGTCTGGTTGAGTCAGAATACTATTTAGCTAGGTGTTTGCATGCTCCCTTACCTCCTTTTAGTATAGTGAGTCCATTATTTTTATTTTCTAGGAAACCTGCTGCTTGTTGGTATTCTGACCATTTCTGTTGATACTCCACTTATTGTAGCACAGTTGTTACGGTAAGTGTTTTGAGTTGGTTGTTGGCCTGAGTTCCATATTTTTCTGCACACTCGGTTGCATTAGGGTTTTTGAGTTGTTTTTCACTCAACACAACCCTCAGATACTTGACACCATCTGTCACCATTAAGTCCCTGAGACATTCTCGGTGCCTCCGGAGCGAGCCCCCACAGCATGGTTCACTTGACATCACCCGTCATAGACGTAGATCTTCATCACTTGATACCACTCGTCATAGATCTCGAGCTTTGTCACTTGAATCCACTCGTCAACGGCATAGAACTCTGTCACCCGATCTAGACGCCCCTTATTTTACCTCTAATTCTGAGGCAGAGTCCGAGAACCCCACTTACACTGCACCAACTAGCCTCATGGCTAGAATGACATCCAACCCTTTCTTTGTAGGGACCATTGGTGGAGCATCCACCACCACACCAGCTACCACACCTACTTTGGGTATGCCCTCGATGGGGCCCACATCTACCATTCCGATCACTGTACCCATTCCAGTAGCTAGCATACCCATCCCCACTCCATCAGTGACTCACACTACCCTTGGCGGTGCAGGACCATCCCATACCACATTCGTTCCTCCACCTGGGAGCAACATCCCAAACCCAGCCCCTCCACTTAGGGGCATTGGCCCCAACATGGTCACAACCACTAGTATGTCACATCCTTCTACTAGTTTTCCATTCATGGCTAGTCTCAACCTTCCTGACCTGGCTAGACTGACTAACGATCCCATCAGACACGACCCTGCATGGCCTCACATGCCCACCAAGCTCCCCTCCGACATCCCTAAGTTTGAAGGCAAGGCAAGTGAAGACCCCCAGAACCATATTATGTCCTTCCATCTATGGTGTTCCTCCAACTCCGTAGTGGATGACTCTGTCCACCTCCGTCTGTTACAGCGCATCCTCACTAGCTCTGCAGCTAAGTGGTACATCGAGCAGCCCCATGGGACCCATGCCACCTTTACTTCCCTTGCCTCGACTTTCCTGTAGTTCTTTCAGTTACCTGTCTGCTATGACGCGAGAGTTGAGATCCTACTGTCTTGCAGACTCTTGCAGACAGAACATGGCTACCCACATCACCTACCACATTCATGAGTGGCGTCGACGTCGTAGCCTCTGCAAAATCAAGTTAGACGACCGTAACTTCTTAGATTGGTTTCTAAAATCTCTCCTTCCTGTCATTGCCAAGGATGTGGCATCTGAGCAACCCCAGTCCGAAGAAGAGGCCATCCTCAAACCCCAGCAATTTGACCTTATTTACGCCCAGTCTGGTTACCTATATTCCATCATCTCTGACGCCCCCCGCGATGATTCCTCCCAACACGATGCACTGGGGGAATCCCATGCCATAGATGGCATCATTGGCCGTATAGCCTCACATAACCAACCCATTTCCATAGCACGTCCTAGCCATGGCCCCGACCTTTCACGGGCTACATCTAAGTCTAGAGCAACCAATTTGTATGCTCCCATGGCACATCACCACCATTCCCACGGACCCTCATGTCCACCTCAGTGCTTTGGTCATGCATCCCCCACTTATGCCCCCCCAATCGCACCTCAACCATATTACCACCCACAGGCTGCACTAGCTCCTGTATCTTCTCAATCCCAACCTACTTATTAGCCACCACAGGAAACCCCTGCGGCAAACCCACAACCCGTTCCGCAGACATATCAGCAACCCCCACAAGGTTCAGCACCTGCGCCGCCTCCACCTACTTATTATCCACCACATCCTGCTCTCGCACCTGCACAACCCCAGAATCCACCTGCTTCCCAAGGGCAAGTGTATGCCCAACAAAATCCACAGCAGAACCAAAATAACTAGCGCCAGCAGGGCCAGCAAAACCATGGCAAAGGCCATAACCGTGGGAACAACCCCCCTCCAGACCAAGGCGGTCAACCTCCCAATCCTCCAAACAACAATAACGCGGCACCTGCCAACTAGAACCCTGATCGGCCGCCCAAACAAGCCAAAAATCCTAATTTGTGAACAAACCATCCTTGTTCTATTTGCGGGGTCTATGGCCACTACACACATGCTTTCCCACATTTGGAGTGAGCTCGGCAACTCTGGACCGATGATGCCCACCGCCAAGGGTACGCAACTCCTCAGGCACTGCCCAACCCCCCACCACCTTAGAATCAACCCTTGGTGTTACAAAACCCTTTACCGACCCAAGGCGTAGTGAACTGGGACCGTTGTTCCAGGCTCTAGTTCGTTTCTTCTCTTCTCCACATCCCAGGAAAACCATCAAAGACTTATGATGTCTATCGGCCATACGATGAGCTCCTGCCCTCACACATCAGGGGGCAATCTGTTAACACCCAAAAAGTGCTCACTACCTCATCTACCCCATTACATGACTCATTTGTCCATATTTCCTACCATATTTGCCTCCAGAACCCTTAAAAACCCATTAAAAAGCCTCCAAAAGGTCAAAAACCCCTTTTTCCCCAAAATAAAGTAAATTCCTCCAAAAATAGCAAAAACCCTCTAAAAAGGGAATACAAAATACAAAAAAGAGGAAAAAGAGGAAAAAAAGGAAGCAAAAACCCTATACAGCTGACCTAAACCATATGGTGCCCAAAACCATGGGTCAGCACTCCACCACTAAAAACCTATAAATAGGTGATGGAGGCTCCCCATTTTCCATCCACAATCATCCATATCCTTACTCTTCCAAAATCACTCCTGAAACCCTAGCTCACCCTTGAGCTACTTTCACATCTGAGTGCCCCTTTGGCCCATTTCCAAAACCCTTTGGAGAAGGAGAAAGGAACGACATTGGATCTTGGAAGCAACCCTCTTAGACTGTTGCAAGGGCTTCATCAACCTCTACACCTGAGGTAACTTTTAATACATAAAGAGAAATCTTTTGCCATATTTTCATGTTTTATTATTTATGTTAATGCTCATGCTAGGTTAAATTTTATACTGTTTGACTGCTTTTATTTACTATTTTCTGAACTGCTACTAAGGAGGCCCTTCTCCTTAGTAGGTGCTCATTCGCACAAGCTAGGGTGAAAACCCTAGCTACAGGAACAACTTAGCAAAGCATCCAAAGTATAAGCGCCCTCCGATGATTCCAACAAGGGAGTGGAAAGCCTTGCTGGATGATGGAAGGGATATCGCTATGGGTAAAGAGGGCAAGCTAGCACCAGGCGCAAAAAGGTATGCAATACTTTCAGCAATGCAATTATATGTTTATTACACTTTATTTCCCATTATTTTGCAACGTCTAACGTATTTAAAATTACTTTTATAGGCTACCAGATACCTCTAAGGCCACCCAGGAAAGAGTAGAGAAACATGGGCAACACAAGCTTGGGCCGGGTGGATATTAAAATCTGGTAGCACGAATCGTAAGTATCAATAATTATTTTATTGTATAGAAATTATTATAGATTTCATTTAAAATTGTTTTCATGATGATATAACAACAACAATGATGATCTAATTGAAAATTACAAGCTGAAAAATTCAAAGAAGTGCCCATGGAGGAAGACCTAAGGATTGGCTACCAACGCGGGTTTTTAGGTGTTGTTGAACATCGAACAAGCAAAAGTGCTAGCCAAACAGAGTCTCCCGTTAATCCATTTTGCGCACAGGTAACTACAATAAACAAATTCTATTTAAGATTAATTGATTGTGTTCTCTATTCATTAATAAACTAGTCCATAAAATATTGAGTCTCTTTGTGTTAAGCCGCCCAACGAAAGTAGACAAAATGCGGAGGATGGAGGAGAATGAAATATTGAAGTTAAAGTTGAGCAACATCCAGGTAATAAATTGCAAATATTATACTGTTGTAAGTGTTGATGTTTTAATGCATAGGGTCCTCATGTACAACTTGAGGCAGCAGCAGAAGAAGAACAAACGCATGATATTCATGTGGCCCAGTTGCCAGGTAAAAATCACCGCTCTAATGTTTCTTTCTTAATGAAGGACTTATAATGATAATAATAAAAACATGTCAAGTAATTAATATTTCTTCATTTTTCCAGTAGATCCAGGCACCTTGCAGCAGTCGCGTACACGTTGTGAGCAAACGACACGACAAGCAAGATCACAAGCAGCTGCAGAGGGCATAAGAAACAGAAAACAAGTTGTAGAAGAGGATGTCACTCTTAGAGAATATGTGGAGAGAAAAAAGCGTCAAAAAAAGTAGTGATTGTAATAAGTACACAATTACATTATTTTTTTATGCATTGTCCTCGGATATTATTTTTGATATTATTGAGTAATGTCTTCAACTATTTCTTTTCCTACGTATGAACGAATGAATGGGTAATGAATGAATTCTATAAACTAATTAATGATCGAATGCACGTAATTCCTTTAAGACAAGAAACTCACGATGTTCGCACAAAAAATCATTTATTTCCAAGCACATGCATTGGGTATGGAGAATTGAGAGTGATGTGAGGGGGCAGAGGGGCCATATGAGCTTCCACCTTCACGTGGTTGGCCCTGTTTAGTAGAGAATATTAAACTATTCTCGAAACAGAGAGGAGCTCAATAAGGTAATTAAAATGCTCTTTTATTCATATTTATTATAGATTGTTGTCAATTATTCATATTTATAAAACCTTCATTCTTCATACTGCAGGGTTCAAAACCATATCATTCATTTTTCAGTGATGAGCTTAGCTGCGATGAAAACAATGAACAAAGAGGATACAGAACCGGGGCTTCATTAATTTGATTGCTAAGAATATAGTGAGAGATTCCATTAGTGCCTGAGGTGAATCAGACTCCTTAATGTGTCTTATAAAATTTTGGTTAAGGTGTTGGCTATGCAGATTCAAAAAGTTGCTTCTCGTATCATTGGAGCAGCTCAAACAGGTTTCCTACAAAGTGATTTATTTTAGATACTGTCCTTACAGTAGGGGAGAGTGTAGAATGGGCTATAAGGATATATGGGAAGAGGTTTTGTTACCTAAGATCGACTTTGATAAAGCCTATGACATAGTCAACTTTATTCTTGATGTGCTCTTTTGGCTTGGTCTTGGCTTCTGGTTTGTGGTCATGGTTCAGACCTTGTTCTCTAAATCCTCAACCTTTGTATTGGACAGGGGTTCCCTTTAGCCCCTTATCTTTATGTGCTAGCTGCTGATGCACTTGGCTACTTCGATGCTGCCAGATTGCAAGGGCAAGTGAGTGGGATAAATATTCCAGGAGGGGATGTTTTAAATGGTCATTTTGCTGATGGTTCTCTTCTCTCTATCCATCTATCTTCTAACTTGGTTCGCTCTTCCTTTTGGATACATTTTGTATCACTCCAAGTGCAATTATCAGTGACCACAAGTCTAATTTCTGGCTTATTGGCATGGATGTTGTTCCTGTGTGGCTTACGGACATATTGTCAAATACATGGAAGTTCCTTTTGGTGTCAATGTTTCCTTTTCTGTTATATGGGACTAGTTAAAGTTACATTGTAAGTTTCAGCGTTGGTATTTGCAGGATCTGTCACTTGTTGTAAGCTCACCATTGTCAGTAAGATTCTTCATGCAAATCATGTTTACTATGCTTCTTATTTATTGGTACATTGTTATATTTTGGATGTGCCATGTGCCACACCTGAGTGAATGCTGCACATGTATTCATTTCTTGCAGGATGAGTGCAGTTGTACTAGGTGTTTTTCTAGTTTAATGCTATTATGATTGAGAGCAGTGGCACATTTTTTAAAATGTAAAATGAACTTTATGATCTTAACCTTGTTTCTTTTTTTCAATTTATCCATATGGCCGTGTTTGCATTTCTATTCTTCATGCACCTGGGGATGATCCAAATGGATATGAGCTTACTAGTGAACGATGGTCACCCGTGCACACAATAGATATCTACATCTTCTTTAAATATAACTTATTTACCAATATGTGGTCAAATATTTTTGGCAGTAGTTTATCGGCTACCTACAGATATGATTTGCAGGTGGAAACTATTCTCTTGAGTATCATTTCAATGCTTTCTAGTCCCAGTGATGAATCCCCGGCCAACATCTATGCAGCGGTAAGCAATGTCCTTAAATGTATGGTTTTTTGTAAATTTAGCAGTTGAAAATGTAAAAGTGTGAGTGGCTATAGTTATATCGATATAACCTTGGTTGTTAATTTTTGTGACCCAGGGGTTCTGTGACAAATATTTCAATAAACTATTTCTTATGATGATTATAATAATTATTATAGGATATCAGGTTGTAAACATTCAGGAGTGTGCCTTAGCTCCTGGTTTTCAAATGTTCTTTACCTCTGTTCTTTTAGTCTTTTTGCACCTTTTGTATTCTTCAAAGGTTTTTAAGCTTGAAATAATAAGTTATGCTTTGTAAATAATTATTGAACAGATGAAAGCTGTGTATCGCGGGATATTTTAGTGTGACTTCAGTTTAAAACCTCAGGACATAACTTTTTGTCCAAAGAAGCAAAGCAATTGCCAACCTATTGTCATGTGGTTACTTATTATAGTGTCATAGTATGTCCATATGCTAAAGATGTACCTGCCAACAGGAATCTTACCTGTAATCATAGGGAGTTTAATTTTATGATTCTCTTTACAATAGATACTAGTACTTAGTGAAGGAAATAGTAGATGGTTGGTTCATGCTGCTTATTCAAACGAAGTATCATTTAATATTTATGTATCATGTGGCCTTTTTATACAAAAGGTAGTTACTGATTTTATCACTTGCTTGAAGCTCATTTACAATTCTGTGTTTTCTCTCTAAACTACCGTGAAGCATTGCACTTCTGATCATGATGTCAATAACGAGATCTCTGCTAGTTTGGGAAGGGTTAGTGAACTGAAATTTGATGATCCATGATTTATTTCTGCAAATATCAAAGCTGCAAGTCTTGGTCTCAAGTTGGTTGATGTATGTCATGTTCTTATTCTCCTTGATCTTGGATGAAATCCAGCAATTGAAGTTAATTCCTGATCGTGAAAATACCACATCCAAAAGATGAGATAGGGAAGAAGCTAGAACTGTTAATGAAAGAGAAAGTGTCAACCATGATAGCTTAAGAAGCTAAGGTGACAAGAGTCTTTACCTCTACAGTTAGCATTGTTAGAAAGAAGAGGGCTGAGACTAGTAATTCTGGATAGCGTATTAAGATTAGAATGACACTGCTTTCCTGGACAACGATAAGTGTCTATTCTTCAGGGGCATTATAGTAATTGAATAGCGAGAATCTTTAATTGTATTTGGCATAAACAGTATGGGCATAGCGAGAATCCTGATGTTAGGTCACATTTTTTTTTTTTTAAATTATTGGCCGTCGGTTATTCGACGTCCTGGGAAGTGTATTTTTTTTGTAAAATGCTATAGGTCGTCGGTTAACCGACATCTTGGAATAGTCAACCGGTGGCCATTCTATACCTACGACGGCAGGTGGCCATCAGTTAATCGCCGACATGGAATAGTAAACCGACGGCCATGCTATACCTGCGACGGCAGGTGACCGTCGGATTGTTTTTAAAAAATGGCTTAATGCGTCGGTTACGCGACACTTGGAAATTGGATATGCGTCGGTTAACCGACGTCTTGGAATAGTAGACCAATGGCCATGCTATACCTGTGATGGCAGGTGACCGTTAGTTTGTTTTTAAAAAATGGCTTAAGGCATCGGTTACGCGACGCTTGGAAATTGGATATGCGTCGGTTAATTGATGCCTGCGTTAAGATTTTTATTCTTTAAAATAATAACTACACGTCGCAAAACTAACAGATAAAGTACCATCGACAGTACACTAGGCCGTCGATTAACCGACGGAAAACCAACAACGACTAAGAAAAAAGATAGTGTCGTACATGTTCGGATATCCACATCATCTATTTCAGGATACATCATCTATTTCAGGATCCTGCATGATCTATTTCAGGATATGCAGAATCTAGGGTTTGCATGCACCTGCATGCACTGGCATGCATCCCAGTCACCAGTTTGATGCCTCCAGCACCTTATCCACCTTCTTCTAGCACCCGGGAGCCACCTACCACAGAGTTTTAGCCCTCCTAAGCTGAAAGGCGCCCACTTCTCACCTACTGCCAGAGAAGGGCGCACTTGTTCACCTACCACTGCAGTTCCACTTCAGTTACATTCAGTTAGCTCCGATTCTCCCTGATTTGAGGCTAGTTTCACTCCCGACTGACTGTATCACTTCCGTTTGACCTCCAGTTTGATTAGGTGACTTGTTCTGACTTCAGTTAGCCTCCCATGCGCCCCCACTGAGCCTCCAAATCCTATATCAGTGCTACACACTTCAGTTACACTTATTACACTCAGTTAGACTCAGATTGACACCTGGATGACTGGTTGTTGTGATTGATGAGCAACACCGATGATTGATGAGGACTCCTAGATAGAGTCAAGCTACTCCATTCAGTGATTTGAATGACCTCCTTAGGCAATTCGAATTGCTCTGTCATTGTGACAGTTTGTATTGTAATTCATTCACCCTTTCTGGGATAGAGAGCACTGCTGCATGTTTTGCACAGTTTTGCACCATATTTTCTATGTTCATCTGTTGTGATTGATTTACTTGTTCATTAGATCTGCTGTGACTAATTTTACATGGTATCAGAGCCATTGCAGGGACAAGATCTCTTTTCTACAGGTGTTTATACAAGAAGATTTGACTGAATTGCTAAAAATTGCAAAAAGTTTGGCATGAGATATCTCAAGGGCATTCGCTCCTGTGCATGCAAAGCTTGAAAAATATTCCAATACCACTCCAGAAGCTTGAGTTACCACATAATTCCTGGATCTGATACATTGGACCCATTCAACATTGCTTGAAATCCAATCCCAGGTGTGATGCAACTCTCAAAGGGTGGATTGTTCGACCTTATTGTGGTTGTTTTGATGTGATTTGTAGGTTTATTGTCTCCTTCAAGTGCACTCGCTATCCTCTGCATGCAAGGTTTCCTACATCAATTGCATTCGCTATAGTCTGCATGCAAGCTTCCTCTTCATCAGTTGACTCAATCCTTGCAATGGAATACTCTTCTTCAAAGCCTATCCTCACCCCATTCAATTATTTTGATTGGAAAGATGATATGGAGATCATATTACGTTCAAAAGGTTACTACCGAGTCACTCTTGGTCTTGAATTGGAGCCAAACAATGTGTCAGATCGAACCAAACACTACAACAAGCTTGATGAAGCTTATGGTCTTCTTTGTCTCTCCATCTCCAAGGATCTTCACTTCCATCTCAGCGGATTGAAGACTCCAAAATCCATATGGGAGCAACTTGAAACACTATTCGGCAAGCAGGATGAGCTTAGGGATTTTCAATTAGAGAATGAATTGATTGGCCTTAATCCTGAGAATTTTGAGACCATCAATGAATTCTTCACAAAATTCAAGAACTTGAACTTGCAATTGAAGAACAGTGGTGTTATCAAAGAGGATAAACAGTTGATCCTCTCCATTCTAAGCAAGCTTGGGAAAGATTATTCGGTATTTGTCTCTACTTTCAATTCCGGTCGGCTAACTACCCCGAATTGGAAGATGCCTACCTTGAATGCCTTCATTGAGTCCGTTACAAAAGAGCATGACAAGTTGATTCAAATGGGGTCCATAAGCTCCAAAGATTCAGCCCTATTTGTTCAAGGACCCAAGATCTCGAATGGTAAAGGAAAGCTAAAGAAGGAGAAGCCCAAATTCGAGCCTCACAAGCAAAAAGACAAAGGCAAGCGAACGGATGCACCATCCGGTTCGAAATCCAAGCAAAAGGGCAAAGAAGGTAACCAAAAATCTAAATGTACTTATTGTAACCGTGGCTTTCATCCCAAAAGTTCATGTATGAAGAAGACTATAGATCAAATGGCCCTCCTTTTGGAAAAGAACAACATAACCCTTCCTGACGGTGCAAGGAAGAAGGATCGGAATGACGATCATGAAAGAGGACAAGCACTCATGGCAACGGTTTCGAAGCCCACTACTCTCTTGATAGATTCGGGTGCATCAAATCATATGGCTGAAAATATTGATTCTTTTTCCTCATTCGATCCAAACAGCTCCATCCCCATCCATTTGGGAGATGACTCAAAAATTTCTTCAAAGGGCAAAGGTACGATTCATGTAGAACATGGATGCTTTCAGAATGTTCTCTATGTGCCTTCCTTAGCTTCGAATCTCCTTTCTGTGTATCAAATGACACATACTGGTGAACCAAAGCAAGTCACATTCAGCCCTAATACAGTTGAAATTTCTGATATCAAAAGTGGAAGACTAGTTGCGGTTGGAAAGGCAAACCACACTGCAAAATGCTATGAGTTTTCGCACTTTATTCCGCTTGCAAAGCCCACTGCTCTTCGCACACATGGTAATGAGGTTAGTAGGATTTGGCATGAAATATTTGGACATCTAAATTATAAGTATTTGCTGCTGCTATCAAATAAATCCATGGTAGATGGGCTTCCACAACTCCGTTCCTCGAAGGGAATATGCACCGGTTGCATTATTGGGAAGCACCCCGAGCACAGATTCGACCACGGAAAGGCTAGCAGAGCCTCTACTATTTTGGGATTGATCCATTCTGATATCAGTGGTCCATTTCCCCATATGTCATTAAATGGTTAAAGGTATGTTTTGACATTTATTGACGATTTTTCCCGCTTTACATGGGTATTCTTTCTCAAAAACAAGTCAGAAGTGCTTGGAAAATTCAAGGATTTTAAGGCTTCTGTTGAGACCACCACTGAGAGCAAGATCAAAGATCTTAGATCTGATAATGGTGGGGAATATATCAAGTCCGAGTTGCTTCAACTTTGTGCCCAAAGCGGAATCAAGATCCAACATACAGTTCCCTACACACCCCAGCAGAACGGTGTAGCGGAAAGGAAAAACCGGTCACTGAAAGAGATGGCTACATGCATGATTGAATCAAAAGGTTTGGCTGCAAATCTTTGGGCTGAAGCAATCAATGTTGCTGCATATATACAGAACCGTGTTCCACATTCATCCGTGAAAGGTATGACTCCTTTCGAAGCATTCTTTGGTCACAAACCGGATGTGTCAAATTTGAGAGTTTTTGGCTCTACTGCATGGGCTAGAATTCCTTCTGAGAAGAGACGAGCTTTGGATCCACAAAGTATCGAGTGCATATTGATAGGATATGGGGAAGAATCAAAATCATATAAACTCATGGATATCAGATCTAAAAAGATATTCATAGAGCGCAGTGTGCAGTTTGAAGAACCGCTTCAAGAATTGCAACTAGTTGAGGAGAAAACTGCCGATTCACCGCCTTCACCAGAAGAAGATTCGAGCAGCGATAATGAAGGTATGAGTTCTGATATTTCTGATATTGTAGCAGCATATGATGATCATGACATATCAGGTTCGGAATCCGACCATTATGATCCCCCTCAGTTACCAAAGTGGGCCCAAAACACTCTACAATCTGCAGGTTCGAATCTTGGAAATCCTGCTGATCCGAGACGAACAAGAGGAGACTTTCAAAGAGCAGGTATGGCTCTTTCTATTGCTGATCCATTTCTTCCTGAGATTTGTTATTTGATGGCTGGTTCAGAACCTACATCATACTATTCATCCCATCGAGATCCGAGATGGAAAAGTGCCATGGATGAAGAGTACAGTTCTCTTCAAAAGAACAATACATGGGAGCTAGTTTCTCTTCCACCTGGAAGAAAATTAGTGAAGTGTAAATGGGTCTACCGTACTAAAGTTGTTGCTGATGGCACTATCAGCAAATATAAAGCAAGGTTGGTGGCAAAAGGTTTTTCCCAAGTCCAAGGAGTGGACTACACAGAGACCTTTGCACCGGTTGCAAAGATGGATTCCATCCGCCTTGTTTTAGCTATTGCCGCATCCAAGCACTGGGAAGTGCACCATATGGATGTGAAGAGTGCATTTTTACATGGAGACCTTGCTGAAGAGGTCTATATGCAGCAGCCAGAGGTTTATACATCAGATCCATCATTGGTTTGTAGATTGAAGAAGTCTTTGTACGGGTTAAAACAGGCCCCAAGAGCTTGGTACGCAAAGATGGACTCCTTCCTTCTTTCTCAGAATTTCCAAAGATGCAAATCTGATCCGAATGTGTATCTTCAGCGAGTTAAAGGTAATTTGTTGGTTATTGTACTTTATGTTGATGATCTTCTTATTACTGGTAGCACACTTACTTCAATAAACAAGCTAAAATCTGCCTTAAATCTAGCTTTTGACATGAGCGATTTGGGCTTGCTGAGTCATTTTTTGGGCTTGGAGATAGCTCAAAATTTTGATGGGATCACTATATCTCAGCAAAAATATGCTTCCGACCTGTTATTGAAGTTTAATATGGCTGAATGTAAGGCAGCCCCGTTCCCATTCCTCTCAGGAATCAGTCTTGAGGAGGGAGATTCCACACCGCTTGCAGATTGCAGTATGTATCGACAGTTGATTGGTTCACTACTTTATTTGACACACTCACGGCCTGATATCTCATATGCCGTGAGTGCCGTGTCAAGATATATGCAGCATCCACATGAGCTTCATTGGCGAGCAGCCAAGCGGATCTTGCAGTATGTGCAAGGTACGAAACAGTTTGGCATACATTATGCTGCAGATTCTGAGCTAGATTTCATTGGTTTTACTGATTCAGATTGGGCAGGTGATAGCATTGATCGGAAGTCCACTTCCGGTTATGTTTTCATGATTGGTCATGGTGCTATTTGCTGGTCCAGCAAAAAGCAAGCAGCCATTGCACTTTCTTCAGCAGAGGCAGAGTATCGAGGGGCAGTCAATGCCTGCATTCAGGCAGTTTGGTTGCAGGGTATTCTTTCCGAGTTTGGTTTTGGTGGCACTACTTCGACTGTCCTATTTTGTGACAATCAAAGTGCTATCCAGATCTCCACAGATCCAGTTCAGCGGTAGAGGACCAAACACATTGAGATTCATATGCATTACATTCGACAGTTGGTGCATGACCGCACCATCATTCTGCAATATTGCCCTACTGATGAGCAAATTGCAGACATCTTCACCAAGAGCTTCACTGAGAAGAAGTTCTCTTACCTCCGTTCACTGTTGGGGGTGAGTTCCATCATGGTGGAGACAGATTGATTCATTATTATGCTTTAGCTTGAGGGGGGGCTTTCTTCCCACTGGGTTTTCCCTCTTTCCTCACTTAGTTTATTTTCAGCATTTTTTGGATTATTGTATTGGGGTGACCTTTGGTCTTAGTTACCAGGGCCCCACATTATTTTAGTTGGCACATCATAGTCTAGCTTGAGGGGGGGTGTTCGGATATCCACATCATCTATTTCAGGATACATCATCTATTTCAGGATCCTGCATGATCTATTTCAGGATATGCATAATCTAGGGTTTGCATGCACCTGCATGCACTGGCATGCATCCCAGTCACCAGTTTGATGCCTCCAGCACCTTATCCACCTTCTTCTAGCACCCGGGAGCCACCTACCACAGATTTTTAGCCCTCCTAAGCTGAAAGGCGCCCACTTCTCACCTACTGCCAGAGAAGGGCGCACTTGTTCACCTACCACTGCAGTTCCACTTCAGTTACATTCAGTTAGCTTCGATTCTCCCTGATTTGAGGCTAGTTTCACTCCCGACTGACTGTATCACTTTCGTTTGACCTCCAGTTTGATTAGGTGACTTGTTCTAACTTCAGTTAGCCTCCCATGCGCCCCCACTGAGCCTCCAGATCCTATATCAGTGCTACACACTTCAGTTACACTTATTACACTCAGTTAGACTCAGATTGACACCTGGATGACTGGTTGTTGTGATTGATGAGCAACACCGATGATTGATGAGGACTCCTAGATAGAGTCAAGCTACTCCATTCAGTGATTTGAATGACCTCCTTAGGCAATTCGAATTGCTCTGTCATTGTGACAGTTTGTATTGTAATTCATTCACCCTTTCTGGGATAGAGAGCACTGCTACATGTTTTGCACAGTTTTGCACCATATTTTCTATGTTCATCTGTTGTGATTGATTTACTTGTTCATTAGATCTGCTGTGACTAATTTTACAGTACATGCAACAGGCAAGTGTCACATTTCAGACGATTTTGCCGTCGTATTTAGGGTCAAAATGTTGTTTTGTCTTCTACACAAACCATCTACGATGCATGCCCCATCAATTGAATAAGGGTACTGATGTCAAACCTGATGTCACATTGTCTGATTACCAGTCATTGAGGTATACCGTTAACAGACGCGTAATAACCTACCAATGATTAAAATGGGTACCAAGGAACTGAGTACATTCACCAAGTGTGAATAAAGGTGTTGAGGTTGAACACTTGATGAATCCATCGATTAGGGGACATTAATGAATTCCCAACTGTCGATGGTGAGAGAACCTACCACTGATGAATGCAAGTCTCAAGGTACTCAAAGTTCTCTAAATATCGATTCTAGAATAAATGATTTGGAGTCGATGTAATGAGATTCGCTCGAAGGAAGGCATTAATGGATACCCCATCAACGAGAACGAGGTAGCAGCTAAGCTAAAATATTTGGAAGGACTCAGACGAACAGGTTGAACGAACCAAAAACCAGGTGTGTCTCTTATGCGTGTACAAGATGCAAGTAGTGCACGAGAGAGACCTCCTTAATAGCATCCAATGATGAAGACTGCTGATAGGAGTGAGGAAACCACCAATAGGGTCTAATGGAAACCAAGGCATAGCACGAATCCCAATGTGTGAATAGATGTCTTTCCATCGAACAAAAGGGAAACCACTTAGTCAAGGACCAATTATGAGATGTCACTTGCTAAGTTCAAGGTCACCTACCAATGATGAAAGTAGGACCAGGGTGCAGGGTAGAACATCATATGTGATCGAATTCGATTCATAAGGGATGGACGACATGAAATAGTCAAGAGATATGAGGAGTGGCCAACTCAGGTTTAAAGACTTCCTTTGAACAAGAGCATGAGCGGATGGATATACTCAAGCAACATAGACTGAACACTGGATACTGAAAATACTTTGTGATGCATGAGGCATCAACAAGGTATCCATAATGAATAGAAGCTTAACCAGTCGGTGGAGTAAGATCTGAGAAATGAGTACAGCTTCCTAAGTTCATACTAATAACCTTGCAGCTATTGCGGAGAAACATTCCTATGGCTCGGGGGACCACAACAGATAGATGGACTCGAGAAATCAACTCACTTCCCAACATATGCTATATAAATGTAAATGCTGATAAATAAATAAAGGACCTACCTCAACCAGACGTCTGATGAAGAATTCTGTTGAGATTTCAAATCACAACACTTGAACCTGCAACTTAGCCTCAACAATAAACACAAACAAGTGCATATGATATATAAAAGAGGTCAGCATATACAATAGCATAATCCATGATATATATAAGCAAATGTACCCAATGATAATAAATGATCATTCACAATATAAATGGATGAGAAAATGAGTATTTCTATTAACATAAATAAGAAGTACAAGATACAACCTCCTGTCGGAAACTCATATGAACCAAGAACTAGGTGCCTCCACCACTTCAATCCCCCATACAATGGAAAACTCACCATTAAAAGAACAAATCCTTCACAAGATATGAAAGAGTTTGGGAGGTGAACATAAATGGTTGACAACCACTGGGATCAATGGATGTATACTCAAGCAATAGCAATCAAGGAAAAATTCTGGTAGATTTTCAATGCTCTTCTCTATCTCCTCCTTCCATGCATCACAATATCTCATATATAACCATCCAAAGGCAAGTGAAAGGTCGAATCGAGTCGTTTCAAGATACATGGAGGGACAAAGGTCACAATGGCCTCTTTTTGGAGTGAAAAATAGAGATTGTACTCTCATTTACCAAAAAAATCGATGTACGCTGGCTGTAGTGATGCAACCAACATGTACATGAGTTGTACTGAAGCATCTCGTGTATAGGAGGAAAAATAGGAAAAAATGGGTTCAAGGAGAACCAAAAATATGGTCTTGATTCTACAAATGGTTAAGGGAGGCCAAGGAGTTCTAATGCTCACAAGGTGGAAAAATACGGTGTAACAGATTCCCCCTAATGTATGAGGTTAGGGA
Organism: Larix kaempferi; assembly: GCA_027924585.1. NCBI lineage: Eukaryota > Viridiplantae > Streptophyta > Pinopsida > Pinales > Pinaceae > Larix > Larix kaempferi. The sequence continues at coordinate 1,914,856 of BSBM01000133.1, read as the reverse complement.
AGGTACTACGATGGCCGAAATACATTACAAATCTCAGAATTGGAGTGAATGAGACACAAATGGAAGGAGTATCCCACTCGTCACAATACAAGGATATCTCTGTATACATATCGATACAATACATAGCAATCCGATACAATGGACATGAATAGGTAGTACATAGTGAATACATGTCATGAATGGTCATAGCCATGACCCATATACTGTAAGATATGGTCGCCTGTTGAAAAGGAAACATCTGATGCAGATTGATGGTACAAACTGCTAATGTATGAGAAAAATCTCTCATAAGTACAATCACGATCACAAGTAGCATATATTGAATGCAACTGAAGTCTGAGGTCTTCTACACAAACCATCTACGGTGCATGCCCCATCAATTGAAAAAGGGTACTGATGTCGAATCTGATGTGACATTGTCTGATTACCGTTCATTGAGGTATAACGTTAACAAACGTGAGATAGCTCACCAATGATGAAAATGGGTACCAAGGCACTGAGTACATTCACCCAGTGTGAATAAAGGTGCTGAGGTCGAACACTTGACGAATCCATCAATCAGGGGACAATAATGAATTACCAACTGTCGATGGCGAGGGAACCTACCACTGATGACTGCAAGTCTCAAGGTACTCAAAGGACTCTAAATATCGATTCCAGAATAAATGAGTTGGAGTCGATGTAATGAGATTTGCTCGAAGGAAGGCATTAATGGATACCCCATCAACGAGAACAAGGTAGCAGCTAAGCTGAAAGATTTGGAAGGACTCGGACAAATAGGCTGAACGAACCAAAAACTGGGTGCGTCTCTTATGCGTGTACAAGATGCAAGTAGTGCACGGGAGAGACCTCCTGAATAGTAGCCAATGATGAAGACTACTGACAGGAGCGAGGAAACCACCAATAGGGTCTAATGGAAACCAAGGCATAGCATGAATCCCAATGTGTGAATAGATGTCTTGTCGTTGAACAAAAGGGAAACCACTTAGTCAAGGACCAATGATGAGATGTCACTTGCTAAGTTCAAGGTCACCTACCAATGATGAAAGTAGGACCAGGGTGCAGGGTGGAACATCATATGTGATCGAATTGGATTCATAAGGGATGGCCGACATGCAATAGTCAAGAGATATGAGGAGTGGCTGACTCTGGTTTAAAGACTTCCTTTGAACAAGAGCATGAGTGGATGGATATTCTCAGGCAACATAGACTCAACACTGGATACTGACAATACTTTGTGATGCATGAGGCATCAACAAAGTCTCCATAATGAATGGAATCTTAACCAGCCGGTGGAGTAAGATCTGAGAAATGAGTACATCTTCCTAAGGTCATACTCATATCCCGACCCATGATACATGGAGTGGACATGAATGCTCTATTCAAAGGAGACACAACAACTGCCAATAGAAGGTAGTAAAATTTTCCCGTCCAGATTTTTAATTTATATGATTTTTTTGTCTTCTTCATATTATGAAGCTTGAAAAAGAATAAAATTGCTTATGAAACAATAGTGAGGGAACGAGTGTCACGGGAAATCAAACTAGTTTTGGCCAAAGGAAAATACCTATGCTCAATGCAAGGAAGCATGTGCAGGTTATGGACACTCAGGGGGTTGTTCCCTCAAGATAAGGGTCATCAAGCTGCGAAATATTAATTAAGTCTCTGCTTTGCTCAAAAGGAAAAGTGCTCAGGAAAATGGCTAGTAAATGAGAAAGCGGGATACGGCACAAGGCTCAAAGGCAAGCAAGACAATGCAATGCATTCACAACTCGACATAAATGGGGATTCCTTATGGGAGATGGCCAGAATAAAGATAAAGCAGAGTATGAGTCTTCATCGCAATGTCATGACGGGACTACAAAGGACTCTCAATGCTAAGGAGGAACAACTGCATGGGTGCCACAAGACATAAAAAGGATATAACTAGGGAACCCATGATCGGACAGGCCCTACTACCAAATAACGACACTTTTAAAGCAGCATGAAGGTTCTGTGTCAGTTTAAAAGCGAGGTCACCCCTAAGGTTTATGAATATGGTCATAAGGCCCATGCAGTAATGCAGGCGTAATGACATCCTAACCTATATGACAAGTGTATAAAATACCTGTTGAAGGCACGAAAAGGTTCAAAATCCACTCCCGGCGCAAAAAACTGCTCAGATACCTCACAACGATATATTAGTCAAAAAGGCTATAAAAATAGTAAAAACCAATATAGACTATATAAAAGTGGGTAAGGAAAAGTAATAAATAGTAAAAAGAAATATTTTTACCATACCATTTTCATTTTTACCCAACATAATCCATTTTGGTGGTTTTTACCTTCAACTTCAAGTGACGATTATGGGAGCTAGGAGAAATGAAATCGCGAGTTGATCAGCATACTCAAAAAAACCAAAGGAAAGCTAAACTATGTACATAAACTATACAATAGTATACAATGTATCAGCTCAAGCATAATACCACTTGAGATAGAGCCCATTTCTAAGCTCCTTCAGGACGTTCCCCTCATAATCTTCTAACACATAGGCTCCTTTCTCAAGGACACGCCTCACAATGTAAGGACCGTGCCACATCGGGTTAAACTTTCCTGCACCCAGGGGTTCATTCGCTTGGTCGTAAAGAAGAACTAAGTCACCTTTAGCATACTTACAGGGAGGGACAGACCTATCGTACTGGGCCTTGACACGACGTTTATTGGCATTTATTGCCACGGCGGCATCCCGACGTTGCTCATCAAGATGCTCGAGGTGGACTAAGCATTGCTCTACATCTGAAGTATCAGGAAGGAGTTCTATGGATATCTTCAAAGAAGGGATCTCGCATTCAACCGGTAAGATGGTCTCCACACCATGAACTAACTGGAAAGGTGAGAAACCGGTGGAAGTCTTCACTACGGTTCGATAATCCCACAAAGAAGGATACAACATGATATGCCAAGTATTCTTGCTTTGTTGGATGGTCTTTTGGTGAATGGACTTAAGGGACTTATTGACTGCCTCGACCTGTCCATTCGCTTGGGGATAATATGAATATGAGTGATCGTGTCTAAACCCAAGCTTAAGCGATAATTCAGCCATCATCTTATTTTGAAAGTTACTACCATGGTCAGTGAAAATCTCTCTCGAGATACCGAACCGAGCTATGATCTGATTGAACATGAATTGGGTTGTCGTTTCACTATTGACTTTAACCGTCGGCATAGCCTCAGCCCATTTGGTAAAGTAATCTACACCCACTATTATATGACGATGCCCCACAGCCGAAGCTGGGTTGCAATCCATGAAATCAACCCCCCACTTGGTGAAGGGACCGACGGTGATGACCGGACAGAGAGGGGTAGGATGCGAACGTAAATTTTGAGAAAACACCTGACAAGGGTGGCATCTCTTTACAGCGTTAACACAATCTTTAAATATCGTGGGACAAAAATAACCCGCTTGCAAGATACGTTGAGCTGTATCAATCCCGGATAAGTGACCACCACATGCCCCACTATGGCAGTCATTGAGCACCAACTCCGCCTCTTCATGAGTCAATCAACGATGGAGGAGAGAGTCCTTTCATCAGTGATACAAAGTCTCACCGACAATGACATGATATTTGGAATGATGTCTCACACATCGTCGCTCATCTCACGAAAGATGCGAAGGGAACTTCATACCAAGGGTCTCCATACCAAGGGTCTGACGACAAGATAAGGAATAAATTCTCATCAACGAATGAGTCCTCATGGACCACTTCCTCATCAAGTCTAGGAAAATCTGACATTATCTCTACGAAAACCAATGACTTCACAGACTTCGCCGAGGAAAAATCGAGATCGAATTCCTAAAGAATGACAATCCATTTATTATACTTCGCCCCAATCAAACGTCATGTAAGGACGAACTGAAATGGATTGACATGTGCTATAACCATGGTTTCCCTAAGGAAGATGTAGTGTTGTAATCTCTAGACTGCATGAACAGTCGCAAGGGCCAGTTTATCCATGTGAGAATACCTTAGTTTAGCATCTACTAGGTTTCGACTAAGATAATAGACAACATGCTCTTGGAGCATATCATCTTCCTGAACCAAGACCATACCAATCGTCTCTTGAGACGCGACCACATAAAGAAAAAATTCTCTCGCATAGTTAGGTGGACTAAGAAGAGGGGCTGATACCAAGGCTTTCTTAAGAGCGTCGAAAGACTAATGGGCTCGCTCATCCCAGATAAAAGGGGTGTCTTTCTTCAATAATCGCATGAAACCCTTAGTAAGACTGGCATAGTTCATGATGAAACGAAGTAATAAATTGGCCTTCCTTGGAATCTCTGAAGTTGAACCAAAGTACGCGGAGGAGGAAACCGAAGTATTGCCTCAACCTTCAACGGATCGACTCTAATACCCTCCTTCGAAACTACAAACCCTAGAAGGAGACCAGTTTTCACGCAGAAGATGCACTTGTTCGGATTCAAAAGAATATTATAACAATGACATCTTTCGAAAATAAGATGGAGGTGACCTGGGTGATCCACTCTACTATGAGAGTGAGCAGCAATATCGTCCAAGTAAGCATCCACTATACGCTTAAGATCATGAAAAGAATAGGTCATGGCCCGCTGAAATGTAGCTCTGGTGTTTTTAAGGCCAAAGGGAATTTTTCGATATGCGAAAGTACCCCAAGGACATATAAATTCAATTTTATGTTGATCCTCGGGTTTGATTTGGATCTGATTATAGCTCGAAAATCCGTCCATAAACGAGAATACTTTCCTTCTCGCACACACATCCAAGATTTGATCTATGAATGGGGTGGGGAAGTTATCTTTAGGGCATGCTTTATTCATATCGTGGAATTCAGTGCACACATGGATGGTTCCCTGCTCCTTATCCACAGGAACGAGGTTGGATACCCATTCAGTAAGGGGAATCGGGTAGATGAAATCATCCTTAAGCAGTTTCTCTACCTTTTCCTTAATGGCGGTTTCCTTCCTAGTATTAACAACACAAAGATGTTATCGGACAAGCTTAGCATGGGGTAAGTATTAATCTCGTGTTCGATAATACTGGGGTCAATACCTGGCATCTCCTCGTATGACCAGGCAAACACATCCTGAAACTCTTTGAATAAATCAGTGTAAATACGGATTTCCTCAGGGGAACAATCAACACCGATGTATACATTTTCGACTTTCCAGGAGTACGAGAAATGTTGATCGGGATAGTAGGGGAAATATTAGCCATATTTCCCTCCGTGTAAATGCCATGCGACTCCAAAGGAACCACAGGGTGACCAACTTTCTCAGCTAGAGTCGATCGAAACGCATCTTGCTCAATAAGATCAAGGTTGGGAAGAAAATAAGATCTATGATGTTGGTCCTCCCAAGGATTTTCATTGTCATTCATGGCCTCGATAATGGCTTCATCTGAAGGTAAAGTATCATCAAGGAAGTCATGTGAACAAGATGAGTCCACTACCCATGTTGGCAGCGTAACAGGATATTCTTCCTCTGTCCCTGAAGAAGAGAGATCATGCTCTACAGTGACTTGTTGAATATCGCGATAAACAAGCTCAGCTGTAGGCAAGGGCATAGTCATTATGATGTGCGAAGAGTCTCCCGACGGGGAACTCGTGGAAGGTAGAGTCCATGGATCACTAAAGTACGATGTCCAGAGTGGTACAGGATTCGACGATGAAGGAGCATCATCAGAGATGGTTCCTATAAAGGAGATTGGTGCAGGAAAATGAAAAGATCCCAACAAGGAGGAATATAATCCTACACCAATATTCTCAGTTTCTGACTGATAATTCTCAATCTGAGGGACCACAGGTCCCTGCGATGCTACAGGATTGGAACTAGTAAAGGATATTTGATCGATCGACACAATATTTCCTTCATGGGGAAAGCAGATGACTATAAAGACAGAGGATACGATCGCTTTCATAACGTAGATCCAATTTCGACCCAGTAAAAGGTTATAGTCAAGGGGAGAATCGACCACCTCGACCTCTATAGGGACGGACTTCCCACCCAAGTGGACCTCAAGGGAGGGGATAATACCATAGGACCTGAAAGAACAACCATCAAATGCAGTAAGCACGGTCATGGACTTCGACAACGGAGGAGATCCAATATCCTTCCAACAAGATAAATACATCACTGAAGTGGAAGCACCTTCGTCAACAATGGTATGCTTAACGATCATCTCTAAACACCTAACATGAACTTGGAAAGCCACATGATACAGAAATCAAGGCTGAACATCAGTAGTGTCAAACTTGATGACATTCGGGCTATAAGGATCGAGGACTCCCAAAGCAAACAACAGGGCATTCCTTTGCGAAGGACAAGCCTGAAGGACCTCGAGAGCCGACATAGCACATGGGGTTTGACCCAGATCATCCACAATACATTAGTTATGGGTGACTCGGGCATTAGTATTATGTGCTGAGTGCTTGAGGACACCTTTAGGTACCCATGGTATAGGGTTAGGCTTCTCGATATGCCATGGAGTCTCGGGTGTAGGGGGCTCATTCACCAAAGAAGTTTGTGGAGATCCATAATTACGCGAGCGAGTAGCAACACAAACCTCATATTTTACCATGTTTACGCATCCAAAACCATCGTCATGGGTAGAAGAAGTTGAAGTTTCAGTAGTCCCATGATAGGCGGCGAAAACACCAGAATCCATATTCTGATCATGAGGAAGGGGATTCGTCAACATAGCCAGGTTCTGTGCGATGGGCTTCGATGCTTCCTCCATATGAGGACAAAAATGTGTGAGGTGATCCTGAGAGCAAATTTTACAACGAAATTTCACCTTACGCTTGGGCTTGCGATCCCCACCAGCATTTTTGCCATCCCGAAGAGGGTTAGTGTTCCCTTTCTTATTCTTATTGTTCCCACCCCTACAATTATTCTTCCCCTTCTTTTTCCCACCGGGTTGCTGGTTACCAGATGGGTTTGTCGATTGCATAGAATGTACATCGGATGACTGGGTGGAAATGGACAAGGAGAGAGCCTATCCAGGAGTAGATTGTTTAATAGACGCGTTTTGCATATGATTTGTAACCATATCTACGAAATGAGCACTTGCGGAACCAACAATTCCATCGACATGCGGTCCAGGAGCGGGCTTGGACTCATGTCTTGATCACGGTGCGTCGGGTATAACATCATACAGAATCCCAGACTGAGCATAGACCAGTTCTAACTACTGGGCTCTAAAGATGGCTTGTTCCTCATTCATAATTTCGAACAACGAAACATCCTTCGAAATATAAGGGAGCAGAGACTTGAGGAACCATTCCAGGATAAACTTTGGAGGAATGTTGGCTTTTACTAACCTCTTTCATCGGTGCCACTCTTGAATGTGATCAAAAATATGTGTGGCTTTATCCTGGTGGAAGGTGGACAATATTTCGGTGCCAGTGTCGTAACAAACCGGCAACTGAAAGTGGTATAGAAAAACCAAATCCAAGTCATTGAATCTCTTATACGTGCCCCCAGGCAACTCGGTATACCATTTCACGATAGCCCCCATAAGGGTGCATTGAAATAGCCTCAAACGAATGGAATCATGGTTTAAGGAGTTCTAGGAGAACCATAGATGGAACGTGGTGACATGATCACTTGGATCCTCACCCTTCTTCCCTTCAAACTTTGGAACATCTGAAGGGATCTTGGTGGGGACTGGGGGCCATGTAGATTCATGACACACCGGATCATTCCTGAGCTTAGAAATATCGGGCAAGTTCAACCTAGCGAGGAACGGGAGTTGAGGCTGCAAATCTTGAGTACAAGCTCCCAAGAGAGTCTGACTCTGCGAAACTGAGGATGAGACCATGGACACCGAGGTCGACACCTGAGGTGTTGACGAACTCTAGTAGAGCCCATGGCCCTAACCAATAGGATAATACACTCCTCCCACCTGACCCATATAAGGATACACAGGCACGTGCATATGATGGGATCCATAGGGGGGAACAGAATAAGGGTCAAAACCGGCTGAATAATTATAAAAGTTACCTCCATAAGAATGGGGTACCATATAACCACTCGACGCGAAAAAACCAGCCAAGTAAGGGCCATAAGAAAATGGTATGTTTCCACCCCAGGGACCCAAAGAACTAGGAGGAGGAGGAGGAGGAGGAGGATGCAGAATCATATAAGCATTCGTAGGCACAGGTGCATGCACAGAGGCATACAGGTTAACGGATGGGATATAGGTTGTAGATCCGATACCTACCGTGAAACCTCCACTTGATAAAGGATTCACACGAACACTAGGGGATGACGAAGGAGGAGGCCATCCTCTAAAACTCGAAGAAGAGGGAGGGATGTGACCACTCCAGAACTGATAAGCAGTAAAAAGGGGTGTAGTGCCCCGAACCCCAACGCTAGAGCTAGTGTGACTACCAGACAGGGAGGAAGTAACACTCGACATAACATTGAGCATACACAATGTAAAAGGGTCTGAGGTCGTGAAGATGGATGCAAAACCAACACCCGACACACCCGTAGATGAACCATACAGATTACTTGATGACCATGTATCATCAAACGGGTTCCTACTAGTGGGTTGGGATCTCCCAAACCCATGAGGAGTGGTGTGTTATGAACCTCCCTCCCATCCCGTCCTCGGAGAGTATGTGTAAGGAGGGGAATTTCTCTTCATGCCAGTGGATGTTGTCACTGGGACTCTCAATGTGCTAGATGTAGAACTCATAGTGGGAGCTCTCTGAAGCTCGTACGATGTGAATAAAGGACCAGCGATAGGCCTATGACATCTCTTGCGAAGAGACTGTAATGGATCTCTAACTGGTAAACCATCCAACCGATGAGATCAACGGAGAGCCGGATCTCAATCCACAATGACCCCAAAGAGTCAACAAATAAGCGTCTCCTAATGGCCTACTAAATTGTCATAAAGCACACACATAAAAGAAGCTACGACCAAAATGCACACAACAGGGGACTGGCTCAAGGGACCTCCCGACACTTCAGTCGGTATGTCTCTCCTAGGAGAGACCTGAGACTCCCAAACTATAACCGGAGGTAACAAAATCAGTTATAAGGGCCCTCATACTTCAATGTGTAAACACAATGTGTTGTCTGACCCCTATCTGACTCAGGACACCCACAAAATAATCGGTGCAAATGCCCTATGTGATACCTAGGTAAGGAAACTAAGGTCACCACGTATAACCAATGCTCAAGCGAATAGTCGCAGGTGGGACCTGTCGTTTGGGAAGGGTAGCTAAGCCCAAAACTCAAAAGGGTAAAATCCCTCAAGAGTACCCAGATACGAACAAATCCTAGATATATCTCCCATGTTCAACAAGTATTGGAGGGCTATCTCCACAACGTACTTCCCGTGACCTTGTGCTTAACTCTGGCATGAGTAGATCCTCCTGAGAAAACCGATGTATACCATGGGTTTCACCACTCCCTGGTCAGACACATAATGTGTGTTTGATAGTCTTGGATTCTTTAATCCCACGGGTTCTATTCCAAGACTCTGCAACCTATACTTGTTGGTGCACCCTCGAAAAGAAAAAGTGTTCTAATCAATTTTAATTAAGCGTTAATTTTATTGGATGTGCTTACTCAAAGGAATATGGCCGTGAAACTAGTGATATGAAATGACTCAATAATATGCACACCTGAAAACACTAGACTCGTCTTCCAATAGAAATATGTATGCCACTAAATGAAGGTCAAACCAAAGTCTCTTCTTCAAAAATAAAATGCAATCTCTCTACAATATTTCATGCCCAATCAAGCCCTAATGAATTCACAAGCACTCAAATGCAAAATGCAAGTACAAAAAGCAATTTGTTTTGTATTTTCAATATAAATAAATGAAAATGCAACTAGAATCAATACTTTTAAGAAAAGGGATGCAAAGAATGTAGTGCAGATAACCCAGCAAACCCAAAAATAAAGACTCAACTAAGCAAATGATCTATAAAAAAGAAAAATGGCTAAAAAGCAAATTTCTCAAAAAACAAAGAAAGAGGAGATTCCAGTCACTGAAAAGGAAAGAAACAGTCAAGATACAGGCCCAGCAAGACTCGGGAACACCAAAAACTCACCCAAAATCAACCAAACACCAGAAACAAGGCTAAAACAGAGTTGTATCTGACTATTCAGTGAACAGTAGCGTATGTACACGGGCTGGTTAAATAACAGTCGCATGTATACGTGGGTAAACCACAGCAAAGGCGCGTACAAGGCAGGATAGGTGAACAAAAATAAGTAAAAAGGCCACGAAATTCAAGATTTTTTCTATATAGATCTTGACAACCTACCAGCGACATGGAAACCCGAAAGAACAACAAACCAAAACAAGGAAAAATTTCCCAAAAGACCCCAAACAGAGGCTTCTCCCCAACGGAGTTGCCAATTCTGTTACGAAGAAAAAATTCCTATGGCTCGGGGTAGACCACAACAGACAGATGGACTCGAGAATCAACTCACTTCCCAACATATTCTATATAAATGTAAATGTTGATAAATAAAATAAAGTACCTACCTCAACTAGACGTCTAATGAAGAATTCCGTTGATCTATCAAATCACAACAGTTGAACCTGCAGCTTAGCCTCAACAATAAATGTAAACAAGTGTATATGATATATAAAAGAGGTCAGCATATACAATACATTAATCCATGATATATATAAGCAAATGTACACAATGATAATTAATGATCATTCACAATATAAATGGACGCGAAAATGAGTATTTATATTAACATAAACAAGAATTACAAGATACAACCTCTTGTCAGAAACTCATCTGAACCAAGAACTAGGTCCCTCCACTTGTGCCTCCACCACTTCAATCCCCCATACAATGGAAAACTCACGAGTAAAAGAACAAATCCTTCACAAGATATGAAAGATTTTGGGAGGTGAATATAAATGGTTCACAACAACTGGGATCAATGGATGTAGACTCAAGCAATATTAATCAAGGAAAAATTCTAGTAGAGTTTCACTGCTCTTATATTTCTCCTCCTTCCATGCATCACAATATCTCAATATATAACCCTCCAAAGGCAAGTGAAAGGTCGAATCCAGTCGTTTCAAGATACATGGAGGGCCAAAGGTCATAATGGCCGCTTTTTGGAGTGAAAAATGGAGATTTTACTCTCATTTACCAAAAAAGTCGATGTATGTTGGTTGTAGTGATGCAACCAACATGTACGCAAGTTGTACTGAAGCATCTCGAGTATAGGAGGAAAAATAGGTGAAAATGTGTTCAAGGAGAACCAAAAATATGGTTTTCAGCCTACAGATGGGTAAGGGAGTCCAAGGAGTGCTAATGCTCACAAGGTGGAAAAATACGGTGTAACAGTAGCCTCACTTCACCACCTAATACATATTTCAATCCATATCCAACTGTACCATGCAGGTACCTTAGCACATGCTTTATTGCAACCCAATGTACATGCCTTGGATCAACTATAAACTGGTTTAGGGTGTTCATTGAAAATCAAATATCAGGCTTGGTGTTAACTAGGTACATCAAGGACCCAATCAACTGCATGTACATTGTGGGATCCACCAAATCTAAATCTGAATTGGAATCACTCAGCTTCTTCAGATTTGTCATCATATATGTAGCCATGGATTTGTAGTCCATCATCTCGAATCTCTCAAGATATCAACTGTGTATTTCCCTTGACTGAGGAAGATCTCTCTTGGTCTCTGCCACACCTCTAATCCCAAGAAGTAATGCATCTGGACACAATCCTTCATCTCGAACTCAAAGGTCAAATTATTCTTGAAGGGGGGGTATTGGGACACCTCCTTCATCATCAACAAACTATGATGTAGCTACTCCCTCTGTGCTAGAGCACCTTTCTCCCTTTGCACCTGAGTATCCTACTCCTTCTACATCTGGACACTTAGCTCCCTCTGTATCTGAGTATCATACTTGAAGAAACCTATTATCTTATGCATTATTGATACATGTGTATCCATATCTTTCATCTCCCACTAGTTGTGTGTTAGGAACCTATGTCAACCCTTCTCTTTACTATGTTAGTATATTGTTGTTGGACGCATATGCTTTGTAAGTCGTCCCGTAGTATTTGTTGATCCGTAGTTTATATTAGCCCATAGTATTGACCCATAGTATTGGACACATATGCTTTGTAAGTCGTCTCGTAGTATTATATGTCCCATGGTTTTTACTCATAGTATTGGGCATACACTTAGTATATAAGTGTGTGTTGAGGTCATTGAAGGCACCATGAAGTTAATTGTATTGAGCTTGCTCAAAGGAGGTTGCCCCCTCGAAGTGGCCCGTGATCAATATAAAAGTGATTCTGAGTTCTATTATTTCTGATATCTCGTGTATTTGCATTAGGTAATTATTGCAGGTTCATCACATCTGGTATCAGAGCACTTTCTTGGGCTCGTTGGGTGGAATTTCTGCCAAAACAAATTTCGCATCTGTTGCAGGTCTGGGTTTGGGAATAATCCCTATCTGCTTAACTGTGGGAAGTACTTGGGCATAAGCCCTAAAACTCATTGTGAGGAGTACCACAGGAACCCAGAAGTAGCTGGCCCATTGAGAGGACCTGCCAGCGAAAAGGGCAACGACCCCTACCTGATTGACTAGTTCCCACCCGTGAGGTAAACCAAGAGTTGTCGTTTGTGGCAAAGCGGTTATCAATTTTACCTGAGCCGTGGAGTGAGGGGTACTGCCCCAATACGCAAGCCGTCAGACAGCATTGGTGGCCGAGTGAAACCCCTGAACTGTTAGGAAGCCGCACATACCTGGGGTCCATATCTATTTTCAGTTGAACTGTTTCCAATCACTTCCGCTCCAGATCCAGCCGTTTCAGATCTATTCTGAAAGTCGTTCCAGATCCAGCCGCCGTTTCAGATCTAGCCGTTTTCGATCCATAAAATTTAGTTTTTTCTCCATATCTCCCTTGTTTTCACTCTATTTCCCTTGAAATTTTTGGGGAACCCCTGTCATCCCATTCTGCATCTTTCATTCCTGAGGACCCTATCCCCAATTCCCCTTCCCAAAGCCCGAAATCCCACATTTTTCTATTTTTAGGGTTTGCCATAACTTCCTCAGATTTCACCCAATCACCTTCAAATTTTACCACAGAGTTCCTTTCTGAATTTTGCTTCTTTGTCCCTCTCTGCCAAATTTTCTCATTCTATCACCCCGCTTCTGAAATCCCCCTTTTTGCTTTCTTGTCCTTTCGATAGTGTCCAAAATCTAGTCAAACCCCAATTACCCATCAGATTGTTTCCCCAATTAAAATTTCCCTTTACTAAATCAGCTTCTATTTGTGTTTTTCTACCCATTCCACCAAAAAAAAAAAATTTGGTTATGGTTGTCACTCGTGTAGGAGCACACACCATGGAGGAAGCACTTGCAGCCATCCAAACCAAACTCCAAGATCTAGAAGAAAAATTTCTCAGCCTCCATCTTCAGCATTCAGCCATGAACAATACCAAACAGCCAGAATCTTTTGCAGCCACCGGGTTCTCTTCTTCTAGCAATTTTCGTGGGCCGAAGCTTGATTTTCCTCGTTTCAATGGTATTGATTCGACTGGATGGATATATCGAGAAGAACAATATTTCAGTCTGCATAATACTTCTGATGCCCAGAAAGTTCCACTTGCATCCTTTCATTTGGAATAGGAAGCCCTTCAATGGTACCGTTGGTACATCAAAGCTCATCCCAAGCCAACCTGGACAGATTTTTGCCAACTCATTTTGCCATGATTTGGTCCTATTTATTTTGATGATTTCACAGGAGCACTCACTAAACTTCACCAAATTGGCACAGTGAGAGAGTATCAGACAGAATTTGAGAAATTGGCCAATCACACAGAAGGATTGTCTGATGAATTCTACAGGAGTTGTTTTATCAGTGGTCTCAAGGATGAAATCCGCTCAGAGGTCAAAATGTTTTGTCCCAACACAATGATGGAAGTCCTAGGGTTGGCTAAGCTGGCCGAGGACAAGATCGCAGCTCAACAACGCTCCAAACCCACCTTTGTTCCCTTCAGAAATATGGGTTCCCAACGACCTCCCATCACGCCTGCTCCTCAACCAACTCCTATCAAGCATTTGTCTGAAATAGAAATGCAGGCACGCCGAGAAAAAGGGATTTGCTATAATTGTGATGAGAAATTCACTAGGGGACATAGATGTGTTCAACAAAAGCTCTGTCTCTTGGATGTGGATTCTCCGCCTGCCTTAGAACTTGTTGAAGAAGCTACAGATACAGTAGATGATTAGGTCGACATTCAACACCCGCCTGTTGACGCCCCATCTTAGGATGACCCACGCGAGATCTCTCTCCATGCTGTAACCGGCATCACCACCCCACAAACAATGCGAGTCAGAGGATACTTCAAGAAGCTCCCTCTTACCATACTCATTGATTCTAGTAACACTCATAACTTCATTGACCCTCGGATTGCCAAATAGACTGATTGTTTTGTCCATCCTTGCTCCAACTTTGAAGTCATGGTTGCCAATTGGGGCACCTTACCTTGCAAGGGGAAGTGTCACAATGTGCGTATCTCTATGGAAGATTATAACCTACGCTCTGACATGTTTTCCTTGTCCTTAGGCGGATGTGATGTGGTTTTGGGCATTCAATGGTTACGCACACTTGGCCCCATCTTATGGGATTTTGCTGAACTTTGGATGCAGTTTAAAGTCAATGGGGCATAACACAAATTTATGGGCTTACAACCAGGGTCTCTCTGCATCATCAGTTCACATCGCCTGGAAAAAATCCTTAAGAAGAATTCACATCGTGTCATCGCTCAGCTCAATTCCATTCAGATGCACCCATCAACAATCTCCACTACTTCCTTGGATAGATATGCAAGTATCTTTGCTGAACCAATGCGCTTGCTGCCTTCAAGAGACCTTTCCGGTAAGAATTTAGCCACATCTACCTCTCATCAGGAAATGATGGCTATTTTGCATGCAGTACAGAAGTGGTAGCCATACCTATTAGGGAATTCTTTCTGCATCAAGACTGATCTCCAGAGTCTGGAAAATTTTCTAGAACAATGGGTCTCCTCCCCAACACACCTGAAATGGGCTATCCAACTCATGGGTTATCCCTATGTGATCACTTACAAGAAGGGTAAGGACAATATGGTGGAAGATGCTCCTTTTCGCACAATTGATGACCTAGTTTCTCTTACATCTCTTTCTCTGCTTGTTCCAAATTGGTTGCAATATGTTCAACAGGGCTATCTCTTCTATGAACTCCATGCTTCTTCATCAACAGGGCACTCTGGGTTCTGCAAAATGCATGACCGGGAACAATGTAACTTCTTTTGGTAGGGACTAAAAATGACAATTCAACAGATGGTGGCTGACGATGATACTTTCCAAGTCAACAAGGGTGAAACGACACTCCTTTCGGGATTGCTCAAACCCTTGACCATCCCTACACAGCTTTGGCCAACTATTTCTATGGATTTCCTAGCAACACTCTGGTGGTACAATACCACATCTCAAAGGACACCATATGAAGCAGTCTATGGAAAAACACTGCCAGTTCTTCTTCCATACACCCTTAGCAGCTCCCCAGTTCAGGAAATTGACTCAGTTCTTCGAAACCGTGATCAGATTCTTCTCATTCTGCAGGACAATCTTCACATGGCCAGAATTCGCCTGAAACAACAAGCCGATCAGCACCATTCTGAGCGCATTTTCCATGCAGCTGACAGGGTTCTTCTTCATCTACAGCCTTCCAAGCAATCCTCCTTGACACTCCAAAGGCGTCAGTGGCCCGAAATGCAACCCGAGGATGCTACCAGGGAACCACTCCTTCAAATTCTGCAGCAATTTCTCCAGCCAAAGCTTTGAGGACAAAGCTTTTTCTAAGGGAGAGGGGATGTTAGGAACCTATGTCAACCCTTCTCTTCACTATGTTAGTATGTTGTTGTTGGACGCATATGCTTTGTAAGTCGTCCCGTAGTATTTGTTGATCCGTAGTTTATATTAGCCCATAGTATTGGACACATATGCTTTGTAAGTCGTCCCGTAGTATTATATGTCCCATGGTTTTGACTCATAGTATTGGGCATAGACTTAGTATATAAGTGTGTGTTGAGGTCATTGAAGGCACCGTGAAGTTAATTGTATTGAGCTTGCTCAAAGGAGGTTGCCCCCTCGAAGTGGCCCGTGATCAATATAAAAGTGATTCTGAGTTCTATTATTTTTGATATCTCGTGTATTTGCATTAATTAATTATTGCAGGTTCATCACATTGTGTCTACCGAGGTGAGACTCCTTCTCACTCAAGAACATTGAATGCCATCTATGACTCTCTCTGAGCCTACAACATGGCTGACTCCATAACCTATACAATGTGTCATCTGGAATGCATGCAAGATCTTATAGATCTACTTGAAAGTCACCATTAACTTGCTCTCATATCTCAAAAAAATATCCCACACATCATTCTTCATGATGGACTGATACTCTTCCATAATGGCATCTTTCCAAACATATTTCATGTTGCCTCCTCATGGCTAGAAGGTTCGGAATCAATGATGTGACCCATCAATGCCATATAACTCAAGAAACTGAGGTCTTTTTCTCTTCCTGAAAGTAACACTAGGAGTTACATGCCTCTCTGCATCCCAACAGGCCTCCTGATATGACTCACCAAATCTTAGACTCCTGACTCTCACTATGTACTGACTACCACAAGAGATATAACTCACTCTTGAATTGCATAAGATATGACTCACTTCTATCACTGACAATAAATATGACTCACTCGCTTGGGAATAAACTTTCATATTGTATGCCTTTGCTTTGATATCCTTCATACTGAACCTATCAATACATGATAGACATGTCCATAAGTGTTAACCGGTACTAATCAAATAGTTATTCTATCCATCAACAATATAACAATTAACTTGAGTAAATAAAACTCATTACTTAAAACATTGAATACTTATATTTGGTGTTGTATCCCTCTTGATATTGGATTCCTTGCAAAAATCATTGAAGTCCTTGGAGGTATACTATCCTCCATTGTCTAATATCAACACCTTGATTTTCTTCTTCGTCGATTTCTTTGCCTGAGCCTTGAAGTCCTATAACCTACTGAAGACTTCATACTTGGTCTTCATGAAGTATATTCATTTCTTCTGGGAGAAAATCATGAATTCATTGAATGCACAAGATCCAATATCCTCTTGGATCTACCATCATTGTCCAAAATATCCCTTGGCATTCTTGCTAAGTGTACAACCCCTGCAAGTATCTTCAAGCTCTAGAATACATCTTTATGAAGTGTGCCTTGGTATGATAGTTGGTATGTAAATGTATACTTGTCTTCTCTGTTGGGACATTTTTTTCCTTAATTATCAAATTTTGTCTTCTTCTGTGGTGGATGCTCATCAATATCAATTGTTTATGCATGCTTCTTTCTCTTCCTTTTCATCTGAGGACACTGAGAAACATAGTGACCAAATTTGTGACAATTGTAGCATTTGATCTTTGAAAGATTCTTCTTCTTTTGTTCTGGAGATGATATTCTACTTGTATTTTTATTCTTCTCGCCATTTCTTCTTCCTTTTCCTTTCTTTTGAGGACATTGAAAGGAAAAGTGACCAAACTTGTGACAATTGAAACATTTTACCTTTAAGAGATTCTTCTTCTTTTGATCTTGAACTATCATGTGCTTGGAGGCACCACTGTCCAGTAACCAAGTATAACTACTATTTGTAATAGTGCCATTAAGAGCGGAGGAAAAATAATAC
Organism: Larix kaempferi; assembly: GCA_027924585.1. Lineage (NCBI taxonomy): Eukaryota > Viridiplantae > Streptophyta > Pinopsida > Pinales > Pinaceae > Larix > Larix kaempferi. The sequence goes on along the minus strand of BSBM01000133.1, from coordinate 1,897,076 downwards.
TAGGGTTCATCTACAATATCAACATCAACCAACTTGTCCTCTACTCTCTGACTGGACACCATCTTGACAAAATCTGAAAATATGATCTAGAAACCCTAGACCCAAACATTAGGTCAAAATTGAAAATTGACTCCCCAGATAGATGTTCCCTCCTTAGGAAACCTCCATAATGCTAGGATCAAATCCAATGTGCGTCCAGAAAGGTCCAAAACTAAAAGCCTTGGAAACCCCAATTTCGACAAAAATTAGGTCAAGACTGAATTTTTACAAAATTGATATTTGTTTCCATAGGTAAGTGTGCCCTACTAGGGAGAACTCCAAAACACTATTTCCAGGTCCAATATGAGGTCAAAATGTCCAAACTTGGAAGCTCTAATTTCCAATTTAGGACAGAAATAGTCATTGGCAATGGCTTCTTTTAGTACTACTCTGCTACCATGTTGAATTTTTAACTTAGCAGTACAATTTTCAGATATTGATAATTATGTCGTAATGATTATCATACCACTTTTATTATTGCATAATTACACATTGAAAATATCACCACTCACTTTTAGCGGAAATAAAACAAGTATCACTGAAAGATAACCATGCACAAGAGACATAAAGATTTTATCCTAGGAAACCCAATAGGGAAAAATCCCAACCAAATTTTCTTATAATAAATCAATCCAATTCAAGTACAATATCATTCATGAAGATGAACCCTAGCACAGGAGAAGTTCGCCCTCCTTCACCAGAAACCCTAATAAGGTTAGCGAACTTCTAGAGAGAATAAGAGAATCCAAAATTATTGTTTCTTGCATTTGCTAAGCCTTATTTGGAGGTGCACACAAGTGGAGAGAGAAAAGATGATGTTTTGATGGTGAAATAAAGTGTGAGAGCACTTTATTTATATTCCTCTATTCACTTGACTTTTTCCTTCAATGGGGCCGACTTGTCTTCTTTCACTAGGGTCGACTTGTTCTTTTGGTCTTCATCTTTCATTTTATATTCAGGTCGACTTGTCTTCTTGTCTTCATTTTTCTTTCATTACTTCTTCAATGCCATATGGGACTTCTTCAATGGTTGACTTAACCTCTTGGTTCTTTCTTCATCATAGAAAATTTGTCCGCATTGATGTTCATCTCCTCACATGTAGATCAAATTCGCCCATAGAGCTCTAATGTTGATTTGACCCCACTTTAAGAAGTCCTAGACACTTCTTAGAGCTTATGTCAAATTCAACATTAGATTAGACTTGTATATTCCACAAGGGGATAAAATCCCATACCAAAATAAACAAGTCAACTCACTCTAATATAAAATAGATCACTCATTCTTGGAGTACTCCTCGGAGAATGCAATGTGACCTTAGGCTTCCTTCTCGGAGCACTCTTTCTCAAAGTAAGCATCTCAATCCTTTTTTACTCTTAGTCACTTCTTATGACTATTCAAGGCTATGCAAGGGCCATCCTCTACCAACCATTGGTCACTTATCATGACCTCTCTGGGAGAATGTTTGCAGAATGTTTCCCGTTGTTGTAACCATGGAGAAACATCAACAAATAAAAACATAATGTCCATTTTGTTTTATATATAGGAATGGAGCACCAATAATGACACCCCTTCAGGTCGTATAGATTATAGATCTTATTTAATATAATGCATTATTTATCCACCAAAAGAAATAAAGCACTAATTTTAAAATAGAAATCCATTCCAAAAATAGTTATCAGTGACTTCATAGGATAGTCTTTGTTGTTACCCAAACTCCCACCCTTTAGAGATAACGTCTAAAAACTTGAGGTGTGGTTTTGATGAAACTAAGAGGGAGGCCAATGTCACCACGCCAAACCCTCTTTTACTATTTAGGTTGGCTCTTTTCCAACTCAAGGGAGGCTGTGAAATATCAAGCACAACAGATCTATAGAACAAACACAACAATTACTAGAGATGCATGCAGGAAAATGTATGGAAACACTGTGTAGAAGGTTTTCAACAGTAGAATAATATCATATACTCAAAATATTAATTACAATGTGTAACAATGGCTACAATAATCTAATCAATTCGAATTCCAAAGGTGGTCATTCGAATTGGTGCATGAGAGTGGCTTACTAGGAAGTTAACACCACTCGGCACATCAGTTAACCACTTAACTAATCAATAATTGACTCTAACAGACTCTAGAAATGACTAATTGAGTCTAACTCAATGCAGAACTCAACTGAATGCCAAAAAATAGGGGAGGGAACGATATTTCTGTAGTCTAACTGAGTGTTAGGTGAGAATAACACCAAACTAGCCCATGCAGTGTAGTAAGGCGCCCTAGGTTCACCAGTTGGCTGAATAATGCGCTTGAGGCATGCAAATCACCCCCTGAAAGGTGGAGAAGGCTCAGTAGGTGGCCCAGTTGGCTCCTGGAATGTAGGAGGAGGCTCAATTGATTCCCAGTTGGCTCCTATAATGTAGGAGGAGGCTCCGATGACTGAAACTGCGATTTGCTGATGATGTAGGCACATGATGGAGTCAATAATACTTAGGATAAGTGGATAATTAAGCTGGAAGGATCAATTAAATGATGTGTGGTTGGAAAATGCTCCAACACCCCCCCTTAATATAATCTCATATAGGTATAAAAAATAATAAAAGGGCCCTAGCAACAATGGCCATAGGTCACCCAATACAGAAATAATCCAAACAATGCTAGAAAACACTCTAAGTGAGGAAAGAGGGAAAAATTCCAGTGGGAAAGAAAAACCCCCCTCAAAATGAACACTGAAGGATCTAATATGTCCTCACCATAGTAGAACTCACCCCCAATAGTGAATGAAGGTAAGAGAACTTCTTCTCATTGAAGCTCTTGGTGAAGATGTCTGCAATTTTCTCTTTTGTAGGGAAATATTGCAGTACAATGGTTCTTTCGTGCACAAGCTCTCAGATGTAGTGCATGTGGATCTCAATATGCTTGGTCCTCTGTCTCTAAACCAGATCTGTCGATATCTTGATAGCACTCTGATTGTCACAAAATATGACAGTAGAAGTGGTGCTACCAATATCAAACTCTGCTAGAATACCCTACAACCAAACTGCCTGAATGCAAGCATTGACTGCTCCTCGATACTCTGCCTCTGCTAAAGATAAGGCAATGGCGGCTTTCTTTTTGCTTGACCAAAAAATAGGCCCTGTTCCAATCATGAAAACATATCCGTAATTGGACTTCCTATCAATGCTAACACCCACCCAATCTGAATCAGTGAATCCAACCAAATCTAGATCGGAATCGGCAGCATAGTGTATGCCAAAATGTCTAGTACCCTACACATAGTGCAAGATTATTTTGGCTGCCTTCCAATGAATCTCATGGGGCTGATGCATATACCTTGACACAACACTCACGGCATAAGAAATATCAGGCCTAGAGTGTGTCAAGTATAGAAGACTACTAATCAACTTTTTGTATAGTGTAGAATCTACCAACGGTGTAGAATCACCATCCTCAAGACTGATTTCTAAGAGGAATGGGAATGGTGTCGCTTTACAATCTGCAATATTAAATTATTTTAGCAAGTATGAAGAATATTTTGACTGAGATATGGTGATCCCATCAAAATTTTGAGTGATTTCTAAGCCAGGAAATTGTTTTAGCAAGCCTAAATCACTCATGTCGAATGCTAGATGTAGTGTGGTTTTTATAGTACCGTTTGAAGAAAGAGTGCTTTCTGTAATCAAAATGTCATCAACATAAAGTAAAATGAAAAGAAAATTACCTTCATGTTGTTGCAGGTACACATTTGGATCTTATTTGCATCTTGCAAAATTTTGTGACAGAACGAAGGAATCCATCTTTGCATACCAAGCTCTTGAGGCCTGTTTTAAACCATACAATGATTTCTTCAGTCTGCACACTAATGTCGGATCTGATATGTAACCTTTAGGTTTATTCATGTAAATCTCTTCCTAAATATATCCATGAATAAATGCACTCTTCACATCAATATGGTGCACTTCCCGGTGCTTAGATGTAGAAATTTCCAAAACTAGGCAAATAGAATCCATTTTTGCAACCAGTGCAAAGGTTTCTGTGTAGTCCACACCATGAACTTGTGAGAATCCTTTTGCAACCAACCTAGCTTTGTAATTGCCAGTTGAGCCATCTGCGACAACCTTGGTTCGGTAGACCCATTTGCATTGAACTAATTTCCTCCCATGTGGAAAAGAAACTAACTCCCATGTAGCATTTTTCTGAAGAGAATTGTACTCTTCATCCATGGCGGTTTTCCATCTCGGATATTAGTGGGCATGATAGTATGATTTAGTATCTAAACCTATCATCAAAAAAAAAAATTCATATAGTAAAGGATCAGAATATGAAATATCCGTACCTACTCTTTGAAAGTCTTCTCGAGTTCTTCTTGGATCAGCAGGATTTCCAATGTTAGAACCAGCAAAATTGAAAGTCTTTGTTTCCCACTTTGGAAACTAAGGAGGATCATTTGGATCTGATTCTAAACCTAATATTTCATGTTCATCAATGTCTATTAAAATATCATAGCACAAATTTTCATCATCTTCTTCTGAAACTTCTTCTTGTAGAAGCGACAATTCAGCAGTTTCTTCCTCGACTAGTTTTAGATCTTGAAGCGATTCTTCAAATTTGACACTTCGCTCGATGAATATCTTTTTGAATCTGATATCCATGATTTTGTAGCCTTTTGATTCTTCATAATATCCAATTAGGATGCACTCAGTACTCTATGGATCCAAATATATTCTCTTCTCAGTCGGAATTCTAGCCCATGCAGTGGAGCCAAAAACCCTGAGATTGGACACATTAGGCTTGTGACCAATGTAGGATTCGAATGGAGTAGTACATTTCACAGATGACTGTGGAACTATGTTCTGAATGTATTCATCAAAATTCATGGCCTCAACCCAAATATTTGGAGCCAAACCTTTTGACTCAAGCATACAACTAGCCTTTCAATGATCGGTTTTTCCTCTCTGCTACACCATTCTGCTGAGGTGTGTAGGGGACTATGTGCTGGATTTGAATTCCATTTTCCACACAAAGTTGCAGAAGCTATGATTTGATATATTCTCCATTATTATCATATCTAAGAGCTTTGATCTTTCTCTCAGTAGCAGTCTCAACAGAAGCCTTGAAAATCTTGAATTTTTCTAGCACTTCTGACTTGTTTTTGAGAAAGTAGACCCATGTGAATATGGAGAAGTCATCAATAAATGTAAGAACATACCTTCAGCCATTCATGGAGGTATGTGTCATCGGACCACTGGTATCACTGTGAATCAGCCCCAAAATACAAGAAGCTCTTCTAGCTTTTCCTCGGTCAAACTTGTGCTCGGGGTGCTTCCCAATGATACAACCCTTGCATATCCCTTTCGAGGATTTGATTTTTGGAGGGCCATCAACCATGGAATTGTTTTTTAGCAGCTGCAAATATTTATAAATTAGGTGTCCAAACATATCATTCCATAGCCTACTAACCTCATTTCCATGAGTCAGAAGGGCACTTAGCTTTGAATGTGGTAAAAAGTGAGAAAACTCATATGTTTTTGCAGCATGATTTTCCTTTCCTACTGTAATGAGCTTTCTGGTGGATATATCAGAAATTTCAACATTATTGGGGCTGAATACAACCTTCTTAGGTAAACCAGTGTGTGTCATTTGATACACAGAAAGCAGGTTCGTAGCTAGAGAAGGAACATAAAGAACATTTTGAAAACTGCCATGTTCTAAATGAATAGTACCTTTTCCTTTCGAAGAAATTTGTGAGTCATCCCCTATGTGGATGGAGATGGTGTTGTCGGATTCCAATGATGAAAAAGAATCTTTGTTTGCAGCCATGTGATTTGAAGTTCTTGAATCTATGAGAAGAGTTGTGGAATTCGAAACACTAGCCATGAGTGCATGGCCTCTTTCTGTATGATCATTGTTGTCCTTCTTCCTTACGTCATCATCTGATCTATAGTTTTCTTCATGCATGAGCTTTCGGGATGAAATCCCCTACAAAAATAAGAACACTTTGTCTTCTATTTTCCCTTTTGTTTTTTTTTTCTTGAACCGGATGGCTCATCCGACTGCTTGGTCTTATCCTTTTGCTTTGGATGATCAAACTTTGCCTTCTCTTTCTTTTGCTTTCCTTTACCATTCCTAGATTTGGATCCTCCAGCAAAAAGGGCTTGATATTTGGAGTGAATGGACCCCATTTGAACAAGATTTTCATGCTCTTTTGTTAAGGACTCAATGAAGGCATTCAAGGTAGGCATCTTCCAATTCGAAATGGTGAGTTTTCCCGAATTGAAAGTAGAGACAAATACTAAATAATCTCTTTCAAGATTTGTGAGAATAGAAAGAATCAACTGTTTATCTTCCTTCTCAACACCATATTGCTTCAATAGTAGTACCAAATGCTTAAACTTAGTTAAAAAATCATTGATGGTTTCGAAATTTTCAGGATTTAGGGAAATCAACTCATTCTCTAGCTGATAAGCCCTCATCCCATCTTGCTTACCAAGAGCTTGGAAAGTTGTTCCCACACTTCTTTCGGAGTAGTCAATCCATTGAGATGGAAAAGAAGATCCTTCGAAATATTGAGACAAAGAAAACCATAAGCTTCATCAAGCTTGTTGAAGTACTTGGACTTCTCTACTGCATAATTTGGCTCCGGTTCTAGGCCCATGGTGACTCTGTAGAATCCCTTTGAGCACATGACAATCTCAATATTACTCTTCCACTGATGGTAGTTGAAAGGAGTGAGAATATTTTGAGAAGAGGAGTCTATTCTTACAATAGCGAATGCAAATGGAGGGAGTGTAAAACCTGCAATCACAAACAAACAAGAACCATTTAGGTCGACAACATGCACTTTTCAAGTTGCATCACACCAGGCATAGACTATCAAGCAAGCTTGAAGAGTCAAGAATCAATATCCAGGAATTATGTGGAAACTCTCGGCTTCTGGTGCAAAGTTGGAAATAGCTGCAAGTGCAAAATATGCATGCAGTGCAGAATCACTAGTGCAGAATCACTAGTGCAGAATCACCAGTGCATAATCCTAGTGTAGAATCACCAGTGCAGAATATGAATGCAGTGCAGAATATGAATGCAGTGTAGAATATGCATGCAGTGCAGAAAAGTTGGCTTGTCCCTTCCATGAGCTCGGATACCATGTGAAATCTCAAGCACAGCAGATCTATGTAACAAACACAACAATTACTAGAGATGCATGCAGCAAAATGTATGGAAACACTATGCATAAGGTTTTCAGCAGTAGAATAATATCATATACTTAGAAGATTAATTACAATGTGTAACAATGGCTACAATAAGCTAAGCAATTTGAATTCCAAAGCTGGTCATTCGAATTGGTGCATGAGAGTGGCTTACTAGGTAGTTAACACCACTCGGCACATCAGTTAACCACTTAACTAATCAATAATTGACTCTAACAAACTCTATAACTGACTAACTGAGTCTAACTCAATGCAGAACTCAACTGAATGCCAAAAAATAGGGGAGGGAACCATATGTCTGCAGTCTAATTGAGTGTTAGGTGAGAATCACACCAAACTAGCCCATGCAGTGTAGTAAGGCACCCTAGGTTCACTAGTTGGTTGAATAATGTGCTTGAGGCATGCAAATCACCCCCTGAAAGGTGGAGGAGGCTCAGTAGGTGGCCCAATTGGCTCCTGGAATGTAGGAGGAGGCTCAGTTGATGCCCAGTTGGCTCCTAGAATGCAGGACGAGGCTCCGATGACTGAAACTGTGATCTGTTGATGATGTAGGCACATGATGGAGTCAATAATACTTAGGATAAGTGGATAATTAAGATGGAAGGCTCAATTAAATGATGTGTGGTTGGAAAATTCTCCAACAGAGGCTTCCCTAGATGAGGATTGTTGGGTCTTACAATAAGATCAAAGGTGAAATAAAGAGATGGCTCTAGTAAAACGATTTTTTTGTTAAGTATAAGAAGAGTCAATGGAAGGACAAGGGACTAGTGTCTTATCCATTGGGAAAAATGGGGTCAACCAATGCTCATATGGGGATTAAAAGAATCATTAGAAAGGGATGGGGTTGAACTTACAAACCCTAATTACTATCTTAATTGCCTCACCAAATTAAAAAATCTAACAAAAGGAAAACACTAGATTTAGATGTTTTCACATAGTCTTTAGTGGATACTTGACATGTAAGGGATAAGAAAGCATATAACCAATATTGAGATACATGCCACAACTTACACTTCCAATTTACAATCACCACATGGAAAAGAAGAGACTTAATCCAATCATTCTCAAGACCATTAGCATTTGAAGATTCCATCCATCAAAGAAACATGAGCAACAAGAAAACCACCCAATGGGGTGCTTTGAAAAACCATCCATGAGAAACCAAAAGATTTCAACTAAGCTTTAGGGGATTTCTCCCACAACCCAACCATGAGAAATGAATGAGAGAGAAAACCCTTATATCAGTTTTAGCTCATTTTCCTCCTACAAGAAAATATCAATAAAAAAATATTAATCTAGCCTACTAAGGAGTAAAGAAACCAAAATACTCTTACTACAACAACATCCATAAAATAAGGTGGTCAAATCCTAATGTACAATCATCCAATAAAGAAAGAGGGGGACACTTTCATCAAGTGAGGGAATATGCCAAGTATATCCCAATACCTAGCCTCCAAAGGCTCTCTAAGTGTAGCGCTCCAAGAGAATAAATCCTCAAAGTATGCAAGATGGTGAATGAACCTTAGATATAGGGTTTGACCGCCTTTGTATCTTCCTCAAAATATATAACAATCCCTCTAAAGTAAGATACCTCTACCAAAATAAAGCATAAAACATCATCAAGGAATATACCTCCAAGGTGGACAACCCCCTCAAATATGTGCAAAACAACTCCCAAAAGTGGGACATCTCTTCACCCAAGCATGAAATATTGAAGAAAATATAGGGTCTCCAAGTAAAATGTCCCATCTAGATGACATAGATGTGTACAAGCAAAACTCTAGTGAAAACGTCCCATCAATCATGGTGCTAGAAAAAAATCAAAGATGGCTCTCCAAGGTTAATGCCCCATCAATAAATCATGGAAATGGGTGCAAGCAACCTCCAAGGGTGGAGACCTTCCATAATCTAGGGCATGAACCAAGCCAAATGCTAAAGGGTCCACCCAAAAGTTCTCCAAGGTGAACACTCCTTACGGTAAGCCTCAAAACAAGTGCAACAAGACCTCAAATGCATGGATCAACCCACTAGGATATGAAAAGTGATGATCATAAGCCAAATCTATCCCTCCAAGCTAGGATGTCCTATCGAAAAAGGATAAACATTAATTTCCAACTCATTAATACATGTGCAAAAGCTAGATCCATGGAATAACAAGACCACCACTCAAAAATAGAAGCATGAAAACCAAGAGCAAGATGCCCACAATAGTCAACCAACTTCATGAGAAAGGGGTTGGCCCCTTCTCTATGAAATGAAGTATAACCATGCATCAAAATAGGTGCTAAGAGAGAATAACCAAAGGGGGAATTCCACTAGCCAAGGTAACCAATAGTGCTAAGAAGCAATGGAGGTCCATGAAAAATGTGTTACACCCCATAATATGTGCTAAAGGGGAGGGCGCTCCATGGAAAAACAACAACGAATCATCCCAAAATGTAAACCATATCACTTCATCTAGATATATCTAATGGAATGGCTCCACATATCATCAATTCATCCACAAAAAACAAGCACTCCATAAAAAATGATGGTCCATGTCATCAAGGTTCCAAATCAAACCATCAATGTTAGGGATCTTCATGAAAATATGATCAATGTGTCATGAACAAAAGACATATGAGTGAAGTGTTGGACACAATGGCACACTGAGAGGGGGGGTGAATCAGTGTGCTAGCACCCTTAACAAATTTCACTTCTCAAAACTTAAGCAGAGTTCATCATTCACATTAAGATACTAAGTACATCAACATTCATCAATTAAGCATATCATCAACATAAATCATAAGAGACACATCACAAGACAAGTATAGTAAACTTTATTTATAATTTGATATGAATTACAATGAAGACATCAATCTTCGCGATTACATCAGCACCAACTCTAACAACAGGGCCCAGACTGGTTTTCTTAGATCCAACTAAGAAGATGTAAGGTATCCAAACCTCAAGGTGAAAGACTCATCTTTCAATCACATATTCATTCATGTCATCAACTCAGTCCAATGTCATGGTCTTCTTCTAACAGGCTTCACTATATACAGAGGTCAATTGTCTTTGGATTCCTTGGAATCCAATGCTTCTTATATGCTCAACACATCCAAGTCATAAAGGTATATGCTCATCAAGAGTCTACTCATATACTTCCAAGATATCAAAGCTCTGCTCAAACACCTACCTCAAGAATCACATCATGCCAACATACTAAGAAATATGCCCATACTCTACTCATTCCAAGACACTGCTAAGTCATCAAGGGTCTGCTCAAGACACTGAGGATATCAATGGAATCATCCCAATCAAAGGTCTTCCATGTCAAGTGTGTTGTAGCTTCCCGGAAATTTCTTCTATTTTTGCATGCGGGTGCCTCAATAAACACAAGTTCGTTTCCTATGTTATCTATCTTCTTTCACCCGAATCCAGAGCTCATCAAAATCTGCAGCTTCCTCAGACTAATTCAAATTTCAGACTTGTGTTCTTTTTACTTCATCCTCCACTGCTGCTGCTTCTGTACACTCTTTAAACCTTGTCTAACCACCGAAATTTCCTCAGTGAGGTCCGAATTTCAGAGTTGCTTAATCTTCTATGTTTTGAGTGAATGACAAGTGTATATATACATTTCAGCGTAGATTTTTACTGAGGCGACCTACTATATAAATATATGTATTATATATTTTTTATTTAGTAATTAAAAATTTATCTAATGCATATTCCTTTAGTTGGCCGACTTCATGTACTGGGTTATTTATTTTCACATTTTTAGGAGCAAACCTCATATATACTTGCCACTACAACTTTTTTCTTTCACAGCTAAATTATTTCATGCTTGGATGAAGTGCCATGTCGATGTCAAAGACTAGGCTATCATGCCATTAATTTTAAGGGCTTCTTCAATTGTTTCAAGGAGCCACGTTCACCATGTCAAGGATTTTAAGCCATGTCAAGTCTTAAAGTGTACTTAGTTAATCATATTTTCCACATCATGCATATCCATAATTATCATAAGCTTCAATGACATGTACATCAAGCCACCAAATACATATGTGATCATCAAGTGCAAGTGGACTTTTTTATCAAGAGCTTCTAAGTGGGCATGGGATTCATCATCATGTGCATGGGATTCTCAAACCATCCACATGAGCATGGGCTACAAGAAAATCATCAAAGTACATCCATTTATCTTGTGGGAAAAATATCAACAAGCAACCAAGTGTGTGGGCTTCATGACCCTATCAAGCCACAAATGACCACAAAATGGGTCATTTGGACCACCTAGTGCTCCAAGGAACACACAAACTGTGAATGGTCTCCAATTCCCAAAAAACCATGTCATCAACCTTTGCCACTACTTTGTCATTAATGGCTTGCCATAAATGACAACCATGCTCAACAAACTCCCCATTTTTCATTGATGGAAACACCTCTTCAGATTTCTCCTTCAAATTTCTCCCCCTTTGACATTAATGACAAAGGGTGATTATTAAGCATTGCTCCCCCTTTCAAGAGCAACTCGACTTTTGTCAAACCAAGACTAACCAAATGATAAAAACAAGTTGTTATGTTTGTAGATTCCTTGTTTCAGACTTCATTCAATGGATTTCATATTGTTGGCATCTATAGGACTGTATATGCTTTGTAAAGACTCATATCTTGGAGTTATGTTCCATCTATCATTCTCTAAAATATGTCCTAAATTATGTAACATAATTTCTTGAAATCTATGCCAAGGAGATCTCCAATAACACTTCTTCAAATTATCCTTCAAATCAGCCTTTAAATCTGCTAACATATTGACTTATAATTTACTCCCCCTATGTATGAGCATTTGGTATACAAGATATTTATCTTGATCTTCACTAAAGTATTCTCCCCCTTTGACTGATCTTGTCTTTGGTCTCTTGATCTTAAGATGAATGCTTATGACTGATCATTCACCCCTATAAAGAATGCACTTCACAAATCTACCAAACTGCTCATAAGTCTTGATTATTCACGAGCATGTACACTAACAAGAATATTCACAAATGCCCAAAAAGGTTAAGCAGTTATGAACACTACTTACATATGCCAACAACTTATCTTGATTGCTTCTAGTTAGATCTCTTCATGATTGTATAACCTTGTTCTCTTCTTCAAACTATCCCATTCTTTGCTTGACCATTTGGTTCAAGATTGACACACAAGAATCTCTTCAAGACTTATTTTTGTTCATTTGGATGCTACATTAAGCCATCAAATAGCTCTGTAAGTGAGAGACTCTCATTCTTTTAACCTTAATCTTTGTGGCAATCTTGAGAAATTTCCTGAGTTGATGACTTCAATTTGAATGCTTGAAGGATGCCTTCAGCTAAGAGAAAGATCAAATGTTCACAGCCTTCACTGCCTTAGTATGCCTTGATTGATGATAAATATTTCAAAACAAGTGTTGCAAGAATATATTACAGAGATGATTGTGGCTACTCTTTTTGCCTGGGAATTTGATAAGGGTCAAATTACCAAAGGTTTTGTGTCTTCTTTGTATGCCTTGAACTGGTTCAGTGTCATATGTCTGAGAATATAAAAAAGAGCTTTACGAAAATAATGTTGTAAATGTTTTGACCAAGCATGGGAACAGTGTTGTAGATTCTTTCTTGTGCCCTCAATTGTATTTTGCTTCAATTGTTCCAAATGTTTCCCTACCCTGTGGTTGTCTTAAAGAGACACTTCTTGTCTTAAATCTGTGGCTTCCTTGAATCACTGAAGTTTATATACTGCTGGAAATTTCAAAAAAAGGTTTGATATTCGTTCATTAACCAAAGTCAGAGGATCCTTTCTATTGTCTTGATAGAGGACCCGAAATAATGTCTTGTGAAAAATGATCTTGATGTGCCTTTGGATGCCTGAGATGCTTGTGGGTGCCTTATAGTGATTAGACCAACATCTTTCAAAGAAGAACATTAACTTAGACCTTTTACAAAAGCTGATACCTTTGTCTTCTCAACTATCTCCTGATATGCACCTTTAGATGGATTGTTTGGACTTTTTACTTTATAATAACTAGGATCAGATATGGCTTGTATGACTTTTCAGCATTTTGGTTTCCATGTAGGTTCCACTCATCATCTCTCATCATGACAATACTGTCAACTAATCCCCTATTTTCATGCCATGATCCTTGGACATGTCCTTCTTCCTTGAAAGAGCCATCAGTTGCTCTTTTCTCACCCTTGAGTTCCTCATAAAACTTCATGAAATGAAGGTACTCCAAGGTACTTGAGGGACCTCAAGCTTGGCTTGCCACATGTAAGCCATCTTCTTTGCACTGATCAACTTCATTCACATTCAAAAATACATTCTTTTTCATCCATAACTGAGAATGTCCTTGCTTTTGATCACATGTCTTCTGGGCTTCAATTCTTCATGCATTATTATTATTCCATGGTTCATAGGGTTTCCTTACTTATGTGTATGAGGTACTCATCATGGGTTTTCTTCTTGAACTTGCACAGTCTTGGGATTTGTGACCAAATCCACTACAGCTGTAGCATCTCATCGTATAACAGTGGGGAGCAATATGGCCAATATGGTTGCATGTCCAACATCTAATTGTATTGTTGGGAGGCCCAACACTTTTTGCATGATATTTTCAATCCAATTCTTTATGACCAAAATCATTACATGAGTAGAAATAGCCATTGAAACTATTTTCATACCTGGATGCTTGATTCCACCTTGAGGATGTCTCTTTTCTAAACTTGCTTTGAGGTGTAGGAATAACTCCTTGATGTCCTCCAAGTTTTATGATGTATTTTGCAGATATATGAGAGCCAGCTTGGTTTTCACTCTTGAAGGATGATAGGCTTGCTTCAGTCTTCTTAGGAGTCTTTGAGTTGTCTTCATAGTTTTTTGCTTTCTTGTTGTAACCCAAACCAGTCTTGTCAAAAGGTGATATTTGACAACTCAAGGTCTCATCTATAATGGTAGAGTTGTTGTCGAACTTGACTTAGGCACTTGATTTTTCATTCTTCTTCCTGAGATCAACCACTTCCATTTCAAGATTTTCACAATTCTTCTCTTTTTCATCCAACTGGTTCTTCAAAACATCTTCTATCATTTTGGCTTCCTCGAGTTGAATCTTCAAATCAACATTATCCTTCCTTGTTTCTTAAATCTCTTCTAAATCTCCACTAGGATCTTCTTGTGCTTATGATTGACTAATTAGTTTGACGTTTAATCTTTCAACTTCATCTTATTTGTCTTTTAGCTCATCTTGTAACTCTTTGTTCTTGTGTTTCAATTTCTTGAGAAATATCATTGTCTCCTTTTGGTATTTTTCGAAGGACCTCAAAATTTTCTTTTTGAGCCTCGGATTGTATTTGAGATCAATATCCATTAATGTATATGTAAGTGAAATAGTGGCTTTCAACAAGTCTTCCTTGTCATATTCTGTAAGTATACTTTCAACATCATCACATTCAGAGCTACTACAATCAGAAGGATCTGTACCTTCCATGATGTTTGATGTTTGCACTTCCTTTATTCTTGATTCACATCATCACAGGGATTGACTTCAGTTTCCATCTTTGTGTCTTGGTTTCCTCTTTGGTACTCCTATTCCAGCTTAAACCATGGGTCTTTAGCTGAAGTGTATTCTCCTACATTCTCTTTGAAAGAACTTGAAATTCCATCCACAAGAAATTTCAAGGCAATGGTGTTGTCCTTCTTGGAATATTTTTGTGCAAGTGTCTTGGTCTTCTTATTGGAAGGAATGGGTGGATTGGTCACAATCTCCCAGACACCAAACTTCTTCAGATAAGATTTCATCTTGCTTCTACATCCAAAGTAATATGTTACATCAAATACTGGAACCTCATCTTTGGAGAACTCCGGTTGTCCTTCCATTGTGTGTCCACAGATATCCTTCAAGCTGAAAAAGCTTGTGGTCAAGGCCCGCTTTGATACCAATTATTGGACACAATGGCACATTGATAGGGGGGGTGAATCAATGTGCTAGCACCCTTAACAAATTTTACTTCTCAAAACTTAAGCAAACTTCATCATTCACATTAAGCTACTAAGTACATCAGCATTCATCAATTAAGTATATCATCAACATAAATCATAAGAGACACATTGTTGCAAAAATAGAAACTAATGCACTATAGTTGCATCAAACACTTAGCATATAACAGATTTTAGACTATATAAGTACCCACATTAAATACAAATAAATTGCACGCATTCCCAATTAACTTGAAAGTTGAAATACTAACACTAGGTGTAATTTGCAGTGGAAAAACACTAGTAACAGCAATAAATAAACTCAGATAGACACCAATATTTTGGTTGTCCAATCCGGGAAAAACCCCAAAGGGGAAAACCCAACAAGAGAAATTTAATATTAAATGCAAAGAGTACAAAAGCTACAGCAGTAATCCATATGGCATCAAAATTAACAGTATGAAAAATTCACTTGCAGACACCCAAAACAGCCCCATTTTTTTTCCTTGAAAAATGTGCCCAGAAATTGACTATACATCCTGTACGGCCCAGCAGGTACAGCAACCTCGAAAAGTGTTCCAAAACTCTATTGTGCAGAACTACGAGCAACAGAGAAAAAAAAAACCTTCACCTCGAAATATGTGCCCTGGGACAGCCTTGAAAATCATGTATGTACTTATGTTGTACGGAGTGTACGGATCCATACAGTACGGCCTCCCAGATGAACAGTACAGTACGACCACCCTACTAATGAAAAACAGTCATCCCTTTTCCCACAGAAATTTTTGTCTGGGGATTTGTGCCCCAACTCTCTTGGGAAAGATGCCAAATCTGCTGAAAAAAAATCACTTTTCTCCTTTCAACCCTCTATCAGAAATTTCTCTTGTAAATTGTGTCTTGCACGCTACCCTAGGCTCTCTCTTATAATTTGAAAATAACTTTTCACCTTCCCAACCCCTAAATTCAACGGTCAATATCTAATCTTGTCTTGATAAGATCAATGGATGTGATTCATTCCCTCCAAAATAAATCACTTACATTTTAATAAAGTTATTTCACTTTAAGTCATAAGTGTGTCATAAGTGCACTTTATGAAATAAATTCACTTTATAAAAATAACAAGGACACTTTATAAAAGTCACTTAATACAACTTTATAAAAATCAACATTACAAAGTCAAATAGCCTAGATAGTGTAAATGCAAGGTCACTTCCGCATACAAGACAAAACTATGCGGAGTGCCTCCTGAGCTAAAAATATAGCACTCCCTCTTAGTGAGGGAGGTACTCAGCTGGTACAACCCTCAATTCCATCACACTATTCACAGTAGGATCTCCCTCTGAACCTAGAGCCAACGCCACCACCTGCACTGAACTCGAATCTAAAGACACCCTCCTGGAATCAACCCTGAACCCTGATCTCCTAGGAGAATCCACCCTCCAATCCTAAGCATCATTCATTTCATACCAGTTGAGCCTCCTTCCGGTACTCAAGAGAGACTCCATCTCTTCCATCGAAAATCGAGACTGAACCCTTAGCGCCCCTCCAACCTCAGGAGCCTCCTGCTCCTCTTCCGACTCTAAATCATAAATCATGGGTTGTCCACCTAACATGTACAAATCACCGAACCAATCACCAATCAACTGTGGTTGGATCCGTTTCGCTCCATCTAAGTATATAAAAACATTTCCCAGAACTTCCCTCTCTGGAAAAATGTACACATGTCCCCTCCGGAACAATGTCGAATACCCTACATCCTCCAAGGCTGACACAGAGAGCAAGTTCACACTCAACCCTAGAACAAACCGAACTCCATCCTGCTCAAGGAGTTCACCCTGTCGAACCTGGAATTTGAATCTTCCAAATCCATGCACTGAACTTGTCGTTCCCCCTTCACTCTCAACCATCCGGTCTAGATCTATCTCAGTAATGCTGCAGATTATATGATACATTCCATTCATGTGACAAGAGGCTCCAATGTCAATGAACCAACTAATGTTCATCAAAAATCCATTGTTATCGGCACTCGATACAAGAGAGAACAACGAGAAATATTTCTCAAACTTTTCCACAAAGTCATTTATCTCAGCAGTTGCAGCAACAGTCACATCCTCATCCTTCTTCTTCTTCTTCTTCTTAGGACACTGATAAGCAAGGTGGCCATACTGGTTGCAAGCAAAACATCTGACTTTGCTCAAGTCCTTAGTGTACTTCTTCTTGCTCTTAGCTGAGAGAGAAACATTTTCTTCAACATCACCCTTCATCTGTCCACTACCCTGAGATCCTTCCAGGATCTCCTCCTGAGTGAAATCGTCCCACAGCTTGCTCCAATCTGGAAGATTTTCACGACCAACCACACACTTCACGAAGACTTCCCAATATTTAGTGAATCATTTCAAGACTATCCTCACCAACTTAGAATCAGAGATGACCTCCCCATTTGCAGCCAACTCATCTTTCACCTGTGCCACACGGGTAAGATAGGATACCACACCCTCACCCTTGGCCATCTTGGTTGCATGCAATTTATCCTTGAGTGCCATCTTTTGGTTCTCATTCTTCACCCCATACAAGTTTTTCAGTGTGTTCCACATCTCATAAGTTGACTTCTTCTCACCCAAGTGTGGGATGAGATGGTCCTTGACACCATCCAAAATAACCCTCTGTGCTCTAGCCTCTTTTACTTCATGAATGTCAAGAGCAATAGGGTCAGCAGTGGGAGAAGTTATCACAGTGTTGACATTAACCCACAGTATGCTTTCTCTAAGTACAGCAATCATCCTGACTTTCCATTGCAAATAGTTGGAAATGACATCCAACCGGTCCTCAAATCTGATGCAAACAACCATCTCTCTATGTTGTCCAAAAGAAAAGTAAACCACAAGCTTCCCTTATGTACCCAACACCTACAAATCACTTGCAGATAATGTCTACCTACCAACAAGTTGTTAAAAACCAGCAAAAAACACTTAGCCAAACAACTATAACACTGTTGCCCACTAGATTTCAGAGCATGGCTCTAATACCATGTTGAAAAACTGGAAACTAATGCACTGTAGTTTCATCAAACACTTGGCATATAACAAATTTCAAACTTATATAAGTACCCACATTAAATGCAAATAAATTGCATGCATTCTCAAGTAACTTGAAAGCTGAAATATTAACACTAGGTGTAATTTGCAGCGGAAAAATACTAGTAACAGCAGTAAATAAACTCAGGTAGACACCAATATGTTGGTTGTCCAACCCGGGAAAAAACCCAAAGGGGAAAACCCAACAAGAGAAATTTAATATTAAATGCAGAGAGTACAAAAGCTACAACAGTAATCCATTTGGCATCAAAATTAACAGTCTGAAAAACTCACTTGCAAACACCCAAAATAGTCCCATATTTCTGCCTTGAAAAATGTGCCCAGAAATTGACTATACAGCCTGTACGGACCAACAGGTACAGCAACCTCAAAAAGTGTGCTAAAACTCTGTTGTATGGAATAGTACGGAACTGCCAGCAACAAAAAAAAACTAAAACTTCACCTTGAAATTTGTGCCCTAGGACAGCCTCGAAAATCATGTATGTACTTATGTTGTATGGACTGTATGGATTCGTACAGTACGTCCTCCCAGATGAACAATACAATATGGCCTCCCTGCTGATGAAAAACAGTCATCCCTTTTCCCACGGAAATCTTTGTCTTGGGATTTGTGCCCCAACTCTCTTGGGAAAGATGCCAAATCTCCTAAAAATTCACTTTTCTCCTCTCATCCCTCTCTCAAAAATTTATCTTATAAATTGTGTCTTGCACACTACCCTAGACTCTTTCTTATAATTTGAAAATGAATTTTCACCTTCCCAACCCCTAAATCCAATGGTCAAGATCTAATATTGTCTTGATAAGATCAAGGGATGTGATTCATTCCCTCCAAAATAAATCACTTACATTTTAATAAAGTTATTTCACTTTAATTCATAAGTGCACTTTATGAAATAAATTCACTTTATAAAAATAACAAGGACACTTTATAAAAGTAACTTAATACAACTTTATAAAAATCAACATTACAAAGTCAAATAGCCTAGATAGTGTAAATGCAAGGTCACTTCCGCATACCAGACAAAACTATGTGGAGTGCCTCCTGAGCTAAAAAGATAACACACATCACAAGACAAGTATAGTAAACTTTATTTATAATTTGATATGAATTACAATGAAGACATCAATCTTCGCGATTACATCAGCACCAACTGACCAAAGAGAACCAACTCTAACAACAGGGCCCAACCTGGTTTTCTTAGCTCCAATTAAGAAGATGTGAGGTATCTAAACCTCAAGGTGCAAGACTCATCTTGCAATCACATATTGATTCCTGTCATCAACTCAATCCATTGTCATGGTCTTCTTCTAATAGGATTCACTATATATAGAGGTCAACTGTCTTTGGATGCCTTGGAATCCAATGTTGCTTGTCTGCTCAACACATCCAAGTCATCAAGGGATCTGCTCATCAAGAGTCTACTCATATATTGCCAATATATCAAAGGTCTACTCAAACACCTAGCTGAAGAATCACATCATGCCAACATACTAAGAAATATGCCCATACTCCGCTCATGCCAAGACAGTGCTAAGTCATCAAGGGTTTTCTCAAGACATTGAGGGTATCAAGGGAATCAGCCCAATCAAATGTCTTCCCTGTCAAGTGTGTTGTAGCTACCCGAAAATTTCTTCTGTTGTTTCTTGCGGGTACCTTGGTAAACACAAGTTCGTTGCCTTTGTTATCTATCTTCTTTCACCCGAATCCAGATTTGATCAAACTCTACGGCTACCTTAGACTAATTCAAATTTCAGACTTGTATTCCTTTTACTTCATCCTCCACTGCAGCTGCTTCTGTACACTCTTTAAACCCTGTCTAACAACTGAAATTTCCTCAATGAGGTCTGAATTTCAGAGCTACTTAATCTTTTAAGTTTTGAGTGAATGACAATTGTATATATACACATTTCAACGTGGAGTTTTATTGAGCCGACCTACGATATCAATATATGTATTATATATTGTTTATTTAGTAATTAAAAATTTATCTAATTCCTTTTCCTTTAGTTGGTCGACTTCATGTACTGGGTTATTTATTTTCACATTTTTAGGAGCAAACCTCATATATACTTGCCACTACAAAAAATTTCTTTCATAACTAAATTATTCCATGCTTGGATGAAGTGCCATGTCCATGTCAAAGACTGGGTTGTCATGTCATCAATTTTAAGGGCTTCTTCAATTGTTTCAAGCAGCCACGTTCACCATGTCAATGAGTTTAAGCCATGTCAAGTCTTAAGTGAAATTTTTCTGAGGTTCAAACCTAACCCAGTTTCAAGTCAAAAATTTTGATAATTTAATGCCCAACCCAGTTTAGATGAGCGCTGGAAAATTTACAAATCTTTTCGGACTTAGAAACACAATATGAACATCATTTTTTCTAGGTAGAAAATTTAATAAAGATTGCACAGCATGAAATTTAAAGACTCGGAAATTTTTGGCAAATGCCTAGGAAAAACCCACAAGGGGAAAACCTATTAGAGATAGTTCTTTATTTTATTTCTTCAGCAAAATAAAAAATGCAACAGTAGAATTACAACTTATCTCAACAGCAAAACCTAGAAATTATGTCTTGGAATTTGTGTCAAATCAGCAGTGTACGAACTGTACAAACTGACTATACAGACCTCGAAATTCATGCCCAGAAATTAATTTCCTACCTCAAAAATCGTGTTTACCACAGACCTTGATTTTCATGCCACTGTACGGATTGTACGGAATTTATTTTTCGATGCCTGCCTCGAAATTCGTGTCACTTATTTTATCCTCGAAAAGTGTACCCATAATTGTTTTACAGACCTGCTATACAGATTCTTGAAATTCGTGCCACTGTACTTCTCCTCCCTCCTGCAAATTTTCTTCTTCTCCTCTCAAGAAGTCGAATTGCTCTTAGCGCTCTCAAAACTCATGAAAGAATGAATGTGTGAAAAACCTTTCCCTTGCCTTTTTGTTTTGATGCTAGGGTGAGTGAAGAGACATCTAATCCAAGGGCCCACATTGACTTAGATGGATGAATGAGAATAAAAGATAGTTTAATTCTCTCCAAAATTAATTTCACTCACTTTAATTAAATTTACCAAAAAGTCACTTCAATCTCTAAAGTGGAATTAAATGCTTATCTCGAGTCATTTAATGCAAGGGTCATGTTAATTTTCTCCTTTTGTGACTTAGGCTAACTTTCACTAGGGGATCATCAACGTACAACAAAAGAATGAGTGGTTCACCACCAACCACAATGTAGTAAAGGGGTGGATTAGCCTCACTCTTTTGAAATTCCATCACCAACAAGTAAGCATCAATCCTGGAATACCAAGCTTGAGGAGCTCGCTTCAAACCATACAAGGCCTTCTTCAGCCTACACACATGAGAATCTCTCCTGTGGATCTCAAAGCCCTGAAGCTACTCCAAATAAACCTCCTCATATAGAAGACCATTGACAAATGCGGTCTTCACATCCATCTGGTGGATCTTCCAACCCAACTCTGCTGCCATGGAAATCACTGATCTAATAGAGGAATATCGGGAAACCGGTGCAAAATTCTCATCATAATCAACTCCCTCTATTTGTGAAAACCCAAATCGAGCCTTGAACTTCTCCACACTGGCATCTGCAGCATCCTTCACCTTGTAAATCCACTTGGAAGTCACTATGGACTTCCCCTCTAGTCTCTGTACAATCTCACATACATCATTCTTCGTGATGGAATGGTACTCCTCCATCATGGCATCTCTCCAAACCTGATGCTAAGGCCTCCTCAAAAGTGGAAGGCTCTGAATCACGAAGACTAACAACCAATGCCATACCCAACCTGTCTGGCATCACAATTGTCCTCACTGGTTCCTTGGGATTACCAAATGATTTTGCTTCCGTCAAGGCTTCACGAAGCCACTTGGGATTCCTCTTCCCTGAATTTGGCTCCCAAACTAGTCTATCATCCTCTAAAGAACTGCCAGAAGTAGATGGCCCAAAAACCTATGAAACAGTAGCTGGTGAACCTATGACCTAAGACCCATAACCTGTCCCCAAAATACATGTTGGCTGAACCACTGAACCTGTAGAACCTGTTCCTATAACCTGTGATCCAGTCACTCTAGAAACCTATGACCATGTACTCTGAACTGTTGGTACCTGTGTAACTTCCTGAGGTGTGGAAGCTTGTGACTTCTCATGCTCTAAATATCTGGACTTCCTGAAGGCTCTCTCCTCCTCAAATCTCACTTCCCGCCTCACAACAACCTTCCTCAGGGCAGGAAGATAAATGCAAAAGGCCTTCGAAGTCTCATCATAGCCCACAAAGATGCCCTTATCTACGGTGGGATCTAAATTTGTCCTCTTCTCAGAAGAGACATGAGAGTAAGTCAAACAACCAAATATGCGAAAATGACCAACCTCGGGATTTTTCCCTGTGAACATCTCCTCAGGAGTCTTTCTTCCCAAGGAACGGTGGGGACTTTTGTTATAAAGTTATACATCTGTACTACAAGCCTCGGCCCAAATAAAGAAAGGAATACTCTAATCATGAAGCATGGCTCTTGCTTCTCCCACAATAGCTTGGTTCTTCCTTTCAGCCACTCCATTCTGCTCAGGAGTATAAGGTACTGTCCACTGTCTCTGTATGCCCTCCTGTCTACGAAACTCATCAAAATCCTTGGAGGTATACTCACTCCCATTTTCCTATCTAAGATATTGAATCCTCCTCCCAGTCTGGTTCTCCACAAGAGCTTTAAACTTTTGGAAACTCCGCAAGATATCATCAGATTTATCTCTCCTCGGGAAGTAGATCTAGGTCTTCCTAGAATAGTCATCGATGAATGTCACATAGTACTCAAAATATCTCAAAGAGACAGATGAGATAGGGCCACATAAATCTGAATGAATCAAATCAAGCACTCCTGCTAACCTGCTGTCATTGCTAGGAAAAACAGTCTTGGTGTACTTTCCCAAAGCACACCCTATGCAAACATCATTGTGTTCTGTGCTAAAATATGGCATACCTATAACCATGTCCCTCAACAATCTCATAGCTGGATGATGCAGATGAGTCATCCTCTGATGCCAAAGCTCACAAAGATCACTATTGCTGCTGTGTGCTAAAGCAAGCTGGGGTTGAAACAAGAGCTTGTATAGCTTCCCGCATCTGAATCAAATGACAAAAGAGGCAGATGGTCCTGTAGTCTTGGGGAAAACACACACATGTCCATCTAGGAAATAAACCCCAAGTCCTCTGTCCTCGATCTTGGAAACTGATATCAAGTTCTTCTTCAGCCCAGGGACAAATAACACATCCCTCAAAATCATGGGACTCATAGACTCTCTTTGAAATGTAACGGTCCCACGACCAACAACTCTGACAACTGTGTCATCCCCCAACACAACGTCCACATCTATGCCCGCCTGTGAAATCTCGAAAAACATCTCTCGAGTACCTGTCATATGGCTCAAGGCTCCACTGTCAATGTACCAGGTGTTGTGGTGAAAGTACCCATAGGATAACCTATCAACAAAGAATGCTCCCTCTTAATATCTATATTAGTGCTGGTGATGATAGAAGCTCTCTCTCTCTCAATATGTCCATCATAGAGAGAAAAATCTCTCTCAAACATAGATATATACTCGTCAATCTTTGTTGAAGTTGCGGTTTGTTGCTTCTTCTTCTTCTTGTTTGGACAATGTGAGGCATAGTGCCCAAACCTCTTACAAGCAAAGCACTTGACTTTGCTCAAATCCTTCTTTTGTCTACCCTGCTGCTACTGTTGTTTTTTAGCCCCACCCTATTTGGGACCCTTCTTGGACTTTTTCTTCCCTCTTGTAGTCAAAGCCACATTTTCCTCATCCTCCTTACTATTTGAAGAGTTCCCCTACACAAGACCTCTCCAGGTCTCCTCCTACACAAAGTCATCCCAGAGTCGATCCCAAGAAGGGAAGTTCTCCCTGGCAACTATAGCCTCCACAAAAACAGCCCAAGGTTTGGTCACACCATTCACAGCTATCCGCACTAGCTCACTACCAGAAACAACCTCTCCAACTGCTGCAAGCTCATCTCTCACCTGATATATCCTAGTAAGATAGGATGTTACTCCCTCTGCTTTGTTCATCTTAACACTTTTCAGCTTCTCTCTCAAAACCATTTTCCAGTTCTCATTTGAGCTCGAGTATAAGTTGGTCAAAGCATCCCAGATTTTAAATGCATGGTCTTTTCCTGTAATATGTGGAATAGCATGGTCCTTTACTGCATCTAGAATGATCCTTCTAGCCTTAATGTCCTTTTTATTGAAATTTGCTAGTGCTTGTGTATCGGTGAAAACGGGAACTAGAATTGGATTTGTCTGTGTATTATTCACCATTTCATCCCAAAGTTCATTTTCCTCCAAAATAAGCGTTATCCTAGCCTTCCATGGAACAAAATTCCCTGCTCCATCTAGCCTATCATCCAACCTAAGTCCTATAGCCATTTCAATGCAATTTCAAAATCCAACAAGGTGTTGCTCACTAACAAAGAAGACCAACTGTAAATCTAAAAATTTCACTTCATTGTTCTGCTCCCAAGCTCCGATACCATGAAAGTTTTATGCGGTTCAAACCCAACCCGATTTCAAGTCAAAAATTTTGATAATTTAATGCCTAACCCAGTTTAGATGAGCGCTGGAAAATTTACCAATCTTTTCAGACTTATAAACACAATATGAACGTCATTTTTCCTAGGCAGAAAATTTAATAAAGATTGCACAGCATGAAATTTAAAGACTCGAAAATTTTTGGCAAACGCCCAGGAAAAACCCACAAGGGGAAAACCTGTTAGAGAGAGTTCTTTATTTTATTTCTTCAGCAAAATAAAAAAATGCAACAGCAAAACCCAGAAATTATGTCTTGGAATTTGTGCCAAACCAACAGTGTACGAATTGTACGGACTGACTGTATGGACCTCAAAATTCATGCCCATAAATTAATATTCTGCCTTGAAAATCGTGTTTAACACAAACCTCGATTTCCGTGCCACTATATGGACTATGCGGAATTTTTTTGTGCTTGCCTCGAAATTTGTGCCTCTACCTAGAAATCCGTGTTACTGATTTTATCCTCGAAAATTGTGCCCATAATTGTTGTACGAACCTGCTGTACGGATTCTTGTAATTCGTGCCACTATACTTCTCCTCCCTCCTACGAATTTTCTTCTTCTCCACTCAGGAAGTCAAATTGCTCTCAGCTCTCTCAAAACTCGTCAAAGAATGAATGTGTGAAAAGCCTTTCTCTTGCCTTTTTGTTTTGATGCTAGGGTGAGTGAAGTGACATCTAATCCAAGGGCCTACATTGACTTAGATGGATGGATGAGAATAAAAGCTAATTTAATTCTCTCCAAAATTAATTTCACTCACTTTAATTAAATTTACCAAAAAGTCACTTTAATTTCTAAAGTGGAATTAAATGCTTATCTCAAGTCATTTAATGCAAGGATCATGTTAATTTTCCCCTTTTGTGACTTAGGCTAACTTTCACTAAGGGAACACTTTCCTAGGTACAAATTCAACATTAAGTATAGTTAGTTAATCATCTTTGCCACATCATTCATATCCATAATTATCATAAGCTTCAACTACATGTACATCAAGCCACCAAATACGTATGTGATCATCAAGTGCAAGAGGACTTGTTTATCAAGGGCTTCTAAGTGGGCATGGACTTCATCATCATGTGTGTGGGCTTCTCAAACCATCCACATGAGCATGGGCTACAAGAACATCATCAAAGTACCTCCATTTAGCTTGTGGGAAAAATATCAACAAGCAACCAAATGTGTGGGCTTCATGACCCCATCAAGCCATAAATGACCACAGAATGGGTCATTTGGACCACCTAGTGCTCCAAGGCACACACCAACTGAGAATGGTCTCCAATGCCCAAACAACCATGCCATGCTTGCCATGTCATCAACCTTTGTCACTACTTTGTCATCAATGACAACCATGCTCAACATGAAGTGCATCATCATCCCCTACAAAACTCTATCTAGAAGGCTTATAACCACATCAATATTCATCTCATTGACAATACTTCACCAACATAAATCCATCTTAAACCGGGATATATCAAGCACTAAGAGGGATACAATTTCCTAAGGTGTAAATCTTTTTATTACTTTTTATTTTTGGTAATCTACGAGTCAACATGGATTTTTTTAATTACTTTTTATTTTTGGTAACTTATGAGCTGACAAGAATTTTTTTAATTACTTTTCATTTTTTGGAACGTTACGTTACGTAACATAACATAACAAAATGATAACTTAACATGAAATCTCCACCATATTGGGTTATACAGCACCTTGCTACTCTTGATGCAATCAAGGAGCAATAATTAACACCTTTAAAACTTAGGGAGGCCCTAAGTTGATGGGTTCCCATTCCATGAATGCACAAAGTGTTAAGTAATTGCATGAGTGCTAAGCAAAAGTATCTCAATAGGAGAGCATAGCGATGTCATAAACATCATGGAGAAATCACATCCCATAGCTACTAGCACCAATATACCATGAGAATCTATCAACCCACCACCGAGGCATCATCACAATAGGATCCATAATTCTAGCATCCAATAGCTGCATCAACCTCTCAACAAGCTTTGTGATGAAAATCACTAGTATAGGGCCACATACAATGTATGGAGTAATAGTGTTTATACCCAATCCCTCCTAAATGTACTCTAATTTTCCCTTCAACTCATCCTTCAATATATGTTGTTTATGCAATGATTTCCAATAGTAACATATATCGTGGACCAATTTTCATTTAATACTACTAGTTAATTTTGATCAGTCTTGATTTCTATATTCCACTTCAACAAAATTCCTCGTCTGTTGACTGTATTTCATCGTTGTACAATAAAATACACAAAGATAATAATTTGTAAGATATTGCAAGTAAAAGAAGTACAACAAGAAGCAATGCATCTCAAGCTTCAAAGAATGGTTAATATGGTCACAAGGAATGCTTGCTTTCATTAAATAAAATCAGTGTCATATTTTGGTGCTCGACATATTCTCTGAAGCTTACACATTATGTCACTTCTTTTCCACGACACGAAAAGGCCTACCACATTGATCTCAATACATTCAACATGCCAACGAATACCTCTGTTCATTTTTTTAACAAGATTGCTAATATAAGATACACAGTCAAACTGATCAAAGCTCAATATTGAATTTATCACTTCGGAATATGTACCGTAATCAACACATGATATGATCAATTTTAGTTTATTTATTGAATATGGTTATTATAGTTATATGTCTATGGCTTTAGTTGGGAACCCTTGATAGAATCTAGATCACATAAATGCAATCCTTTAAGTGCAGTTCAAAAGAGTAGGCAGTGTTTAAAATCAATGGTCAAAATTTCAAGGCATGAATTAGGCCATACTCCGAATCATAGATGTACCCCACAATATGGATGTGGGGGTCAAAAACCAGCAAAGGTATTGGGTTAAGAAGGTGATACATGATAATACTAATTATCAAGACAATAATATATTGAGTATTTGTTATGGTTATAAACATAGTAGCAAGATTCAGCTGTATTGGAAATTCATCTATGAAAATTTGCAACATTCAGTGAACATTCAACATAG
This sequence comes from Larix kaempferi, assembly GCA_027924585.1. NCBI lineage: Eukaryota > Viridiplantae > Streptophyta > Pinopsida > Pinales > Pinaceae > Larix > Larix kaempferi. Next base: position 1,869,139 of record BSBM01000133.1, on the reverse strand, counting down.
TATGGATATTAAATACTTAAAAATATTTACAATTTTTAACTTTTAAAGATTCACAAAAAGTTGCTATTAAAATTTAATTGTTAAGACAATTGCAATTTCAGCTAAAACTGCTTATACTGAAGTTGTAGTTACTTTTTAACAATTTAGGTATTCATTAATTATTAATATAAGAGTGGAACTATAATAGCAGTATATCCAACAATAATTTAAGCCTCATATTATTGTAATTTCACTGTCATGAGACAATGGACACATTCATGAATTTTCAAACTATATATTTATTCATATAAATAAATATAAGTCACATAAGAAAAAATGATTTTGGAGAGCAAAAGAAAGTAAAGTCTAGACAAAAAAAACTCAAGAATCATTTTAAACAAATTTGTAACTATTGTTCCATCTTTTAAATAGATGTTGAAGTCATACACATTACTTACCTATTAAACTATATCTTCATGTTGGCATATCACATGTTATGTTTCAAATTTGAGACAAGTTTCAAGTTGCTTACAATGAAGAATGCATGTTACTCAAATTTTAAATGGACATGTATGATTTTAAATTTTCTAAAATTTTAAAAATGCATGTTTTGTATTTATGAAATGTGTACTTGTATATTTTTTGTCATACTAAAATTTTTCTTTATATATTTTTTTGCATACCAATATTATTGAATGCTACTGTGGTAATAAACATTGAATACTTAGGTACTAGCAACTTAACACGAGAAAATGGCAATGGCTTGCTTGCATGCTTTGGCTAATCAATAGTTTTCCAAATACACGTATGTGCAAGTGCATTTTGGAGATGTTTTTTAACATATTTATTCACAAGAATATGGCAATGGCTTGCTTGCATGCTTTGGCTAATCAGTTGTCCAAATACACCTATGTGCAAGTGCATTTTGGAGATGTTTTTTTAACATATTTATTCACAAGAATATGGCAATGGCTTGCTTGCATGCTTTGGCTAATCAGTAGTCCAAAAACACCTATGTGCAAGTGCATTTTGGAGATGTTTTTTTAACATATTTATTCACAAGAATATGGCAATGGCTTGCTTGTATGCTTTTGCATTTACGTATTGATGTTTATCAGGAAAACAACACATCCATCCGACAGAAAGCATGCCGGTTGATAAGTATGTTCCTTGCAGTCAAGAAAATAGAAAAAACCTCAAATATACTATCATACAAAAATACCGAGACAACCAAAACCATGATTTCTGTGCCTCTTAACCTTAAAATATTGAATCAATGGTATATATTTGCAATACAGATAAATATATGCCTATAGCATGGCCATAGCAATTATCTGAATATGAAAGTAGGATACCCGTCTTAACAAAACAGATATGGGGAAATGCTAGCAGGATTTCTTGTCATGACAAATGGGATTAAAACTGTGCTGGTAGTGTCATTATGTACTGAAAAAATGATAGTGCTGATTATGTGTTGAAAAAATGATACTTCTGATTAAGCTGTTATCCACCACTGGAGGAAAATTAAAATCCAAACTGAAGCTATTGAATCAGGAGACTGTATCCTGGCAGATCTTGAACACAACAAACATCCCCCAAAGAGAGTTCCCTCTCAAGCTGTACCTGTGTAGCCTTCAGAACCTCCTGATAGAAACCAGAATAGAAAAAGACATTGAATTAGATCATAACTAAGCAGCTTATGTAAAACAATGAATAGTCGTGATAAGCAAAGAGAATGTTCTATACGTTAAATTCCATGTAAGATGCACGCTTAGCAAGCCACTGTGCATCCAACATCTCAAATGCTACACAGTAAAGCATATCAAAGGCCATGTCATCCTCTGCCAAAAGACAGTCAAAGATATCATAGTGAAAATCGTAGTAGAAAAGAAGTGTTAGACAATTAAAACAAATAATGTGGGTATCCACACTAACATCCACCTGCTAGAATCTTCAGAAATTGTTTCCCCGCTAATGAACTTGGTTTGGCTGCAAACAGTATTAAAAGATAAAAGTACATTATAGTATGTAAAATGTTTGAGTATAAAATCAAAATTAATCCTACAACATGAAGTTCAATGTCTAAAGAACCCACTTCCCCTAGCAGTTACGTAAACCCAGGAGCTGTGGCCTTTCACACTCCCACAAGAAAATGATTTGATGAACTAGAAGACTAGGCATTCAATTGTTGATGTTTGATGCCAAAAATCCAAAACTACTTCATTGATCAAATATTAGAACTTTGAAAAAAAAATTAAAAGATCACTTTATGTGCCATTAAGAAAAGGAAGCAAAAGGTGGGAAGGTTATAACAATATAATGGATAGCACTATTTCATTATCAGGGCCTTTTGGAATGTCCAAGCTCCATATCAGGCTGTGGCCTAATGGTTGAGACAAGGTGGTGTCATGCAAACAACCCAGGTTCAAACTCCAGCAGCATAGAGCACTAGAACAGTGTGTGCTTTGGCTGAATTTGGCAGCTCTCCATACTGAAGTGTGACAGAAATAATTTTTTCAGGCCAATTTTTCGTTTGAGGTTTATGTCCCAATTTCTCAGTGATTTTTTCATCTATGTACAAAGTACATAGACTCTAAAGCATAATGAAGATTTTGTGATTTATAAAACTTAAAATAAACTTATAAATTTGAACAATGCATGCTAAGAAATCAGGGATAATCTACAAATACCTTCCAAAACAAGGGCCTTGGAATAATTAGTTACGTGAGTAAGTCCAACATTTGTATAAGCATAAAGTTATGTTGACACCCTTCTTTCCAGGTATACCCTAATCCTGGAAAATCCTAGTTGCAAGGCTTCCATGTTTTCTAAAAATCAGGTAACACTTTCCTTTTCAACAGGCACAACCATGAGCATGTATCTTCAAAAAACTGTATGAATATACACTCAATACACTTATAAATTTTGACAGTGCATGCTAAGAAATCAGGGATGATCTACTGCTATATAACATGTCCCAAAGCGAGAGCCCTAGAGTAATTAATTAGTGACCTGAGCGTAAGTCCAACATCTGTATAAGCATAAAAGATATGTTGATGCCTGCAACAGCAAAAGGGTACTCCCAAGTAGCTCGCTTTCCTTCTTGTTTATGTAATAATCTTTGGAATGATTTCTGCACTCAAAATTAGAAGTGGTTTGTTGGTTTCCATGGTAAAGTTATCATGGATTACAATCTTTTAAAACACTCTAGAGAAATAAAAATGAATAAGAAAATAGCACAATCCATAGGATATACATACCGGATATTTCTTTGCATAAAAGAGCAGGTTCTCAAGTGAAATAAGTCCACCACCCCTAGAAACACAAGACAACAATAGTTCTCAAAGACTCCAGCCATCACCAAATTGTAGTAGAGCAAATGCCTAAACATGCTAGGTTAAACCAACAACATGACATGTGAACATATACAGTAGCAATCAATTTTTGACAGTCACATACATTACCTGATCGACAAATCTAATTATTTTGTTTGAAACACTCGTCACTTTAATTGAAGTGTTGAAATCTTTGAAAAACCATGAACTTCTGAGTCTGTTTCTAGGCTTTGGAAGGTTGGTTCATAAAAGCTTCTGAAATAATGAACTAATTTCTGAAGAGCTAAATGCCTTAGATTGTGTGGTATATGATGATTGCAAGCACATACAAACCTTGGATATCTGTGTTAAAGATAATGCAGCTGCGAGAGCCATTCTTTGGGAGGATGGCACCCTAGTCAGTTAACCAGGCAGTGTAAGTCCCTAGCAGGTATATTGGGCCCCCAACAGTCTGCTGGGGTTCTTGGTCTGGGACCAAGCAGGTTGGAGCCATGGCAAAGTCCCTAGCATGTGGCTAGGGGCCCTATCTGTCTCTAGGGCATTCTGGTCAAGGACCAGACAGTTTCTTGGTCATCAGGACCAAGCAGATCTTGCAGGATGAGACAGAGACATCCTAGTTTGGGACCAGGCAGATTCTTGGTCTAGGACCAAGAAGGTCCTACAAGTACATACTTGGTCAGTTAACCAGGTGGATCTTGGTCAGTTAACCAAGATGATGATGTGTGATGCCCTCCTCTCCTTGGTCTTCGAGATGGTTGAGCTAGGTTGTCTTCTCAAGGGACTGGCCACCCTTTGATGGAGTCACTAGCACTTGACCTCAGGAGCAGTCAGGAGGACCAGAGGATCACATCATCTAGTATTGGACCGTCCTTATATGGTGATGATAAACTTTCAGTTATTGTATGGAATACTTGTACATTTGAGAGAGGGATAAATGGGTTGTCCTCCCACCTTGTTATTACACCCTTGGTCTTGTGGTTAGAAGGGTTGTCATCCCACCTTGTGTTTTTGGTCGTGTGGGTAAAAGGGTTGTCTTCCCACCTTGTTGTTACACCTTTGGTCTTGTGGTTAGAAGGGTTGTCCGCCCATCCTTGGTTTATGGATTGCCTTGTGTTTAGTTTGGTCTTGCGTTGACCCCTTGTTGATCCTATGTGCTAGCGCCCCCCCTTATATGTTGACCTACTCCTTGTCATGTCTTTGTTACCCCCTCCTAAGGCGTCCTAACATTAAATTATATTTTTATGTTTGGTAACTCTCCTAAAAGATAGGTTGTCTTGACTTTGTTTGAGTAACCCTAAGTCAATGAAGAATTAGAAGGAAGAACCTTCTAGAAGACATTAAAAGATTATAAATAGTAATACAAGTCTAATACTTCATTAGGTGATCATCTTGAAGTGGCAATTCAGATCTGATTTCTTGTGTGACTGATCTAGGGTTTCAGCAATCCTATTTGGGTGACGTCTAGGGTTTCAAGGTGTTTTTGCTTGGGCACTCTCTTGTTTTATACTCTTCTACACATGGCTGTCCCGCTTGAAGGCTGATCTCTCATCCTCTCCCTCACACATGCAAACCGTGGACTGTTTTGGACTGTTAAAAGAGGCCGCTACCTTGTTGAGGGACTGTTAGGGCTGCCTCTATTGGTTTGAGGCCTCTTAAGGCCTGTAGGTGACCACCGCTACCTTGTTGAGGGGCTGTTAGGGCTGCCGCTGGTGGTTTGAGGTCTGTTAAGCTCTCTAGGTGACCACCGCTATCTTGTTTGAGGACTGTTGAGGCTGCCAATGCTTATTGATGTCTGTTAGGACTTGTTGGAGGCCACCATTACCTTGCTGAGACCTGTTTAGGCCTGCTTGAGGCTGCTGCTGCCACTTGTGAGGGTACCACTACTAGTTATGATGTGCTTGTCCACTGCTGTGAGGGTTTGAAGGTTGCCACTGCTGCTAGAGTCTGCTGTGAGGTGTCCATATACTGTTGGAAGGGTTTTGTGATTGCCACTTATTGTTTGGGGCTGATCTTGGATTTACTGTACTCTCAGTGAGCTTCTACTGTAACTGTCTAACCCTGTCCTACAGCACTTTATCTCTCTCTCAGGTTTGTACATACCCTCAGGTAAGGGTCAGTTCTTTGTTCCATGTGTTGACTTGCCTCTGAGAGGGAAAGTCTAATCTGAAAGTTAAATTCTGAGTATGAGGAGGTCCAACTCATCAAGTTGGTTATCAAGTTTATTTCTTTTATGCTGATTAGTTAGATCTCTTACTGCTATCTTTCAGTCTAGATTAACTTTGTTAATTAGCTTACTTTACTACTGCTGCTGTTACTGGTTATAAATTATAACTGATACTGTCCTATTGATTATAATTTACTAGTATTGTTTACTGTTTATGATTTTATTTCAGCAGTACCTTATATTTCTGCATTTAGTTAAATTTTGTCTCAAACCCTAACCCTAACACAGTGAATTTTGATTTAATTTTCTGCTAAAGTTGAAAGAGATGAAAATTATATAAAATTCAACACTTTGATTTCTTCTACTATTTTGAGATTGTATTTTATAGCTAGCTTCCTACGATGTGTAGAGTTTTCCTCTTGTTCTTTTAGCTTTGGCTTTTCTATTGTACTCATGGGAGATGACTTTTAAGTTTCACACTCCCCTTACCACCCATTTCGGCATGTTGTACTTTCCAGTCCCATTGATCAATTTTGGTGATCAGTGGACATTAATAGAGCTTCATTTCATCTCTACTTTTCTGTTTTGACATTTACAAAGTAACCAAGTTTCTAAGAGACATTGTATGTATATATGCCCCTCCCTTGTCAATATTGAATATACATACTTATTTGGAACTGTTACCCAAACAGTTTGATTCATGTTCCACCTAAAATTAATTTCAGCAATACATTACCTTTGACTCTTAGTTTTGAAAATTTGCTATAAATTTTCCCTTTAAATATCTATGATAAATTTACCTTCTGATAGCCACACAATGACATAATCTTACTGAAAGAATCACTTTGTGAGCAAATTTTTGCAGAGAAATTGATGATTTCTGCCTGGTAATCCCATTGGAAGAAAATTCAAGTCTTTAATATTTTATTCATTAAAGAAAAGGAAAACTTTAGTAAGGAAAACAATGAGTTTCAGTTTTTTTTAAATAGGGCATATATTTGTACAAAGAAAATATGGAGGGTTCAAAGTACTTCAAACATGGGCATCGGCAAAAAATCATTGAGGGTATTGACCTAGAGACATCAAAAACATCCAGGAAAATATTGACAAGCATTAAAATATACAAAATAAATTCACTGTTTCAAGTTTTTTAAAGATAAACTAACACCGACATCAAATAATTGCAATGCCAAATGATACATCAAACATTAATTATCGATATTGATAGTTGTCGAGTCAAGACACAACATGGAATATACAAAATACAAAATTACATCAAATATATAATAAATGTATCTCATCATCTAAGTCATCTAGCAACTAGCTGTTGATTCCCTCTGCCTATTTTACGGGAAAAAGTAATGGTTCATCCATTAGAAAAAGAAGTTCTTGTGGCCAAAGTCAGACGGCTACTAATGGGTGCTTGCCTCTATGCAAAGGGTGGTGTTAAGGCTGGCATATCATCCTCTGCCTCCTCACTCTCAATCTCTTCCTCCTCCCCCGCTAACGGCTCTAGGCCACCCTCCATAATATGCCACAGGATCTCCACTTAAATATGGTGTCAATGCCAAACAAGGAAATGGGAAGATACCCAAGAAAGGTGGAATTTTAACACATACCTGGGAATCTGAAAGTCACAAATAGGAATCAATCCCCACTCCACAAAAGATTCTTTGATAGCAATGAAAACTCTTGCTTGACCCTCCCAAAATCGATGGAAGATGATGGCGAGCTCCTTTTCTCTTAATCCCCAGCTACTACAAATAAAAAAAGGCCAAAATTTGACTTTTGGGTTTATATGGGCACTTTTTCACAGGCTAGGCAATTTACCCCTGGAGTGGGATGCTCCACATAAAATGACCCTTATTTGACCATGCAAATGCCTTCAGTGCCACATGTCATCATTCCTCCAAGGTAAGGTGCTTTTCTCCTTCGATCTTTGTCTTGCCATATGCCATGCTCTAGAGTCTAAACCTCCTATAATGTAGGGCATTCTTTTTTGGGGGTTGTTTCTAGTCCTTACCTTGCCATAAATCATACCTTGGACACTTCTTAAGGTAGAGCATTGTTGAATTTTTAACTTAGCAGTATAACTTTCATCTCTTTCAACTTTAAATCTAAGTTACCAAGATACAGATACGGATACGAATTCGGATACGGATACGGATTCGCCGTATTTTTTAAAACCCAAGATCCGCATACGGCGGGGAAACGGCAAGTACAAAAAAATATAAAAATATTTAAATAATAAATAAAAATATAGAGTGAAGAATCAAAACTATTTATGAAACACAAGAGTAGAACTATAAGTTATTGCCAAAAAAGAGTGTTCATGTACCATAACTGATAATTTGATGAGTTGTAACCATGATTGATATTGATAATTTTAAAAACCATTTCAGCATGAACTTGAAGCAGGTCATGATAGTGTTTTTGTGAGCCACATCCACATGCCCCTATCAGCAAGGAATAAAGTCGTTTTCTTGAAGGTTATGGCAAGACTACATAACAGTGTAGGTGAAGTGAGCAACAACATAGACAAGCAATCTCACTCTAAGAATAGATCACTCCTGCTACGAAGCACTCCCACATAGAGTACACAATGTGACCTCTAGCCTACTACCACTCCAATCAACACATGACTAGACGAGGCTAAGCATCCAAGCCATAAGACACACAGTCAAGGGCTACGACAGGGGCCATTCTCCCTAGGTTGCGAACCCATCTGGGAGAATGATCTGCAGAATGTTTGTCCAATGCTAGAACCATGGAGAACATCAACAAGCATTCATCCTCTAGGGTTTGCTCGCTTGCTTGCATCCTCCATCTATGCGGTCTAGGATCCTAGGTGCAACCAAGGAACAAGCTCCGAGTCAATGGTACAACTAGAGAAAGCGTAAGCCATGTAACCATGCCTCCAAATTGGTGTCAAGTATGCCCAAGTGGAACATCATGGTTAAGTGTCACCGGAAGTGTATCCATCAATACCTCCCAAGTCTCTTCCTGCAACATGTGACTGCCACTGAAATCCGAGGATCTATAGTGCTAGTGAGAGAAGAAAGGCCTATGAAAATGTGCAATGAACCATGCATTTCCAAGGGATAACAACAGCCATGCAACATGACAATGTTTCAACATTTATCCATCATTATTGGAATTTATTTTCTTTTTATGAGCACTAAGTTTGCAACACCCATTCCATTTCCATAGAGATTGTAGAAAAAATAAAAAAACGTCAAGAATCTCTCCCCATGAGAGTGAGACAACTAGAATGTACAAACACTACAATAGGAAAAACTCATAATCCAATTTGTTAACCCAACTACTCATTTGACGACTGAAGGGACTCTTAAATACTATCATTTGGATCCCATCAGTGATTTCAATGGAACACAAATTTTAATGAGATTCTTTAGATTAGATTTATGGTCTGTATTCATCATTATGGTTCAAGAATTCGTATCTTGGTTTAAGGTTCGAATCACAGGTTCTCGCTTCCAATACTGCAAAATATACTAAATGCTAACCCTGATATGCACAACAAGAACACATTGACATTAGAGTTCTAGATCTCTATTCTGCATTTCCAAGATAACAACTTATAATTTGAGATTCTAATTCATCTTCCAAAATCCTCCATATTAAATTTTTACTACTATTCAAAAATCAGTGTACTACAGTCTTCCACTGATCACATTTTTGTCATACCTCAAGTAGCAGTGACCCTTCTTGCAGGTCTATGGAGGCTTAACTTTTCCACTCCTGAATAAATAAAAGTCCATCACACATTCTTAGTGTATATTGTTTGTTAGGAATATAATCTCACTAAGAATGCTATTGTTCAGCGCAGACAAACTAAGTTCTGGAACTAAGTTGCAGGAAACATTGCTTGAGGATCTGAGCCATGGATGAAAACTTGATTAAACCCTGAAACATGTACCATACAGCCTGGAAACACATACTGTACGGCATCCCAGATGTATCACGAAAAGGAAACACATATCACGCACAGGAAACATGTTTCAAGGCCATGACACTTTCCATACGGCATATTTGCCTAATTGATTTGGGTGTTTTTTTACTTTGTTTGACTGTTTGGTCCCACCTTGGTGACTGTAAACCCTAATTTCTGGTTAGTTAAGCATTAATGATACTTCTAGAAACCTCTTACCACAGATTAAAAAAATTATAAAGAGAATTTCCCTCTCATTTTTAATTTTTCCTCACACAGTAAGGGTGGTTTCAGCAAGAAGATTTCCAGTCTTTCGAGCAGCTTGAGCAAGGGCAATCCCAGAAAGAAGAATTTCAATATTTTCGGCAGCTACAGCAAGCATCGGGTGGTGTTTTGGGCAGCTACAGCCATCTATTTCCTCTGTGTTCAAGTGAGCAGCAAAAAATTTAGTCTTTTGGGCAGCTACAGCAAGCATTTTGTGGTGTTTTGGGCAGCTTCAGCAACCGTTTCCTGTGTGAATTTAGGGAGCAGCAAGCTTTCTTGTAGTTATTTGAGTGCTTTCTTAGAGCTTATGCTTCCATTATCCATATTATTCATTGCAGATCTGTTTTCATTTTTTTTTGCAGCAGCAATAGCTTCCAACCAAAGCTAGTAACTTCTCTTCCTCCAACTTCATGAGGAATAAGTTCTATGTTCTTTGGAGGCATGCTAAGAAGATTGCATGAATTCTCAATGGTGTTTCATGGGAAAGGGAATACATGTAGCTTCTTGCTGATGTTTTATTTCTGTTTTTTTCCAAAGAACAACCTCACAAAAAACCCTCCAAGTACTTCCCCATAATTCATGAATGGTAAACGGAGTAAACCATTGACCCTGATTATGTAGCCTAACCCCGAGGGGATCAAGAGAGTCGAACCCGTGACCTCCCCAACTTTGGGGGAGAGATCTCACGTCTAGCTCATGCCCACTTGAGCTAACCCTTGAGGCCCGCTCATGTTTTATTTATATGTTCAATACAAACAACATTGTAGCCTCATATATAAAGGCTGACTTTGGATATATGGCCTTGTTTATAAAGGTTGTTTTTGGTTATTGCTACTTGCATAATGTAATCATCTATCAGAAATGATATAGAGATGGGTTTGCTAGTAAACTGTGACTTGTCACTTGTTTGTCATTTAAATGTTTTTTATCATTTATTAATAATGCTTTCTTTCAAAGTTTCAATACAATGTACTTATAAATAGCACACACACACACACATATATATAGCATAGTTACATATATCGGCGATATATCGCAAGTCATTCCCCTTGGCGATATATCACCACTAAAAAATCGCAACATATACGACATTTTCAATATATCGCGATATTTTGGAAAATATCGCCCTACTAAAAAAATGCATGTATTTTGGGAAATAAAGTTGTCAGTTAAGTTTTTGGTAGTGTTATTAGAGCTGGGCATACTAAATTCTTAAAGTAATATTACCATTAATTGTTTCAAGATGTTTGAGAGTGGTTCCAACCTCATCGAACTACATATGTAAAAAGTAGAATTTTAGATCCCACTCAGAATTCAGCAGACTTAATAGTTTTCAGGATTTCAAGATTGCAACGTGTTAACTCCTAATTTGTATATTAGGTGGATTTCTTGCGAGCCGCCAGGGTTATGAACATGTTCAATGTTCATCGCCAATGTTCAGAAGTTCATCAGGCCAAATTTTTGGCCCTTTGTAAAATTTGCGTGTCCAGACCCCCTTGGGGGAATTGTAATAAGTTGGTCTAAGCATGGTCAATTTGTAAAAGCCTTGGCCTACCTTAGGTTTAGTTGTCAAGGGGATACTCTAGGGTGTTTTTTCCTTAAGAATTATGCGTTGCACTTAAGTGGCATATAATTCATGAGTTTTTCACTCACACCTCCAAAGCTGGAGTATTTTCCTTGGCGGTTGATCCTTGGGAGGTTATTAAAGCCTAAGTGTCTATGTATTTTTACATGCTAGCCATCAGTAATAAGTCGTATGGACATGCACTAGGTCCCCTAGGAGTTTGAGTCAATTCCGATAAAAAATATTTTTTCCATAAAATTAGACCATTTTTAACGGTTTAATTGGAAAAATTCAAAGTGTAATAAAAGCATGGTCTGGAGGCGGAATTTGGTGTGGGGATGCTCATTTTCACGCTCAAAGCGTCCTCTTTAACCTAGGACCCACTTTTCTTAGGTTTCAGGCAATTAAATTGTCATTTGTGGCAGTTTTTCTTAAAGACGCGACAAAACGGCATTTAAATGCTAAGTGTGCTACAAATTGCACAAATGACAAAGTTGAAAAATCCCAAAAAATGATTAAAAAAGGTATGGGAAAAGGTGGCATATGGTTTCTAAGGAAGGGCGATCATGTTAAGAGCATTAGTCACATGTTATAAAGTCAAATCAAAATGTATTAAGGTGATGTCATATTTGAAGGATGCGCCATCCTTCACGTGGGGGCGTCATTCTTCATTAAAAGGGGTGCCTCTCCCATGTGGCAGCCACCTCATCTCAAATCACAACAACCAAGTGCTTGTGAAACTTGACTTCAACGCATTGATCTCTCCTCTAATTTAAGAGATGCGCCATTTCTTTATGGACTCACGTGTGGGAGACTTGCTTAGTGGGTGGTCTCTTATTCGTTGGAGAAGGTTGAGAGGTTGAGAGGCACACCCCTCTTGTGAGGTGGTTTCCACCTCTTCCATTCATGCCAACCATGTATTAGTTTCTAAAGTTTGGTTCATCCTCAAATCACTCCATTGATTGAGCAATGCGCCCCTCTTGCCCTAGTCTATCTTATGCACACCCCCTCTCTCTTGTAATTCTATATAAACGAGGCAATCCTTCTCCATACCGATGGATGGTGGAACCTCTGCCCATTGTAACACTGTTGTATCTGATGAATAATATTGAAAGGCTTTAGAGGTCCATGCTGTGCCATTTGATGAATGCTATGTTATTGCGGTGATGTTGTACCACTGGTTTTCTCTTGCTTCAATACTGGTGATAGATCTAGCTTAGAAGGTTGTTTATAATCCAATAGAATAAGCATTTACAGTTGTTAAGTTGCTTATTTGTGCATTGTTTTCAAGAGACACAGGAGTAGCCAACTGTATTCAATTGTACTGAGGCTCTCTTGATCTCCTTTTTGCATGCACACTAGATCTAATCCATTATTGGAAAGTGTTTCTTATAGTAGTGCAGGTTACAAATCTGAAGGAGGAGCGGAGCTCAATTGCATCATCTCCCCTCTTCGGCACTTTCGAGCTAATATTTTGTTTGCAGGCATTCCAGAGTCTGCGATAAAGATCAAGCTTGAGGCTTGAAGTCCTCCTTCTATCCCTTTAAAAAACTCTAAACTCTTCTTTTCTCGGTTACCGTTTTCCTACAAGTAAATTAGAGTTAAGAAAATTTCATCATTAGTTATTTACTTGTTTACATGTTAGATCTAAAAAATGTTTTAAATTTGTTATCTCATGCTCAGATCTAGTCATGAATCTTTAGTACTTGAACTACTAAATTATTTTCTATCATTTGCAAGTACTAAATATTGTATTTTATTGTGATTTTAGATAATCCCTTAACATTTTAATAAATTTGTTGTTTGCTGGTTTTTTATCTTTTTGTCATAGGAAAGCGAAGGACTTGAGCGAATTTGGGAATTTTGAACCTTGAAGAGGACATATTTCAACCCCTTGCATTTACTTAGCCGTTTTTTAAGCTTTTTTAAAGTCTCTTGAATCTTGTTTTTACGGATCAAGAGCGCTCTCTGTCGGAGAGTTAAGATTTGTATTATATTGATAAAAAGCAGGTGGGATTTAAGGCACCCACACCCCCTTCCCCCATTTCGGGGAAGCTTGTACTTGTCCCCTTTACTTTCTGTTTTAGATTAGTTTTGTTTGCTAGATTAGTTCTTTCAATTACAGCAACTAGATCTAGATTTTTCTTCAAAGTTTTACTTTACTTTATATTTGCATGCTAAATGAACTACTAATCCCCTTGCTTTCCCGAGTACGGTCTTTGGACCTGAAAGACTCTTGGGTAGTAATTAGAAAATTTGTGACTTTCTACTTTAGTACTTTATATGTTTTTTCTGTTAGTTAAAGTGTAGCTCATCCAAATCTCTTGAATCTTGCTTTAAGCGGATCAAGAGTGCTCTCTGTCTGAGAGTTTAAAATTTGAACGAATATTTCGCCCACTCTGTGTATGCTCTACCCATCGCAGGCTAGTCTGAGCTTTGGGATATCAAAATCGGCAGTGTTGCAATTATCAAATTTTTCACATTAAGCTAATTCATTCACATTAATAAAATCAAGTCCCTTTTTAACCAACAAAAATCTGGCGTTGCCTCGGTAGTGATCGAAAGTGGGGAAATTTTGACGTGGGGAAATTTGACTAAGGAAGTTGGAACAACTACGAGGCAACCTCAAAGCACAACTAGGATACACCCTTGTTGTAGTGTTGAACACCACTCTCGAGACTCCATTCTAACCCACATGTCCTTGTACAAAGCCACTTAGATCATAAATCCAAACATATTCCCCGTACCGCAAGGTATATCGAGAATCCCCATTTTCCCCCTAATCATTTTCACCCTAATAATCTAAAATTGACCAAGAGCATTGCACAATAGTTTCCTTTACAACAACATGCACCATTTTATTTTGACTCCACGGCACTGGTCTTTTTATTTGCTATATTTTTCTCTATCTTATGTCGTGAATGTATTCGTATTTATGTTGTTGATTCAATTTAAAGTTGCAATATCTTGTGTCGATTATTAGTCATCATTGTAAAACTCCTAAAAACAACTTTCTTTCATTTGTAACAGCCGAATAAATTTAAGAGCCTTAGAAACTCTTTATTAGAGTCTACCCCCCTTGGCTTTGTTAGGAGTTTTCCTAAATGGAGGAGTCAAGATCAAGTGACAGCACCTGACTTGAGACTTTCCCCCAAGGACGCACCTAGCAGCTTCGAAATATTTTTGCTGCGTTGCCCCCCAGGTGTGCATTTCGGTGGCAACACAACGTTTCCACTGGACTCTATCATGTATGAGGGTATAGGATTGGCATTTAATCAAGCAAATCAAACCCTCTATGTACTTTGATGTTACTGTTGAATTCCTCTAAGATGACCTTAATAAAAATGTACCCTTTACTCAAGCAAAATCACTTATTAGTTATTAAGCTTAGGAAGCCTTTTCTACCTTATTTTAACGATTGGATTAGGAAGTTTAATCAAAATTGTAGGGTGTTGAGTCTGTTGACTAATGTCCTTGGAGGATCAACTTCAAGATTCGAGGTAGACGCAAGGGCGAGAGTCTAGAGGAGCGGGGCATAGGGTGCTATCAATGAATAGGATCCCGATATAGACAATGATTTTGATGATATGTAGTTATGGGAGGAGACAACTCACATTGAATTCCACCTCAATCCCATTACCTTCCACCATAGCCCGAGTAGTTGGAGCTTCCATTTCCACCCCAAGTTCATCTAGAGCACCTACAGGACCACCTACTACTTCCAGAGGAATTCAGTGCCCCTTGCCCATAAAAAGGGTAGAGGCAATCGATGATTCGTATTATTTATCATTGTACTATGTAGTATCTAGATGACTCATGAGTCATGATGATTCATCTCATGATGAACATTTATTTTGATCATTTGAGGTGATTTTGAATCATTCTATCATGAACATATTTCAGTATTTTCAGTTTATTATTGATATGTGATCATGATCCATAATTTGACATCTTATACATCTTATATATTAGTTGTATTTTCATATTTATGTAGCATGTGTTTATTTGATGTTGTTGTTGCATTAGATGTTAAAAAAATTGAAAAAAAGGGTTATTTTTGTATTTTTTGAGGTTTTATGACATTTGCCGATATTTTCTGATATGTTCGTCGATGTTGCCGATAAGTTACATTCCGGACCCTCGGCGATATATTCACCAACACGATATATGTAACTTTGATTGATATATATATATATATATATATTGCATTCCCCATTTTCAAAAAAAATGGATCACATTTCCAGCACATATCCATTTTGGAAACTCACCCATTTCCCTGTATTGTGCAACTTAGGTCTAGAAGAGAATTTGGGATTCTGGAGTTTATATCTCATCGGAATCGGGGATTCGGAGAATCGTACCAGAATCTTGAAAAAATTGCAAAATTCGGTTCGGAATCGATTCTATGATCGGAAACGATTCTTTGTCTCTTGGATTCAGTTTTGTGTTTAGGAATCGAAACATGAAATTAAGAATCCGATTCCAGTTGAAGGAACCAACTCCTAAAACTTGGGAATCAGTTCCTTAACCTGGAACCAGATCCCCCTTTTTTTTAAAATCAAATTTTAATGGGAAACAAAGCGGCAATAAAGCCCACCGAAGAGCCTATTGACCCCACACTCACTCAAAAATGCAGGAGAGCTAACATCAGTTGACAGTCGCACATATTACCAACACGGCCGCATAGTAGAGAAAGGACACTCGACTTCAGGAGCTTGGAGCACCGACTGAGAAATTGGGTGTGCAGACTTTATAAATTACTTCTGATAAATAATTTTGTTCAGAAATTGGGTGTGCAGACTTTGCCAGTTGCCACAGTTGACTTGAAAACAAGTGATTACTTCATAAAATATGCACAATTGACTCGAAAATAATTACTCTAAATAAAAGAATAAAAGAATTACTCGAAAAGAATTACTTCATATTTTATTACTTCATGTGCACAATTGACTCGAAAAGAATTACTTCATGTGCACAATTGACTCGAAAAGAATTACTTCATATTTTATCACTTCATGTGCACAGTTGACTCGAAAAGAATTACTTCATCAAATAGAATAAAAGTATAAAGTCTGCACACCCAACTGTGCATATTTTATTTTATGACATGTACATCTGTGAAAGCCTTGTATTTGGGAGAATGCGTATAGATTTAATGTGTAATACAATATAGTAGCATGTGCACAAAGCTCTTTGGTTATGCACCTGCTGGAAAAAACATGTGAACATAACCAAACAATTCATTGTAGTTCAGTATGATTTACCCCAAAATAAATCAATCTATTAATTTAGCTGATAAGGCATGCACATATTTATGAAATTGGTAATCTTCTACAGGGTAGTATACACAACAATTTACTATAGATATGTAGAGAAATGTCGTCCTTTCCAAAAATGTTCTTTGTGGAAAGACAGAGAGCTACACAACGTTATACAAATAGTAAAACTGTAAATATAATTTTGATGTTGTAGAGGATCAAACTATAATAGGATGGATGAGATGTGATAGACAAACCAAAATGTGTTTCAACATTAACTTTTACTAAATATTAATTCTATGAATCATTAAATATTTGTTTATTTTGCTAAATAACTAAATTAGTTATATGAATCATTGAGTCATTTTCTTTTGAGATTTTAGTTTTTTTGCTTCTATTAGTTTTATTTTATATTTTATTATTTTCATTATAAATTAAAACTTAAAAAATATAAATATAAAATATATATTTAAAAAAAATTAGGGTTAGGGTTCCAATTCCCCGATTCCTATTTTCAGGATGAGTGCCGAATCCGTACCGGAATCTTTAGCCGATTCCGACCGCACCCACGATTCTTGTAACCTTGATGAAAAGTAATATTTTCACATGGAACAATATACAGAAACAGGGATATTATGGTCTGTCTCAATGTTTCTTTTGCTATATAACTGATGAATCTCCAGAGCATATCTTACTACAATGTTCAACAATTCAAATCATATGAGATAGCATGGGTGCATTAATGGACAGACATATAAGCCCTTTCAATAGTATATCATGAGCTCTTAAAAACAAGTGGCCGAAAGGTAATTATAAATCTAATATCTTGAATCACTAATGGAAAATATTCCTAGCTTCGTTTGCTGTAACTTATGGTTGGAAGTAACTCTGGACACAACAATCGATGAATATTTCAGAATCATACCTTACCTAGTATCCAGTTGGTTCAAAGAATGCAAAGGAATATTAGAAAAATATGAGGCCAAAGTTTGGAAGCAAGAGGAATTTTCCATAATACAAAACAAGCAAAGTAATTTCAAGCCTGGGTAATTGATTTGGAGAAATAGTCTATAATTCAACAGCTTCCAGCAAATCATCCAGGTCTTCAGACAGGATGGATCCCTTCAAACTCTATATTTTAAAATCTAAACTAAATTATGATCGTAAATCTAAGGGTGATCCCAGAAATTCCACTAATTGAGGAATTATTTGAAATTGTCAGGGTGATCCTATTTCCTTTCTACTCAAAAAATAAAAGACGCCACGAGAAAATATGGTGGAAGCAATTGCAACAAAGGAAGGCCTCAAGATTGTCATTAATCTCGATATTCAAGAGCTGATACTAGAAGGAGATTGAATAATTTTCTTTGTCCATGTTAATGTTAAAAGTCATTCTGCGAGTACATGGGACTCAATTATAACAGTAATATGATTTTAAAGTCCCAAGATGGGTCAATCTTCATAAATTGGATATTATAAAGTCATTGCAATCTCTGTATCTCATATATGTCCTGCTGTATCTTCAAGGTTACCTGCCATGAAAACCTGAAGATAAGATTTTGCACTAATCTCTTTTTAAGTTGATATAAACTCCTTTACTTGCCCAAAAAGAGTACCTTGAGGTTTCAACAAAACTTATTACAGCACAACTTGGGACTAGTTAGTGAATGGCAGTGAACTTGATGGGATAATGTACAAGAAGGTTGCTATTTGGAATTTACTGCTTGTCAGACAGTTTTAGTTGGTCAACTCTGACATCCTTGAGAAATGAAGCCTGACCAATTCATTATGGATCTTTCCTGTAAGACTTATGCAAAGACTTAAATATATAATCACATAAGCCATTATGGGATTCATAACATGAACATCTAATTATAGCATTCACCTAAATGTCCACTTTGTCACCCATGCAAGTTATCAGTACTTTCATTGAACAAAAATCCATTAGATCTTAATGGAATAATCAACAACCTGGTCACAACAGTCAGAGTAGAGAAAAGAAGATATCTTTCAACTTTCTATAATTCTACATACAAACAATAGTACTCATGTACACACAATGGTTAATAGACAAGAAAGATGAGGATAGTAAATAACCTATTTTACATAATTAGGATGGTTTTTACATCATCAAACTTCATTTTTAATACTGTCAAGTTGTCAACAATCAGCATATCATAATTATATAATCTTCTGTTCACAAAAAATGAATTTATTTTAGGCAATGTAGAGCATTGAAGAAATAGACCAGCACAATGCTTTGAACCAAACCATGTCTAAAATATCATGTTCTCATCAGAAAGGATTTAAGTTAATTTCTGTAGCTGTTAAATTATAAAGAAATTCTGTCAGTTAGAGCATACCTAAAATCTGTTGATGGATCAGGACCTTGCCAGCCCATTTCTTTCCATTGTTCTGATATCAGACCAATTAGTTCACGCTCAGGAAAGACTGCACGCCATAAATCCTTGAGAGCATCCTACCATCCATCATACATTAAGTAAATAAGTAAATTGAGCATAATAGCTTGATAATCATGTCATCATAAAATGGCGTAGGGGAATAAGACAATGGAAAACTAATTTTATAATATGAAACATAAAAACAAATGTGAAATGATAAATTGAAAACAAATTGACAGATTGTTATCTAATATTATGTTCAGAGATGTCTCCCAAGGGAAATTATGATGTGCAATTTCATTTCAAGAATTCTAAGGTTGGGTCCTTACCTAGCCCACCAAAACCTGAACCACCTGAACCAAAGCCACCAGATCTAGCCACATCCAAGCCTACATTACTAGAAGCACCAGAGGAGAATCCTCCATGGCTTCCAGGGGCCCCGGGGATCAGCCTCGAGGTAGTAGTTCTTCCGTGGTGATGGGACCTTAATTGCAAGTCGGTCCTAGGAATGATGAGGCCTCTGCTCCTTCGAGGCCCATAGGCATGAAGGTTGACACTAGTTGGTAGGTTAAGAGAAACAAGAGGAAATTGGTTTCCTCAACCACTAAGATGGATAGAGTAACTAGGAATAACCAATATTGTAGCCTAGGACTTCATCTTCCTTTGGAATGAATATTTCCTAGCAATCTTGGAATGTTGAATGTGTTAGAAAAACAGGATCGCAGAGCAATAACAATAAACAAGATGCAAATATAAATCACATAAAACACATTACAAAAGAAACACCCATATAACGTGGTTCACCCAAGATGGGCTACGTCCACACAGAGATTGCCAGTCCTTATTATTATACCATCCAACAAATGAAGCGATACAACCTACAGCACATCCGCTGCAACTTCCTCTTCACTCTCTCACACAATCATAGAGATCTTTACAATGCTACAATACACAGCCATATTACAATGCCTTCCTTTTAAAGAGTAATTACCATGGAAAAATACTGTGGAACACTCAACACCATGGGCCCATAAATCACCCATTAGTAACCAAGTCATAACTATGAAATTACAACATTTTACCAGGCATTTTTTCCGAAAGTTTTGCTACGGGGGCGCTGCCCCCGAACCCCCGCCAGGGGGGGGCTCCCAAACTAGTCGCCACCCCCCCCCCTGGACCCCCCATGGCGACTATTTTTGGGGGGAAAGCCCCCCCAAAACCCCCTGTCATGCGCTGGGATCCAGACACGGCTGAAGCACGACCTTTGAATAAGGAAGATCGAGCTCCACAACCAACAATCTCCCACATGGAGACTGATCACAGCAACTCCAGCGCTACTGCACTTGCTGGACTATGCTCTGAACCTTAGATCTGGCGAATTTCTCATCTTCACCTTCATGCTTGAAGGCCAATTGAAACTGAGGAAACTGAGCAGGAACTCAGTTTCTCTCTAGTAACCACCTTTGTTAACATGTCTACAGGATTTTGGCTAGTGTGTATCTTTTCCAGCTTCAACAGTTCATCTTCCAAAATAGACCGTATGAAATGGTACTTGAATTGTATATGTTTAGTCTTAGAATGGAAGGTTGAGTTCTTTTCAAGATGAATGGCACTCTGGTTGTCATTGTACAACCTGCTATTCTCTTGCTTCTTACCCAATTCTTCCATGAACCTCTGTAACCAAATCATCTCTTTACTAGCCTCTATAGCAGCAACATACTCCGCTTCCGTTGTTGAAAGTGCAACAACCTTTTGCAGCTTCGAAATCCAACTTACTTCCGTTCCACCTACAGTAAAAACATACCCTGTGGTGCTCCTCCTGCTATCTTTATCACCTTCCATATCTGCATCAACATATCCCTGTCGAACATTGTCTGAACCTCCAAAACATAATGCATGAGTGGTAGTACCTCTCAAATACCTGAGAATCCACTGTACTGCCTTTCAATGTTCTTAACCTGGATTGTTCATATACCTGCTCACAACTCCCACTACGTGTGCAATATCTGGTCTTGTGCACACCATGGCATACATTAAGCTTCCAACTATTGATGAATAGGGAACCCTACACATGTAGTCTATCTCTTCCCGTGTCTTGGGACACATCTCCTTACTTAGTTTGAAATGATTGGCCAAAGGTGTACTAACTAGTTTTGCATTTTGTATTCTAAACCTCTCCAGCACCTTTTGTATGTACTCACCCTGAAACATTGTCAATTTGTGATTTTTCTTGTCTCTTGTTATTCTCATACCAAGGATTTGCTTTGCAACACCCAAATCCTTCATCGCAAATGAAATAGCTAACTTCCTTTTGAGCACATTTATATCCTGCATGTTAGACCCTACAACAAGCATGTCATCCATATGCAATAACAAGATAATATATCTTCCATTATCTAGCCTCTTGAAATAAACACAGTGGTCAGAATGACATCTACTATAACCTTGTTATGTCATAAACTTGTCAAATTTCAAATACCACTGCCTTGGAGTTTGCTTCAGGCCATACAAGCTTTTCTTTAACCTGCATACCAAATTCTCCTTCCCTTTGACCTCATACCCCTGTGGCTGCTACATATAAATCTCTTCCTCCAAATCCCCATGGAGAAAGGTTGTTTTTACATCTAACTGTTCAAGATGCAAATCTTCTACCGCCACTAGACTTAAAATAGTTCTAATTGAAGTCATTTTAATAACAGGAGAAAATATTTCATCAAAATCTATACCTTTCTTCTATGCAAACCCCTTTACAACAACTCTGGCCTTGTATCACTTCTTTCCTCCATCTTCTTCCTTCAACCAGTAAACCCATTTATTCTGCAATTCTATTTTACCAGCAAGCAACTGAACCAAATCCCAAGTCTGGTTTCTTACCAATGAGTCCATCTCCTCATTCATGCCTTGCTCCCACTTCTTTCAAGTTTCCACCTGCATTGCTTCTTCATAACATTTTGGTTCACCAGAATCAGTCATCAATAAATAATACAGTGAAGGAGAGAATCGTTTAGGGGGTCTACTTAACCTGGTAGATTTTCTAACACTTGCAGGAATTTGAGGTACCTGCCGCTGTTCTTGATTTTTTGGCACCTTTGGAACTTCATTTTCTTTGATTTCATTAAGCACTGTGTACTCTGTATTTTCCTTGTCTTGTTTCTTTCCCTGCAACTGATCTTTATACATGACCTTTTCATTGAATACCACATCTCTACTCCTAATGATTTTGTTATTTTCATAATCCCATAAGCGATAACCAAAAGCATCAACCTCGTATCCAATAAAAGTACATTTCTTGGATTTAGACTCAAGCTTTGTTCTATTTTATTTATCAATATGGACAAATGCTTCACAACCAAAAGTTCTCATAATAGAGTAGTTTACCTTTTTACTTGTCTATGCCTCCTCTGGAATACCACCATCCAAAGCACTTGAAGGCCCTCTGTTTATTAAGTAAACAACAGTATCTACAGCATCTGCCCAAAACTATAAGGGCAACCCTGCATGCAATCTCATACACCTTACATGCTCCATGATTGTTCTGTTCACCCTTTCTGACACACCATTTTCTTGTGGTATTCCTGGGACTGTCTTCTCTCTATGAACAGTATCTATCAAACTCTTTGCCGCAGTATTCACCTCCAATATCAGATCTGGGACACTTCAACCTTTTTCCTATCTCATTCTCAACCAAAGCTTTCCATTTCTTAAAAGTAGCAAACACATCATATTTCTGTCTAATGCAATAAACCCATTTTTTTCTAGTTGCATCATCAATAAAAGTAACATAATAACGAGAGCCACCAAGAGATTTTATCTGAGTCGGTCCCCATACATCTGTATGTACAAGCTCTAACTTTTCACTCTTCTTCCATTTCCCAACCCTGAGAAATCTGACTCTCTTATGTTTTCCATAAACACAGTTTTCACAAAATTCCAAACTTACCTACTTCAGATCTGGCAACAACTTCCTTGAGTGGAGAATCTACATCCCCTTCTCACTCATGTGGCCAAGCCTATGATGCCACAATGATGTATCTATTCCTATGGAAGCTAAGGAGATAGAACAATCAATATTATGAGGACAAAAATACAACGTACCTATCCTGTCTCATTTTGCTATCACCATTGATCCTTTAGTGATCTTCCACCACGTTTCTCCAAACGTAGATAAACAGCGACCATCTCCCAACTGCCCTGTTGAGCTCAAATTTATTTTCATAGCAGGAATATGCCTTACATCTTTCAGCAGCCATTCACCATTCTTTAACTTTATCTGTACCTTACCCATTCCAACAATTTTACATGGTTCATCGTCACCCAATAAAACATGTCCAAAATCGCCTAGAATATAATCATGAAAGAATTTTCTATGGGTATAGCATGACATGAAGCCCTTGAATCTACTACCCAATAATCACTAGTATTATCTAATGCAAGAATCAAAGCATCTTGTTGTTGGATTTTGTACAACTTCGGAAGATATTATTCATTATATTTTATTGTACTTTCATTGTACTTGTTTATACCTCCTAAGAGGAGAAAAACTTTATGTAATCAATTATGTAAACACATGAAAGAATCAATGTAAGCCTTGGGGTGCAAAAGAAACAAATAAAAAGATTAAAAATAAATTATTTATTGCCCCCAGGTGAAGTCGGCCCCATAAGGTAATTTTCCAGTTTGCACTTGTATAAATAAGAGGCTCGTGCACCTCATTAGCTCATTCACTCACTTAGCAAGTGCGCATCACTTGGAGGAGGTTGTTTTCGCATCACTTGAAGGAGGAAGATTATTTGGGGCATCTACTTGTGAAAAATACTTTCACATTCTTTCTCTTTCTTTATTTGTACTCTGATCTTGGAATTATCATCTCTCTATGAAGGTTGCTGGGTTTTCTCCCATTTGGGTTTCCCAGGGTAAACTCTGTGTTGTTGTTTTGTGCTTTGTCTTACTTCTAGTGATCTTGGTAATGCATTTATGTTTTATGCTATGAATGTACGAAATTTAACATGGTATCAAAGCCATTCTAGAAGAAGCCATTGCTGAAGTATTGTTGGAACCCTGTCGGAATTAAGGTTTCATCTTGTGAAGTCTTCACCCACCATTTTGAAGAAAAAGAGCCATAGGAATTTCGTTTTTGGCAAGACAAATCTATTGGTGAAGACGGAATTCAATTCCGAGAACTTTCAATTTTTGACCTAACTCTATGGCTGCAGCAGAATTAGGGTTTCAGTTTTAACTCATTTCTCTCCACAGATTTGGACCAGCCCACCCTCTATTCAACTCTCCTTAGCAAGGTGAATTTATCTGTGGGTTCAGTTTTTCAAATTATTAACTTTCATTTTTGACCTAGCTCCTGCTAGGGTTTCTGAACCAGATCTGCAGTCAAGATGATTGGGATGAAAGTTGAAGATCGTTTGGAAGGAGCCTCTAACTTTATCTCCTGGAAGTCTAGGGTTCTTCTACTCCTAGAAGAAAATGATCTCTTGCTATATGTAAATGAGAAGGTCCCTGAACCAGAAGCCGAAGAGGATAAATCCCGTTGGAGGAAGAATGATGCTAAAGCAAGAAGGATTCTTGTGGATTCAATGAGAGACCATTTGGTTCCTCAAATCTCAGGAAAGAAGAGTGCTAGGAAAATGTTCAAGACCATTATGAAGCTGTTTGAACACACTAGTCTAAATGTATCCATGACTTTGAGAAACCAACTTTCAAATACGAAGATAGCAAAGTCAAAATCCATTGCCTCATACTTTATGAGGATCGCAGAACTCAGAGACAAGCTCAGCACCAGTGGAGATCCTATTGGCGATAAGGAGCTTCTCCTCCACACTTTAAATGGTCTTCCACCATCATGGGAGTCCTTTATCCAAGCATAACTAGTAGATCCAAACTACCAAAGTTTGATAAGCTTTGGGCAGATTGCACTCAGGAAGAGACCAGGATTGTAGCACGTCAAAGACTCCATGGCCATGGCACTCAACTTAAGGAGAACCAAGCTTTTGTTTCTCATGCCACGAAGGGTAAGGGAAAAGGTAGGAAGTTCCATAAACACAGGCACCAAGATAGGATACCAAGTCCTCGCCCAGATCAAAAGGAGAAGAAGGACATATCTCAAGTTCAATGCTATAGGTGCAGAAAATATGGACACTGCACAAATAGTTGTCGAAGTTCAAGTAAAAGGAAGCATGAAGCCTCAACTGCTTATGTAGAAGAAGATCATCATCGCAAGAAGCAAAGGGATGATGATCATTCAGAGTTCCTCTTCTAGAAGATCCAGAATGCAAGAACATAGATCTCTTATGGTTCCCACAAGAAGGCAGTGGGGGCCCACACACCAAAACAATAAGAGATAAGTATTTTGTTTTCTTGCCTACATAGATCTGTTTTTGTCTTAAATGCTTTTTATATGCAGATTTAATGTACTGAGCAGTTGATATAGTTTACATTGTTATATTATGCATATGAGCTACACAACACTCATGAAGCTAGTCTAGATGATATCTCCTTTCTACATGCTTAGGGTAGTGCACACTCTTGATGGCATGTTCTAGTGGAGATAGCAGACATCTAGATAGTTCCCAGATATGTTTGGTAGACATGCTCATGATTGTTGTGATAAAGTATTAGCTAAGATGCCTGTGTAAACTATTTGTTTTCTCATTTGATTATAAAATGTCACTGATCATCAGTCGGGATTTGACTTGTAGGGAAAAGACCATGTGATTTGGCCTACAAGAGAAGACTTATTCCGATGGACATATGAATCTTGTTGATGTTCAGCAAGAAGCTTCCTGGAATATGACTCTCAGCCTAGAAGGATGACATCGGAGGAAGCTTTCACAAAAGTGAAACCAGAAGTAAGCCACCTTCAGATATTTGGTTGTCTAGTCTTTATACATGTGCCCAAGTTGGAACCTTCAGGCAAGAAGGGAACCTTTCTGGGATACAGTGAGTCTTCAAAGACTTACAGAATCTACATCCCAGGGTCCAGACAGATTGAAGTCAGTAGGGATGTGACCTTTGAAGAAGAATTAGCTGTCAGGAAAGGCAGAGGATCAGACATGGAGATCGATGATGAAATGATAGAACCAAAGAAGATGAGATCATCTCCCCCTCTAGTTCAAGAGGGAGTTAGCAGAAAAGGATGAACCTATCGATTCCATTGATCCAGTTGATATCCCCGGATGTTGCAGTAGGTCGGAAAAGACCTAGATGGGCACAACAGACTTAACATGGAGCATATGGGAAATACAAGGCCATATTTGTAGCCAGAGGATTCTCTCAGAAAGAGGGAGTCAATTATGATGAGACTTTTGCTCCTGTGGCCCGATATACTTCCATCAGATCCATTATCGCGATTGCTTCAACTATGGGATGGAAGTTGCATCAGATGGATGTGAAGACAGCCTTTCTCAATGGTGTTATTGAGGAAGAAGTTTACATCGAATAGCCAGATGAGTTTATTGTCCAAGGAAAGGAGTCTCATGTATGCAGACTGAAAAAGGCATTGTATGGACTCAAGCAAGCACCTCGTGCTTGGTATGGACGAATAGACGGATTACTGGTGAGCTTGGGATTTTCCAAGAGTGATGCAGACCCCAACCTTTACTACAAGGTTGTAGATGATGAGCCACTGATCTTGGTATTATATGTTGATGACTTGTTTCTCACAGGAAATAAGAAACTCATTGTATGGTGTCAGAAGAATCTCGCCTCTGAGTTTGAAATGAAAGATCTTGGATTCATGCATTACTTCTTGGGATTAGAAGTATGGCAGAGGCACAAGGAGATTTTCCTAGGACAAGGAAAATACACCATCGATATATTGAAAAGATTCGGAATGTTGGACTGCAAGTCCATGGCTACTCCGATGGATGCAAATTGGAAGAAGTTGAGAGATTCCACTTCAGATTCTGATTTGTTTGATCCCACCATTTATCGCCAGTTGATTGGGTCATTGATGTAACTGACCAACACCAGACCAGATATATGTTTTGCTGTGAATGCCCTCAGTCAGTTCATGTGCGAACCGAGGCAGATTCACTAGATTGCTGCAAAAAATGTGCTCAAATACTTACGTTGCACTGTGGGATATGGATTGAAGTATGCTTCAGATGGTGACCTGATATTGCAGGTGTTTACAGACTCAGATTGGGCCGGATGTGTTGCAGATCGAAAGAGTACTTCTGGATGTTGCTTCAGTTTGGGTTCTGCAGTTATTTCCTGGTGTAGCAGGAAGCAAAACTCGATAGCACTTAGTACTGTAGAGGTCGAGTACATGGCTGCTAGCACAGCAACTCGAGAAGCAGTTTGGCTTCGTAAACTCTTGGCAAGATTGTTCGGCCAGATTCTAGAGCCGACCGTGATTCACTATGATAACCAAAGCTGTGTGCAGATTTCAGTGAATCCTGTATTTCACGACAGGTCGAAGCATATCGAGATTCGATATCACTTCATTCGTGATATGGTGCAGAAAGGTGTGGTCGAGTTACAATACGTGTCGACAAACGACCAGACTGTAGATGTTCTCACCAAGGCCCTTCCCAGGGTGAAGTTCGAATACTTTCACGAAAGACTTGGAGTCGAAGAGAACGTATCCCTCCTTGAGAGGGAAAGATGACATTGAGATGCTTGCCCTGCTTTGCTTAGGTGCCTATGCAGTCTAGTTACTCAGCCAGATATGGGAGAAATCTCATAGGAAGATGAGTAGGACAGTCAGCAGTTGGTCGAGCTCACCCAGGTACCTTCTACAATCCAGTTACTCAGCCAGATATGGGAGAAATCCCATAGGCATATGAGTAGGACAGTCAGCAGTTGGTCGGGTTCACACTGGTGCCTCTGCAGTCCGGTTACTCAGCCAGATATGGGAGAAATCCCATAGGCAGATGAGTAGGATAGTCAGCAGTTGGCCGTGTCGTTGCACAGGTGCCTCTACAATCCAGGTACTCAGCCAGATATGGAAGAAATCCCATAGGCAGAAGAGTCGGACAGTCAGTAGATGGTCGTGCCCTTTTGCTCGTCTGAGATCTCAGCCAGGTATGGGAGGACCCCATTGGCAGATGAGACAGACATGTAGCAAATTGTATAGCAGAGATGGCACAGCTGATAATCTCAGATATCCAGGATTGAGTGATTCTCCTAGACTCACCGAAGGACTGGTGATGATGATGCACAGAGACTGTGTGGACAACCTTCAGTATGCAGAGAGATGATGGAGACAAAATGGATGTACAAGATAAAACCCAGATGATCGTGATGCAGATGAAGACCGAAGAATACCTTCCTCGTTGAGAGGGAGTGTTGGATTTTGTACAACTTCGGAAGATATTATTCATTATATTTTATTGTACTTTCATTGTACTTGTTTATACCTCCTAAGAGGAGAAAAACTTTATGTAATCAATTATGTAAACACATGAAAGAATCAATGTAAGCCTTGGGGTGCAAAAGAAACAAATAAAAAGATTAAAATTAAATTATTTATTGCCCCCAGGTGAAGTCGGCCCCATAAGGGAATTTTCCAGTTTGCACTTGTATAAATAAGAGGCTCATGCTCCTCATTAGCTCATTCACTCACTTAGCAAGTGCGCATCACTTGGAGGTAGCTGTTTTCGCATCACTTGAAGGAGGAAGATTATTTGGGGCATCTACTTGTGAAAGATACTTTCACATTCTTTCTCTTTCTTTATTTGTACTCTGATCTCGGAATTATCATCTCTCTGCAAAGGTTGCTGGGTTTTCTCCCATTTGGGTTTCCCAAGGTAAACTCTGTGTTGTTGTTTTGTGCTTTGTCTTACTTCTAGTGATCTTGGTAATGCATTTATGTTTTATGCTATGAATGTATGAAATTTAACACTTGTAACACATCACCTGCTACATTTGTTTCCTGAGTAGTAAAAATAAAAAATCTAAACTATACGACTCAAATACATGTAAAAATTGTCTTTAAGGTAAGATGAAGACCAAAGCTGGAAAGAGACAAATAAAACCAAATATAATTGAAAGTTACACGAAATAATTGATAAAAATCCGAAGACAACATCATTACAAAGGTTTGACAGATTTGCAGCTTTTTAGATCCATTATTTACCATTACAATTGACTAATTATGCTTGGAGATGAAAACAATGACAGTATCATGGAATCGCCCACAATATGTATTGTCAGTTTGATGACAACAAAAATGACAAGAAAAGAAGCCATTTAAAATGCAAATGGTTACCTGGTGATCTAAGCGAGTACCATCAAAAGGGACTTCCAATCGTCGCTGGAGCTTTTGCAACCTTTCTTCCTGGAATTTGATCAAATATGATTAACTCTCAAATCAACATGAGAAGTGACATTGTTACTGTTTATAGCTATGTCTCAAAACGACAGCAATTGAACTTGACCACTCTAAAATGAATTTGCTGCAACCCTCATTCTTTGTAAATTGCATACCATTCCATGAATACTAATCTTAAAATCAGACAAATCAATCTCATGTTCTCTTCTGCAACAGTGACTATATGCATTTTGGTTTACCAAGGCAATGTGCACAGAATAACTTGTAAATGATATAAAGATAAAGTTCGTTCAAGAAAATTGGAGCTAAAATAACATCTCATGCACTAAAATTCATTCCTAAACTTTTTTGTTCCACATACTCGTAAAATCTGAAAATCATTTAATAGGAAAGTATTAATTAATATTTTACAATAGCGATAATATCTGATTCATAGTCACTCTCTACACATGTGATAAAGAAACGCAATGCTACATCATCAAACTTGGACTGCAGTGAAAACGAAATGAAAGTAGCATCTTAAAATTGATAATAACGACCAGAAATAAATGACCCAGAAAAATTAATTTTCGATCATTAAGGTAATTTGAAAGATCCACATAAAATAAAACATTTCTGTAATTTGTTTTGCCAAAAAAGGACTGCAAAGTATGACAATATCATGATCTTTGCTGACTGTCCTATAAATGTTGGAAGTAGGAAAGAAAAAAAAATTCTATTTTTCATACCTGATGAGGACTAAGATCAAGGGCAACAACCCTTTCACTGTTCCCGTGATTGTTCACAAGGGTGCGATGAAGAAAACCTCCCAGCCATGTTCCTGAGCCCAGCACAACAGTTGCTGCAGCAAGCAGAAAATAAGTAGGAATCAGGACCCTAAATAACAAAACTAAAATCAAGGTCAAATCGGAAAAATATTTGCATATATCTCATTATAAATCAAATACATTTAGATAAAGATTGTTAAATCCTGGAGCTAACAGCAGTCAGAGAAAAGCACCCTGCCTACAAAAGCAAGGACAGAAAGCATATCTGCATTGGCCTAGACCTGAAGACTGTCTACTTTTCTAAAAATGGCAATCCCAGATGACAACTGGATGACCTAATCTGAACTGTTTGCTAAACTTTGTTGCAAGCCTGAAATGGTTGGGCATGACTTTTCGACATGTAAAGTGGCCAAAATGTTTGGGCCCAGGTTGATAACAAATTTCCCAGTTTCTTTATTTCTCTTCTGCATTGGAAATGTGTTGTTTGCAGATAAATGGATGATTTGGCAGGCAGGTAAGACAATACGGGATGTGATTTGCCTGACAGCCATCTCTTTCCTATCATACTGACACTATCCGGCAACTTCTCACAAGGTTCATACTTCATTCAACTTGGAAGAAGTGTCTATTTAAGTCAGATTAGGCCATCCAGCTGTCAGCCAGGATTTCCATTTTTTGGAGACATAGACAGTCTTCAAGCTGTAGACATATATATATATATATATATATATATATATATATATATATATATATATGAAATTTAAATCATTTTCACTGTACATATATACTCGTGTGCATCCATATGAATACAAACCATTATACACAAATATGCAGAGTTTGTCATATATATAGAAAAGGTACATACAACTAAAAAACATCGAGTGCAATCCATAACTGACCTAAAATACATAAACAAATAAGCTCTAAATGGCCTGTAGAGTCCAAAAACACTTCACGCTACAACAAATAACTACATATCATCAAAATCATTGCCTATATTGAGATCTTATTCATCAATAGCACCTTGTGCCCCCTCCTCTAGTCTCTAGCCCTTGCCTCTACCTCGAATCTCAAAGTTGATCTTCTAAGGACATTAGTCAACACCCTACAATTTTGATGAAACTTCCTAATCCAAGTGTTGAAATAAGGTAGAAAAAGCTTCCCATGCT
Source organism: Larix kaempferi (assembly GCA_027924585.1). Classification (NCBI taxonomy): domain Eukaryota; kingdom Viridiplantae; phylum Streptophyta; class Pinopsida; order Pinales; family Pinaceae; genus Larix; species Larix kaempferi. Next base: position 1,838,000 of record BSBM01000133.1, on the reverse strand, counting down.
TAATAAGTGATTTTGCTTGAGTGAAGGGTACATTATTATTAAGATCGTGACATAGGAATTTAACAATCAAGTTATCAACACCACCAACATCAAGTTACATAAGGAGGTTGATGTGCTTGATTAAATACCAATCCCATACCCTCACACATGTTAGAATCAAATGGAAACATTGCAATTCTGAAATCCTGGAAACTGTTAAGTTTGTTGAATTCTAAATGGGATCTAAAATTCTACTTTTTACATATGAAGTCCAATGAGGTTGGAACCACTCTCAAACATCCTGAAACAATTAATGGCATTGTTAAAAATTTAAGTAAAAGGATAGAAAATTAATGATAAGTGGCATTCTCCTCATCTTTCATTTTCTATCATTTTACTTTAAGAATTTAATATTATTGATTTTAATGACACTTGTACAACACCGGCTGTGTTCATACCAAACTGGCCCCTAGGCGTCCCCAAAACAAAGGTACCCCGTACCCCCTGCAATCAACGTCCCCGAGATTCATGACAGACATCTTGAGTTCGCAGGTGGAGTACACGGTTCGGCAAGGTACATCCGGGATGTCCTCGACCTCGTACCTGGGATGTGGGGACGTGAACCCTACCCTAGGGTTGAGGCACCCACACTACATAGCGCCTTACTTGTGTAGGCGGGGGGCTCTTGTTTAACTACTCCATGACTCCAGGATATAAAAACCTTGATGTACATCTATCTTGATAATTTAATATACGAGGCATTTTTCAAAAGAAAATCCAGTGGCCTTCAGTGGGAAAGTAATAGTTTAGTACATGATTAAAAGAGCATCACAAGCCATCCATGTTCAGAATGATGTGGTCTTCACATTTGGCTATGGCCAACTCATATTATGTGATGAATGCATTTGGTTAGGGATTAACATAACTTTTATTGTAATATTAGACTTTGGTTAACGCTGACCTAGTCAACTTGTTATGTGAGCCAACAACTCTTGGTGAGAGCACCCTCCCTCTTTGAGTTGTGTATAAAGACACACTCAAGTCTCAATTGTAAAATAATCATCTTCTAATCTATCTTGATCATTCTTTAGCCTACAAGCATCATTCTTTGTCAAAGTGATTTTTTTTCTTTTTTTTGACAAATACTTCTTCTATTCACATAAACATATTGGCATGCCAAAATTGAAAATACAAAGTGGAAGGGTATATACAATGCCTATCATAACCTCTTCCTCAGACTAACTAAAGCAGAAATAAAATTAAAGTATACAACAAGAGTCAAACTTATGGCATCCTTAATCAACAAGACATGCTTAGCCAATAGTTGTGTTATCCACTAAGTTGCACTTAGGTGGATTTCCAATGAGCAATCAAAGACTTGAACAATTCAATTGTTCATCACACGTGTTCAAAAGTTCATCAGGCCATTTTTAGGCCCTTTTGTAAAATTTGCATGTCTAGACCCCCTGGGGGGAATTGTAATAAGTTGGTCTAAGCATGGTATTTTTGTAACGACTTGGCTTACCTTGGGATTATCTATCAAGGGGATACTCTATAGTGTTTTTTTCTTAGGAATTATGCGTTGCGCTTCAGTGGCATATAATTCCTTATTTTTTCACTCACACCTCCAAAGCTGGAGTATTTACCATGGTGGTTGAACCTTAGGAGGTTATTGAAGCCTATGTGTCTATGTATTTTTACATGCTAGCCATCAATAATTGTTAATTTATCCAAAGATCACTACTCCCTCTAGATGCCCTGAGAACTCAAGCGGTTTGAGTCTCTATAAATCAAAAATGCTATAATGACTTAAGATACAAACACAGTTGTTCTCTTAACACTTCAACAATAAAGCACAACAATCACACACTCAGAATGTACCCTGGAAACCCCAAACGGGGAAAACCAGCTATCTGTAAGTAGAATACAAGTACATACAAGATACCTCAGAAGGAACAACTGAACCTGACAGGGTCAAAACCCTAGATCTGCATGCAACAAGTTGATGCATGCACAGAGGAAATGTGCCCTAACTGTCAACTGGATCTGGATCTGTCTACAGGTAACTATCTGTCGGTATTGTCTCTCTCACAGCACTGCTCAGCCAAAGAAGAAGGCCAACTGCTAGATCTGATGAATGTGCCCCTCCTTTGAATGGAAAAGTGCACCCTCCCTCAAGATGTCAAATGCTCGTACAGAATCAAATCTTAACAGATTTGAGCTCTGATCGTCACAATCCTTCCTCAAACACTGAGGCAAGGATACTTTGAAAGTCTCAACTGCTCAATCAGTCAATTGGATCCAGAACGAGCTCCTCTTTCCTCTGGTAATGCGCCCCTCTCTCCTCTGAAAGTCGCCCTCCTCAATCTCTGCAGAAACCACACTGATGAACTCTCTTTGTCCATAGTAACTGGGTACCAAGTGCCTCTGATCAAGAGAGGTCTGATCCAACTCAGATCACCTCACTATCCCTACTACAGAAGCTCCTCTCTCTCACAAAGTCGCCCTATGCATGCACAATGCGCCCTCCTCACTCTGACTGATCTCTCTCTAATAAGCCAACTGAATAACCTTTACCGCAGATCTCCTACCTCCTTATACCATATCACTGATCAATTAGGTTTACCGAAAACCTAATATCAATGCATGCAAAAAGTCACTTTTACATGCATCTTTTAATTAATAGATGTACATGCAAAACTCATGCATGCATGAGGAAAAACACCCCAGAAGGTCCGCATGCATCCACTGCTGGATTCATTCCACTGAGTAGAGTGCATCTCACCCTCTACTCCATCTTGATGCCTATACTGTTGATGTACCTCCATGCAAGGCATCGGAATCATGGAGGACATCCCGAGATACCATTATCTCTAACAAGAATGAGTCATATGGACATGTACTAGGTCCCCTAGGAGTTTGAGTCAGTTCCGACAAAAATAATTTTTCCCATAATCTTAGGCTATTTTTTAATAGTTTAATTGGAAAAATTAAAGTTGTTATAAAAGTGTGGTTAGGAGGAAGAATTAGACATGGGGGTGCTCGTTTTCTAACTCAGAGCACCCACTTAACCCCTAAACCCACTTTTCTAAGTTTTCGAATAATTATTTATCTCCAAAATTGAATATTACTCGAAAATGGTAAAAAAGACCCAAAAAATGGAGAAAATAGAGAAACCGGTAATTTCTAAAAACTCAGAAACATGTTGAAAGTGAGTTTTATGAGTTGGAAAAGTAAAGTGGAAACATTACTAAGGTTTCTAAAACACTCCGGAGTGTTTTTCTCGGCAAATAAAGGCAAGAAGAGTTTCCTTCACCAAGTGGGGCGCATGAGGCGCATTTCCTCATAAGGAGGGCACAACTCTCAAGAAAAAAATAGCAATATGTAAGATAAAGCATAGTGGTGGAGTATGGAATTGGAAGAAAGCTGATTTTCATCATTTACAATCCATTAAAACTCATTCCAAGTTGTATACAACTCATCAAGTGTGCTTCTCGCTTGACAAGTGTGCCCCCCCCCCCCTCTGGCTCTCTCTTTTTTCTATTTAAGCAAGGTTGCTTCACTCATTTAAGAGAAAGCATTGAACCTCTTCTCTTGTAATTTGTTTATGATTCTCTTCGGAATAAAATTGAAAGGCTTTGGAAGCCATATGTTGTGCAGCTGTCCCATTTGATGTGCGTTTGGTTGATGTTTTGAGGTGATATCTAGCTAATCACTTATTATTTTGCAATAATTGTAGATTTATCTAACTTAGACGGCCTTTGTGTTGGAAATAGTGCAACTTCGGAAGTTATTCTTATTGTATTTCATCTTGTTATTGTACCTTTTACAGGAGAAGATATCAATGTATTTGATCATGTAAAACCCTTGAAAGAATCAATGTAAACCTTGGGGTGAAATCACACAAAGAAAAGAATCAATAGCACCCTGGGGGGGCACAGAGTGCTATTGACGAATAGGATCCCAATATAGGCAACGATTTTGATGATATGTAGTTATTTCTTGTAGCATGAAGTTTTGAAGTTTTTTGGACTCTAGAGGTCATTTAGAGCCTCTTTTGTTTATGTATTTTGGGTCAGATGTAGATTGCATTAAATGCGATTTTAGTTATATTCATTCTTACTTTCTATATACATGAGAAACTTTGCATATTTGTGTATAATTGTTTGGATTCTTGATTCTTATGGATGCACATGAATTTATTTATTTTCAAAATTTGAATATTTTATGGTCAACCAATTTTTTGGTCCATTTTTTTCTAGTTCCAGTCCGGCTCAGATTTTTGGGCTCTGCCAGTTCAATGACTGATCCAGTTCTAATAACATTGTTAATCACACATGCCAGTTCAAGCTGTAACAATAGGAATTGGCTCTCAAACCCTATCTATATTTCAATGTTTGCAAGCTCTTCATTACTATCCTTGATTGACCCCATTTGCCCAACTTCAACATTTCTAGCCACTTTAAATTTCATTTGAACTCTTTCTTATTTTTTATTTGCAAATCTGGAATTTAATTCACCTTATGCATAAATTATTTCTGCAAAACCCTAAGATTTGCATCATTAGGACCCTCTCTAAGAGATCAATTTCATTTATTATTAGAATGTAACATTAGGGTTATACCTTGCATCTTTAAATCTAATTTGTAGGACAGCTTGTGGTCTATTTTGCTTACTGATTATTAACAGAAAAATAAAGGTGAATTTAACTCTAGATTTGGCAAGAATTTAGCCCTGTTGTGCTCATTTCATCTATCTTTTGCTAGGTTAAAATTCAGAACTGTTTAAGGATGGTTTGTTGGTCTAATTGACATCATAGAAACAATTTTATAACAATTATTTAACTTATTTAAGTGGATTCAAAGCTGGTATATTTTTTGGGATGGTTACAAGTTCATAGAAAGTAGAAACGTTTCATTCTCATTTTTTCTTGCATTTAGTTGTTTACAAAAGATCTATAACAAGCTGCTGCAATCAACTCAATTAATCTCAGATAATACATGAAGTTGATGGTGCATACAACTAAATGGTATAACTGGATTTAAATCTGGTATATTTTCTGGGATGGTTACAAGTTCATAGAAACATTTCAATCCCATTTTTTCTTGCATTTAACTATTTACAAAAGATCTATAATATGCTGCTGCAATCAACTCAATTAATCTTAGATAATACATGAAGTTGATGGTGCATGCAAGTAACTAAATGGTCCTGTTATCACACCATAGTAGCAGGGCTACTATTCTTGTACAACAGATATCTGCACATTCCAGAGCTTCCTTTATTCCAGAGCATGGCTATATATTCACTCATGATCAGAGCAGTACATTATTCAGATTTTATGACCTTGTGTCAAGGCTGAGCCTTGAGAGTTCAGATTTGATGACTGATGTGACCACTTATCCCATTACAGTTTCAGTTCAGTGCCTAGAGATATATTGCAGCAGTGTTTCAGATGATGCATGATGATGATTATTATGATGATGTTATGGATATGTTCTCACTGACTGTGGATTATTATCTTGTTGATTTAGTCATGATCATGGCATGTGCTTGGTATATTATTCCTGATGTGGCAAACTATTTAAAATGAACTGTAAATCATAAAATGGACAATTGCTTGCACTTTTAGGTCATTTAACAAAACTTACTGGTATTTCACCTTATATAGACATGGTCTTTCCCCGACACCAGTTGTCTGCTAGTGTAGGCTCCATATTCACTTGTCTCCATCCATACATGACCTTCCTGTTTGACTTTAAACCCTGACTTGTCTCATTTGACTTTCTGATACTGAGGACTTCCCCATTTTTCTACCTCTGTGTTTGGACCGCATCCCTGTTATTCAGTGTCTCGGCTCTGAGTTGGTGACAGAACTTGCCTTTGGTGAGTTGGATTGTAGGCCTAAATCATTCTGGTCGGTTGTCCCGATGTTTGGCATTGGCTCGAACTCCCCCTAGTCACTTGAGATGTTGTTGGCTAAAACTGAAAGCTCATGTTCTACCTATGGAAACTTGAAAAATTCGCCCATGGAAACAAAAAGGGCAAGAGCAATGAAAAGCTAAAAATACTCCTCGAAGAGTATAAGAAAGGTCCAAAAAGCAATAGTTCTTAAAAGCTATATCTAAACAATTGCTGACCTTATAAATATGTGAAAAACATGCCCTGGATGCAAGCTGCAACTAGTTGTGCTTCTCAGCACATCTGAAATCCGAAGGGTTATGTAGGCCAAAAAGGCCATGGAAATAAAATTGAATGATCCTAATGAACCTGGATCAACTTGATGTAGACATGATGCCTAAGTTGAATAAGCACTCTCTAAACAACTTATCCATTTGTGAGGCACAGCCATCCCCCGTGTTTATTTTTGTCCAGCACAGAGTTTGTAGCTTCCCCCTTCTCCCAGTCCAAAGTATTTTTGAGTTAAGTTAGACTAGTCAAACCCTTGGCCCAACCTTGCTCCTAGCCTTCATCCTTCACTAGCAGTTTGACCATGTCCAATGGGTGAGTTTGTCATTTGAACTATTGTGCAAGTAATTTTATATAACCACGGAATATGTCAACTTGATTAATGCCACTGAATGGAATTTTATACTTTGAGCTTAGCTGTGGGAATAATTAGAGAAACATTGTCTTAGTCTACTGATGTGATTTATCCTTGATTATATATTCTTGGGATCCGTGATGATGTGGACCATGTATGGATGATTATTGACGATGATTTATGGTCCCACATGTTTGATGATGATATCATATGATGGACATATGATGCAGATGATGTTTGATCCAGTTCAGCAGGTTTATTATTATTTCAGATCAGCAGATTATACATTGTCCATATATGGTGGACCCTACAACTGGCCCATTAGGGCAACCCAGGGTGTATGAGTACTCATTCCTAGTGGATTTGGGTCTTCTGGATCCATTGAGACACTTATCTTTCAGTTCCGGGCACTTCTGACAGTGATTGATGCAGTTTTACACTTGTTGACCAGATTTGGGGCTGATTTCCCAGCCTGAGCAGCAGGGGCCCCGAGAGGCCAGTTCACCTAGGGCGCTGATGATGGAGGGGGTGGTCCAGCCAATTGTTATTACCATTTATCCCCCCTTCCGGAGAGCCTGGTGGGCTCAGATTGACAGCGCTAGCACCCTAGGAGGTAGTTTTGGCACTTTCACAGTTCCCGAGGCAGTTAAAAAATGGGAAAAGGTGGTCACTGAGGAAATCGATTTGGGCAATTGAGGCAAGGTTTTGACATTTGGTTTTCACAGAGGTCTTCCAGGGCGGCATCACTACCTTCCAGTCAGTTTTCACCATGTGGGTATGCCCAGATTGATCACAGGAGGACATTTACTGCTTGACTGTCATGGATTCTGAGGACAGTTTTGGTCATTTTTATTATATTGGACATATTTTATTATTTTTATTGTGCCTTGGGGATGAGCTAGTAAGGATTAAAACCTCCTAGCCCCACCATGAGCTTATATTGTTATGTCCAAGTCACCATGAGGTGGATTTTGATGCTTATATTGTCTCTTGTGGATGACGTCACCCCTCATTGTACCTTTTTAGTGGGGGCGCTATCATTATGTGGGTGATCCATGTGATATATGGTTATGATTTATTATTAGCCATTGATTATGTTGTGAGATCTTTTAATCTCAACCACTCATTTCAAAAAGTGGTTTTGAGATCTAGGGTTTTGGTCTTTATTATCCTATATAAGGAGGAGACCCCCTCATTGTAAAATTCATCTAGAGATTTTTGGCTCTTGGCTCTTGGAATAAAATTTCTATCTTTTGGAGTACATGCTTGGATTGGAGTGAATGTTGGTTGTTTCGATTGTAAATGCTATTGTCCATTGCACTGGAGGATCTATTGTAGCTATCTTGCATATTTGCCATATTTTATTTACAGGTTAAGAGGGCGATTTTGGACAAGGGCGAATTGGTGGGGAGGCTTGCCCTTCAATCTTGGAAGAAGTCGTTTTGGGTTTGACAGGGAGTAGTTTTGCCTTTGTGTCAACTATTCTATGTTTCTCTCTCTCTCTTGCTTGTATCTACCTTCGATTTGTTAAACTGATTGATGCTTTGCTCCTTGGCTTGACAGGTTAGAAGGAATCACATGTGGCTTGGAAAAATCGATTTGGCAAGAGGGCTTCAACAATTCTCCATTTGATCTTTGGCAAAGTAATCCTCGTCTCAACTAGCATTCATCTCTTCATCCAGGTCTGTTCCAAGAGGTATGATCTTCTCTTCCTTGAATCTTCCATAATTTCTAGATCATAAAAACCCTAATCAAATTAAAACCCTTGCTTTTGGTATTTTTCAGATCTACTTAGATCTAGCCTTGCAATTGAAAAGATATTAAAAACCCACCTCTATAGGATCCACCCCTAGTTGGATCTATAGTTTGGTGGTGATTGGCTAAAAATTGACACACTTTTCAATGCAAAAAGCCCTCTTGAACCTAAATCGATTTTCCTAAGAGAAGCTTGTTGGGTTAGATCTAGCATATGGGTAGGTGAGATCCCACTTGATTTGAAATCTAGACACTTGATAACCTATACCCACATCTTTACTTTGGTGAAAACTACCTTGTGGACATCTCTCCATGTTTTAAGGGGTTAAAACCCCCTTTTTGATTCTCTTGGCATCTTAAAACTCAGATCTACTAAGATCTAGCCATTGGGTTCACTTGAAATTTTGAACATACATAGATCGGGGTACTAGCATCTCGGATCTACAGTTTGGTGGCCATTGGACTTGATTTGGTCCACCAAACCCACTTTTGGGCCTTCCTTGAGCAAATCGCACCCCCTTTGATGATTTGAGTTGGTCCACTTCTAGGAAGTGGGTGTTTGAGTTTTTCGTGGATTTGGAATGCCCATGCCTTGAAACCTAGGTCTATACTGTCCTTTCGTCAAGATCTACCTTGGGGATTGCATTCCTTGTTTTAAGGGATTGTGGTCCACTTAGGGTAATCACTTAAAAACCTAGATCTAGTAAGATCCAACCATTAGATCTCATTCAACCCACTTGACTTGGCTTCTAGGTGTCCCGATCTACACTTTGACATACTTCTTGACCCCATTAGCCCACTTAACAAGGCACTAGTCCATCACCAAGCAAGTCGCACTCCTTGGGATTTGTGTCAAACCCTAGATCTAACACATGGGTACTCCTAAAACCAACTCCAACTTATAGATCTAGCCTATACCTAACCTATAGTACCAACCTCATACCTAACTTCACCTTGTGGGTCCACCTATAACCATTTCACGCTTCCCAAGAAAACAATACCCGCTTGTGAAAACACATGGTACTATACCTAGTAATCATACCCCTTCATGTGGCCTAAACCATACATAGGTTGAAACACTAACTATCCATTATACCACCTTCAACCATTCCTTAAACATTAGGTCCACTTAGCCTTGCATTGGTTTCCGTAACTCATCATTTATCCACCCTTAGAAACCTTTGTTTGGGTCCAATCAACTGTGATTGGGGTATAGGGTCTCCCCCTTGGTCTAGTTACACCTTGACCTAAAGCGAAGAGTGCCTCGGTTGACGTGACTCCCGCATGGCATTGGGAACCGTGGCATCTCTTGGGTCACCTCTTTAGTTGCCTGTCTCCTCTACCGTCCCGGATGGGATACCTCTAGGGGCAACTACAAGTTGTGTGATAACATTTTTGGCGCCGTTGCCGGGGAGGTAGGGGCCAACCTTGGTTCAACACACCTTTGTGTCTCACTATCTCTCTACACTTTAAACGACATACCTCTTGGTAGTAGAGCCTAAAAATCTTCCTGGCGACTCCTAATCGTGACTCCGCTGAGGAGCGAGCTCATAGTCATCCTTACAACACACGAAGTAAATCAAATCCAAATCAATTGGAAGGAACCCCACTCACATATCACAAAAGAGATCCTAAAACCCAATCAACTAATTTCTTGTGGAAACTTGTTAACTCAGGTTCTCCAAACCGTATCTTAGGTTCCCCTTTGTTCAATCCGGTTCCTCCTTTATCACCTAATCACAACTCTAGTTCAAGCCCAATCAATCCAATGGCAGGACAAGGTCAGTCAAACTCCGGTATCAACAACCAAAACAACCCTCCTGTTGCTCGTGCTTTTGGTTATAAGGCTAGAGCTTCTCCCTTAGACTTTTCTCAGATCTTGGGTGCTCCCCATAGTATGCCAGACAAGTACTTTGAAAGATCCCAAAATTCAATGGCAACTGTGCCACCTCTATTGAGGACCACATAGACAATGTTTGGGCTCATATGGAAGCATATGGGGCTGAAAAAGAGGATGTGTTTATTAGGGGTCTCTTTGCATCCTTGGAGGGTGATGCTCGCAAATGGTTTGACCGCTTGCCTGCATCATCAATCAATGGGTATGATGTATTCACCGATAAACTCAAGCAAGAGTGGTCAGTCAAGTTAGATGGGCGTTTCCTTTTACACCAACTTTTTGACATCAAAAAGAAAGAGAATGAGTCTGTCCATGAGTTTAACCAACGCTTCGATAGGACTGTTGCCAACATCCCAAGTAACATAAGGCCCCTTGACCAAGCCATCTTGATCCATTACCTTAATGCTTATGAAGGTTACCTGGGTTACCACCTAAAGGACAAAGACCCTAATAATTTGAAGGAAGCCCAAGACAATGCCAAGAAAGCTGAGGCAAATGCTGCCTCCATGGGAAAACAAAACTTCTTTGACCTAATTAGTGGACCTTCTTCCTCTAGATCTGAGCCTAAGTTTAAGAAGAGTAAGGAACCTAGCAAAGATCCCAATGAAATGATGGAGAGTATGCATGAAATGATGAAAAACTTAACTCTCCTAACTAGGGACCTAGCCAAGAACAGAGAAGGGGATAGATATAGGCAGCCCTATGGTCCTAAACCTTATTGGAATCAACAAAAGAAACCTAATGAAGGTGATAGAAGAAACCCTATGAACCAAGAACCTCCTATCATAAACTGGTCTGAGGAGCAAAAGTTGGAAGATCCTGAGTATACCACCCATGGTGATGATACTCCGAATTCTCCAAAGAACATTAATTGGGTTGATGACTTAAAGTTTGACAAAGACTTCGGAAGAATCCTGATTGATCATGAAGAAAACACCATAGAAGAAACCAACCCTAGTGGTCCCATCTATGCTACTGAACAAGTTAGTAATGATCAAGCTCCTTACAAAACTTATCAACGAAGAAAGGATGGCCCAAAGCCTATCCCTTTTAGTGAAAAGAAAAACAAAGAGTTGCCTAATCCAGTGAGTGAGCCAGTCCCTTTGCCTGAGTATGACTTCGATGTCAACATCGAAAGAGAGTTAGACAAAGTTATGCATAACATTCCACTCACTGAGTTAATGAAAATCCCTTCGATAAAGGAGCAAGTAGTAGAGTTTTTCGAGAGTATCCCTGAGACCGCCACGACTAGTGGTGAGGATTCATCTTCTCAAAACCCAGCACCTTGTGATGTGGTTGATGAAGAGGATGACCCTCCCATTAACATCCAAACTGCCCTATATGAGAGGAAGAATGGGGGTCACCAACCATTTTACCTTACACTACGCATAGGTGATATCCTTCTCCATAACTGTATGTTGGATTCTGGTGCCTCCATGAATGTGATGCCTTTACAAGTCATGGAAGCCATGGGATTAAAAATAACTAGACCTTATGGGAACGTTTGTGGGATCGACTCTAAACCAGTTAAAGTCTTTGGCTTGATCAAAAACCTGAGAGCTGACCTGTTTTCATGCCCCGACATCTCCATGCTTATGGATATAGTAGTTATAGATCTCCCTCCAGCCTATGGTATGCTCCTTTGTAGGAAGTGGTCCGCTGGGCTAGGGGGACATCTTCAGATGGATTTATCATATGCTACCATTCCCAACTCTGATGGGTCTTTGGTTAGGGTGTATCGGGAGCCATTTTATGACGGACATCTTGAGAATTATGAGGATGGTGTGAGAAACACGTTTGGTGAGGGTGAGTTATTACCTGAGGGCATCTTTATGGTCATGGGTGGCCATGATGATGATCCTAGCATGGAAGAAGAAAGAATTATTGAGGTTGACCCTCATTCCATTCGGGGTGAAGTGTTGGAAAACCTTAGGACTTCGAACCAACCCAGTAGTATAGGGCCAAACGTTGACCAACCTACACCTCCTGCTCAGCTAAACACTTCGGAAGCTAATTTTGATCAAATTAGAAGGGGTGAGTACATACCTAGAACAGTACATGAGTGGCTTTTTCTAGTTGACCTTAACACAGAAAGAGGAAGACAAGGCTTACCTCACATCACTCCCTGGACAAATAACAATGAAGGAACACACCTGCCCTCACCTGAGGAGAATGATGAAGAACTAATTGATTATCACTTTTCAGATATGCCTGATCACTTGTCCCATTTATCCTTGGAGGACGGGGTTTTAAGGCAAGTGAATGACAACTCTATGAGTTGGCAAGAACATGCCTTGATCCATGATGCCCCTGGGGAAGACTTTGCTTTGAATAATCTAGCCATTTTTCAAGAAGAACCCACTGACTCACATGTACCTCCTTATTACCCTAGTTTCCTTTTGCCTAGCGAGTTACCTAGTGGTGAAGAGGATATTGATTCCACAGACACACTTTATTCTTCACCAACACCTTTGGATATGAGGAATCAAAGTGCACCTAGCACAGTTCATAGTCCCATTTCTGATGACCATTTGGCATTTTTAGAGAACATGACCATTCCTATCCCATCAGGAGAGGGTAGTAGCAGAAGTAGTGAAAATCAAAGCCCTCCACCCTTAACCCAAGCTGAAGTAAATGAGGATGTTGATACTGACTTGTTGACCATAGGGGAAACACCAAAGAATATCATTCACCCACTAGAAGAAAGTCCTCCTAGGGGAACTATAGGAGAAGTCTTGATTGGTAGCATAGTTGTACCTTTAGACGCTGGACCTCCCAGATTTGATGAAATTCCTCCTAATAGGAATTCTAGTATAGTTACACCTCAGCCTCAGTGTACTTCCGATATCCAACCTTTTCCTGAACATGTTATTGAAGTCATCCCTCAATCTGTAAATCACCAAAGGTTCGAAATTGGTGATAAGGTTGTAGTACCTAATGATTTATTTTATATACGATCCAGGGGATCAGGTGACTTTTGGGTTGGACCACTTACGGTTGAGCGCTGCATTGATGAGATGTGTTTTCTCACCACTGGGACTGGCCAACGCATCTTACTCCCTATCAATCAAAGGGAGCTAAGGGATTATCATCCCTAACCTTCCTTACCTTGCCTTGCCTGTTTAGAGTAGGTAGGTTCTAAATAAGCTCACTTGAGCAGTAGGATTTGTGTGGTTTTTCTTTTTCTGTGTGCCGAGTTGTCCCTTTTTCTTCTTCTGCCTGAGTTGAGTCTTGCTCCTTCCTAAGCTTTTTTTTTCTCCTGCATGCATTGTTAAGAAATTATAGTTAGCATTTACATTATTGGCTGCCTGTGCAAGTTGAGATTTGCCTGATTTAAGAAGTATCCTTTTTCCTCCTGCACAGTAAATAAAAATTGAGAATAATATATGCCATTTTAGTTTATATTTATATTTTGACGAATTTTCAGTTTATGCTTTAGATTAGTTTTCAGTTTTATTTTATTTTTATCCCATACATGCTCCATGATGGTATTCTAGTTTTTGTGAGAGCAGGAACAGGTGCAAGATAAAAGCTGAAAGCAAGGATGGTGCAGTGTTGGATTGAAGATCGATGCAGAGCAGTTCGAGACCAGAGATTCTGAGGATCTCAAGCGCTCTCTCCCTTAGAGCACTTGTCCCAGCTGGAGCCAGATGTTATCACACCATAGTAGCAGGGCTACTATTCTTGTACAACAGATATCTGCACATTCCAGAGCTTCCTTTATTCCAGAGCATGGCTATATATTCACTCATGATCAGAGCAGTACATTATTCAGATTTTATGACCTTGTGTCAAGGCTGAGCCTTGAGAGTTCAGATTTGATGACTGATGTGACCACTTATCCCATTACAGTTTCAGTTCAGTGCCTAGAGATATATTGCAGCAGTGTTTCAGATGATGCATGATGATGATTATTATGATGATGTTATGGATATGTTCTCACTGACTGTGGATTATTATCTTGTTGATTTAGTCATGATCATGGCATGTGCTTGGTATATTATTCCTGATGTGGCAAACTATTTAAAATGAACTGTAAATCATAAAATGGACAATTGCTTGCACTTTTAGGTCATTTAACAAAACTTACTGGTATTTCACCTTATATAGACATGGTCTTTCCCCGACACCAGTTGTCTGCTAGTGTAGGCTCCATATTCACTTGTCTCCATCCATACATGACCTTCCTGTTTGACTTTAAACCCTGACTTGTCTCATTTGACTTTCTGATACTGAGGACTTCCCCATTTTTCTACCTCTGTGTTTGGACCGCATCCCTGTTATTCAGTGTCTCGGCTCTGAGTTGGTGACAGAACTTGCCTTTGGTGAGTTGGATTGTAGGCCTAAATCATTCTGGTCGGTTGTCCCGATGTTTGGCATTGGCTCGAACTCCCCCTAGTCACTTGAGATGTTGTTGGCTAAAACTGAAAGCTCATGTTCTACCTATGGAAACTTGAAAAATTCGCCCATGGAAACAAAAAGGGCAAGAGCAATGAAAAGCTAAAAATACTCCTCGAAGAGTATAAGAAAGGTCCAAAAAGCAATAGTTCTTAAAAGCTATATCTAAACAATTGCTGACCTTATAAATATGTGAAAAACATGCCCTGGATGCAAGCTGCAACTAGTTGTGCTTCTCAGCACATCTGAAATCCGAAGGGTTATGTAGGCCAAAAAGGCCATGGAAATAAAATTGAATGATCCTAATGAACCTGGATCAACTTGATGTAGACATGATGCCTAAGTTGAATAAGCACTCTCTAAACAACTTATCCATTTGTGAGGCACAGCCATCCCCCGTGTTTATTTTTGTCCAGCACAGAGTTTGTAGCTTCCCCCTTCTCCCAGTCCAAAGTATTTTTGAGTTAAGTTAGACTAGTCAAACCCTTGGCCCAACCTTGCTCCTAGCCTTCATCCTTCACTAGCAGTTTGACCATGTCCAATGGGTGAGTTTGTCATTTGAACTATTGTGCAAGTAATTTTATATAACCACGGAATATGTCAACTTGATTAATGCCACTGAATGGAATTTTATACTTTGAGCTTAGCTGTGGGAATAATTAGAGAAACATTGTCTTAGTCTACTGATGTGATTTATCCTTGATTATATATTCTTGGGATCCGTGATGATGTGGACCATGTATGGATGATTATTGACGATGATTTATGGTCCCACATGTTTGATGATGATATCATATGATGGACATATGATGCAGATGATGTTTGATCCAGTTCAGCAGGTTTATTATTATTTCAGATCAGCAGATTATACATTGTCCATATATGGTGGACCCTACAACTGGCCCATTAGGGCAACCCAGGGTGTATGAGTACTCATTCCTAGTGGATTTGGGTCTTCTGGATCCATTGAGACACTTATCTTTCAGTTCCGGGCACTTCTGACAGTGATTGATGCAGTTTTACACTTGTTGACCAGATTTGGGGCTGATTTCCCAGCCTGAGCAGCAGGGGCCCCGAGAGGCCAGTTCACCTAGGGCGCTGATGATGGAGGGGGTGGTCCAGCCAATTGTTATTACCATTTATCCCCCCTTCCGGAGAGCCTGGTGGGCTCAGATTGACAGCGCTAGCACCCTAGGAGGTAGTTTTGGCACTTTCACAGTTCCCGAGGCAGTTAAAAAATGGGAAAAGGTGGTCACTGAGGAAATCGATTTGGGCAATTGAGGCAAGGTTTTGACATTTGGTTTTCACAGAGGTCTTCCAGGGCGGCATCACTACCTTCCAGTCAGTTTTCACCATGTGGGTATGCCCAGATTGATCACAGGAGGACATTTACTGCTTGACTGTCATGGATTCTGAGGACAGTTTTGGTCATTTTTATTATATTGGACATATTTTATTATTTTTATTGTGCCTTGGGGATGAGCTAGTAAGGATTAAAACCTCCTAGCCCCACCATGAGCTTATATTGTTATGTCCAAGTCACCATGAGGTGGATTTTGATGCTTATATTGTCTCTTGTGGATGACGTCACCCCTCATTGTACCTTTTTAGTGGGGGCGCTATCATTATGTGGGTGATCCATGTGATATATGGTTATGATTTATTATTAGCCATTGATTATGTTGTGAGATCTTTTAATCTCAACCACTCATTTCAAAAAGTGGTTTTGAGATCTAGGGTTTTGGTCTTTATTATCCTATATAAGGAGGAGACCCCCTCATTGTAAAATTCATCTAGAGATTTTTGGCTCTTGGCTCTTGGAATAAAATTTCTATCTTTTGGAGTACATGCTTGGATTGGAGTGAATGTTGGTTGTTTCGATTGTAAATGCTATTGTCCATTGCACTGGAGGATCTATTGTAGCTATCTTGCATATTTGCCATATTTTATTTACAGGTTAAGAGGGCGATTTTGGACAAGGGCGAATTGGTGGGGAGGCTTGCCCTTCAATCTTGGAAGAAGTCGTTTTGGGTTTGACAGGGAGTAGTTTTGCCTTTGTGTCAACTATTCTATGTTTCTCTCTCTCTCTTGCTTGTATCTACCTTCGATTTGTTAAACTGATTGATGCTTTGCTCCTTGGCTTGACAGGTTAGAAGGAATCACATGTGGCTTGGAAAAATCGATTTGGCAAGAGGGCTTCAACAATTCTCCATTTGATCTTTGGCAAAGTAATCCTCGTCTCAACTAGCATTCATCTCTTCATCCAGGTCTGTTCCAAGAGGTATGATCTTCTCTTCCTTGAATCTTCCATAATTTCTAGATCATAAAAACCCTAATCAAATTAAAACCCTTGCTTTTGGTATTTTTCAGATCTACTTAGATCTAGCCTTGCAATTGAAAAGATATTAAAAACCCACCTCTATAGGATCCACCCCTAGTTGGATCTATAGTTTGGTGGTGATTGGCTAAAAATTGACACACTTTTCAATGCAAAAAGCCCTCTTGAACCTAAATCGATTTTCCTAAGAGAAGCTTGTTGGGTTAGATCTAGCATATGGGTAGGTGAGATCCCACTTGATTTGAAATCTAGACACTTGATAACCTATACCCACATCTTTACTTTGGTGAAAACTACCTTGTGGACATCTCTCCATGTTTTAAGGGGTTAAAACCCCCTTTTTGATTCTCTTGGCATCTTAAAACTCAGATCTACTAAGATCTAGCCATTGGGTTCACTTGAAATTTTGAACATACATAGATCGGGGTACTAGCATCTCGGATCTACAGTTTGGTGGCCATTGGACTTGATTTGGTCCACCAAACCCACTTTTGGGCCTTCCTTGAGCAAATCGCACCCCCTTTGATGATTTGAGTTGGTCCACTTCTAGGAAGTGGGTGTTTGAGTTTTTCGTGGATTTGGAATGCCCATGCCTTGAAACCTAGGTCTATACTGTCCTTTCGTCAAGATCTACCTTGGGGATTGCATTCCTTGTTTTAAGGGATTGTGGTCCACTTAGGGTAATCACTTAAAAACCTAGATCTAGTAAGATCCAACCATTAGATCTCATTCAACCCACTTGACTTGGCTTCTAGGTGTCCCGATCTACACTTTGACATACTTCTTGACCCCATTAGCCCACTTAACAAGGCACTAGTCCATCACCAAGCAAGTCGCACTCCTTGGGATTTGTGTCAAACCCTAGATCTAACACATGGGTACTCCTAAAACCAACTCCAACTTATAGATCTAGCCTATACCTAACCTATAGTACCAACCTCATACCTAACTTCACCTTGTGGGTCCACCTATAACCATTTCACGCTTCCCAAGAAAACAATACCCACTTGTGAAAACACATGGTACTATACCTAGTAATCATACCCCTTCATGTGGCCTAAACCATACATAGGTTGAAACACTAACTATCCATTATACCACCTTCAACCATTCCTTAAACATTAGGTCCACTTAGCCTTGCATTGGTTTCCGTAACTCATCATTTATCCACCCTTAGAAACCTTTGTTTGGGTCCAATCAACTGTGATTGGGGTATAGGGTCTCCCCCTTGGTCTAGTTACACCTTGACCTAAAGCGAAGAGTGCCTCGGTTGACGTGACTCCCGCATGGCATTGGGAACCGTGGCATCTCTTGGGTCACCTCTTTAGTTGCCTGTCTCCTCTACCGTCCCGGATGGGATACCTCTAGGGGCAACTACAAGTTGTGTGATAACAGGTCCCCTGAAATATTGCATCTAAAACATAGTTACTTGCTCTATTCTAGCCTAATTTGCACTCACTTTCATTCACTTTAAAGGACTGAAATCTTTTATTGTTGAATGTGGTGTAATACATTCATTACTAGTCAAATAGGGACTGTGTAACAGCAAACTAATTTCATCTTATATCTGGAAATTTAGGGTAACAATTGACACTTAAGGATTAAGATCTAAACCCTAAATCAATAAAAACTACAATCCAGATCTGAAACCTTTCCAACTTAGCTTCACAATTAAAACATATCTCCAAGAATCGTCCTTGAAATTGCATCTTCATCCAAGTCACTAAAGTGAAGAGAAGTTGTTGTCTAAGTGATAGTGACAACACTTCTAAGAGTTTCCCTCAGAGAGACCCTAGTGAATACCTTGCACTTTAGGGGTGCTAGTTTCGATGGTAACAAGCATTGTTGTAAGAATCGGCATCGGCAAAAAATCGGCATGGTGTCTAGAATACAACTTCTCAGTAACATTAGCAAAAAAATCAGAAAAAATCAACATACATTAAGAAATACAAAATAAATTCATTTTTTTCAATTTTATAAACATATAAACTAACAACAACATCAAATAAACACATTGGCACATAAATATAGGAAAAACACCAATATATATATATGATGTAGGGGATGCCAAATCAAAAATGATACATCAAAGTCATCACTAGATCCTAGACCCTGATAGTTGTCCAATCAAGGACTCAAAAGTGGACAACGAATACAAAATGACATCAAAGATATAAATGTATTTCATCATCATGAGTCAAAAACCATGGTGTACCACTTGCCATTTGTATAGGATGGTTGAGAGGAGAGGAGTCCAGGGAGGTGTATAGTCAGTGATCCATTAAATGAAAGGTTTGTCCTCTTAGCTATGTTCATAAGCCCTTTGTGTTTCTCAAGGTGGCTTATGTTGAAAGTATATGAGCCATGCCATGAATACAAACACAAAGCACTTGCAATCTGTTATCACCTATTTTGTACCATAGTTGGATTATCTGAAGAGCCGCCATTGACAAACATAATAAATGTTTGTCTTCCAGTGTATCAGATGATCCAGCATTTGTGCCTAGCCAATTTTGGCTAGTCAGTTTTTGTTTTCAGTCGACATGACCATGGCCCCACGGGATTTGTAATAAAGTGTGCTAGTAGGATTTTGGGTGTCTCGGTTCCCCATGACTGGATTAAGCAAACTAAGGTATTCCAAGGAGTTTTTTCCCTTGTCGATTATACTTTGCCTGTAGCCGAGCTATAATCGATGAGGTTTTCTCCCGCTTCCTCCAAAGCTGGAATGCCCGATTTTGAAAATTTTAGCCATGGGGGGTTATTAGAGTCCAACTAATGTATATAAGCCTACTAGACACTATTAGAATAGGTTTTGGTCATGTCCTAAGTCTCTAGGACTCTCAGAAAAAAATTTCGAAAAAATTTTACCGGGTCCTCTGGTTTTGGGTTTTTTAATTATTTTTTAAATTTTAATAAATTTCTCTATAGTTTAAATGGAGAAGTTTCAATTTGTAATATGTCAATCATCCGGGATCCGAATTCAGTGATTGAAGGCTTGAACCTTAAGCCAAAAATCATTCATGATCCCCGGACCAGCTAACCCTAAGTTTCAGACAATTATTTGGCCTCATAATTAATATTTTCTCAAAAATTCAAAAAATGAGAAATATTAATTAAAATATTCAAAAATAATAAATTGGAGATAATTTAAATCTCTCCAAAAAAGGCCAAATTGAATAAAGTCAAAGTCAAAATGACATGGAAAAAAGCATTTATGATGATTGGAATCTTCACCCACCTGATTCAAATCAGTTTCGGAGCACTGTGAGTGATCTACAGTTGAGAAATTCGCCCTCTCCTTTAGCTTGACGTTTTTGTGATGTGGAGGATTGCTATTTGATGGATGGAGTTTACAAGAAGGGATGGGAGGCGCCTTGCCTAGGTGGAGGCCACCTCCCCACCCTAATTCATTACAAACTCGAGTTAGTTGGTATGTTATCACTCCAAGCCACATCTTGATTGGTTTGTGACTGGAATTTGGAGTTTTGTCAAGTACTATTGGCTCCCTTAGTGCCAAATTCGAATTAGGTTAGCTGGCTCTTGTACTCTGCTATAAAGAGAGGCCATTTTGGCTCTCTTCTCATGGAGATTTTGGGCAAGAACACTCTGCCAAAATCATATTGTAATACTTGTTTTATGCTATTGGAATAAATATCGGCTTTGGAGATCTATGCATGAGTTCTAAGACTTGGTTCACATTGTCTTGGTGATATCTCTCTCACCTCATCTTTTATTTCAAGCATTTCATTATTCAATTTATGTTCTAACATGTTAGAAGTATCTTGTTCGATTTTGTTTGCTTGATTGTGAGGGTTTTGCAGAGATCATTCAAGGTGGAGAGTGGCTTGGAAATCAAGCTTTTCTTTACTCACACAATGGCTTTTCCTCTCTAACTTTTTCTCTTGCAGGTTCTCCAAGTCATTCTATTTTCAAAGGAAAGAAACACAACAAGGGATCTAGCCCTTCCTCCATCAACAAAGCTACATTCTTTGGTTACAAAACACCTTTTACTCTTCTTTCTGCATGCTCCATTGGCTTTTCCTACCTTAGCTTTCGCTCCTCCTCCTTCCATTTGTCTTTTTATCCCCTAAGTGCATTCGCTTTCCTCCTTTGCTTCCTCATCCAAGTGCATTCGTCTTCCCCTCATCTCTTCTCCCCTTTCCATTCGCTCACCTTGAGTTTTTCTTACCTTTGCTCACGTCTTCCCTTCCATTTCTCCTTTCAACTCCTCCCTTCCTCTTCTCATTCGTCCTACCTTTTTTCCTCCCTAAGCCTAGTTTCGTCCTACCTCATTATTGGCCTCTTTTCCACTCATTTTTGCCTCCTCCATCCTCTCCTTGTTCTCCCTTTTTTCCTCTCGTCTCCCTTCAAACTCCCTTGCTTTCGTTTTCCCCTTGGGTTTGCCCAAGTCTCCCTTTCGTCCAAGTCCATTTGAAGCCTAAAACATCAACAAAAACAATAAAAGTGTTAAGTAGTTAGTAGTTTAGTCTCTTTTTTCAAAGTTCCTAGTTTTGCACATGCTTGTTTAGATTTCTAGCTTAGATTTATCATTCAAAAGTAAAAATTGCATAACAAAAATTTCATGTTTTAGATCTCTCTTTCCCATCATTTTTTAGGCATTTGTTGTTTCCTGGTCTGTTTTTACATTTGTTAATATTTCAAAGTTAAATCTCATGCACCTAGTCTTTTAGATCTCTTTTCTAGATTCTAGATCTAAGTAGTTTCAAGTTCATTTTGATTTTCATTAACACTTAATGGGTGCTTGTTGAGATTTCATTGAGCTTGTGAAGGTTGTTTTGAAAGAGAAAAAGTGCTTGTGAAGACAAGATCCAAGAGAATATCAAAAATTTAAACCAAGGAGAAGACTTGAAACATTTTTTATAAACCATGTATACTCTCCTTTGTAAAAGCCATTAAGGGCTCCTAAGCTTGTTTCATAGTTATTCATTTCTCTTAAAGACCTTTCAAGGATTTTTTCCAAAGGCATTTGTAAAAGTTTAAATAAAAGGCTAAGTGGAGGAGTCCTCCACTTTTTGGGTTCTTCTTCCCCATTTGGGGAAGAGTGTTGTTGCATGCTTTAGTTAGATTCATTTCAAGTTCTTAGATTAAATTTTACTTTCTGTACTTAGATTAGTTCTCTTCCAAGTCTTGACTTGAGATAGTATCCTTGGGATTTCATCCCAAGGGCAGGGCCACATAATTTTGTGGTTACTTCTCTTTCCCCATTAGACTCTTTGTCGAAACTCAGCTAGCTAGAATTTCTCAAGGACTGGTGGTTCTAGTGGTCGACCTTGTTCGGAGGTAGATCCCACCTTTAGATTAATCTTGTTTGGTAGAACACTATGTCTTTTTCAGTTATTACTATTTGCAATCATCTTGTTTCTTTTAAATATCTGTCATTTCACTTTCAGTTTCTTGAGCTTAATTCATGTTCTTTATGCTAAACTGCTTCTATTCTTAAAAAGAACTAAAGCCTCTTGAACTTGGCCAAATCCAAGTCAAAGAGCACTCTCTATCGGAGAGCATTCCCACTGCATTTACCTTGCATCAAGCATATAGATTAATTTAAAATCTTTTGAACTTCGTCATAAGACGAGGTCAAAAGTGCTCTCTGTCGGAGAGTTGAACAAGTGTGCTCTTAATAATTTCTAAAAAAATCCAACCCACACCCCATTAATTAATTTATCTTGGTCGTTATCTGACACCCGTATGCTCTGCCAACCTGAAAGGGTTGGACTAGTACTCAGAAAGGTGTTGGACTTGCTAATCTCACAAGTGATAACTTAATAAAACTTTACCCCAACCAACGTGCCGGCGTTTTTTCGAGAAACTTTTAAGTGGGAGGCAAAAGATCCTAAACCTGGTGAGGCCAAGAAACATACCGTTGTCAGACATCAGAGTGGTCAAGCCAATTGAACACTTATCCTTCGAAATCTGGACGGTCTTGACATACCATCAAAGGGGAGCCACTTAAAAGTGTACCTTTCCGGACTTTTGATTAACTTGTTGGTTCTTAGCCTAATAATCAAGACCATTAAAACTTTAAATTTACCAAGATAAATTGCAAAACGTTCTCACAAACAGTTACTAAGACTACATATTCAGCATCCCCCAGCACTACATTCATTTATTTGACTCCTTCACCCAATGGATAAGACACTGGTCTTTTATACTTACATGCTTTAATTTTAAGTTGAACCATTTGTTCATTGGAATTTGTCTATCTGTGGATGCTATAATTTACAAGTCTTTATATACCGCTACATCTTGTCTCGCAACGTGGATTACATTTTATCTTGTGTCTATTATAAGTTTTGTGTCTTTCATCATTAAAACTCCTAAACAACACCCATCCACATCACCACACAATTAAAAACACTTAAAAAACATTGAGCCATAGTTAACTCTTTGTAGGGACTACCCCCCTTGGCTTCGTTAGGAGTTTGCCTAAACGGAGGAGCTGGGATTTAGGTGACAATACCTAGCTCATTGCTTGGCCCCAAGGCCACACTTCTCTCACTTGTAGTGAAGAGACGGCTTTCGAAAGATTTCTGCTGCTAGTGTGCATCTCGGCGGACAACACAATCTAAACCCTAGATCCATGAAGATGAACGTATACATATATGTTAATGTTTTGGTGTCTTCTTATTGAATAGTAGTGTTACAAAAGGTGAAGGTGGTGGTCACAAGTGTGCAAGACAATATTGAAGTTATGACTCTAAGGTTTTATTTGACATAGATGGTGTTCTAGAATATATCCATGCTTCAATCTTTAGTAATTCAATACCTCCAATCCTACTCTCCAATCAAAAGTTAAATCCTCATTGCACCAAATGCTACACATACATAAAGAAGAAATGTTGCTTCTCACTAGCCATCTTGCTTCAACATAAAACTATTATTTTATAAGCCCTTATTAGTATGCCTTCATTATATAATTTTTTACTCCCATTTCCTTTTGAATGAATGAGAAACTACATACCTAGTTTGTCCAAGACTTCATAACATTCTAGTGATAAACAAGGTGTTAAGTTTTAATCAAATTCACAACAAGAGCATAAACAGGATCACTGAAAGAAACACAATCACAAGATAGACACAGATTTATCCTGGGAAACCCTCTAGGGGAAGAAAAACCAGCAAAACTTCCTCAATATAGATGATCAAAAGTACAAAGATAAAATCCCCAAACAAGTGCTCCTTCTCCTTGCAGATATCTCTCTCTCTCTCAAATGCGAATTACACAAGTAAGTGTGTGTCCAAATGAGGAGCACAAGACTCCTATTTATACTTTAACTTTCACTTGACCTTCTCACTCAACAAGTCGGCCCCAACTAAACTTGACTGGGCCGACTTCTCTAGGAAGACTCAATACAATATAATAATACATTTTGGAGGGTTCTATCGACCCGACTTACAAGAGAGGTTTTACCTCATGACTCTATGCTAACCAAATACAATAATAACATCCCGACGGAGGAATAAAACATCTCCGAATAAATTACAATAATAAAATACAATAGAACATTCTTCAAAGTTACAATATTTCAACACTCCCCCTTAACAAGAAGGGTATTCTACTGACAACAGCAACATCAACTACAGGAGCAAGGAGAGAGAGCATCATCAACAACATCAAGGTGATACATCTATAAATCATTGGAAGTTTTCTTCAACAGCATCAGCAACTGGAACAGTTACTGAAACATCTTCAATATCTTCAACATCTTCAGTACTGGAGTATAATCTTCTACAACACTAAGTCTTCATCTCTGATCTTCATCTTCTGCAGCACTCGATCACTCGATCGTCTACAGCAACACTTGATCTCTCGATTAGCAACATCATCTTGATCTTTCGATCAACAACATCATCTTGATCTTTCGATTAGCAGCAACATCATCTTGATCTTTCGATCAGCAACATCATCTTGATCTTTCGATCAGCACATCATCTTGATCTTTCGATCAACAACATCATCTGCAGCAATATAACCTGCAACACACATGATCCAATTACTGGATGATCAATCCCTCTCACTTTAGGACATAAGTCCAAGGATGATGCAATCCTATCCACATTATCGAAGACAAAAATCTATGGATCAGTTTAGGACTAAAGTCCAGGGATGATACAATCCCAACCACACTCTCGAGGACAAAAGTCTTCGGATCAGTTTTGGACTGAAGTCCAGGGATGATACAATACCAACCACATTCTCGAGGACAAAAGTCTCCGGATCAGTTTTGGACTGAAGTCCAAGGATGGTACAATCCCAACCACATTCTCGAGGACAAAAGTCTCTGCATCAGTTCTGGACTGAAGGCCAGGGATGATACAATCCCAACCACATTCTCAAGGACAAAAAGTCTCCGGATCAGTTCTGGACTGAAGTCCAGGGATGATAAAATCCCACTGCAACATCATTATCACCACATTCTCGGAAGCAAAAGTCTACAGATCACTTTAGGACTAATGTCTTGGGAAGATGCAATCCCACTGCAACATCATCATCATCAGTATCAGCATCATCACTACTCCCCTTTTTGAGGACGGTCCTTTCAAACCACACCAAGCTTGTCTCGGAAGTATTCAAACTTCACTCGAGACAGAGGCTTAGTCAACACATCAGCAACTTGCTCATCAGTGCTCACATACTGGAGCTTTATAGCTCCCTTCTATACCATATCTCGTATATAAAAATACCGGATTTCTATGTGCTTTGACTTGTCATGGAACACTGGGTTCTCCGTCATCTTTATACAACTCTGGTTGTCACATAGAATCACTGTGATATCCAACTCCAGGTCAAATAGTCCTGACATCAACTTCCGAAGCCATATGGCCTCACAACTAGCAGAACAAGCTGCTATATACTCTGCTTTAGCTGTGCTGAGAGAAACACTGGACTGCTTCCTGCTAAACCATGAGATCATGGCGGATCCCATACAATAACATCCACCTGAGGTGCTCTTCCTGTCTAAGACACTTCCAGCCCAATCTGCATCTGTATAACCATACAATATGTAGTCATGATCTCCAACATAGTATAGACCAAAGTCTATCGTACCTTTCAGGTACCTCATCACATGCTTTGCAGCTACCACATGAACACGTCTAGGCTTAACTAGATATTGACTCAGGGTGTTCACAGCAAAGCATATATCTGGCCAGTTATTCGTCAGATACATCAACGACCCAATAATTTGTCTGTACTGAGTCACATCCACTAACTCTGATGATTCATCAGCTAACAACTTCAAGTTGGTATCCATGGGTGTGGCCATGGCTTTACATTCCAACATATCAAATCTTTTTAGGATTTCCACAACTTACTTTCCCTGGTTGAGAAAGATTCCTTCTAGGCTCTACCACACTTCCAGACCTAGAAAATAGTGCATCAATCCAAGGTCTTTCATCTCAAATTCTTCAACGAGCTTCTTCTTGCATTCTACATTTTGTTTCTCATTTCCTATCAGGAATAAATCATCCACATACAGCAATAATCTGACAAGTTCATCATCCATAACCTTAAAGTAAAGGTTAGGGTCAACTTTACTTTTGGTAAAGCCCAAGCCCGTTAAAAAGCTATCTATCCTTTCGTACCAAGCTCTAGGAGCTTGCTTCAATCCATACAGATCCTTCTTCAACTTGCATACGTGAGTCCTTATGTCTTCAACTTCAAATCCCTGTGGTTGTTCTATGTACACTTCTTCCTCAATCACACCATTCAGGAAAGTTGTCTTCACATCCATCTGGTGTAAACTCCACTTCATCATGGATGCAAGTGCCATGATAGTTCTAATGGAAGTGTACCTTGCTATTGGCACAAATGTTTCTTCATAATCAATTCCCTCTTTCTGAGAGAATCCTCTAGCCACAAACCTTGCTTTGTATTTCTCAATACTTCCATCAGCTGCATGCTTTATCTTGTAGATCCATTTGGAAGATACCACACTTTTGCCTTCTAGTTTGGGAACTATATCCCAAACATCATTCTTCATTATTGATTGGTATTCTTCCGTCATTGCTTCTACCCATTCTTTCTTCTGTATAGCTTCTTCATAACTGGTAGGCTCTTGATCTACAAGATCACACATCAAAGCCACATAACTGGAAAATGGCTTCGGCTTCTTGCTTACTCTTGTGGAGCCTTCTGGAGCTCCATACTTCTCTGCTTCTTGTATAATTTCTCTTGCCCAAGCAGGCTTTCTCTTTCATGACATATTCATAGTGGGAGGTTCTTGAGGTTCTAGCATATCATGATCTTCTGGTGTTTCATCTTCGGGGGAGGGTGCAGCTTCTACATTTTTGGGAGGTACATCTTCTTCATATACTTCTTCACACTGGCATTTTCTGGATCTCTTGAGAGCTGCTTCTTCATCAAATGTTACATCTCTACTTATCTCCATGTGATGGAATCTTGGAATGTATATTCTGAAGGCTTTGGAGACTTCACAGTATCCAACGAATATTCCCTTCTTTCCGGAAGGGTCCAACTTTGTTCTCTTTTCTTTTGGTATGTGAACATATACTGGGCAACCAAATATCTTAAGGTGGCTCACTTCAGGCTTCTTTCCTGTGAACATTTCTTCTGGAGTCTTGAATCCAAGGGCACTATGGGATAATCTATTTTGTACATAAACTGTCATCCTTGCTGCTTCAGCCCATAAATGCATTGGAAGATCTTGATCATGTATCACTGTATTCACTGCTTCCATAATGGTCTTATTCTTTCTTTCTGCAACACCATTCTGTTGAGGATTATAGGGAGTAGTTAGTTCCCTCTTGATTCCAACTTCTTTACAATAGGATTCAAAATCTTTTGAAGTATATTCTCCACCATTGTCTGTTCTGAGTGTCTTGATTCTTCTTTCTGAATGATTCTCTATCAAGGCTTTGAATTCCTTGAATTTTCCAAATGCTTCATCCTT
The DNA here is from genome assembly GCA_027924585.1 of Larix kaempferi. Lineage (NCBI taxonomy): Eukaryota > Viridiplantae > Streptophyta > Pinopsida > Pinales > Pinaceae > Larix > Larix kaempferi. The sequence continues at coordinate 1,810,155 of BSBM01000133.1, read as the reverse complement.
TGCTTTCAAGAATTATATCCATGTCTTTATTGAATAGTCATCAATAAATGTAACATAATATTCATAACCACTCAAAGATGTGGAGGGCATTAGACCACATACATCTAAGTGGATTAATTCCAACATACCTTTAGTCTTTGTCTCACTCTTCGGAAATGGATTCTTGATATTCTTTCCTTTTGCACATCCTTTGCAAATGCCTTCATGACCAATCTTCAATTCTGGTAATCCCGCCACTACTTTGCTCACATAGGGTAGTGCTCTGTAGTTGATGTGAGCAAGCCTCTTATGCCATAGTTCACTTGGGCTAGTGGTCTCATGAACAAGGGTTGTTTCTGAATGTCCCTTGAGTTTATATAAGCTTCCTTCTTCTTCACCAATGACAACTACATCTTCAATTGATTTTCCTTTGGGACACATAAGTACTTGTCCATCTATGAATGCAACCCTATATCCTTTCTTATCTAATGCTAAGATAGAAAGCAAATTCTTCTTCAAACCTGGTACATATAATACCTCCTTCATCTTCATGGGGGTTCTAGAATCAAGCTTGTAGCTTGCTTTACCAATTCCTTTGATAGGATATTGATAGTCATCTCCTAATGATACCTTCTGAGGAGAGTTCTTCTCTTCAAGTTTTGACAGAGTTTTCTTTTGTCCCGTCACATGCTTTGAAGCACCACTATCAATAAGCCATGTATCTTCTCCAGGTGTCACAAACCCAGATAGTGCAGAGAATAATACATACTCTTCTGCATCTTCTTCTTTTGCTTGTTTTCTTCGAGGTCCTTCTTCCTCTTCTTCTTCATCATCATCTTCAACTAGATGTGCATGATGTCTTTTGTGGTTGGTCCTCTTCTTGTATTCTTTTCTCTTCAATGGACAATTTATGGCAATATGTCCTATATTGTCATAAGGGAAACATTGAAATTTGGAGTGGTCTCTCCTTGGAATGTTTTCTCTTGTCCTTTGGAATTTTCTGGAAGGTTGGGACTCCTTGTGGTCATCCTTCTTGAAGTTAGATTGACTTCTTCTTTTCTTGGTATGGGTGGCTAGGGCTTGATCATCTTCTTTAAGTAGAGCTTCTCTATTGGCTACTCTAGCCTCTTCTTGGATGCAATCTTCCCATACAATGTCGAACTTCATGCTTTCCTTTCTGGCATAGTCTGGATGAATGAATCCCAAGGTCTAGAGAGACCATTGGGAGCAGTCATTACTAGATCATCTTCATCAAGGGAGTCTCCAATGGCTTCTAGTTGCTCCTGGAACTGGGATACCCTTGTGATGTAGTCTTGGATGGATTCTCCTTAGCTCATCTTGGTACTCTTTTATTGAGATCTCAAATTCATCTTCCTGTTGATGTTCCTTCCTTCATACATTCTGGCTAGGGCATCATACATCTCCTTCGGGGTCTTCTTGGATGACACTTGAGGAATCAAGTGGTCTTTGATAGAATCAACAATGATTCTCTCTGCCCTAATCAGGTCCTTCTTGTGCTTCTCCTTGGCTTCATCTTCTACAGGTTCTACAACTTCATCCTTGATGTATTTGGCAAGATCATTCTGTTCAAGAATGAGGCCAATCCTATATTTCCATGCTCTGAAATTCTCTATGCCTTCTAGCTTATCCTCAATCTTAGTGCTTGGGGCCGTCTTATCCAGGAGGTCACCAAAAAATGAAAATTCTCAAAATGCAAAACTGACCTTACCAGGAGATGTGCTTGACTGAGGCGAGTTGACTGGTACACTTGGTTTCTAGAGATTCCAAATTTTTACCCCTCAAAATTGACTTGCGAATTTTGGATCTGCAACAATTTTCTGGTTCACTAGTTTTCTGGTTTTTCTAGTCTAGAGTCAAACTAGGGTTTGACTTTCGCGAAGATCTACCCACTCAAAAACTTTGATCCAGGGCTCTAAATTTCGCTTTTGGAGAGGCACATCTTTCTATGCAATCAGATTTCCAAAATTCCAACTTTCACAGAAACCTAATTTCTTGTCGGAGGAAGAGAGAGAGTTTTACCTTGTGAAAGTTGTCCTATTCAGGCTAGCTTTGAAACCATGTTAAGTTTTAATCAAATTCACAACAAGAGCATAAATAGGATCACTGAAAGAAACACAATCACAAGATAGACACAGATTTATCCTAGGAAACCCTGTAGGGGAAGAAAACCCAGCAAAACTTCCTCAATATAGATAATCAAAAGTACAAAGATAAAATAAAATCCCCAAACAAGAACTCCTTCTCCTTGCAAATATCTCTCTCTCTCTCCTATGCGAATTACACAAGTGTGTGTCCAAATGAGGAGCACAACACTCCTATTTATACTTTAACTTTCACTTGACCTTTTCACTCAACAAGTCGGCCCCAACTAAACTTGACTAGGCCAACTTCTCTAGGAAGACTCAATACAATATAATAATACATTATGGAGGGCTCTATTGACCCGACTTACAAGGGAGGTTTTACCTCATGACTCTATGATGACCAAATACAATAATAACATCCCGACGGAGGAATAAAACATCTCTAAATAGATTACAATAATAAATACAGTAGAATATTCTTCGAAGTTACAATATTTCAACACAAGGTAGTTCATAAATGTCTTGGAGCCCAGTGGGTTAGCTCGAGTGGTTGAGTGCTGTAAATTGCAAGCAGAAGATCTCAGGGTCAAATCTTTGGGTGGCTATACATAGAATGTAAAGGGGCCTCACTCAATGTCCCCACTGGGTTAGGCTCCGTAATCAGAGCCGACGGTTTACCCCGTCTACCATCCATAAAATATGGGGAAGTATTCAGAGGGTTTCCCGCAAGGTATTCCTTGGGGAAAGAAAAGGTTCATAAATGTCTTGGAATGCAATCAAATACATTGTTAAAATTATTTCCGTAATGACATTGATCCTTGCTCCAATAAAAAAATCTTTGATTGCGATAAGAACAATGGCTTGGGGTTGTTGATGATGGTAAACACCTTCCCTCTTATTCCCCAACAGCTGCAAAGATAAATAAATTTTTAAAAAAACAACAACACTTTAATAAGGTCAAAATTTGTCTACCGATTTTTCCCCTATTTGCTGATTTTTTGCTGATTTTAGCCGATTTTTTCAACCTGTACCGATTTTTTTGGCCTGTACAGGTTTTTCCAAAATTTCACAATTTTTTTGGGCAGATTTTTTCATTTGAGATTTTATATCACAAAAAATCATGATGTCGACACTTTTTCGCCGATTTTTTCATCACTAATAACAAGGGTTAATGTTGGTCACACCATGGTAAGCCTGATGTTTAATTGGATAAAAATTAAATAAGTCATTGAGCCATTAGAAAAGTATAATTATTGATTATTTTATGTTATTTCTTCAAATTTGAAGGCATTTCCTTGTTAAACTTGGGATGAACCCCTTTAGCACATGGGAACCGTAGCATGTTACTATGTTTTGACACTTGCTATTGTACATATGGATGATGATTAGGTGTTGTTTGATGAGCATCCTCTTGTTTCATATGCTTGGAGGCACACATGGGTGACTAGAGATATTAGGATGGGGTCATCCCCTTCCTATGGTTGAGATGATACACTCCCTCTAATTGACGAGTAAAAGATAATTGACTAAGGCAATAAGGCAATTAACTAACACTTATTTTATGGAATGGGTGCCAATTAATATAGGGTCTCCCTAAGTTTTGAAGTGTTAAAATTTGTACTTTTGAAGTGATACATTAATTAAAGTGTCTTACCTTGGGTTTTCTAAGGTTTAAGTGTGATTAATTAAAGTTCATGAAAGGAAAAACAACTAATCACTCTAATTAACCAAAGTACCTAAGGATTGCGTTTAGGATTAATTTAAAAACCATTTTGGACAGGCATCCTAACTTTGGGAGCAATTATCCTTTCATAGAGTTCCCAAAATTTTGCCAATTCAATGCTATTTGATGTAGATTAGATAAGTTAGGATAATTTTATTAATGTCTGGCAAATGACCACAAAACTAGGTCAATGGGACTAATGAGTATAATGATGTCTTTACACAGCAAGAGCTCCAAAAGGTCTCCTATAAAAACAAGATGCAGAAAGTAAAGTAAAGCATAATAAGGTAGAGCATGGAATCAGTGCTTGAACATGAAAACCCTCAACCTCGAACCTGGGAAGCTGGGCTGGAAAGGAGATGTATAGGAGGAAGAGATCCAAGAACGAGAGAACCCAAAAAGCGATGAAGTGGGTATGTCATGGAATGCACAATCTCTCCTAACATCCTAGGCCAAATGAAGGAAACTTGAAATAAAATGTTGTCTAGAGGATGAACCAAAGAACAGTCTAGACCACTTACTGCGTTGTTGTCTGGAGGACAAAGCCCACCGCTGAGGCCTGGGGGATGTCACCTACCTCTGATGAAGGGATCTGGTGTGGTCATGCCGTTGAGGTCTTGAGGGAGGGGGGAAATTCCCATGGGTCAGCATTGATCTAGAGGTTGATGTTATGTTGATATCAATCTATCTCTTAGTGCCCCTCCCTGAGGGTAGCACCATGAAAAGGAAGTGATCAACTGGTTACGATCAGGTCTAGTCGGAGGCTGAAGAAAATGGGCCCAAATCCTGAAAGCCTATTGCATGTATAAGGCTAGGCATCTTTGATCAAGGTATCTAAAGAAGTTGGTGAGGGTTTGGGCCCCCCTGAATAGGCAATAAAACCGCCCATGAATCTCATAGTAGATGGGGTAATGGAAGATGAAGTGCTCTTCAGTCTCTATCTCCCGAAGGTAACACAACTGGCAAATCCTATCAGCCTGTGTAGTATGGTGATTTGTCTTGACTTGAAGTCTACGTGAACCAACTCGGAACTACCCGAAAGGAATATGGAGAGAGTGCGTCCAATGGCGAAAAGTGTATGGGGGTTGGATAATGAGCCTATCCCTCACCTCCATAAAGTGCTTTGCATAGAAGGCCATCTTTGGACGTAACCCACCCTGGGGGTTGGTCCAAGTGACCTGCACAAATTGCTTGTAGATGTTGTCTCTAATGATCTTATTCAGCTCTTGCCAAGTAGGTAAGAGGTTCCCAGGTGCATTCAAGGAAAATCTGAAAGGAGCAAGATTATCCATCCAGATACCAACATAAGCCAAAAGAGTTGAGACCGCTGCAAACCAGCACTGAGTGTGGCTAGGAGGGCTAGATAAAGCAATGGTCTTTGATGATCTATAGGCCAAGTACGGATATCAGTCGCAAGCTTTCGTCAAGTCGACAAAACTTCGAAGAGGATGAAGGAGGGAAACAAGGAGGAAAATAGTCTCAAGTCGGAAGGGTCAAGCCCCGAAGTTCGAACTCTGCTAGAATGATGTGTCGGGGTACTATCTGTTTGCATTTGATGATGCATCTCATGAGAAGGCTTTGCACTCTCTCGACTGAAGCCCAATCAGACTCAAGAAGACTGGGACCCCAAACCTCTGAACCATAAAGGACTGTGGGTCGAACAAGAGTATCCATGATAGACAATTTGAACAGGATGTCCTAAAAATGGTGCCAAAAGCACTCTCTCTCAAATATGGCCAAGGAACCGTACCTTTTGTTGATACGAGGTTGAAGAGCAGGTCGAAAATTGAAGCAAGGCCCTGAAAATTGTATTCCCAAATAGGTATAGGTGTTGGTAATCTCAATCTCCGCTCCTCTGAAAAAGAAATTGTGGTCCATGAAAACCTTCTTCGACCCATTGAAGATCATAACCTTGGTTTTACCCAGGTTGACTGTCAATTGTCGAAGATCACAAATGAGTGCAAGAGCATCAAGCTGTCTCTGTGAGCCCTCTAGGGATGAGGCCAGGAGGACCACATCATCAGCAAACAGTAAGATAGATATCAGGACCTAGTGGAGGTGGTACCCATCGTCATCCTAGATATGCTCATGTAAAAAGGACTCTAGCTCGTCGATGTATATACCAAAAAGGGTAGGGGATAGGGGGCACCCCTATTTGACCCCAATGGTACTCCTGATGAATTAGACATCCCATGCACAGTGCAGAGACAACCAAGGACCAACTCATAAAGGCACATGATGGCGATAAGCAATGTCTCAGAGATGTCAATGCCTCTAAGCCTCTAGAATAAGGCCTCAGGAGGGACAAATTCGAATGCTTTTTGAAAGTCTACAAAACAAAAGAAGACTTTCGAAGAGCGATGCTGCACCTCCTCGATGGTGGCCCAAAGGGTGAGGATGCAATCAATGGTCTGGTGTGTCGATTGGAAACCTGCCTACCCACTAGCTCTGAGGAGTCTCCTCTCAATCTCCTGAGAAAGCATCAAATGAAGAGTTGTAGCATATAGCTTGGAGAATGTGTGACCCACATGATCGTTTTGTAGTTATCAGGATCTGCACTGGGCCCCGATTTATGGATCGGGCAAATGATGTGATATGACCATGTGCGTGGGAAACGTGTGCAGGAAACATGGTTAAATAGGTCCACAAGGTAACTGTTATCACACAACTTGTAGTTGCCCCTAGAGATATCCCATCCGGGACGGTAGAGGAGACAGGCAACTAAAGAGGTGACCCAAGAGATGCCACGGTTCCCAATGCAATGTGGGAGTCACGTCAACCGAGGCACTCTTCGCTTTTGGTCAAGGTGTAACTAAACCAAGGGGGAGACCCTATACCCCAATCACAGTCGATTGGACCCAAACAAAGGTTTCTAAGGGTAGGTAAATGATGAGTTACGGAAACCAATGCAAGGCTAAGTGGACCTAAGAGTCAAGGAATGGTTGAAGGTGGTGTAATGGATAGTTAGTGTTTCAACCTATGTATGGTTTAGGCCACTTTATGGGGTATGATTACTAGGTATAGTACCATGTGTTTACACAAGTGGGTCTAGTTTCTTGGGAAGTGTGAAATGATTCTAGGTAGGCCCACAAGGTGAAGTTAGGTGTGAGATTGGTACTATAGGTTAGATCTAGGCTAGATCTAGAAGTTGGAGTTGGTTCTAGGATTACCCATGTATTAGATCTAGGGTTTGACACTAATCCCAAGGAGTGCGCCTTGCTTGGAGAAGGACTAGTGCCTTGTTGGATGGGCTAATGGGGTCAAAAAAGTATGTCAAAGTGTAGATCGGGACACCTAGAAGCCAAGTCAAGTGGGTTGAATGAGATCCAATGGTTGGATCTTACTAGATCTAGGTTTTTAAGTGGTGACCAAAAGTGGACCACAATCCCTTAAAACAAGGAATGCAATCCCCAAGGCGGATCTTGACGGAAGGACAGTATAGACCTAGGTTTCAAGGCATGGGCATTCCAAATCCACGAAAATCTCCAACACCCACTTCCTAGAAGTGGACCAACTCAAAACTTCAAGGGGGTGCGACTTGCTCAAGGAAGGGTAAAAGATGGGTTTGGTGGACCAAATCAAGTTCAATGGCCACCAAACTGTAGATCCAAGTGGCTTGTACCCCGATCTATGTATCTTCAAAAATTCAAGTGAATCCAATGGCTAGATCTTAGTAGATCTAAGTTTTAAGGTACCAAGAAGATCAAAAGGGGGTTTCAACCCCTTAAAACATGGAGAGATGTCCACAAGGTAGTTTTCACCAAAGTAAGGATATGGGTATAGGTTATCAAGTGTCTAGATTTCAAATCAAGTGGGATCTCACCTACCCATGTGCTAGATCTAACCCAACAAGCTTCTCTTAGGAAAATCGATTTAGGTTCAAGAAGGCTTTTTGCATTGAAAAGTGTGTCAATTCTTAGCCAATCACCACCAAACTATAGATCCAACTAGGGGTGGATCCTATAGAGGTGGGTTTTTAATATCTTTTCAATTGCAAGGCTAGATCTAAGTAGATCTAAAAAAATACCAAAAACAAGGGTTTTAATTTGATTAGGGTTTTTGTGATCTAGAAATTATGGAAGATTCAAGGAAGGGAAAATCATACCTCTTGGAACATACCTGGATGAAGAGATGAATGCTAGTTGAGACGAGGATTACTTTGCCAAAGATCAAATGGAGAATTGTTGAAGCCCTCTTGCCAAATCGATTTTTCCAAGCCACATGTGATTCCTTCTAACCTGTCAAGCCAAGGAGCAAAGCATCAATCAGTTTAACAAATTGAAGGTAGATACAAGCAAGAGAGAGAGAAACATAGAATAGTTGACACAAAGGCAAAACTACTCCCTGTCAAACCCAAAACGACTTCTTCCAAGCTTGAAGGGCAAGCCTCCCCACCAATTCGCACTTGTCAAAATCGTCCTCTTAACCTGCAAATAAAGTATGGCAAATATGCAAGATAGCTACAATAGATCCTCCAGTGCAATGGACAATAGCATTTACAATCGAAACAACCAACATCCACTCCAATCCAAGCATGTACTCCAAAAGATAGAAATTTTATTCCAAGAGCCAAGAGCCAAAAATCTCTAGATGAATTTTACAATGAGGGGGTCTCCTCCTTATATAGGATAATAAAGACCAAAACCCTAGATCTCAAAACCACTTTTTGAAATGAGTGGTTGAGATTAAAAGATCTCACAACATAATCAATGGCTAATAATAAATCATAACCATATATCACGTGGATCACCCATATAATGATAGCGCCCCCACTAAAAAGGTACAATGAGGGGTGACGTCATCCACAAGAGACAAAATAAGCATCAAAATCCACCTCATGGTGACTAGGACATAACAATATAAGCTCATGGTGGGGCTAGGAGGTTTTAATCCTTACTAGCTCATCCCCAAGGCACAATAAAAATAATAAAATATGTCCAATATAATAAAAATGACCAAAACTGTCCTCAGAATCCATGACACTCAAGCAGTAAATGTCCTCCTGTGATCAATCTGGGCATACCCACATGGTGAAAACTGACTGGAAGGTAGTGATACCGCCCTGGAAGACCTCTGTGAAAACCAAATGCCAAAACCTTGCCTCAATTGCCCCAAATCGATTTCCTCAATGACCACCTTTTCCCATTTTTTAACTGCCTCGGGAACTGTGAAAGTGCCAAAACTGCCTCCTAGGGTGCTAGCGCTGTCAATCTGAGCCCACCAGGCTCTCCGGAAGGGGGGATAAATGGTAATAACAAGTGGCTGGACCACCCCCTCCATCATCAGCGCCCTAGGTGAACTGGCCTCTCGGGGCCCCTGCTGCTCAGGCTGGGAAATCAGCCCCAAATCTGGTCAACAAGTGTAAAATTGCATCAATCACTGTCAGAAGTGCCCGGAACTGAAAGATAAGTGTCTCAATGGATCCAGAAGACCCAAATCCACTAGGAATGAGTACTCATACACCCTGGGTTGCCCTAATGGGCCAGCTTTAGGGTCCACCATATATGGACAATGTATAATTTGCTGATCTGAAATAATAATAAATCTGCTGAACTGGATCAAACATCATCTGCATCATATGTCCATCATATGATATCATCATCAAACATGTGGGACCATAAATCATCATCAATAATCATCCATACATAGTCCACATCATCACGGATCCCAAGAATATATAATCAAGGATAAATCACATCAATAGACTAAGACAATGTTTCTCTAATCACTCCCATAGCTAAGCTCAAAGTATAAAATTCCATTCAGTGGCATTAGTCAAGTTAACATATTCCGTGGTTATATAAAATTACTTGCACAATAGTTCAAATGACAAACTCACCCATTGGACATTGTCAAACTGCTAGTGAAGGATGAAGGCTAGGAGCAAGGTTGGGCCAAGGGTTTGACTTGTCTAACTTAACTCAAAAATACTTTGGACTGGGAAAAAGGGGGAAGCTACAAACTCTGTGCTGGACAAAAGAACACGGGGAATGGCTGTGCCTCACAAATGGATAAGTTGTTTAGAGAGTGCTTATTCAACTTAGGCATCATGTCTACATCGAGTTGATCCAGGTTCATTAGGATCATTCAATTTTATTTCCATGGCCTTTTTGGCCTACATAACCCTTCGGATTTCAGATGTGCTGAGAAGCACAACTAGTTGCAGCTTGCATCCAGGGCATGTTTTTCACATATTTATAAGGTCAGCAATTGTTTAGATATGACTTTTAAGAACCATTGCTTTTTGGACCTTTCTTATACTCTTCGAGGAGTATTTTTAGCTTTTCATTGCTCTTGCCCTTTTTTGTTTCCATGGGCGAATTTTTTAGTTTCCATAGGTAGAACATGAGCTTTCAGTTTTAGCCAACAACATCTCAAGTGACTAGGGGGAGTTCGAGCCAATGCCAAACATCGGGACAACCGACCAGAATGATTTAGGCCTACAATCCAACTCACCAAAGGCAAGTTCTGTCACCAACTCAGAGCCGAGACACTGAATAAACAGGGATGCGGTCCAAACACAGAGGTAGAAAAATGGGGAAGTCCTCGGTATCAGAAAGTCAAATGAGACAAGTCAGGGTTTAAAGTCAAACAGGAAGGTCATGTATGGATGGAGACAAGTGAATATGGAGCCTACACTAGCAGACAACCAGTGTCGGGAAAGACCATGTCTATGTAAGGTGAAATACCAGTAAGTTTTGTTAAATGACCTAAAAGTGCAAGCAATTGTCCATTTTATAATTTACAGTTCATTTTAAATAGTTTGCCACATCAGGAATAATATACCAAGCACATGCCATGATCATGACTAAATCAACAAGATAATAATCCACAGTCAGTGAGAACATATCCATAACATCATCATAATAATCATCATCATGCATCATCTGAAACACTGCTGAAATACATCTCTAGGCACTGAACTGAAACTGTAATGGGATAAGTGGTCACATCAGTCATCAAATCTGAACTCTCAAGGCTCAGCCTTGACACAAGGTCATAAAATCTGAATAATGTACTGCTCTGATCACGAGTGATCCAAAATATATAGCCATGCTCTGGAATAAAGGAAGCTCTGGAATGTGCAGATATCTGCTATACAAGAATAGTAGCCCTGCTACTATGGTGTGATAACAGTAACTCTTCAGGGCATGAAGACCATGTTTGAAGAACTCTGCCTAAAACCCTTCCTCATCCATAGCTTTGTAGGTGTTCATTACCCAAACTGCCTCTCGAATGGCCTGGTCAAAGAACAAGTGGCAAGTGGGAGGTGGGGGAGTGGTCACAAGGATCGAGGGTTGTAGGGGGCATCATAAAAAGCAGAGGTGTAAGTGAACATGGAAACAAGATCAAGATCTTGTGGAAGGGGAGAGTGGTGAGGAAAGATGGTGCACCAAAATTTTTTAGGGGAATGGATAAGGAATGGATGAGAGATAAGAAATGTGGTTATGGGAGAAGGCATGTCGACGCTAGCTATGGAGAACTTTGCAATCAATGTCATACCATCGATTCATGGGGCATGAGCTTGTTTTTGGAGAAAGGGAAGTGGAATCAGTGGCATGGGGGTAGGAATGAAGGGAAACTTCCCAAATGGCAACTGAGAGGCACTCATATTTGACGGATGCAGAGTCAAGAGATGAAAACTCAAAGTCAGAGGGTAAAATCCAGCAAAGGTGGGAAGAATAGGTATCAAGGTTTCCCCTGTCAAAGAGGATGGTGTTAAAGGGTGGGCCCAAGGATGGGGGAGTCAAGGGAGGACTGGGGTCAGTTTGGAGTGAGAACGAGAGGAGGGCATGGTCCGCTAAGGGAATGGGAGTAACTAATAAAAGGCAAGAAGGGAAGTAGGTCATTGTTGGCTAAGACATAGTCAACTACCCTCAGCCCCCCCCCCCCCCGCACAGACAAGTGAAGTGCCTGGAGGCAAGGAAGCAGGAGAGGCCATTCAAGATCAGCAGTGCGTGAGATTCCCCCAACTGTAAGAAGTAATTTTCGTAAATTGTAATGGGTCCTAGGACATTGTTTGACCATATGTGAAGTCCCACTGTCTCAAGGTCTGTCTCACGAGTACAAAATGCATCCTCTGAGCGGTCATGAAGAGGGATCTAGAGAGCTCGGGTATGGGCATTGAAATCACCCAAAAGAATGACTTCCCTAATCTCTAAATATTGTGTAATATCGACATACATATCTAGGTAGGGACCCCCATCCAGGTCACTCTAGGTAACAAAAGTTGATGAGGATGGAGAGAAGTAGCAAACTACTATATAGATGTCCCTGGAAAAATGAGCGAAGGCTCTTATCTGAATCCACATGAACCTAGCTGACTCATCTAAAAATGCCATGGAGGTCCTACTCCAAAGGGAGTCCTGAATCAAACAAGCAACCCCCCAGACCCTATGACCCCACTTGAACATCTATTGAGAACCAATGGTATCCAATAATGTCCAAGAGTGATTTGACAGAGCTCACATGGGTGTCAATAACAAAAAGGATGTTCGAAGATCCAAGAGCATCATAGAACATGCTCATTGAAGGCCAAAGGGATCCATTCTCGTTCCAACAACCTACCAAGATGCACCCCACCTGTCGCCTCTCCCGTCTTGCCCATCATTTGGAAAAACTCGATCGAGATTCCTAGCCTAGAGGGAAGGAGTCCCTAATGATAGGCCTAAGATTCCCGATGACTGCCCATTTACCTGCTTGTTGAGCTGTCATGACCAACTCCCTAAAAATTTTAAGCTTTGCGACCTGTGCCTTGGTGAGATATTCATCTAGATAGATCTTGCATGGAAGAGAGAAAAGCTTCCACCTAGCTCTAAGGGCTCGAATCCGATCATCTATAGACCTAAACCTAATGAAGAGAGTGGAGTTGAATCCAACCCAAGCCCTATCTAATGTCACATCATGGAGGTCAAGGTTATCACAAAGAAACCTGGAACCAATCTCCATAGGGTTCAGGGATGGATGAGGTAGAGGGAGCCCTCTCACATTCAAGTTGAGCTCCTTTTCCCGCCTAAAACGCTCCTCAATGATCTTGGCCTGGACCACCTCTTCCACTGCTACAAGGGGGGAAAGGACCATTGTCCTCACGAACTACCTGTGCCCATTCTTTGATGTGTGTTTCAATCTCATGCTTAAAGGTGGCTTGCTGGTGTATTATCTCATCTTGCTTGTTTTTAAGGTCTAGAAGTTTGGCATGGAGGGAATCTCCAATCGCTTCATCACCTTTACTCTTTTACATTTACAAAAAACACTTTGTTTTTCTAGAGTTTTTCTTTACTTTCACCTTGTGCTACATTGCTAAACTCTAGTAATCCTACCCTAGGGACTCCTCCCTTGAGCTAAAGAAGAGCTAGCCTAAAGAGTAGAAGAGGGTTAGGTGTGGTGACATTGGCCTCCCACTTAGTTAGCCATAAGCAATCATTGATTTTAGGGCTTCAATCTTGAGTTGCTAATCCCTAAAACACAACTGCAACTTTAAAAGAACTAAGAGGGGTTACGAATTGTCACCACAGTATTTCCCTCTCTTAGTTTATGTTGGCTCTCCTTTAACACAAAGCAGGTTTCCCTAAAAGGTATAAAACTTTAAAATTAAGTGGATGATGGGTTTCCATGACCATTGCCAATCCAAGGGTTATTGAGTCAAGGGATACGAATAAGAGAGTCTAAATCTATGTGGAGAAAACATAGTGAAGCCATACACTGATGTGCCATGACTAGTCGAAGAAGATTTTTAAGGTTATATGAGCGTTAATAAGGACCCTTATGGAAGATGCAGCATCAACACTATTAATTTGCAGCCAAGAGATAAAATGTAACCATAAAATGACGAAGAAAACTATAACATGAGATTATAAGAAAAAAGGATTAGGTAGATAGCCATCTAATAAATGGACAGCCCAACCAGATTTCACATCATCACATACAACCTCATAAGACTAGTAATCCATAATATGTGCCATAGAAAATCTGTCATTACAACAGAAAATTCCCCCAACATTTCAGATTACAGCAAGGGCTAAGAAAAGTTAAGAACCTCACACTTAGTCCCTTCCCATATGCAAAGAGTTACTTCAACAGAGATTATTTCCAGCAACAAGATACAATATCTACTCAAACATAAAACCTAAATCATGCAAAAAAAGATGAGTTATGCAAACCTCACATATGCTTGCTTGCACCTTGACTTCCTCCTCCTAAATGATGTTCAACTAGGCTGCAGGGTTTCTCCAATCACTCCAACCACAAATAACAATGGAGGGAGCAAATCCTTATATAGATTTGACCTCCATCTCATTTACAATAAAATATCATTTAGTCAAATCTAGATCCACAAATCTCTCCAAAAGATAGCCATAAAATATTTCTAGATCCATCCTTTTCTCTAAGAAAAATACTAAATAATACATCATAGGGCTCTCCATGACAAAAACGGCCAACATAGAGCAACAGTGATGAAGGGGATGTCACGTGCCTCTCTCAAGAAAAATGCCTGCTTGAAAGAAGCATATAATATTATAAACACCTCATGACACTTGTCCTCTTCTCCTTTGACATGCCCTTCAAAGATAGCCTCAAAACACACAAAGTCCAGCCCTATGTGCAAAGAATTCTCCACCATGTGAATCCATTAATATCACTCTTCCCAAATAACCAAAATGCTCAAGCAACAAAGGTGAGGTGTTTCTCAAAAAGTTGGTCAAAATGCAGCAAGGGTTTTAAAGTGGCAGATTTGCAACCACCATAATTCTGTCCATATTTGTCAGAATTTCTATTATGACCACAATTTTGAAATCCAGTAGCCATTCTGCATCTTGTCATAATTTAGAAACAATCTAGGCACTCATCAAAAGATATCTAATCATGAGCTAGGATGCCCATCCAATAACGCTATCAAACTGCTCCAAAAGTGGATCTCATAGATAAGTGTGCAAGCAACGGTCCATTAGTTGTTATAACAACTCCTTGAACATAGGGTAACCTCAATATGTGTGTCAATAAGATGTAGGACACTCCTCAAATCATGCTAACCAATACTGCATAAAGTGGACCTATATATATATGAGTAAAGTGGTTAATGGTTGTAAAAACTAAAAACAACTTAAAAAGAGGATGCCCTCAAAGAATGTGCATGAAACCTCAATCTATGAATTATGACCAAACCAAACTCCTCATCAAATGTGCCAATACATAGATCCATGTGCTAACAACCAACCCTTCTCAATCCAAGGGCCCCAAAAGAGTGGATGATATAGGAAAGTGTGAATGAAGGGTGGCACACTATCCAAAAATAAGCGTAAAATATCTAAAACCATGTGTCATCCTATGAAACCATGTGCCAATACCATCAACACCTCCAAAACCAAGGGCAAGAGAAAGAAGGTGCTCTAGAAGAACGTGCACAAATGGAGTGCTCCTCAAGAAAACATTAAATCATCCCCAACCAACCATCAAGGATCCCAAGGCAAGTACTCTAGGTGGAGCGCTCCTCAAGAAAAGATCTCAACCATCTCATGCAAAACCATTTTCCAAGGCATGCACCCTAGGGATATATGCCCTAGAGTGAGGGTGCACTATCTCAAAGAGTATCAAATCAAGCAATGAGGAATAATATGCCATGAAACCAAGGGAAACCATGTAAGCACACCAATCCACCAACAAGCAAGCATCAAGGAACCAACGCCTTGGCTGCAAAGCCAAAAATTCTCCAAATGTAGCCAAAGAGTATCAAATCAAGCAATGAGGAATAATATGCCATGAAACCAAGGGAAACCATGTAAGCACACCAATCCACCAACAAGCAAGCATCAAGGAACCAACACCTTGGCTGCAAAGCCAAAAATCCTCCAAATGTAGCCTGCTTGGGCAGGATCTTCAAACTGGGACAAACCTCATGCTATATGAGGGGTAACAAACCCCATGCTATATGAGGGGTAACTAGTCTAACTAACTAAATGACCCTTTTCTGCATTGAAGTTTCTCTCAATAAAATTAATGTGTGAAAGAACTCCCGCTGAAGTTTTCTACACTGGAAATGAGTGCACCATCAAGGGAAAATACATACATTTGTTTTCTCCATTAAACTTTCTAAGGATGTGTAGGCCTTTACAAAGAGCTCAACTGACAGCAAACTGTAGCATGAGATCAAAAGGTAATTACAAAAATTTTATCAAACAAAAGCAGAGAGATAAGTGCAATATGAAATAGGAGAAACAGACTTTAAAGACAGACCAAAAAACTGCTTCAGGGTAGTTATAGTTCTAATCAAATGCTCAGACAATATTTTTCATTATTGAAAAAGACATCATATTGTAGGAAGGATTGCCTTGTAAGAACAAACACTGGTTATAAAGGATTGACAACAAATTCACTACAAAATTAATATTAGTTTTCTATTTTAGTTGAGGGTAAGACTTTGGATTGGGGAGGGAGATCCTTAGATACAGAACACTCTCCCTGCCATGACTCGGGGAACTAAGAATCTAAGACAATGAAAACGTCAAATATTAGACTTTGCTATGGTTAAATAAGAGCATATTTAAAACACACTTTCAGGTAAGCTGTCAACATCTATTCAAAACCTTTCTAATCATAGAACAGGAAGCTTACCGAACCACTGAGCCCACTGTGCTATCAATCGGGAGAAAATGTTTGTCCAAGCTAACTCTTCATTTCTCCTCTTTTCTCTCCAATCATCTTCATCGCCATGATCCTGCAACTTGAAAATCAATGCCATACAAAAGGCCATACCTATACACTGGTGCAAGTCTAACCATTGTCTATCCTTGTATAATTTTTCAATTATAAATCACTATTTTGTAAGAACGATATGCACCAGATTTAGATTGGTATTGAATTGGCTTCTTATAAATAACCCTGTTGAGCTCATCACTGCAATTCTCAAAAATAGCCTACTTAATAGTGTCAACTGCATCACATGCACTTACATCCAAGAGCCTTTCAGAGCTGCCATATTTATCACTGTTCAGAAGGGGCTCATTTAATCCATCGAGGCCTGTTGATTCAAGGTACTCAAATGCCTTGCCACCGACATCACCATGATAGATCCTTCTCCTCATGCTGCTAGCATATGTGACTTGGAAACATGTGCTTTGTGTACTATGACATCACCAAAAACAAGGGAATGAAATATTAGAAGACTGCAAGGCATGTCAACAAATTAAAAAGCACTTTCTAAAATTTAGATTGACGTATACATAAATAGAAATAAGTAAAGACTTCGGTGTGCAATTCAAAAACAAGAAGAAGCTCATGCAACTTCATATTTCCCAATTTCTAACAGGTACAACACGGGAGATTTTGTTTTGATTGAGATATCAAGCAATACAAGTAGGCAATGGCCTTGCTGACTTTTAGGACAATCCTGTCTGCCCTGAAATCCTGTAATGGACATACAACTTACATATCAACTAGAGTGAACCTCCTAAAAGCTAGAAGATTTTATCCTCCAACAATTGAGATTTGGCAAGAACAGGCAGATTATGCATTACCACACACTGCTAGGACATAAAATCAGAATCACTTATATGAAGCCAATATTCTCATGTTAAGTTTCTGAAGGACCCTGAATTTTAGAGAAACTGATATCATTCATCTAAGGACTGCACACAAGGCATAGTCCAAGCGGTAAAGATAGATTGCTTTCACTGGGCTTGTTAACTTCTAAGAATTTAAATTGTCTGAGTGAAGCATGTTTGCTATCATGCCCAAGGTTGCTAGAGCGTCAGAGCAAAGCGGGAGCGCGGGGGCACATTTTTCAAAAAATGGTCAGGAGCGAAGCGTCTCGGAAGCGTTTATATATATATATATATATATATATATATATATATATATATATTCAGAAAAACATGTAGAATGCCAAACTAGATGCAAAATTTATGAAACATGTATGTTTGTGCTACTTCCAATATATGAAATGCCATCTAAATTCCATAATTCATGATTCAATTATCCATGATTACATCCATACTACATAGTACGGTAGTACACTAATTATTAATCATTCAAATTTCAAGCATCAACCATCTAGCTGTTAACAATTACAAAGATACGAATTGAAATACATTTTACAAATACAAATACAAACCATCTAGATTCTATCAATTACAAACATACAACCTTTAGAACCATATAATAGGGAAGTACATCATTAACTTATGGAAGTACATCATTAAGCACCAAATAGGGAAGTACATCATTAAGTACCAAATAGTTTTGTTTACAAAAATTGGCTATCTGCATGTGCCATGAAGCATAACTTATAAGTACCAAAATGATAATTAAATTGAAATACGAAGACTAAAAGGTCTCAAAAGCTCAAAACACTAAACTGAGCTATGATTTAAATCCTATCTAGTAAAATGCAAAAACAATCTATTTCTCCTAGTTCCTCTTTCCACCACCAAGATTGCCTCATGAGGGTACGCATGGTGGTAGTGAAGATGAAGCATGTGTAACTGAGTGTGACTGTGAAGGTCCTTCTAATGCAGGTACTGCTGAAGTGCTAGTGAAGGGCCCCATCCATGGGACCTCACACTGGATGGAGGTGGCATCTCAGCACGCTCATCCTCATCCAAAGGAGCATTCTCCAACTCCTCCAAAACCAATGCTCCATCCTCCAAGTTGTCCTCCTCTGGATTGTAGTCCCACACCTTATTTGATTTTTCTATAGTTGGATCCTCACAGTAATGCAACAACAATCGCAAGTTGTAATGCACATAGACCAAGGTCTCTGATCGTTGTACATTCAACCTATTTCTTTTGACATTGTGGATGAAATTGTATGTGCTCCAACACCTCTCTGCTGAAGAAGTGTTCACCACCTGTGAAAGCAGCCGCATTGCCATGTCCCACCACTGAAAAGAAGGCAAATTCCCTCGATCTCTATTTGCATGGTTGCTCCCAAAGGCACCAGTGAAACTGATGTACTGGCTCAATTGTCGCCGAATGCTATCACACTCCTCAACATCTGGGTACATTTTTTCCAATGCTTGCATATAACCAACTTGAACCTCTGGATCTTGGTGTGGTTTTCTCTTTGCCTCACCACCTGGTGCTGAGGTTGAAATCCATGATATATGATAGTATTTTGGTGCAAGCACATATGCTAAGGTATGTAGTGGAACATTCAGCTTCTCCCACCGTTTTTCCACCTCTATACAGATTAAATCATACAAATTCTCATCTCTAGGCTGAACAATGTCCTTAATTTGTCCTAGCATAGTGTCCATTTGCTCATACACCTCCCCAATGACCAGTCGATCAGAATCTGCAAACCGAAGCATGTTATAACTTGGCTTGGTGAACTGTAAAACATACTTGACCTGTGTCCAAAAATAGCTATCAAGAACAGTGTCCTTTGCTGCATCCATGCCATCTCTATCAGTGCTAATGTCATCCCACTCATCACTCATCACCATAGGCACCCAAAGCCTATCTTACCCTCAATAGGCGCCTGAATGTGAGGAAATAGCTACCAAATCTAGTCTTTGCAAGCTTAAGTAATTGCAACTTAGAGTAAGTGCCATAAAAGGCATTGACCCTTGAATGCCCGATGGTAAATTTAATGAGTTTCTTCCCTCGCTTGTACAAATCATTTATCCATGTGCATTCTTTGTGCTTGATAATATCATTCATGAAAAGGTTCAATGTGTGCACCAAACAACCAAACCAAAAGATGTGAGTATATTTCCGCTCAATGATTTTTCCTGCTCCTTTACAATTCGTTGCATTATCAATGATTACTTGAATCACATTAGTAGGACCAACCTCATCAATATTTTTCAGTAAGATGTCTGTTATGTTCTGAGAAGAGGCCATGAGTGATGAGAAGTCTTGCGCTCCAAGAAGCACTACACCACTAGACGAAACACCAAGGATATTTATCAAATGTTGGTTTCTAACATTTGTCCAACCATCAGATACAATGGATACCCCAGTATCTTCCCACCCATCTGTAAACCGTGTAAGAGCTCTTTGACTTTTGCGTTTTCCTTGTCAAGTAACACAGTTCTAGCTTTTTCATACCCAGGGCTCTTGTATCCAGCAAGGGCTTTGTTAATGGCTTTAACCATAGCATACCAATAAGGGGAGCGGAGAACATTGAATGGCACACCACATGCATAAAGAAACCTCACCACTTTTGCATCTGCATCCTCCCTGCCAGTAATATCAAGGAAATCTTCTATGGTTCTCTTACTTCCACTACTAGTTGAGGACCTTCTGCCAGGTGAAGAAGGAGATGAAAATGGGCTCCCAAAGCTAGAAGAAGCATCAGATTGAACCTTTTGTTTTTTAGCATTCATTCTTTGTGCAGCTTCCTCTCTCTAGTTGTGTTATCTTAGGGCAAATTGCAATACCAAGGGACCCTTTGTAATCATCACTGTCTAATACTCCACAAAGATGCCTCCTCACACGGGTGTATGAACCGCTATAAGATTTTTCTGGACGACAACCATGTGGGCATAAAAACTTAGTGGTTCCACCCAATGTTGCCGAAGCGTGGGAGCGAAGCGGGAGTGGGAGCGGGAAGCGGGAGCACGAGTGCGCATTTTTCAAAAAATGGTCGGAAGCGAAGAGTCTCGGAAGCGTTTATATATATATATATATATTCAAAAAAACATGTAGAATACGAAACTAGATGCAGAATTTATGAAACATGTATGTTTGTGCTACTTCCAATATATGAAATGCCATCTAAATTCCATAATTCATGATTCCATTATAAACATGCCTTATCATGCCATCTAAATTCCATAATTCATGCCTTGTCTCCCCTCTCTAACCCTAAAAATGCCCTAGGCCCCACCCAAAGAGCAAAAAAACAAAAAAAAAAACAGGAAGCTTCCTGCTGTCCGCGGAAGCGCTCAGGAAGCATGGTCGGAGCGAGGTCGGAAACGAGGTCGAAGCGTGGAGGGCAGAGCTCGGAGCGCTCGAAAGCGAGAAAGCTTCGCACAGTGGCAGGAAGCGTTTTTTTCCTGCCCGAAGCGAGCTTCCAAAAACGCTTCGGCAACGCTTTCGCTCGGAGCGCGAATCTGGAGCCTGACCCGTGGGGGGGGGCGACGCTTCGGCAACTAGGGTTCCACCACCTCTACCCTCCTCAAGTTTTGTGACATACCTCCACAAGGGGGTTAATGAAGCTTTGCCACTATTAACTTCATTATCATCCCCTTCACCACCCTCCTCTCCTTCATTCATTGGGTCACTATGAGAATGACCACTATCATCTTCTTCATTCACATGCCTATTCCCAATCAACACCATGAGAACCAAAAATGGAAGGAAACACCACAGGAAGAACATTTTCTTCAAGTTTTAGATGAACAACCTGCAATAGAATGAGGAGGAAGAGGGAATGGGAAAATGTAGGAGAAGAAAAAAATACAAAAATAACCAAGACATTTTGTGAACAATATTCAACAAAAATACACATTGGGAATACCTATTTTGATCTCCAATGATTTGCAAGTAGATGGAACCCTTTGTTGTCTCCTCCAAGCTCTCACAAATCCTCTTCAAGCTCTCCAACTTTGCTCCAACACCAAGACAACACCAAGAGCTCCTTCCCTCTCCACTCCAACTCAAAGATGAAACAATGAGGAAGAAGAGGGAGAGATTGTGCTTTATCTCCCCTCTCCAACCAATGTTTTAAAACTCGGAACCGAGAATCGAACCGATGGAGGGTCAACTCGGACTGGAACCGAAACCGATAATGAACCGGAGTGGTTTGATTTCAATGAACCGGAATATTAAAAAATACAAAAATAATTACAACTCTAATCATAAAAATTATATTTAACATTCCAAGCTATGATTTCAAACCATTAGAGACATAATATGCAAAGTCTACAATTATATATATATACCATAAACCATGTATGGGTAACAAAATGGCACCATGTGCACTACATAGTAAAGTCTCATAGCACATATCTCTGATTCTGAAACACAATACAATATTAATGAGGCTCTATAGCCTCTCCAATCCAGATTACACAGTCACACTCTGGTTGTCTCTCTCAATGACTCCAGTCTGCAAGCCTTGGTCCTTGGACAACGACCTCCTCAACGTGAAAATTGTAAACGACTCAACCCAGCAAGTTGCAACGAGAGGAATGTCTGAGAGAATTGGGAGGGGGGGCGTATGTATGGGTTTAGCAACGATTTAGGGTTAGGTTTTTTTTTAAATTAATACCCTCATTACCTGTTCAAGCCCGCAGAGAACTGGCATCTAACCGATCGGTTATTGGTCCGGTTTGGTCCGGTTTGTACCAATTTGTACCGGTTTGGTCTAGTTTGGTTCGGTTTGGTAATGAACCGGTCGGTTCAGGACCGGTTTATTACCAAATTGGACCCCGGTTCGAGTTTTGTCCCGGTTCAATATACAGGCTTGGTTGGCCAATCAAACCGGCCGGTTCCGGTTCTAGTTTCGCCGGGTTTAAAAACGTTGTCTCTAACCCTAAAAATGCCCTAGGCCCCACCCAAAAAGCAAGAAAACAAACAAAAAAAAACATAAAACAAGTGACTTTTCCGCCGGTTTTCGGGGAGCGTCGACCAATAAGTGGGAGCAATCGGGGAGCACGGCGAGAGCGATGGCGAAGCGTGGAGCAGGGAGTTCGGAGCACTCGGGAGAAAAAACGAACCGCACAGCGATAGGGAGCGCGAAATTTCAAGTCGAAGCACAGTTTCGAAATTCGGGAGCTCGCTCCCATGGATGCTTCGGCAACGCTCTCGCTCGGAGCGCGTTTTGCCTTGTCGGACCATGGGGGGGGGCGATGCTTTGGCAACCTTGATCATGCCGCATGGTAATTGAAAGATGGATGGGAAACAATAACATTCAAGATGCCAATAGTCTTGAAAACAAAATGCATGTGCCAATGGTCTCGAAAACAAAATGCATGTGATATTGAACAGCCCAACGAGATATCTAGTTCAAGGTACAAGCATTTCCTGATTGAGAATATAGTTTCAATTCAGCAGCCTCCACCCTGGATGGTACTAGAGTAAATCAATAATGTTTTGGCTCCCAGATAGAGGTATATAATGCAATTAAATGGACTCATCCAAGGAAGGGGAAAGAGCGAGAGAGAGAGAGAGAGAGAGAACTCAAGTTAGAAAATTGTTCATAGCCAAATGTCATGGCTATCCAACAGCCATTTAACATTTCAATTCACCAGAATGGAGAGAAGATTACTCAGCTAAGTTTGATTTCTCTGCAATACAAGTTGAAAGTTTCCCTTCTCGAATCTCCAAAAGTGTGAACAAGCTATCTCAAGTGTTTGGGATATTGTTCCTTGCCCACAAGCAAGATTTCGATTGGATCCTATGGTGACAAACTGCAATATAAGGGACAACAAAGTGTCTTTGGGTTCAAGGTCACGTGATTGCTCAAAGTCAGCACGCAAGGCACCATTGCCTTAGAACGCAGCAAAGTCAAACTAGAAAACATCTGAAGCAGAATCTTTTCAATCTTGAAAAGCGAAGCCAAGCTGGTAATCTAGAGCAACAACTCAAGTTTATGGACAATACAAAGCTAAAGGGGTTATAATTAGATTAGGGAACCATTGGATAGAGAAGGCAATGATGCTACCACAATTTATTTCCCATACTTGAAGTGAATACAAGCTTCCAGTGTTACTTTGGTCTTTATGGATTGTCATGTCCCCATTTTGACCCTTGTAATATTTTGGGCTATAATGTAAATATTGTATGCATATTATGTATGATTCCTAGCGTGGAGCTCAAGTCCAAGGCCCCGCTAGTGAACACTCGACCTTGAAGAGGCAGGTATTGGATATTATGCTACCCATGTGCTAGTGAACCATGGGGATGGTAAATATACATTTTAATATATATGCCCACAACTAGCTATGCAATGCAACAAGAGATGGGGGCATGATGTTTACAAGGAATTGGGAGGGAAACATTCAAACCTTGGAGCCAATCAAGTCAATCCAAATGTCAATAAGAGAACCCATCAACCCTAAACTACCCATGTTGACTTTTGTACCCAATCATTTACTCTCCCAAGAATTGGTTGAGGTAGTTAATGCCTTGGGGAATGGGAGGTATGGTTGTCCAAATTCGAGTATGGGCAAGCCACCCAGCATGGAAAATCGCGTTTTGCTTCTTGGGCAAGAAAAGAGCCATGAATTGCTTCCCAAGCCATGATCCATCAACCAGTTTGGCTCTCTCATGAGTTGGGAGCTTGCTGGGCGTTTTTCCCCATTGAAATTCTGTGTTTTCCTTCATTCTCAGTTGGGAGAAGGGCGTTTTTGTGTTATATACCAGT
Source organism: Larix kaempferi (assembly GCA_027924585.1). Classification (NCBI taxonomy): domain Eukaryota; kingdom Viridiplantae; phylum Streptophyta; class Pinopsida; order Pinales; family Pinaceae; genus Larix; species Larix kaempferi. Next base: position 1,786,037 of record BSBM01000133.1, on the reverse strand, counting down.
GGGGAAGAAGGAGAAACCAATTGGGGTTCCATAGAGATCGTTTTTGGTTGTTAAATGCTTAGATAGTTGAGGAGAAATCGTTTTCCTCCCTGTGAATGTTTTTCTCATCCCACAATTCGTTTTGGCTGGAAACGATTTGGGGAAAACGCATGACCATCCTGCTGATTAATCCATTGTTTTGGCTTGAGCTTGAGTGCAAGCATCCAATGTTCAAATGTAGCCTGATAAACCCAGTTGTGGACTGGCTTGGCTCAGATGGAATGATTAATTGGCTGTGTATGAGCTTGAATGCCCCCTTTTCCTTGTAAGAATCATGCCCAGCTCGGGGGGTGGCAGTTGTGTTGAGAGAATTGATGAACACAACTGGCCTATGGTTGGGTGGAACATTGCAGCGACATAGCTAGTTGCTTGGGACAATTACACAATGAAGATGAGTATATTCTTATGTGTATTTAATTTTGCAATGTTATTTCATTATTGACTGTTATGTTTATGCAAAGCAATGCATGTTGGATATGCATGTAGTGGATCTTGATGCTGCTATGTTTATTTGAATTATACACCTGCACATGTGTTTTTGTTTTTATGAATCTAATGAATGGGCTAAGATTATGTGAAAGCCCAGAATTTGGCATCATGTTCCCTTCCTCGAATTGGATCCACAGGAGGGGACGTGACATGGATCAAAATGGAGTGCAAACAAAACATAGGGTAGAAATAAGGGTAAATGATTAGATTCACTTCCATCAGACCTTCACCTCAATTGCTTATGATGCTACTAGAAATGAAGCCAGGGAACTCATCTGGTGTGTTGTGCCAACTAAAATTACTTGGTATGGACAGTCATTGTGGACACCCTTTAGAGGATGACTTGTTCAAGGCTAAGTTGCGTGAAACGGGGAAACGGGGACGAGTTTCCGAAACGGGGACGCGTTGGAAACATGACCCCCCAAAATTTAGGAAACGAAGAAACGCGTATATATATATAGGATGCTTCGAAGCTTTTCCTACACTCTTTGTATACAACATTTGGGAAGCCCGCAACAAAGTTATTTTTAAGAACCAATGGACGCCAGCTAACATCACTTCCCTACTGCTGATACAGAAAACGCAGGAATTAAAAACGGCTCCTAAACAATTCAAAGCGCGAGTGATAAATGAGTTAGTGATAGACAAGAGCCATCCATGGGCATTCTTCGATGGCACAAGGAAAGGGGATCCGCAAATAGGAGGAGCAGGTAGTGTCATTTACCTATCTGAGAATAGGAAAATCTTGATAAAATTTGCTCTAGGGCAAGCTACCAACACCAAAGCTGAGCTTTCTACATTATGGACAGTTCTTAAAATTGCAAGGGATAGGCAGATCCCAAATCTACACATCTTTGGCGATTCAAAAACAGTGATCGATTGGGTTAACGGTGAATGCAATATCAGAGCTCCACATCTTCATAATCTGCTAAAAGAAATCCAAGCTCTGAAGCCCTCGTTCGAAGCAATCTCCTTCTCTCACATTTATAGAGAGCTTAACTCCGAAGCTGATACCCTATCAAAGCAGGCTCTAGCAATCCAACCCAAAATCATAGAAGGAGAGGAGATCTTCAACGGTCAAGTGCTCAATTTTGCCATTCCATTATAGACAGATAGTGTTTCTAGTTTTCCAAAACGTTTTTTGAAGATCTTAGGAAGTCAAAAGATGGAAATAGGCAAACAGAGATGCATTATAGAACCCAGGAGGTAAAAGATCTTCTCAATTTTGCAGAACAGCGATGATAAATTACAGGCACATCAAGATTAAGATGCGTGACTATGTATAAAGCCCTCAATAGACTTTGTAATGCTTATAATGGCATATTTGCAAGCTGATAAAGCTATGAATGTAATTTTGTAAATATATTGGTTAATGAAAATCCTTCAAGGACAATTGACGATCACTCTTTATTTAGAGTGATAGATATTTTCCATTTGGAAGATATATATATATATATATAGGACATTTAAAAAATTGAATGTGAAATCTAAAATGATTTACAGATTAAATCCAAGATTCCAACACAATTAGAAATCATAGTGACATAGTCATAGTCATACAATGATACATGTAACATCACATCACATTTTAGTAGTAATATCCAAAAACAACACATACTAACCATAGATGATTCCATAATACAAGTGGAAATAACCAAAAACAACCTTGATAAATGAGGCTAATACATATATATCCAAAATCAGGCCATATATGAGGCCAATGTTATTTTATAAGGCTTGGAACGGACACTAGAAGCTTCCGGAAATTGCCTAAACCCCTAGCCGGATATTAAAAACTTCTTTAAAAATTTTAAAAATTAACCTTGACTGAGCGTTGACAGGCTAACTTGGACAGAAACGTGCTAAAATGTTGAAAATCGATTTGGAAATGGGTTTCCTTTTTTTGGAAACGGGTTTCCTTTTTTGGAAACAGGTTTCCTTTTTTGGAAACGGGTTTCCTTTTTTGGAAACGGGTTTCCTTCGCGTTCCGTACGCGTTTCCTTGTTTCTGTACGGAAACGGACATGGGACGTGGGGGGGGGGGGGGGCATGTTTCCTGCAACTTAGGTTCAAGGCCCTGCAGAGCATGGACAAGGGCAAATCTCCAGGTTTGGATGGGTTTCATTGTGACTTTTATTTGTCCTCATGGTTTGTGGTTGCTGAAGATTATTTAAGGATGTGTCAAGAAGCTCTTGAATCAAAACATAAGGGAGAACAAATTAAGGCAGTGCTTATCAAACTTATGCCAAATGGGGCAAAAAAAGACACGACAGCAGGTTGGAGACCCATCACCTTGCTTTCTTTTGGTGGGAAGTTGCAATCCAACGGATAGCTTTAAGGTTAAAGTCACATGATTACTTGAAGTTGATGTGCAAAGGAGCATTGTCTTGGAACACAGCTGAGTCAAGCTAGAGAAATCTGGAGCAGGGTTTTTCAATCTTGAAAAGCAGAGACAAGCTGGTCACTGGAGTAACATTTCAGTTTATGAAGAAATCATAGCTAAAGGGGCTAGAATCCGAGGACAGATTAAATGGGACAAAGAGGGCAATGATGCTACAACAATGCACTTCCCATGTTTGAATGAGAACAATAATTTAAATGGATGTTGGTCCTTGAGGAACAACATCGACTGCAGACGGAAGATGGGAAAAATAAGGGAACTCTTTTAGACTCGCTTCCATCGGATCTTCACCTCAATCAGTTGTGATGCTATTAGAAATGAGGCCAAGGAGCTCATCTGGTAAATTTTGTCAATTAAATTTCTCAATTATGAACAGTCTTTCTTGTCCTGCCCCTTAGATAAGGATGAACTGTTCAAGGCCCTGAAGGGCATAGCCAAGGGCAAACCTCCAAGTATGAATGGACTGCCTTGTGAATTTCATTTGTCCTCTAAAACATATGGGAGAACAACTTATAATAGGACTGATCAACTTTGTACCAAATATGACTAAAAGAAACACAGAGGTGGCTTGGAGACCCATCACCTTGCTTAATGTCTCCTACAAAGTGCTCGCCAAAATATTTGCCAACATGATCAAAACCACCGCTGCAAAAGTGGTTGATAAGCAAACGTGGTTATTCAGGATTGTTCCATACTGGACGATCTCATAATAACTGGGGCAAGTATTGGGTGGGCAAGGGAAACTAGGCAAAAAGTGCTCTTCCAAGATAGATTTTGATAAAGCCTGTGATATAATTGAACGTGACTTCATAGATATGTTGAATTGGCTAGGCTTCGTAGCTTCTCAATGCGGGCCGTGAGAACCTTTTTCTCAAATCGTCAAACAGAGTCTGTGTTATGGGCCTTCTCCGAGGCAATCCCCTTCCAATGGTCCAGAAAGGATGCCCTTAAGCTCCCTATCTGTATGGGATCGTAGTAGACAAACTGGAGTGCTTCCCTGAAGCTGCTCATATGCAAGGGCATATCGAAGGTATTCTTCTTCCTGGAGTTGAACAGCCACTCAATCTTCATTTTGCTGATGATTCTGTGCTCAACCAAGATTCTGTTGAAGAAATTTTGGGTAAACAAGGAGAAGACAAAGGCTCTTTATTGTGAGGTAACAAGCCTTTCTTGAATGGCTTGACAGAAAAATGGAAGATTATCCAGGCTAGGTAGATGTACACTGTATGTATAAAAGCACTTTGCAAAATTAAGCATAGATAGAATTCACTGAAATGACAACATAAAGCAACGTTACTTGCATCACAAGTAAGACCAATTTGCAATATTATGGGCGAATTCCCATTTTACTAATGTCATAATAAAATGTCAGAGTTAACCACCCAATACAGAATTACGGAACCCCAATGAACATGCCCATGTGAAAAATCCCCAATTAACATACCCACGTGACTAATCCACCCGAAGCCGGGCTTTTAATTTAATATAATTCAATACATAAGAATTGCGATGAAACTGTCAATTATAAAGCTAAATGTTGCGAAATACAAATGAATTGATGAAACGATTTGTAGAGCTCTGATTGTTACATGCTAGTCTGGCTGTCTGCAATTTAACACAAATTCAATACATAAAATTGTGATGAAACTATCAATTATAAACCTGAATGTTGCGAAAAACAAATGAATTGATCGAACGGATTTGTAGAGCTCTGATTGTTAAAGGCTAATCTGCCTGTCTGGGAGGGCTTGTGGGATTTCTACAGCTGCTGTTAATTTAATGTAAATATAGTTGTACGAGGCACAATTGATTTCGGTGGCCGTGTAACTGAGACCATTCACAGATTCAATTAAGGAAAATTTGCCCAAAACCCATGAAAGCAAGGATTTGATCGTACCACAAATTCAGTCGAATTGCATTAGCTAGATATTGAAGGGATATTCACAGACCGAATTCACGGGAATATAGCCAAAGCAGGCACCATATGCAAGCAATCACAAAATTGAAAGGCACATTGAGAAAACCCCATTTCTATTTAGAAGTTGCGTAGGCACATGGACAAGTAGTGGCCCCATTGACTATTTCTTGAAGCTCAGACCCTTGCTGTTAACGCTCAGATTTTCGCCAGGGGAGGAGGTTAAAAGGTTTTTCTTCACACGAGCTTTTTCTCGGGATGTGGAGCTTTGAGAATTCTTACACCATATAAAAAGGCAAACGAGACCATATAGAGGAAATTGCGCTACACATGGGAATTGATACAGGGCTAATTGCAATAAACTCTCATTTACATGAAATTAAATGTATAGAAACCATTGGTGTACGAACGTGAGCAAGGAGTTCATTTGAAGGTTGCGTAATATTAAAATATGATGAGCGCTTTGTTTTATATTTTTAGTGCTTTTAGTGGAAGGTACTTTTTGTTAAGTGTTTATAAACTTTTTTGTATTTTTTTTCACCCAAGGTAGTGAAGTGCTTTAACATAATATTTTTATGTGGGTTTATCATAAAATAAAAAATTAAAACCAGCATAGATCTGTCTTAAATCCAAATTTGTTTGTGATAAATTTTATTGGTTACTTAATGTGACAAAGTTTGTGCTTATTGGGTTTTATCATGTTTTCTCAATATATGACCGAATTTTAACTTATGTTGTGATTATGTTTGATAATAGATACATGAGTCATGCCTAATCTACAAAGTGTTATTAATCTTTCGTGTTTAATCTACATGGTACTTTTAAAGTTTCTTGCGCAATCACCTACATTACCTTAGCCACATCTATATAATCTTACAATTAAGGAAAATAGTACAAATGTCTTTTCAAATGATCAAAGTTGGCCAATTACATGCCAACTTTAGTGATGAAGTTAGAAACAAACAATTAATTCCATAAATCATGGAATTTGGTACTATTCAAGATAATTTTGTAGGTACCTATGACGATGTTATCCATTTGATTATATAAATGTGGATGCATTCCAATTGTAAATAGATTTATAGATTATAGAGGTTATTATGTTAAATTTTCTGGAATCATATGTGTTGGAGATTAGTGTTGAGAATTGGTTGTCATTGATGTCAACTAAAGATGGTGTCAGGTGTTTTACTGTCAACTAATGTCAAAGAGGATGTCAACTGATTCAGTCTGAGTCATTGATATCAACTGAAGTCAAAGTGGATACAGTGTTCATGCAGAAGTATGAATAAGTTGGAAGCCACTTTGAAGAAGTATATGCGCAAGATGAAGAAGAACGTGAATACCGGAAGTATATGCGCAAATAGTGAAGGGGATAGACATGTATGCAACTTTGGAGTATATCTAGAAGTGCATTCAATCTAAAGATGTGTGTCAAGGATACATCATGCAAATCCAATTCAAGAAAGAACACAAGTAATGTATCCTACAGCATTTGGTCCTTGCGCATAAATCAAGTCCACCAAGTCATACTCTCTCATGTTAGCAAATCGAAGGAGTTGGTTGGACAATGGTACATGTGCTCAAATAGACAAGGAGTTGGTTGAACAAATGGTACAAATGTGCAAGCAAGTCTGAGCATTACTTGGTTAATAGTTGGAAGTGCGCAAGCAGTTATTGGTTGGACAAAATATTGAAAGTGTGCATGCATAGCCAATTAGAATATGCTTTCAGTAAGTGGAACACGTACAAGTTCCTATAAAGGTACAACGGTTGAAGACCATCTATGAGCAAATTCCACAGTCGACGGTACAGTCGGTGCACAAGTCCCATAAGTGATGACAAGTAGAAGTCAAAGACCCACCAAATAGAATTGGTGTATGCGCAGAATTCGCTAAGTATCAATATACCAAGTGCACATTACCCACAAGTGATAAAGCAGCAAAGGTCAAAGACCCACTTAGAAGAAGTTGGAGTATGTGCAAATCCTGCAAAGTATTAACATCAAGGGCGCATTACCCATAAGAGTTGTTGCAACACAAGTCATGGAAACACCAAGATGAAGTAGAAGATTGTGCGCATACAATAAGGAAATGGTACACCACCAAGGTGTGAAGTCCCACTAAGTTGTGGACCTTGAGGGCGCTCGATACATCAGAGATGACATATAAATAGTGCAAATGATGACACGTGGCATATGCACAATCCGTGAAGTATGGAAGAAGGGTGTCACAACCAACTTGTGAAGATACAATCCGTGCAGGACATGTATAAATAGAGATGCAAATTGGAGATTGAAATTAAGCTTGATGGTGAGAGCATAAGAGCTTCGACTGCAAGTTTTAGTTTATTTTTCGGGGCATCAAGGGGCTCGTGGACAGTACAGATGATCTAGTGAAAAGTCGAATGCGCACAAATAGCAGAATGTTTGATGGTGCACAAAATGATGTTGTAGATCTATGATGAATGAGCAAATGTTGAAAGGAAGAAATATTGAAGTATGTGCAAGTGCTTGATGTTTTGAAGGACAGTAATACAATCAACACACTAATAGTCACATATGTTGTAGAAATAGAAGTGTAGAGACAGAACCGAAGTTTATCAGATATTTCACAGTTGTCTAGCTGATGCATATGAACAGAAGTGAAAGTGCACGAAGTTGAGAAATTCATCTGATGTGCAACAACATAAAAAAAGCACGGTCTGATAGATGATCTAAGACAAGTGCATTAAACTGAAAGAACCAATTATTTGATGCTCAGGACGTCGCAGATTATCTGAGAGACTACAACACTTAAATAGAACGGACACATCAGAATGTGCGCAGTTCCTTCTGTTACTAGTGCTTCATTTCTGAACAACAAACTATCAATTGAAAGCACAGTATCAATTGATCATTGCAGTCACGAAGAGCAGATCGTTGAATCAGAAACGCAGACTGCAGAATCAGTAGAGCACACAGTACATGAAGTAAGTCATCAGCAAAAGTGTGAGTTTAGAGGAATGAGAAGTCAAGTGATGTATGCAGCACAGTGACAGAGTACAATCTGCATATGAAGGTGTGCACTGCAGAATTATCATCAGAAGTGCACAGAGTTGAAGTTTAGTAAGGCAGTAAGATATATTTGACATCACGGCGATCGGATGAGGCAAGGAGACATGGACTTGCAGCTTCCTTCAGGTTGGTGCATGTAAAACAAAGAAGACAAGGGGTTGATGCCTCCTTCTAGTTGGTGTTGGAGAAACACAGGGAGCAGAAGCTTCCTTCAGGTCAGTACCTATAAAACTAGGGGGTTGGTGCCTCCTTCCAGTTGGTGTTGGTAAACATAGGAAGTCGATACTTCCTTAAACGTATTCTTTCTCATTATAAAGAAGCATTATGTGGTTTTCTCCCGTTTGGGTTTACACATAAAAATCTTGTGTATCATGTGTTGTTTATGCGGTGCATATATGTGTGGATGTTTATTTGCTGATGCATAACAAAAGATAAAGATTAAGTAAAGGTTAATATGTTAAAAGAAGGTAAAAATCGCTAATAACTGTGCTAATATTGATTCACCCCCCCTCTCATTATTAATCGATTCCAACAATTGGTATTAGAGCAAGTGTCTTTAGTAATAGATTAACATCTAGAAGATAGATCATTGCGCAGAAATGGATAAGCAAGAAGGCCTTTCTACAAACAGATCACCAAGGTTCGACGACACCAATTACATTTTCTAGAAGGTACATATGGAATTTTATTTGCAATCATTGGGAGCAAATGTTTGGCAATCTATCGTCGATGGTTATGATGTCCCAATAGTTGTACTAACCAATCTGGTGCAAAGGAGACTCTATGAAAACAATGCTAGAGCCAAAAATGCTCTGCTATGTGGTTTGACAGGTGACGAATTCATCAAGGTTATGCATTGTGCATCTGCCAAGGAGATTTGGGACAAACTCAAAGGTATATACGAAGGCGATGACAAAGTAAAGAAAGTGAAGCTGCAAAACTCCTCTGGGTAGTTTGAATCTCTGAGAATGAAAGATGAAGAGAGCATCACATCCTACTTCCTAAGAGTATATGTGATAGTTGATGCTATCAAGAGTCTTGGGGTCACTCTGGACGAAGAATCAATTGTACAGAAGATATTGAGAACTTTGCCTCAAAGACTCAAAGCGAAGGTATCTGTGTTAGTGGATCAAAATAATCTTGAAGAACTAACAAAGGATGAGCTTCATGGGATTCTCAATGCATATGAGATGAGAACTGAGAAAGAGACTCCCATCAGAAAAGAAGTTGCCTTTAAAGCCATAGGAAAGGACAAGCATGATCATGACAAAGAATGTTGTGATGAATCAGATGATGAAGAATCAAACTTTGTCAAGAAGCTGAAAAGAGGATGAGGCAAGTACAAGGACAAGTTTCCCTTTAAATGTTTCAGATGTGGAGGAGTAGGTCATTATGCCTCAAATTGTCCTTACAAGGAAAATGGAGACAACAATAGTGATGAGGAATCTAGCTCATACGATTGAAATATTTCACGCTCACAACATAGACCTAAGAACAAAAGGAGGATTCCAAAACAGAGGAAGAGTCTATACACCGAAGAAGGAAGCAATGCATCTGAAGAAAATGACTGCGACAAAGAACCCAAAGAATTACTTTTCATGGCTCATGTAGTGTAAGAAATCAAGAAGAACAGTTCAAAGAACACTCCAGTTGCACAAAGCAAGCCAAGATCACTAGACAAGTATTTTTTAGTGGATCGTTCAAAACATCTCCAAAGCAAGTCACACCTCCAAAACCTGTTGAAGAGGTCAAGACTAACAGACAATCTGAAGATGAAGACACTACAAACATTGATTGGGAAGTTGAATTGATAAGTGCCTTGAACGAGTTAAAGAAGACTAAGAAGAAGAATAAGATATTGCAGGAACAACTGTCAAAGTATGAAGAGTAGGACAGGTCAGGCCAGGGATCTGTTGGTGCATATATTCGTGAAAGGTTAACTAGCTATGAGACTCAACTAAGTTGTGCACAAGAAAAGGTTCTAGTACTTGAGAAAGAGAAATATGTATTAAGAACTTCACTGGAGGGATTGGGGCAGGAAATAAAAAAGATGTCTAATCAACTTGAGGAAAAGGATAAAGAGATATTATGTTTAGAAGATAAGTTGACTGAGATAAAGGGAAAGAAACAAGTCTGTATTGATCTCATCTCTGCGCACATTCAGGAAGTGACAAGACAAAATCTGAAGAAGAAGTGCAAAACAAGTTAAAAGACATCACGACAATATTGAACATGATTATGAAGGATCAGAGGCCACCGGAAGACAAAACAGGTCTTGGTTATGCAAAGACACCAAAGAAGATCTACAACAGAGAACATTGCTCAAGTCATGATAAGAATTTCAGGTATGATGGCTCCTTTAGTCACAATTATTTTCAATGTACAAACCAAAGAAGGATCAATAGAGTGAAGTGCACAAGATGCAGTCGTTTTGGTCACATTGAAAAATACTGTCAAACTGTGAGATGTTACGCATGCGACTGCTTCCGACACAAAGCTATGTACTGTCGAAGAGTAGTAAACTATCATGATGAAGGTTTGTTACGCAAAGACTATGACACTCAAAGTGACTTTAGTGGAAAATCTCAAGAGCATAATCAAAGCAGAAAAGCGCACAACAAGGCTTGGGTAAGTAAATCTCCTCAGAAGTGCATTGAAGATGCACACAATCCAAGCGCAACAAGCAATTGTTGCTTCTCTGGCTAGTCTCATAAGGACTATGTGATACCCTTGAGTTCAACATGATGCATCTTAAAGAATTCAAGGGGATGTTAGTTAGGATGTTAGGATTGCGTGATGTGTGGTTAGAAGTGTCTAAAGTTAAAATGTGTTCATTATGTTCGCACATGATTAATTGATTATGTCGCAAAAAGGGAAGTTTGCATGCATACATTTATCTTGCATATCATATATTACAGAACAAAGAAGCATCACATTGAGCTCAATGGCACAAATACAAGCAGAAGATCTTTACATGTAGAATTATATATTGGTGGAAGCTATGAAATTGCGCAAAACAAATCTTTTCATTACATTCAAAAATTGGGCATGATTACAAAAAATTGCATGGTTCAAGACTCCATGACGAAGCCATGAATGGCATACACAAGAAGGATGATATAAGAGGAAAAATTGAGAAAAAGCTGAAGCATTATACAGCCATCGTTCGAGGTCGAGTTCAATTTCTATCCAGTTCGCAAGACGTAACTCCAAATCCACTGGAACCAGGGTTGTGCATTCAGAAGCAGGGTGTAGAGGAAGAAGCTGCAGAGTTGCAAATGATGACCGTTCACCATTATGAGACCGAAGACAAGACAATTCATCCAGAATATGTTGCTGCCAACGCTCCAGATTATCAACCCAATAAGTCAGAAGAATTAGCTTCTCATAATGTCTGTGATTTATCTAAGACTAAGATTATTGATGAAGAATATGGTTGTCATGCACTTGTTGCTACCAGGAACCCATGTCAGTTCTCAAGTGTAAAAAATCAGTCTGTTGAGTCTGAACGGAAAGACGCACATTCTCAAGGGAACTAGTTACTTTGTGATAAAAGGAATCCATTAGAAGGAACAGAAAGAACTAGAGGTCAGGTCAAACAACAAATGTAAGATGACGGTACGATATGGAAATGCAAGGATGCAAGAAGTGATGAACCATACATTGCTCGCAGACAACTTATAGAATCCATTGAAGGATGTTCACGCGCATGCAATTAGCTGTTGAGAAAGGCATTCAATGTCGCACAACGTCGAAGAAGGTGGTGGAGTCACCAAAATTAAATGTTGGACTTAATGAGCTTTTGGAAATAGTACAAAAAGGTGGAAATTCGATTCATTGCACCATACGATAAAGAATGTTTCGTTAAAAGGTTTGAGTATGGATGCGACACGTCATTATTACCACATGAACTGAATGTCATGTCCGATCCTATGCCGAGTTGGACGATGAATGAAAAACGTGCCAAATATTTGGTTGTCTTGGCAAAAGATGTGACAACACTAAATGCGACAAGGTCCTGTGACAGCGTAGTAAATGCGACATGTAAAGCAGTCGGGTGCATAAACCATAATGAAAAATCAGTGAAGGACTGACTTCGGCAAGAACCACTGCGCAAGGAAAGTTGAGTTATTGTGACAGGAACATGAGATCAAGGTAAAGGAGCAATGTAACATCCTTATCAGAAAAACAATCAAAGATAATTATGAAAGCATATATGTACAGAATCCCTACAAAGCAACGAAGCATGATGGCAGGGGGATTCATCTCTCGATACAGTCGTGATAAACGCTAGTGCAAAAAAAACAAGAGGAACTCATATATCGCAAAAAGAATGGCACCTCTTTTCCATTGATCTCAAATGGGGATAAATGCATGAAGCTGAGGCATGAAATGCACATCATAAGATGACATCAGCATGATAGAATGAAAGGAGAGATGCATGAAGTTGTTATAAGCAATCCATGAAGTCGGCGGGATGGAAAGGGAAGAATTGCAGACAAGAAAAATAAATAGCATGAAGACCTAGCAGATGTGAAAGAGCATGAAGCCTTAGCAGATGTGAAAGAGTGTGAAGATAACTGAACATATGGTCTGCACAGATGAAACAAAAAGCAGAATGCAATCGCAGTAGCCACAAGCACAAAGAACACAGGGAGAGCACTGTGACAAAGTACATATGAAGCATACAATTCAAAGAAGATCAGGTACAACTTCATAAGGTGTTGACATCAATGCCAAAGGGGGAGATTGTTGAGCATTGGTTTTCATTGATTTCAACTAAAGATGATTTCAGGTGTTTGACTGTCAACTAATGTCAAAGAGGATGTCAATTGATTCGATCTGAGTCATTGATATCAACTAAAGTCAAAGTGGATATAGTATTCCTGCAGAAGTATGAAGAAGTTGGAAGCCACTTTGAAGCAGTATATGCGCAAGATGAAGAAGAACATGAATACCATAAGTATATGCGCAAATAGTGAAGGTGATAGACATGTATGCAACTTTAGATTATATCTATAAGTGCATTTAGTATGAAGATGTGTGTCAAGGATACATCATGCAAATCCAATTCAAGAAAGAACACAAGTAATGTATCCTACAACATTTGGTCCTTGCGCATAAATCAAGTCCACCAAGTCATACTCTCTCATGTTAGAAAATTGAAGGTGTTGGTTGGACAATGGTACATGTGCTCAAACAACCAAGGAGTTGGTTGAAAAAATGGTACAAGTTTGCAAGCAAGTCTGAGCATTGCTTGGTTAATAGTTGGAAGTGTGCAAGCAGTTATTGGTTGGACAATCCTGAAACTGCGCATGCATATCCAATTAGAAGATGTTTTTTGTAAGTGGAACACGCACAAGTTCCTAGAAAGGTACAACGGTTGAAGACCATCTATGAGAAAATTCCACAGCCGACGGTACAATAGGTGCGCAAGTCCCACAAGTGATGACAAGCAGAAGTCAAAGACCCACCAAATAGAAGTTGGTGTCTGCGCAAAATTCGCTAAGTATCAATATACCAAGTGCGCATTACCCACAAGTGATAAAGAGACAAAGTTAAAAGACCCACTTAGAAGAAGTTGGAGTATGTGCAGATCCCGCAAAGTATTGACATCAAAGGCGCATTACCCATAAGAGTTGGTACAACACAAGTCATGGACACACCAAGGTGAAGTAGAAGATTGCGCACATACAGTAAGGCAATGGTACACCACCAAGGTGTGAAGTCCCACTAAGTTGTGGACCTTGAGGGCGCTTGATACATCAGAGATGACACATCAATAGCGCAAACGATGACACGTGGCATATGCACAATCCGTAAAGTATGGAAGAAGGATGTCACTACCAACTTGTGAAGATACAATCCGTGCAAGACATGTATAAATAGAGATGCAAGTTGGAGATTGAAATTAAGCTTGATGGAGAGAGCATAAGATCTTCAAGTGCAAGTTTCAAAAAAAAATTCGGGATCAAGGGGCTCGTGGACTGTACATATGATCTAGCAAAGAGTTGAATGCTCACATACAATAGTATGTGCAAGTGCTTGATGTTTTGAAAGACGGTAATACAATCAACACGTTGATAGTCATAGATGTTGTAGAGACAGAAGTGTATATATAGAACCGAAGTTTGTCAAATATTGCGTAGATGTCTAGCTGATGCATATGAACAGAAGTGAAAGTGTGCAAAGTTGAGAACTCCATTTGATGCGCAACAACATAACAGTAGAAGGATCCAATAGGCACATCATGATGCAGATGATTTGAGACAAGTGTGTTAAACTGAATGGACCAATTTTTTGATGCATAGGATGTCGCATATTATTTGAGAGACTACAACACTTAAATAGAACAGACACATCAGAAAGTGTGCAGTTCCTTCTGTTACTAGTGCTTCATTTCTGAACATCAAACTATTAATTGAAAACACAATATCAGTTGATCATTACAATCACGGATTGCAGATTGTTGAACCAAAAAGGCAAACTTCAGAATCAACAGAGCACACAGTACATGAAGTAAGTCATCAACAGATGTGTGAGTTGAGAGGAATGAGAAGTAAAGTGATGTATGCAGTGCAATGATAGAGTACAGTCTGCATACAAAGGTGCACATTGCAAAATTATCATCAGAAGTGCGCAGAGTTGAAGTTCAGTAAGGCAGTAAGATATATTGGACATTAGGGCGGTCGGACGGGGCAAGGAGACATGGAGTTGCAGCTTCCTTCAGGTTGGTGCCTGCAAAACAAAGAAGATAGGGGGTCGATGCCTCCTTCGCGTTGGTGCTTCCTTGAATGTATTCTTTCTCATTATAAAGAAGCATTATGTGGTTTTCTCCCGTTTGGGTTTCCACGTAAAAATCATGTGTGTTATGTGTTGTTTATGTGGTGCATATATGTGTGAATGTTTATTTACGGATGCATAACAAAAGATAAAGATTAAGTAAAGGTTAATATGTTAAAAGAAGGTAAAAAACGCTAATAACTGCGCTAATACTGATTCACCCCCCCTCTCGGTATTAAATCGATTCCAACATTTAGAGTTCAATTACATTTTGATAGACACTCTATCCATCATCAAAATATCAATAAAGCTTTAAAAATATAGAAAATATTCAGCGTTGATTATGTATAGGAAGATGAAATAGTTATTACAGTTAAGGTAGAAAAGTGTTTAAAAAAAAAAATCAAAGTAAAGGATACAGTAATCGGTGCAAATTGTTAAAAAACCCCATGGTTAGAAGAAAAGTTAAAATATAAGGAATAACTTTAAAATGTGAAAAGGGGATCTAAAAATAAGGATAATACAATGGTTAAATAAAGTCGGATAAAGTATAAGACATAAGCCTTAAAATAAGAATAAAGTTTGAAATAAAAGGATAAAGTTCAAATGGTTATAATTAGACTTAAACAAAAAGAGGGTATACAATAGATAGAGTAAGTGAATAAAGAGAAATTAAACTAGTAGTCTAAACAGGCGACCATTTTGCCTCTTTCCAACAACATTTCTGGTAGGATTTTGACGAAATCTAGGAATAATTTTTTAAATTCTCATAAATCAGTGTTCAAATTGCTTAATCGGGATACCATAAGGGTATTCAAGGTCATTGAATTCATTTATACATTCAAAACTATGATTTTAATAACACAAAATCCAAAAAATTTAAAAATGAATTGCCAGATTCCGATCAAAATTTGCGAAAAGGCGAAATCATTGCACGTTTATGATTAAATAAATTATAAATGATTAAAATATTTGAAGGATAATGATTTCAAGATCATAATATTAAAGATATAACGAAGAAAATGTGGAGGAGGATTGGATAAAAAAGGCCCGGGAATTTGAATGCAAATACAAGACCAATAGATGGCAAAGGAGGGTAGATGATTGAATAAGGAGGGGGAAAAGGTTCGGAAGGACAAGGAAAAGAGTAATATGAAAAAAAAGAGGTAAGACAAGAGTTAACGGTTAAGATGGTGAATTACTGGTTTCCAATACTTACTTAACTTATAACCATTTTCACGATTAAATTTGTTTGGGTGCTCTTCTATTTCTAGAGCTTATCTAATAAGGCAAGAGGAATAATGGGAGGTAGAAGCAAGGATTTTAGTTTGATCAAAGTATATGAGGTGTTTAGTGTTGAATGAGTGTTCTGCTATAGTTGATTTATTGAGGCGATTATGATTAGTATTTGTAATGTCCTCTTTAAGGCACACATGTATGGATCTTCTAGTTTGTCCAATGTAGGTTTTCCTACAAGAACATGGAATTTGGTAAACCCCTTGGGAGAGAAAAGGGTTGGGATCTAAACTCCAACACAACATGATTCCAAAAATTTAGACATAATAATTAATTTTTGTGAAAATCTCCACGCTTAAATTATAGAGGTTTCACAATTTTACATTTTATGTGTCTCTACTAAGTGATTCTCATAACTTGAACCATAGTGATTTTTTACATCACTTGCTATCGGGTCGCCCCTTTTAGCACATTCTTCATACTTGAATTATATGTGCAATGGAGTCAATTCCTTCTATTCTAATGTATTATCCATTTAGGACCATCCTTTTTTAATCCCACATCTATGTTCATGCTCTCATATATGTTACTTAATTTGCAAAAGTAACATTATTGCACTCTAAAATTTGGTTTTGATTCACTTTGACATCTTATCAATGTCTTCATTAATTACAAAACCTGTTTTACAGTTAAATCACATTAAGTTTTTGCTTGGTCAAGTTGTTGTTTACATCAATTTATAAATTAAATGTGATTAACAAATCATGATCATCATGGTTGTAGTGCTTTAGTGCAAATCACATTCTTGATCAATCTCACAAATTCAAGAGAAATGTGAGCCAATAATCTTAATCTTAATGTGAGAAAGACACAAGTTATCTAAGATTTGCAAGATCCAAAGCCTTCTACAAGAGAAGTAATTATCTATTGATATCCATGAATAAAATTACATGATAATGTCTGAATTTATAGCAATGCAGGAGGTCCCTGCCCAACAAAAAGTAAGAATAGTTGGGCAAATGAAAATGATTATGTGATCTTACAACTCACAAAGGATAAATGCAATGGAACTATATGCATTGGAAAAATAAAAACACTAACACCCCCCATAACCAAAACGTAGCCTTGAAAAAATAAAAACACTAACACCCTCCCATAAGCAAAACATAGTGAGTTTACAAAGAAGAAAAAAATGGATTCCGACAACTAGGCCTGATGAGGTACCCAAATACAAACTCTCATAAACAGAGAAAAGGAGAAAAACTCGTAGGAAAAAAATCCTCCCCAAAAGAGAGAAAACATCATAAACAAAAACTAAAGGTGGGAGGACTCGAGATGACCCACCCAAGGACAACTTCCTTCACCCCAAGCATCAATCATAACTAAAGAAAATGCGGAGAGGTCAAAGGTTTAGTGAAGATGTCTACAAGTTTCCCTTTAGTAGGAAAGTACTCCAAGCTAAGAACACCATCCTGGATGAGTCATCGAATGAAGTGCATGTGAATCTCAATGTGCTTTGTCCTTCTATGCTTAATTGGGTTGCGAGAGATGTGTATGGCACTTTGATTATCACACCAAAGAGTTGTTAATTTTTCGGTAATTTCATTCCATTATCATTCAAGATCATTCAGAGAATAACATGTACAACATATCTACAACATATCGATCATAGACACAATAGCAATCACACAAGAGACACAGAGTTTCACCGGGGAAAACCAAGCAGGTGAAAAACCCCACAACTTCCTTAGAGATAGAATAAACCCTAATACAAGATCACAAGGATCAAACCTAATAAGATGTATCTAGAAGATGCTCCTCCTCCTCCACATGTGCACCACTTTCTCTCTTATCTATGCGAGCTTGAGAAGTGAGTGAATGAATAAAATAAGAGACACAACCTCTCTATTTATACACTGACTTGACCTGACAATAAATCACTAGGGCCGACTTGCTAATCAAGTCTAATAACCCATCAATACAAATGACGACACTTACAATGTAACTTGCGACACTTGCAAATACAAATGACGACATTTCCAATCAGAGGAATAATACATCTCTGTTGGATATACAATAAAGTACAAATGTAATATACAAGTGAATATCTTCCGAAGTTACAAATACCTCAACACTCCCTCTTAACTAGGAAGGTATTCTCTATACACAGGTCATCAATACATATTGGCGCAAGTCTTCAATTCTGGAGTTGGATCATCATCATTGGATTACGGAGCATCATCATAATCACTGCTGCTGTACTCGACATCTCGATCACTGGGCTATCTCTAAATTCTTCTTGTCATAGGAAGTTCTATAGAGCCAGCCCTTTTTCAGGCTGGATGTAGGCCCAACACCTGTAGGTCTTCATCAACATTGGCCATACTGTGGAATCCTCATGACTTATTACATGCGTCAGAAAACCTTGAAAGAGTATCCCAGGATCCTTTATGTGCCTAAGCACGACCGGCAAGATCTCCCAGGGTGCTATTACATGTGACCCCACCACAAACCCTCGAAAGAGCATCCTAGGACTGATTACGAGCATACTGCTCAACCTATCGGATCTCCCAGGGCGCTATTACATGTGGTCACCACAAAACCTCGAAAGAGCATCCCAGGACTGATTACGAGCATACAACTCAACCTATCAGATCTCCCAAGGCGATATTACATGTGGTCATGGAGAAACCTCGAAAGAGCATCCCTGGACTGATTACGAGCGTATTACTCAACCTATCGGATCTCCCAGGGTGCTATTATATGCCATAGGACAA
The DNA here is from genome assembly GCA_027924585.1 of Larix kaempferi. Classification (NCBI taxonomy): domain Eukaryota; kingdom Viridiplantae; phylum Streptophyta; class Pinopsida; order Pinales; family Pinaceae; genus Larix; species Larix kaempferi. The sequence goes on along the minus strand of BSBM01000133.1, from coordinate 1,767,343 downwards.
AACCTCGAAAGAGCATTTTCCAGATATCCCAGGGTGCTATTATATGCCATAGGCAAAACCTCGAAAGAGTATCTGCAAATCTCCCAGGGCACTATTATATGTCCTCCTAAGCAAAACCTCGAAAGAGCATTTGCTAGATATCCCAGGGCACTATTATATGCCATAGGCAAAACCTCGAAAGAGTATCTGCAAATCTCCTAAGGCGCTATTATATGCTTATCTGCACAACCTGTCCACGGCCACAGAGTATCAACCTAATACTCACCATACATCATCCTGATCATCATCATAGCATCGTCCTGATGCATGTCATCCAGAGTATCATCCTGATACTCATCACACATGATCATCCTGATCATCGTCACTGCATCGTCCTGATGCATGTCATCCAGAGCATCGTCCTGATACTCATCACACATGATCATCCTGATCATCGTCACTGCATCGTCCTGATGCATGTCATCCAGAGCCTCATCCTGATACTCATCACACATGATCATCCTGATCATCGCCACTGCATCGTCCTGATGCATGTCATCCAGAGAATCGTCCTGATACTCATCACACATGATCATCCTGATCATCGTCACTGCATCGTCCTGATGCATGTCATCCAGAGCATCGTCCTGATACTCATCACACATGATCATCCTAATCATCGTCACTGCATCGTCCTGATGCATGTCATCATACATGATCCAACTGATCATACAAAGCATCCAACTGATGCATATCCAAATACATGATCCAACTGATCATACAAAACAGTAGCTTGAGCATCGTCCTGATGCTCATCACACAACGCTTACATCCACAACCATGGGAAGGATCCTCCTATCACCATGTTTGGAATGGCTCCTGCAAATGTGTCCCATCACTTCTTCCTCGAAGTATCTTCTATCTGAAGAACACCAAGACTCTCTCTGAAGTACTCAAACTTCGCTCTGGCTATTGGTTTAGTCAACACATCTACAACTTGCTCATCCGACGCAACATACAGGAGCTTCATTGCTCCTCTCTGCACCATATCCCTGATATAGTGATATTTGATCTCGATTTGCTTCGACCTGTCATGGATCACTGGGTTCTCTGACAACTTCACACAACTCTGGTTGTCACAAAAGATACCAATAGCATCCAATGGGAGATCAAATAACTCAGACAATAGCTTCCTAAGCCATATTGCCTCACAACTAGCCGAACAAGCTGCAACATACTCTGCTTCGGCTGTACTCGGTGCTACGTAGGACTGCTTCCTATTAAACCAAGAGATCACACCTGATCCCATACTGAAGCAACACCCAGAAGTGCTCTTCCTATCTGCAGCACTTCCTGCCCAATCTGAATCAACATAACCCTCCAGGTTAAACTTTTGATTCGCATCATACTTGAGCCCATAATCAACCATACCCTTCAGGTACCTCAGAATATGCTTTACAGCAACCAGGTGAACACTTCTTGGATCCGTCAGGAACTCGCTCAATGTGTTCACCGCAAAGCAAATATATGGTCTCGTGTTCGTCAAGTACATTAAGGACCCAATCATCTGATGATACACCGTGACATCAACATGATCAAATGAAGCATCACACAGAAGCTTCAGGTTCAATGCCATAGGTGTGGGCATGGCCTTGCAGTCCATCATCCCGAACCGCTTTAGGATCTCTACTGCATACTTCCCTTGTCCAAGGAAGATTCCATCTGCACTCTACCACACCTCCATGCCTAGAAGGTAGTGCATCATCCCCAAGTCCTTCATCTCGAACTCGGCAGCAAGCTTCCTCTTTGTATTGGAAATCAATCTATCCTCACCTATAAAAAACAGGTCATCCACATACAATAGTAGTATCACTGGATTGCCTTCCTCAACCTTGTAGTAAAGGTTGGAATCCGCTTTACTCTTGGTAAAGCCCAAACTGGATAGAAAGCTATTTATCCTACCATACCAAGTCATAGGAGCTTGCTTCAAGCCATACAAGGCTTTCTTTAATCTACACACATATGACTCCCTGTCATGTGTCTCAAACCCGAGTGGCTACTCCACATATGCTTCCTCTTCGACTACACCATTCAAGAAAGCTGTCTTGACATCCATCTGGTGTATCTTCCACTTCATCACTGCAGCCAGAGCAAGTATTGTACTGATGGAAGTGTATCTGGCTACAGGAGCAAAAGTCTCTTCATAGTCTATTCCCTCTTTCTGGGAGAAGCCACGAGCTACAAACCTCTCCTTATGTTTCTCTATGCTACCATCTGCAGCATGCTTGATCTTATAGATCCACTTGGAAGTCACAACAGACTTCCCTTCAGGTCTTGGGACCACATCCCAAACATCATTCTTCATGATCAACTGGTATTCCTCGACCATGGCATCCTATACTGTATCCTGTATCCTGGGAACTTCATATTCTTCAATATCTTCAATTGATAGTTTGAACTTCGTTGTTGGAACAAATGTTGTAGTCCTTCTTTTGTAGGTGATTGTACACGATCTTTCCTACAAGTCAAATTCAATTGCATGATTAGAAACTTTTCATAGTTTTCAGAACAAAATCTTACACATAAAGACATATGTCATACAGTCATGCAATTATCTTAGCCAATGCTTCAATACAACATTTATCCATATCCCGTAACTTTCTAGATGCCTTCCATCTCTACTAGAACATTATTAAGAGTGTGCACAACTCCCAACATGTCAGCAAAGAGGTTTCATTCTAGATAAGTAGCAATGGAATGTTGTACAGTACCATAGGCCACTTACCCATTACATGCATAATAGTAGTATCTTGTTCATTAATGCAACTATTCTACAATGCATAATATACATCCTAAATCTAGGAACATGAGTATGTACATGAATTAACAACATCATTTAAATAATCATATATATAGGAAATAACAATTTAAATACTTATCTTTGTTTAGTTTTTGCGTGGACTCCCTCTCAATCTTTGCTTTCTTGCAGGAACCACTGGAGTCTCTGATAGTGTGCACCTTAACCAATGCTGAAAATGGATGAGAGGTTCATCCATAGATTATTTGTCTTCCGGAGTAGTTTCTGCTGAAGTGAATTCTCCACCATTGTTGGATATGAAGGTCTTTATCTTCTTTTCTGTGTGGTTTTCTATCAAGGCTTTGAATTCCTTGAATTTGTTGAATACTTCATCTTTGTTCTTCAAGAAATAAATCCAAGTTTTCCTAGATAAATCATCAATGAAAGAACCATAGTATACATACCCACTCAAAGATATGGATGACATCGGACTGCATACATCGGAGTGGATAATTCCTTTTTCCTTACTTGCTTGTAAATGCCTTCTTTGTGTTCTTTCCTTTTGCAAATCCTTTGCAAACATCTTCATACTTTGACTAAATTTCAGGAAGACCTTCTACTGCTTTGCTTGCAATTGGTAGTGCTCTATAATGCACATGTGCAAGCCTTCTATGCCAAAGTTCACTTGACTCCATAGATTCATGTACCATGGCATGTTCAGGTTGTCCCTTCAATTTGTACAATCCTCCCTCTTGCTCTCCAATCACTATTGCATCATCTATGGTCTTACCCTTTGGCCACATGAGTACTTGGCCATCCACAAATTCAACTCTAACCCCTTTTTCATCCAAAGATGATATGGATAGGAGATTCTTCTTGAGCCCAGGTACATATAGAACATCTTTCATCTTCAAAGACTTCCCAAAGTCTAGTTTGTAGGAGGCTTCACCACTTCCTTTGATAGGATATTGATAGTCATCCCCAAGTTTCACTTTATGAGGTGACTCATGTTCAGATAGATCTACAAAGGATTCTTTAAACCCAGTCATGTGTTTGGAAGCCCCATTATCAATAAGCCAATCATCACATCCATGAGATATAGTACCTGTGAGGGCAGAGATTAGAACATATTCATCTTCACTTGATGAGTCATCACTTTCTGCTCTAGTCTTCTTCTTGGGACGTTCATCATCCTCAACAACATGATCATGATATCTCTTCTTGTTGTTCTTCTTCTTCTTGTTGAATTTGTTGTTGTTGTTGCTCTTTTTGTTCTTAGGACAATCTGAGGAGAAATGTCCCTTCTGATTACATGTAAAGCATCTCAGATCTTTCTTATCTCTATGATAATGGTGGTGTGAAGATCTATTGTTATGAGATGGCTCCCTCTTGGACTTACTCTTCTTGGTATGTGTTGTAAGAGCTTGATCTTCATTCCCCATCTTTTCTTCTCGGGCTACAATCCTAGCTTCTTCTTGTGAACATTCCTCCCACAGTCTACTGAAAGAGATCAATTTCCTTCTTGCATAGATTCCTTGGATGAAGGAGTCCCATGACCTAGGTAGGCCATTCAATGTGGTCATTACAATTTCACCATTATCCACTACTTCATCCACAACTTCAAGTTGTTCCTTGATTTGAGAGACTTTAGAAAAATATGATTGAATGGTGTCTCCATTATGAAGCTTTACCCCTTTCAATTGGTTCTGCAGAGTCATCTTCCGATTTATGTTCTTTCCTTCAAACAACTTGGTCAAGGAGTCAAACATCTCCTTAGGTGTCTTTAGGGAAGACACATGAGGTATGAGAGGGTCTTTGATAGAATCAACAATGATTCTCTTAGCCTTGACCAGGTTCTTCTTGTGTAAGGCTTTAGCCTCTTCTCCCTCTAGGACGGGAACCTCTTCACTTATGTAAGTGTCCAACTCATTCTCTTCTAGGATTAACCCAATCCTATACTCCCAGGCTCGGAAGTTATCAGCCCCTTCAAGCTTATCCTCAATCTTGGTGTGGTGAGACATCTTAAAGAGTACTTCAAATGGAAATAGAAAATATTTAGGTCTTACCACTTGATTTGTTGAAAACTGGATCTGGAGCTGGATTAGGGTTTGTCAGAGAAACCCTAAAAATTCAAAATTTGAATTTCAAACTTCTGAAAGGATAGAAAGATGCGCCTTGCCGAGCTGGTCAAGCTGGTATACTCAGAATTTGAAATCTGCAAATTTTCACCCCTCAAAATTGCTTTTGAAATTTCTGAATTCACTAGACAGGACCCAAACTAGGGTTTGATTTTCCCGGAGCTTCACCCAACCAAAAAGTTCGATCCAAAGCTCTAAAATTCGATTTTTCAGAGGAGCTTCCAGCTGTGGTCTCAGATTTCAGAAATTCCAATTTTTGCAGAAACCCTAATTTTTAGGTCAAAAACTAAAAATGCTCAGAATTGAATTCTGTCTCGATAGAAATATGCGCCCTTGCTAGGAGAGTCAATCTATACTTTTGACTTTGATGATATGTGGAGAGAAACCTAAATATTAAGAAGCCCTAGCTTCTGCAGTTGCATAGTGCCTTCTTCTTAGGTCAACTCTGATACCATGTTAATTTTTCGATAATTTCATTCCATTATCATTCAGGATCACTAAGAGAATAACATGTACAACATATCTATAGCATATCAATCATAGACACCATAGCAATCACACAAGAGACACAGAGTTTCACTGGGGAAAACCAAGAAGTTGAAAAACCTCGCAACTTACTTAGAGATAGAATAAACCCTAATATAAGATCACAAGGATCAAACCCAATAAGATGTCTCTAGCAGATGCTCCTCCTCCACATGTGTGCCACTTTCTCTCTCAGCTATGCGAGCTTGAGAAGTGAGTGAATGAATCAAATGAGAGACACAACCTCTCTATTTATACATTGACTTGACCTGCCAATAAATCATTGGGGCCGACTTGCTAATCAAGTCTAATAACCCATCAATACAAATGACGACACTTACAATGTAACTTGCGACACTTGCAAATACAAATGACTACACTTCCAATCAGAGGAATAATACATCTCTATTGGATATACAATAAAGTACAAATGTAATATACAAGTGAATATCTTCTGAAGTTACAAATACATCAACAAGAGTAGTGGGATGATCCTACGAAATGCCAAACTCTGTCAATATTTATCAAATCCAAAGATCTTCTTGACTAGCAAGAACTACAACATGATGATCATCTTTCGCAGAAGATAATGCAATGGTTGATTGCTTCTTACAAGACTAGGCAATAGGAGTTGACCCAAGATAATAAACAAAACCATATGTGGGATTTCGATCATCAATGGAACCATCCCAATTAGAATCAGTAAAACCTTGAAGTTGAGAAGTGTTGACACAGCGACTATCGACAGGGGTTCACTTCGCATTGTTGTCAACAAACCATCAACTAAACTCCCTTATGCACTGGCCCATAAAGGTTTTACCCCTTCCAGCAACACTCGCAGAGCGAGTAAAATCTCACTCGAGATGCACAAGGGGGCTGTAGGAACCATGTTTCTGTAGTGGAGTTGAGGACATGCATCAAACATAAGTTGCAACCACAGAAACCATATATTATATCCTTCGCACTAGTTCATCATTCGCATATTCAACAATTGCATAATCAACTCATAATTAACATTCACATCAACATGATCTAACTATTAGCATGAACAGGAATTACCGAACCCACATAGCATTAAACATTAAACAGACATTCACATTCACCATTTAACAGAAACAGACATAGATAGCACCATAATCGAACATCTTCATGCATTCATTAAAACCTGCGGAATGACCTTCGCAGAAACAATCAATACATTATATCACGGATACAAAACAGATCAACAACTGGATCAAAAGTCAACAGATCGATTGCTCTATCCATCACCGATCGATGCCCTTAGGCTTACAATCATACTCCTATTTATACAAAACTATTTGATTACAAAAGGGTCCACATGACCCTTATCTAACAAACTAGCTACTTTCGCGCTTCCACATTCTCCGTGAATGAACCTTCTTTCGTGGATTGTCCCTTTCGCAGCTGTCGGCTTCCGTACTTCCTGTGGACTAATCTCGTGCCAACAGGCCCCCAACACAAACTTGGTGCTCTCCCTCGAGCCACCTCAGTTGGACACCGTTGGTGCATTCACCTGCTGTTAGAAGTCATCTTAGGCAGTTTTTATCTAGTCAACTACTTCCTTCATTGATGCTCTAATCTATGTACATTCTTCCACCTACCGCTCCATTGGGTGTTCACAATCTCTCTGTTGCGCTTCCCCCAATTTCTGCTTGACTTGTTGCAATGCTTCCGTTACCTATGTTGCCAGTCCTTCGTCTTTTGTTTGAAGTTCATCCAAATGTATGGCCCATCTTTGCTGCCTTTTGCGTGCCTTGGTAACGCATTGCTGCATACTTTTTAGTTCCGCTGTCTTTGACATCTTTACTAGTGTGGGCATCGCTCTGATCGATCCCTTGAATGATTCTAACTATGTTTTTGCTTCGCGAAGTTTCTCCCTCAGCGCATTTTACTGGTTGTCTTGAACTACGCTTCCCCAGAACATCGTAACGCCCTCTGCAACTGCTTCGGCTGCCTTCACCATCTCTGTGATCTCTTTCACGGCTTCCTCGATCGCCGTCTGCCGACTCTGAATCTGCTCCGGCAGTGTGCTGGGTATCACTCTCGCCTGGAGCTTTGCATTCTCCTTCCTCAATATTTCGATAAGGACCCCTATCATGATGATCTTTGATTCTGGTAGTACCTCCTGCTCTACCTTAGGGGCAGTCTCCGTTACTCTGGAAATGGCCTGCACTAGTCGCTCCTTATCCTCTATGGCCTGATCTTTGTCGGCTAATGCTTGGGCTTGCTCTTGCTGGAACCACTGTATCTCGGTCCCACTGTCGTGCGCCTGTTGCTTATACTGCACCATTTGGTCATGCATGCCGGCTTCTCTGTCACAGATTTAAGCACTTGCTGCGGTTTGAATTCTATGTAGCGACAACATTGGTAGCATGTTGAAATCTATGTCTATTGAATCAAACTGTCTTATTTTCACATCCATCTCTTCATTCCCTGTGTACATCGCATTTGGAAAAAATTTGACTAACCTTGGGTTTGTCCCAACCACTACTTCAATTCTGCTTGTGGACATACTCTGTGGAACTTCCCCCTGCGGTACTCTAGACTCGATAACCGCGTTGGATAATGTGGTTAACAGTTGGTTTACCCAATGGAAGTAGTCAGTGGAATATTGTGTAACCTTCACGCTATTGATCACTATGACCTCTATTAGCGTCTCCAAAAGCTGATTCACCTGTTCCTCCGGAAGACCACCACTTGTGCTGCCTTCTCCACGGTCCATCCTGTGCTTTGTCCTTCTTTCCTCGTCCTGCACGTCCAATTCAGAATGTGTTAGGGTTCTTATTGTTGAGGCTCCATCATGGGTGGACCCCTCCGACTATTCTTTCGTAGGGTTGTCTTGTCTTGTGCCTTCCTTTCGGCTAGCGGAAGCTATGTCTTCCCCAACCTGGTTTGGTCGAGCTGGTGCCTGTCCATTTGACATATCCTTCTCGTTAGCTGGGACTTTCCATTATGCTGGCCATCTGGCGATAATGGCGTCTAACTCTTCCTCGGTGAACTTATATTTCGTTGTGTGCCAGTGATGTGACTTATCTGCTCGAGATTGAATAAAAATCGTGTGGGACTCGACCGATAGCCTTGCAATCTGTCAATACTTCATTGTTGCTTGCGTTGATATTCGCGGTATCATTTGCACATCCATCCACAGTCTTTCTAACAACACGTAAAATTGTAGAACGTTGTCTCTTTGCCGCTCTTTATTAATTGTTGCCCATAAGTTATGGTATCGCACTCCTTCGTGTACCTGAGCTGCTGGTGTGTCCATACCATGATAGTGCTCAGGTTCCCTCCAAGCTGCTAATGCGACTAGCATTTTGAGCCAGGAGTATGTAAACGCCTTCCCGTGCTCCTACGCATCATATGCATATTTAATTAGTTCGTGCAACAAAAATTTGGACCAATTCAGCCGCTCTCCTTTACCACAGAGCTCCGCGGTGGCAAGGATGCCTGAGCTACATTCCCTGGGTTTGTTCTTTCGCACTAATTTAACTGCGAGTATCTTTGCCGCAACCCTGACGGCTTGGTTCTTGATTGTGTGGATTAGGTGCCCTTGGTCCTCCTTCGTGGGGGACGTCAACATAACCTTCTATGCTTTCTTTGAAATTGGCAAGGTCATGGTCACTATACCCCAGCTTCTGTAACTTTGCTACAATGTTCCCGTCTTTAGGAACTTCTTGCGGTTTCTCTGGCATTGCAATACTGTATCGTTCGTTCTTGTCTATCTGCAGCACTAGTGCCCCTCTCTTTCGTGGCGGCACATAGTCTGGTATTTTTGGTGCATATGCGCTTCCTGCAATACTTCAGCGCCTGAAGTACCTGCATCATTGTCGGTGAACCGTGTTGAGGCTTGAGTTCCTTTCTTCGGCGTGCGACCAGTGTCTAGGGGTCGATTTGCACTCCTCTTCTTCTTAAGTGGTATTCCAAACATGACTTCTGGTTGTTCCTCTGTAATGGGCGTGGGTTCGATTGGTTTGCTACTTATGCTCGAAATATACACTGCCATGCACTTCTTTATGGATTCTTGCTCAACACACAATGTGTCAAGCTGCCCCCTGCTTCATTTTTATAGGGGTGGAGTGCCGCATCCGTCCGATCTTGGACAATAATGGCCAAATCCAATACCGATTCTCCAAACCCACCGCATGCGTCAATATTAATTGTGTTAGTTTTCATTTTTGCCACTAGTTGTTGTGGTTTAACTGCTGCATTTATTACCAGATTGGACCTTGCCGCATCATGGCAGCTTCTGACTCGTGAAGCGTATCGCGACTTGACGTAGTCTGCGGTTACCCCATTTTTTTTTTTAGCGGCATGGCCAGCTTCGTTGTGCCGTGGTGTCGCAGTATATTCTTGTGTTCGCACTTCTTGTAGTTGTCGCTGGTCCCTTCCTACTTCGGTGGTTTAGTGTCATGTACTTCCCGAACTCATCCATTATTGGTTCTGCATTCGACATTCTCACAGTCTCAGCCTATACTCTCTCCTTGTGCCTTGGATTCAACTGATAGGGCCGCTGCTTGACCGGCTTCGCATCGGGTTTTAGGGGGATCTTCATTTCGCCTAAGTCCTCGGAAATTCCTTTCATCTCCGAGAATTTCGTTGGGAACATATCCTAAAACTCATGCAACATACCAGTCGTCTTCGCGATAGTTGATTCGTCCCAATAATCCCCAATGCTTGCAAACTTCAGGTTTTCATTCGACCCAATGTTTACTTTCTTGATTTTCAGCAGTTGCTGGAATTTGTCGGAAGGTATTTCTAGTGCCTCGACACTGCGACTTCCTTCCGACTCTGGTACATGCATAGATCTCGGATCATCCTCATCATCCGACTCTCCTGTGATGTTATAACACTCCATCATCATTTCTGGTGTCGAATTTCTAATGGTTTCTCTGTCGGTACAGTTTCAAATATTTTCTCTCAAATCACCTACAATGCACTATGGATGAAGGGGTTCTTATATGAGTAACAAAACGTTTGGCTGAATCCAATTATTAGCTACTCCCAAGAATTCGTTTCGCGTCGCAGTTCTGCTGCGACATACCAACTCCGCAGTACTTCATCCAGTATGTGAACAAATGCATGTACCCATTCCTCTTTTGCTCGTAATCCTCATTTGCTTTCGCACTCAGCCAAATGCGCCTTTGGGTCACCTCTACCATCAAACTTCCTTTCGTCATATCCTTTCGTATCGCGAACCTAACCTCCATGAGGTGTCGACATAATGGCCAGTTTGTGATATTAGACTTATGCGTCGCCCACCAACGTGCGGGAGTAGCCTTCAAGGCTTCCTCCAAGGCCAATAGATGTTGCGGTTCCACCACTTTCTCCTCAAAATCCGCAAGAAACTTAGCCAAATTGGGAAATCCTTCATATGTTGGTAGCGCGCAGTCCTCTGTGGCTACCCATCGCAGTGACTGTGTGATATGAGCACACCTTCTAAATGACACTTCATGCATCTAGTTCTGCCAATTCTCTAGCACCTCATTTGAATCCGACTATGCTAAACTGACACTGCACCATCCCAATTATCCGTTTGCGGTAGGATTAATGTAATCCTCATATATGTTATATGCGTTATCCCATCCCTCCGTAAATTCATCTCTCGCTGGTTCAACATATCGCTGCCATTCTATAGGCTCCAGAGGTGCCACAACCCTCATCTCACGATTCTCAAATGACATAATCCGCTTCTTGAAATTGATAACCACTAGATTATCGATTGCCCAATCAATCCCTAGCAGCACTGAGTAGGGGCTAGTATTGTCCACAATTTCAATTACATCGAAATCTGCATAAGTATTGAGACCGTCAATCTCGAATGGAAGCTGGTACACTCAACCAAGTGGAGTAACCTTACTCTGATTTTCCAATCGCAGTTGTACCCGTGACCAGGCCAACTGCGGTTTCCCCATTGTTTCCCATGTCTGCTTGGTCAGAATGTTGACGCCTGACCCTAGGTCCAAGATAATTGAGTTGACATCAAATGCTCCAACTTGTGCCGACATTCGCATCTCTCTCCCCGTCTTCCTCTTGTGTATGCAATTGACCTTTTGCTCCTGGCGTGCACCCTCTCGTTGATTCAGCAGATTGTATGTCTCTTCTAGCGCATCCTGATCCTTTGCCAACTCCAGGAAACTCTTCAAGAAGGATTTTAAGGTGCTATCCTTTCCCCACGACTTCGTTGCGTCGAACGTCGGTGGCATATCATAGATAATTTCTTCCTGAAGAGGTAACTGCCTCCTCTGTCTCATCACCTCCTGCACTTCCAAGAACACATCCCTTTAGACCTCTGTGTCAAAGGTGACATGTTTTCGTGCTGTTGGTCGGACAATAGCCTGTGACTTATCAGTTCCTGTCACAGCTCCTCCTCTTGTCACTACTCCAACAGTCGCATGGTGTGTTTGAGCCTCCGTGGATATCATCTATACAACCATTGGTGGATTCTGATTCTGGTTCTGTGGAGGTGGTGGAGGATTCTTGGTCTGCCATTTTGTGATGAGCTGTGGACAGTCTTCAATGCCATGATCCACAACGCTGCAATAAGTGCACTATGGCGCTAGATTTGGGAAATCCCTCTGATAGTGCCCCTATTGTCCACAATTGTAGGATATAATTGGTCCTTGTCCTTGTCCTGCGCCAGCACCTCGACCTCCACGGAATCCTCCTCTAGACCCTCCACGCGGTGGGCCATATGGTGGGTACTGCAGCTGTTAAGGTGGTCCATATGGTGGGTACTGTGGTGCCGGATACTGTGGCTGACCATACTGCGGTTTCCCATACTGCCCCTGATCATACTGCTACGGTTGGTGATTATACTAGGCCGATGGTTGATTATACTGATGTTGTTGCTGACCGGGTGCCTGTTCTTCTCCTGCCATGAAGTATGCAGCTGCAGTCCTCTCCTGGAGTAGGCCATAAGATCTGCAGTTGTTTTCATTGTCGCCAACCAATTTACAGAACTTGCAATATAAGTTCTTCGGTTTTGACACCATCTTCTGTAGATAAACACACTCTTCTGGTCGATGGCATCTCGTTTGGCAGATACAACACAAAGGCAACCCTCCCTGACTGAGGGGATTTGGTGCACCAGATTGCAAATACTCTCAGAAGTCTGGGCACTGATCCTTGTGGCGTCCCTCTGTTCTACACCTGGTGCACCAGACATCTTCACGAGCCTCTTTCCCTTTCTTTTTGTCTTTCATTTGGATCGTCAAGTTCGCCAGGTACACTTGTATTCGATCCATGCCCAACCCCGTTTCATCGATTGGTGAAGCCTCCAGCTTCATCTCAATCTCCAATGCTTCAGCCTAGGTCGCAACCTTATGTTACATTAATGGTCCGCGGATGTGTGGTACCAATCCTGTGATAAACCACTCCTTGTGCTGCATACAATTTATCCCAAAACTTACCTGCGCTATCAACGTCTTGTACCGCTGATCAAACTTCCATACCAACTCATTTGGGTATTACTTGATTTCTTTGAGCTCGGTGACATACTGTGATTCCGACTTTGGCTTCCTAAATTTGTCGATCATTCCTGCTTTGGTCTGCGCCAACGACTTGGCCAATGTTCTCGCTGGAACCCTTGTAAAATTCATAAACCAATTTAGCTCACGACCCCTAAGGGTCGTCGCTAGTTGTCCCTTTTTAATATCTTCATCGTGGACCTGCTTCACAGTCCATACTGCTTCGCTTAAAAACCAAAATTGCTCAGGATCCTCAGTCCCGTTCCCCTTGAAAGTGGGCATTTTTGTGTCGTCTGCCATTCTAACATTCCTATTGTTATTGTTTACTGATGCACTACTTTTACCGCTATACATAGGGTAACTTTTCAAATAGCTTGTGTTTCTTCCTGTGAAATTCTAGGTAGTCCGCGGGGTTGCAAGTATGTTATAACTTACGATCTGTCCCTCTCCTGCTTCTGGGGTATCCTGGTCACCATCTTCGTCGCAATAAGGTCGCTTTCTCCCTTGTGGTCCTCTTTCACAGTCTTTTGTTCCGATCCTCTCAGGAGACTCTCTCTCAGTCCTCCTCTTCTTCTCAGGACGCCGGAATATCACCCCACTCCTAAAGGTACCACACTCTTCGTCAGCTTCCCTTAGAAACTCGTCGTCGCTCATGTCCATCTACCCCGCATCTTTCTATCGGATCTGCATTGATCCAGGTGGATATCGGTGGCTACCCACCTCTTCCAACTAGCTCAAAACAGTCTTCTGGCAATTTTGGGAATTTACTATTTTTAGCAGTTTTTCGAGTCCTAAACTTCTGGAGCCATTTTGAGGCCCTAAACGACGTTTTTTCAGCATGAATTCTCGGGAAAAAATGGGTACTGCGCACCTATCATTTACGCGCTCTGGAATCAAGATTTGCGATATCTTTTTGCAGTCATTGAATAAATCTTTCCAACGAGCTATTGTGCACCCCAAACGGAGATCGCATGTGAGAGTTACGACCCCGGGAAGTTGATGTACTAACTTACCCAAACGGGGCCCACATGACTTTTGGCGCTTCATCTTCTAGGGTTAGGTTTTTGGGATTCCTTCCCTCATGCTTATGATAAATAGGCCCTTTCGGCCTCTCTTTGTAATCATCTTGGCACGGATGAGCTTAGCGGCCACATCTCTTCTCAGAGATAGCTACCACCATTCTAGCTATTGTATTTTACAGTCTGTTCTATTTCCACTATTTAATAGAATATGTGTTTACTGTATCACTGTGTCATTTGCAATATATCTTTGTATATGATTCTATATATGCTATCTTATTTCGTTCCTGCATAAATCTGGATCAGTGGTATCAGAGCGGTCTTCTCTTTGATTGTTTCTCGGTGCATGTCCCCAACGAGGTCAGGATACAGAGAGTTGGGTCTCAAACTAGTTTCACTTGGGGAAGACCACTCTCGCCGCCCCAAATGAACTCCCATGGCGGAAGAAAAGAGAGATGACGGAGCATTAGATCCTATCAAGTTGTTGCTCGAGGAAGCCCTCGTGCGACAAAGGAACGAGATGATGGATAATTTCACCCAGATCCTTTGACCCATGCCGATGATGACAGATACACCTTCAACAAGCAGTCGTTTCGGAGATGCGACTCCATTCAAGGTACAAGTTAATTTTTATATCCCTTTATTTGAAGGCCAGATCGATGCCGATGCCCTAGATAAATGGTTGAATCTACTAGAGGGGTATTTCTCTGTCCACAAATTTTTCGACAGGGAAAAGATCATCTTTGTGCTCCTAAAGGCCGTCCCCCATGTCAAAAATTGGTGGGAAACTTATTGTGAGCAAAACTCATCAGACGAGTCTGGATTGTTTGAATATACCAATCCCACTTGGGCCTCTTTTATAGATGTCATCAAGGAACAATACTACCATGTTGGAAACTATGATGACCAGTACACAAAATGGACCATTCTGCATCAAGAGAGGGACCAAACGGTGTCGGAGTACACCAACAAATTTCATACCTCACGCACAAAGCTAGGTATCAAGGACTCCGAGTGCACCTAGTACTGAAATATCGTAGTGGCCTACACCGATACATATGAACAAAGATGGATTTCCTGGAAATCTCTTCACTCGGATCCGTGTATCGATATCCAGTCAAAATTGAGCAGAAATTTCAGCAAAAGAACAAGCGCGACTTCGGACCTGCGCAGAAGAAGGGCAAGGGAAACTCTGGCTTGCAGAACACGGGACAGGGAAAGGACAACCAGTCCCAACCACAAGTGAAGAAGGGTAACGGAAAGACAAAGAAGGACACCGAGAAGTGGTGCAAGTTCCACAAAATCCCCTGGCACAACACTGATGAATGTCGCTCAAAACAGTCATTGGTGGCTGAGATCAAAGCTTCAGACTCAGATCCCAGTTCCGATTCTAACTCATAACCTAATTTCACAGCCGCGCGAAAAGGGAAGTAGATCATTGATGTAGAACCCAGTGCCGTTGTTTCCACCACACAAATTCAACCAAAGGAACCTGAAGAGTCGGAGGAAGAGGAGCGCCTTTTCCACTCACAAATGTGGGTGAAGGGAATTCCCCTACATTTTGTTGTGGACAACGTCAGCTAGAAGAACCTGATCTTAGCAGAAGTCATCAAGAAATTGGGGCTACCAATAACACCACACCCACGACCATACACGATTGGATGGCTAAGCCAAGGATGAGGGATCCACGTCGGTCACCAATGTCGCCTACCATACGGCATCAAGCCCTTCAAAGATGAGGTATTGTGTGATGTGGCCCCACTTGAAGTATGTGATGTTCTTTTAGGACAACCATATATGTGGAAGTGTCATGCTGTATATGAATCACGACCTCGCAGTGTCATTGTCACTTTGGGAGGAAAACTCTATCGGATACCAGAGATAGTTGCACCTACCCCAACCCAATGGGGCAGGAAGATAATCTCCCACACTGGGAAATTTTCCCTATTCACAATTTCCACTAGAGGTGAACATCAGATCGCAGAGACATCCATAACCTTTGCACATTATCCCTCTACTCAGCAGAAACAGGAAAAACACAAAGTCAGTGCAGCATTGCATATTCTGGTACCTCTACAGTGCAAGGCCACGCATTCAAGGTGCTCCTCCAAAAAGGAACCATCCACACCGGTGTGGACCAACGATACCACGGGAACCAAAACTGTTGAACAGTTCCAACGCCTCCAACAATTACAACCCTTTGCAGATGTCAAATTAAGGCAGCCTTTTCACTTCCGCAAACGCCGCACCAGGAGCTCAACTCAGTGCACGCGACATATGATAAGGGATTTGACGCAATGGAGACCATTGCTTCCTAAGGATGGAGGATTGATCTAGGTGGAAATCGTTGGAGACCCACCTCTTCCGACTGGCTCAAAACAGTCTTCTGGAAATTTTGGGAATTTACTATTTTTAGCAGTTGATCGAGTCCTGAACTTCCGGAGCCATTTCGAGGCCCTAAACAACATTTTTTCGACGTCGAATTCGTGGGCAAATACGGATGCTGCGCGCCTGTTATTTTCGCGTGCTAGAATCGAGATTTGTGATATCTTTTCGTAGTCATTGAATAAATCTTTCCAACGAGCTATTGTACGCCCCAAACGGAGATCGCATGCGAGAGTTACGACCCCGGGAAGTTGATGTACTAACTTACCCAAACAGAGCCCACATGACTTTTGGCGCTTCATCTTCTAGGGTTAGGTTTTTGGGATTCCTTCCCTCATGCTTATGATAAATAGGCCCTTTCGGCCTCTCTTTGTAATCACCTTGGCACGAATGAGCTTAGCGGCCACATCTCTTCTCAGATATAGCTACCACCATTCTAGTTATTGTATTTTACAGTCGGTTCTATTTCCACTATTTAATAGAATATGTGTTTACTGTATCATTGTGTCATTTGCAATATATCTCTGTATATGATTATGTATATGCTATCTTATTTCATTCCTGCATAAATCCGGATCACGCATTCACGTGATACCCACAACCTCCGCACACTGATCTTTCTACTCGTCGGAATTCATCCTCAATATGCCCTTTTCGCGGACAAGCATCTTAATCCATAGTTTTAGCAACAGGAAGAACCTTCCCCTTGGTCCCTTGAAGAAATTTCTTTCCACGTCGCTATGCGATTTGATTGTGTCTACTGCGAACTCAATAATATATCCCTCTAGGATACTATCCACCCAGAAATCGCCAACCCTGGATACTGTGTTGTCAACACGTTTTAGCTGTCGAATCAGTTCTGGTGTCCAATGGTCAGGCTCAGTCTTTTGGAAATGGTGCTTTTGGAATGTTAGTTGTGCTAACCACTCATGCAGCAGTACTGGGAATTCGCAGAAAAATATCTCGTGGATATCTTAATAAACGTACTTCTGTAACCAACTGCTTACCATCTGTTTGGGGTTTTGCTTCTCTCCTTCTACAAATTCTTATGTTTTTCTGTCAAACCACTCTTGAATCTCCGGTTTCGTCGGGTGTTTCCTCTTCAGCATCTCGACAACGGAACCATTTGTTGACACAATGACTGTCGACAGGGGTTCACTTTGCACTGCCGTCAACAAACCATCAACCGAACTCCCTTACGCACCGGCCTAGAAAGGTTTTACCCATTCCAGCAACACTCACAAAGGGAGTGAAGTCTCACCCAAGATGCACAAGGGGGCTGTAGGAACCACGTTTCTGCAGTGGAGTTGAGGACATGCATCAAACATACGTTGCAACCACAGAAACCAGAGATTATATCCTCCGCACTAGTTCATCATTCGCATAATCATCAATCGCAGAATCAACTCATAATAAACATTCGCATTAACATGATCTAACTATTAGCATGAACAACAATTACCGAACCCACAGAGCATTAAACATTAAACAGACATTTGCATTCACCATTTAACAAAAACAAAGACACATATAGCACCATAATCGAACATCTTCATGCATTCATTAAAACCTGCGGAATGACCTTCGCAGAAACAATCAATACATCATATTGCAGATACAAAACAGATCAACAACTGGATCAAAACTCAATAGATCGATTTCTCTATCCATCACCGATTGATTCCCTTAGGCTTACAATCATACTCCTATTTATACAAAACTAATTGTACAAAATGGTCCACATGACCCTTATCTAACAAACTAACTACTTTCGCACTTCCGCATTCTTTGCGAATGGCCAAACTTGGTAGTACCTTGAATTTACCTGATAATGCGCTTTGTTGCCTTCTAGTGACTTTTGTGAGGATCTTGAGAGAACCACAATACAATCCCAACTACGAAGGATATGCCAATATGTGTATGTGTCAAGTACAATAAACTCCTAACCAATTTTTGATACAATGGCAGATTGACTCAAGGTGAAGAGCAGCTGGTAGAAAAAGTAACACCTAACTAAAACAGAGTAGGTGCAGGCTTAAAATCAGCCATACCAAAGCACTTAAGTAAGTCAAGGGCATACTTCTGCTAAAAAATAAAGATCCTTTCTAAAGACTAAAGATTATACAAACCAAGAAAGTAAAGTAGAAGACCAAGATATGTCATATCAAACAGTTCCATCAATGCTTCTTGAACATTCTAAATCATGGATGAAGAACTCCCTATGAAAATTAAGTCATCCACATACAAAACCACAATCAAAATATTTGAGCCTTGCTTCTGAGTGTAAACTATAGGATCAAAATGACAGCGATTGAACCCATAATCCAATACAAAATTGTCCATTTTCTCATACCAAGATCGAGGAGCTTGTTTGAGACCATACAGTGAACCTCTAAGCCTACAAACAAGAGAAGAATACTGCACAAAACTAGGAGGTTGCTCCATGTAGTTTTCCTCTTGTAAATCCCCATGCAAAAAAAATGCTCTTCACATCCATCTAGTATATTGACCAGCCTTTGGAGGTGGCAAAAGAAAGCACAAGATGTATGGAATTCATCTTGGCAATAGGGTCAAATCTCTCAGAATAATTAATCCCTTCAACTTGTGAAAAGACCTTGGCCACTAGTCATTCCTTATGCCTATCAATAGAACCATCTGCAACAAATTTGGTTCCATAAACCTATTTGTAACGAACTAGTTTTCGTCCCTTTGAAAGAGGAATGAGATCCCATGTGTGATTCTTCATCAAGGAAGAATACTCCTTTGTCATGGCAACTTCCCATTCAGTTTTCCCAACAACATCAGAAAATTGTCGAGGATCACCTGAAATGACATACTCAAAAGAGAGACACCAATTGTTTGTGGTTCAATGGTGCAAGGAGTCAGAGAAAAATAATTGAAATATGTTGGCTCATAGCCATGCTATTCAGGTCTCTTTTGCTCACGAATTCTCCTCCTCAGTTGTTGTTATTTATGAAGTTGTTCCTATGGAGGTTGTTGAAGTTTTGTTGGTGTTGATGGTTGATTCTTCTCTTCAATAGGGTGATCATCATCTTATTGTTCTTCAAAAGAAAAAATGTCAACATGATCTGCACCATCACGACAATCTATGGAGAGAGTATAAGCATATGTGTGTTTGAAACACTCGTCAAAATAGACATCCCTTTGAAACAAGACATCTTTACTAATAGGATAAAATAACCTATATGCCTTCATATCCTCACAGTAACCAACAATATTAGTCGTTAGCTCTTAATCTCTATAGATTTGCGCTTTTTGTGTGGAATTAATGCCCATGTTGCACTGCCAAATACTCTAAAAGTAGAGACATTGGGTTTAACATGGCTCCAACCTTCCTCTGGAGTCATATGTAGAAAAACCCTATGAGGCATTCGATTTTGAATATAATTTGCATAATTCATTGCTTTATCCCAAAAGGATGATGACATGTTCTTGGATTGAATCATTCTCTTTGCCATTTCTTTCAATGTCATGTTATTTCTTTCAATAACGCCATTTTGCTTAGGGGTATCGGGAATAGAATGTTGATGCAAAATGCCGTGTTCTCTACAAAAATCATTGAATGCCTAACTGACATACTCCCCCTCATTATCTGTGTGTACATTATTGATAGAAAGAGAGGATTTCTTCTCAACAAAATCCTTCAAAGGTCTTAAAAGTGGCAAAGAGATCACTCTTGTACTCAAGAAAGTACACCCAAGAGTGACGTGAGAATTCATCAATGAAAGTGACATAGCCCTTGAAAATAAATGAGTTGGAAATGTCATGAGATCACTACGTACCAACCCAAGAGGTGTGGTAGCACACACGGCCTTTCCTTTCGGAAAAGGATCTTGATGTTGTTTGCCAATAACACATCCTGTACAAACTCCCTCATTACAAGAAACTCTAGGGAGTCCATGAACCAAATTTTGTGTGCTCAACTGCTGCAAGTACTTGTAGTTTAGATGTATAAATCTTTCATGCCAAAGCCTACTCAAAGAATTAGCATGTGCAATGAAAGAGGAAGTTGAGGAAGGCTCAAAGCTTCCAAACCAGTACAATCTAGAGCTATGATCAACCCTTCCAGAGGCAACAACATTGTTTGGATTTTGTACTTCTTGAATGACTATTTTACTATTTTACTATTTTACTATTTTCCCATCATTAGAATGACATATATGATAAATTGAAAGCAGATTGGTAGACATATCAAGAACAAGTAGAACATCATTGATGCACCCATCATCTAACTGCATAGTTCCTGATCCTAAAACATCAAGCTAGGTAGAGTCTCCAATTTCAATATGAGAAATGCTACAATCGAATGTGGAAGGCAATAACTTAGTAGAATGAGTATTTTGATGAGATGCATCTGAATCAAATATCCAACTATATGAAGATGCACATAAAATTCCTCGAGCAAATGAAGCATGCCCTTTACCTGTTGAAGAAGGTTTCGACACGAAAATTTTGTGTTGTTGCATGGATTCATTCAATGCTTCTAGTTTCTGCCAACATTTTGATTATGGATTCCCTAGACCACCACAAAAGCTACAAGGTTCATATGAATTTTTCTTCTTTGTCTTGGAGAAAGACTCACCAAACTTGGAAGTTGGTGGAGAAGATTTTGTTTTTTGCTAAGGTTTGGAGGGAGTCTCAACACCTTGAGTATAATCCTTCTTCTTTTTATATTGACCTTTGTGCTTACCTTTAGAGGTATGGGCCACAAGAGCTTGATTTTTAGAGTTTGAAAGGCCATCTAGCTCCATAAGCTTGAAATGTTCCCGAGGCACTCAGAAAAAGATCAAAAGAAGGCATTTTAAACTCGTCTCCAAGTGCATCCATAATAGAGTAAAATGTATAATAAAATACCTAATAAGGACCTTTCATTTTGGATAGAATCAAGAAAATGCACTCATAATTGGATTTAGTTTTTCCACACCCTTCCAGTTGTGCTACCAATTATGACCTGATTTGGCAAGATAATCTTCAATAAACACATGCTCATTAGGCACAAGTGATGACAATTCTACTTTCAATTGCAAACTTCAAAATTCATTGACTTTACCAAATAAGGAAGCCAACTTGTCCCAACGTGATTTTGGAGTTTTACAATCAACAATATGGAACAAAAAACTATTTGAAACATACAAGCTAATCATACCCATGGCTTCATCCATTTTGTTTCGATACAAGGCATATTTCTCGATTTCCTTGGTAAACATTGGTTGCTCCTCAACCAATGTCTGCCAAAGCCCCTTAGATTGCAACAACCGTTGCATCTTAAGTTTCCATGTGTGATATTTATGGGAAATGAGGGGCTCAACAATCCTTAATTCCATCGTTTTATAAACACACAAAAAAACTTGATATGGTTCCAAAAAAATATGGAGCTCTAGCAAAAGAACAAATTGCAAGATTATTAGCTTGTGTTCGAATATTTCAGGGTTGAGAGACTATTTAAGGGAGGCCACTGATATTGAAGTGAATCCATTGAACTCACAATGGATAAGAGAAGATCCCACATATTTCTTCTATCAATTAAAAATAGAGAGAAAACCTTGGTGATGGTTTGTTTCGACGAGAAGTAGCGGTTTATTTGCTCGGCTAGGGAAACTTCATCGTTGATGAATATGAAGAAGTAATTATGTGAAGAATCACTTTCATGGGGAAGAAATTCCATGCAAAAAACTATTAGACATGGTAAGGTTCAAAGATCCAAGAGCGATTTGAAAAAGACAGGCTTATTGGCTTGGTCGGGGCAACTTTGTCATTGATGGATTCGAAGAATACCATCTCTCAGATCCATGTTTATTGGGAAGTGATTCTGCGTTGATCTCTTCAATAAAAAAAGATTGAAAAAAAGGAGAGGACCCAGATCTTATGTAGAAATTCGGGACCAAGGGCTACCATCAATGACTGACAGGAAGTTGGAGTCTTTGACAGAGTGATGCTGAGCATCTCAACTAATGGCTCTCTCCAATCAACCCGTAACAAAACTTCTAAGCGTTGCTTCATTCAAGCCAGTTGTTCATAAGTTGTAGGATCCATGTCGGTTTGGTCAAGTGGAGTAGGAACCATTCCATGATCTATTAGGGGGGATTAATGCACGAACCTAGATTTACAAAGGAGCAATCTGGGCAGTGGGTGGAGAGATAAGCACTTTTTTGCTTTGGGAGTTTATTTTTCTTTTTGGTTATGATTTTTTCTAATTGAAGGAGTTTTTGTCAGTGGGAACAAGGTATTCTCCCCTATGGATTGAGGGAAGACGGTTGAGGCCTACGTGCCCATGTGCCAACCAGTGAAATGAATGTATTTAATTATGGTTGTTCAATAATAAGATATTTCTTGAGTTTTTAAGTGTGTGTTTCCCTATATTTATTGGGTTTCCTGTTAATTCTATTATACTATTTTTTTTTTCTAGGTTTGCAAAGGCTCTGCAGCTTGAGGAGCTATATCACTTTGGTATTCGAGCAACCAAAATGGCCTAGAGGGGAGTCCATCTAAACTAGGGAAGAAGGGGCAGAAGAAATTCTAGATGGAGGGAACCCATAGATGAGGAGTTGCTCCGAACATTAGAGACCATTGAGCCTAGGTTTCCTCATGAAGATTCCGAAGAAGAGTTGAAAGTTCCAATAGGTTGGGTCGGAGTTGTAGACCCCATGGAGAGGCTTATTGAAGCGATAGCCAACCAAGGAACTAGAGTTAAGGTTGAAGTCCTTGATTTCAAAGGTGGACTAAATCCATAAATGTTCATGGATTGGATTCAAGAGTTGGAGAAATACTTTGATATGGTAGGGATTGAGGAGACTGATCCATGAAGGATCAAAATTCCAACATAAAAAATGAATTCGCATGCAGTTCTGTGGTGGGAGAATATCTAGAATGTTATGAAAAGACAAGGGAAAGAGAATATCAGGATGTAATCGAAAATGCTAAATCTTTTGAAAGTGAAAGTTACACCCTCTGATTATTAGTAAAGGCTTTTTAGAGAATATCAAGATCTAAGGAAAAGGACTTCCATACCTACTTTTACTCAAGAATTTTTGAGGTTGCAAATTAGGATGGATTTGCAAGAGGATGATGAGAATGCAACTTCTAAATACATCAATGCCCTTAGGTTCCAACTTCAGGATGAATTGGCCCTGTTTAAAGTCAACACTATGGACGAAGCATATCAGATGGACTTGAAAGAAGAAGAAAAAGTGAATAGGCGGATCAAAGCTGCAATCAAATGGGGTGCTGACAATTTGAGTAGGGGAAGAGGGAGTTCTTACAAATGTGCCAATGAAGCAAAACCTAGGGGAGATGTTAAGCCATACTTCCAAGGGATGGGAACCTTAAGAAGTAGGGGACGAGGGTGAACGTCTTTTGGAAGTTGGAAGCTCTTGAAGTGTTTTATATGTAGTGAACCCCATAAGGTGATAGATTCTCCCCCAAATCCAAAAAGGGAGATGATAGTCCAAGAAGGAGAAGGAGAATATATTTTGATAAAAGAAGTTGAAGTAAAGAGAGGAGAGAATATGATGTTGAGGAGTACTTTGATATTCGGGGACAAAGAAACCCTCAAAACTGATTGGAAAAGGAAGATCATGTTTCAAAAAAATGTAAGTGGAAGGACAAGGTTGCAAGGTGATTGTTACTATATGGAGGATCTATTGATAACCTTGTGAGTATATAAATGGTGGCAAAAATTACAACTTGCTTGCATTCCAAAATCACATCCCTATAGTATTTCCTGGCCGAAAAAGGATCAAAATGTGCATGTAATTCAAACTTATCTTGTTGAATTCAAGCTAGGTCCCTATGAAGACAAAGTGTGGTGTGATATAGTTCCAATGGATGCTTTCCATTTACTCTTAGGTAGACCTTGTCAATATGATCAGAATAATTTACTCTTAGGTAAACCATAGCAGAGAAAACACCTATGAGATTCAACATGAGGGAAAGTGCCATATCTTGAAGCCCTTCAAAGGAGAAGAATAAATTGAATTAACAGCTCTATCTTTGAGTACAATGAATTGGAAGAAGTTTTCCAAGGAATATAAGGAGGGGGTTTCTATCTACTGTACCCCCGAGAAAAGGAGCAGTCGTATCAACAAACAATCCCATTACCGGTGTAGAAATGACTTCAATGGTATCCATATTTGACACCGTCCAACCTACCGGCTGGTCCACCTCCTTCAAGAGGCATTACCCATCAAATTGATCTAATTTCGGGTTCCAAACTTCTAAATTAGATTGCTTACATGATGAATCCTCTAGAAAATGAGGAGGAAAATAACATAATTAGTGGAGAAGGGATTTATAAGGGAAAGCATGAGTTTGTGTGCCACACCTGCTCTACTCTCCCCTAAGAAGGTAAGAAAGTTATGGAGGTTGTGCATGCACTCTATATCCATTAACAAAATCATTGTGAAGTACCAATATCCTCTACCAAGAATGGATGGCTTACTAGATTGCTTATCCGGTGCTAAGGTATTCTCCGAGATTGACCTAAGAAGTGGGTACCATCAAATCCGGATTCATGAAGGTGATGAGTGGAAGATCTCTTTCAAAACCAAGGATGATTTATTTGAGTGGATGGTGATGCCATTTGTCTTATCCAATGCCCCAGATACCTTCATGTGAGCAATGATCCGGGTATTTAGACTGCATATTGGAAAATTTATCATATTCTATTTTGATGATATTTTATGTTTTAGTAAAACTATGGAGGACCATGTAGAGCATTTGAGAGTGGTCCTTGACATACTTCCAGTAAAAAGGTTATTTATCAACCCTGAATAGTGTGATTTATGCAAGGATAAATTGGTATTCTTAGGTACTGTTATTTCAGCCAATGGATTGAGCATGGATCCCGAAAAAGTAAAGGCCATCCTTGAGTGGCATTCCCATCAAAGTATCACTGAGGTGAAGACTTTCCACAGGCTGGTAAACTTTTATAAGAGGTTCAATAGGAATTTCAGTGGTATAAGTGCTCCCTTGACTGATTACACAAGAGGGAAAGTTTTTACTTGGACAAAGGCGGCTGAAGTGAGTTTTGAACAACTCAAAAGGAGAGTTAGGGAAGCCCCTATTCCTACTATACTAGATTTTGAGAAACTCTTTATAGTTGAATGTGATGCTTCAAGAGTTGCAATTGGAGGAGTATTAAGTCAACATGGTAGACTTGTAGCTTCTTTTAGTGAGAAGCTAAATGAAGCTAAACAAAAGTATACCACTTGCGATAAAGAATTATATGCATGAATACATGCATTGAAATATTGGAGGCACTATCTTTTGCATAAAGAATTCATTTTGATGGTTGGTAATCAAGCCTTGAAGTACATCAATTCTTAGAGTAAGTTGTCCCACAAACATGTCAAATGGGCTTCATTTTTGCAGGCCTATACTTTTGTTGTTCAACATAGGAGTGGTAAAACTAATTTAGTGGTTGATGCCTTGAGTAGAAGACACCATTTGTTGGTAGTAATGAGTAATGGACCAGTTGGGTTTGAGGAAATGAAAGCTGTGTTTTCTAGTGACCCTTACTTTGGTAACATTCATGCAATTCTAAGTGGACAAGACCATGTCAGGTTATGCTCATTTGATGAATTTTTGTTATTAGATGGATTTTTGTTTAAGGGTTCACAACTTTACATTTCCCTTGGATCAAGACGAGAAAAGCTTGTGAGAGAGATGCATTCGAATGGATCGACCGATCACATTGGAAGGGATAAGACCTTGGAAATAGCGAGTGGAAAATTATTTTGGCCTAGTACGAGGAGAGATGCAAACATGTTTGTTTCTGCTTGTAGGGTGTGTTAAACAACAAAAGGGGGACAACAAAATATAGGCCTTTATATGCCCCTACCTATCTCAAAGAAACAATGGACTGATATTTCCATGGATTTTGTCTTGGGATTGCCACGAACTCAAAGGGGTCATGACTCAGTGTTTGTAATAATGGACCGTTTTTCCAAAATGGCCCATTTCCTACCTTGTAAATAGACAAATGATGCAAGCCAAGTATCATATTTGTTCTTTACATGGTATTCCGAAAACCATAACTAGTGACAGAGGCACCAAATTCTTAGGCCACTTTTGGAGAGTCTTGTGGAAAAAAATTGGATATCAGACTGCAATTTAGTTCATCATACCACCCCAAACCAACGGTCAAACATAGGTGGTGAATAGAAGCTTGGGAAATTTATCATGATGCTTAATAGGTGACAATCCTCGCTAGTTGGATTTAGCAACACCTCAAGCTGAATTTTCGTATAATTCCAACATCAATAGATCTATAAGTAAATTTACATTCCAAATTTTGTACGTTGTCAATCCTAAAGGGATTATAGACTTAGTTAATATGCCCAAATCCATATATCAACTTAGATGCTACAAATTTTGCAGATAATATTCGAGAAATTCTTCAACAAGTTGAGTACAAATTACAGTCAATGAATGAAAAATACAAGAAACATATTGATTTGCATGGGAGAAAGAATATCTTTTAGGTGGGATAAAGGGTCATGGTACATTTGTGCAAGGAGAGATACCCCAAGGGTACCTACAACAAGTTAAAGCCTAAGAAATTCAGGCCTTGTAAAATTATGAAAAGGATAAACGACAATGCCTATCATTGTAAACGACAATGCCATTCTCATGTAATTTTATTCAAGGAGATCAATAAAACATTGCTTCTCTCATAGAAGGTTTTGGATCTTGCAACTCTTGGATAACTTGTGTATTTTCTCGCATGTTATTAGAGCCAGTCTGGAAACCACTTCTTGTCTTTTGAGAGAGGTGTTGATTTGATTTGAGGGGCATAGTGGTTCTTAGCATTGCACATCTAAATTAAAGATTGTGAGTATATCTTTTAGCTTTAGACCTGAGATTTATTAATTCTCTCCATTCAATCTTCAATTGTTGCATCTCGTGGCACAAATCCGAAGTTCCCTTGCCGCGCATTTTTCCCAGCTGGTGTTTTCTCTATGTGGGAAGAAAACATGCCCCTAGACTAGCCTTGCACTTGCCAACATATGCTTATCGACATCTATAGGGCACGAGTGGAGAAAATGATCAAATAACCATGCATGAAGAATAGAAATTGAACGTTCAGGAAAATCTCATTGTGGATGATAAGCATGTTGTTCAAGCATTCCTAAATGTTGCATTACACGCTGTCGTCTAAGGGCCAAAGGAGTGCATGGAGTTGACACACCTAGATTGGCTATAGATTCAAAAGACTTAACGACCATATGCATTTTTTCACAATGCTCAAAAGCTTCGTGTGGTGTGTGGCAAATACCATGCAGAGGCCGGGACTAATAAGGCTTTTTTCTTTCACGAAGGAAACTTTAAATAACATAATCACATTGTTATACCTCAAAAAATCATCTTAATATTTAAATTTAGTGCTTCTTGTTTTTGAAAGTCCATTAATAAAATCTTTCCTTTACCATTTCCACTCACTCAAATAAAACACATAAAGAGCTTTTGTTTATTCATTTTAATTGAAGAATTTTTTTACACTACAAATATAGTACTATTTGATTAAAAAAACTATAGCTGATGATAAAAACTAAAAATTAATTTTAAATATTATTTTAAAATAAATTATAATATCTAAAAATATGAAATAATCAAATAATCAATACAAAATTATATAAAAAATTAGCATAATTTTTTTAAAAATTAGTTTAATAATGTTAAAGACACCATTAAAATTGAGATATTTTCAAAGAAAATTGCAAACTCCTGTAAAGGTTCGCCTTTGTCAATAACCATAATCGCGGCAACAATGATCGGTAAAAACCAGTTTAGATGATTGGAAGAATTCTTTAGATCATTTGATGAAACCTGCAGATAATTCTATTCCAGATACTCATCCTCACGTTGATCCAAATTTCTATCAACGCTTAATATTGAGTTATGACGCTTTGCCCAACTTAGACGTCAAGAATTTCGAAGATTATAAACTTACAGTGGAGACTTTAGTGCATTTGTGGAGGATCTCGTCAGGAACAAACAAGAGATCCATTTAATGGACATGGCCACTGGGCACAACTATGTTAACCTTATGGTAGATATTTTTTTTTTCCAAAATGTTGAAAATAAGGTGACCAAGAATTTCTGGAGGCTTTTACATGCACGAGAGAATGGGAATGCCTTGTATTTCGTTCTCAGGTTCAACAATGTTACTGTGGAGGTGCAGATTCATGCTAATCAAGAAGCTTCTTCTTCCATACGCGTGGGGATCAACTTGTTGAGATTGTAATTTCGGTGATTTAGGTAGTTTTCAAATTGGGTAATTAATCTAGAATAAACAATTCTAATCACTGAAATTACCAAAATTAGAAAATAACAATTTCCAACAAAAATTTTAACTGTTTTTTCTCCCAAAACTACCAAACCACGTTTTGGTTGTTTTTCATCCTACATGATATAATTTCCAACTTAAAAAAATTCTAAAATGAATAGTTTGTGAAAATTTTAAATTGGCATTTGGAATCACATTTGAATTCATCTTTATAAATATTCAAATTTATTTGAATTCATTTTTACAATTATTCAATTTTGTTATAAATGAGGAGTTCAGTAATATAGATTTAACAATTTTTTTTGGAAAAGTTAAAGAATTTATATTATAATATTTAATTTTTATTTTTATTGTTATTTAACATTTATTAGTTAAAATACAAAAAGTTAAGAATTTATAATCTAATATTTTTTTATATTTTTATTAAATTATTTAACATTAATTAATTAAAATAATAAAAAAATATTTTATGAGTTTCTTTTATATTATTTAATAATTTTGTTTTTTGAAAAATTAAAAATTTATACTATAATATTTAATTTCATTTTTTAAAACAAAAAATGGTTATATTTGTATTGATAAAAGGCAAGAGTCTCTTGTATCTTAAACTTTGAGATTGTATAAGCTAGATGCTATTTAGCTTTATGTTGATTATGTTTAAGGTTTTTTTTTTATTACTCATTCACTAAGTAGTTGAAGAATGTAACTTTGTTTTTATAATAAAGTTATGAATTTTTTTCGTGAAAAAAAATACAAAAAATCTTCTTTTGTTCATAAAGTGTAGCTTGTAAGATAAAACATATATTTATAGTAATCCAAAAGGAGGAATTGCTATTTTAATTAATAAAAAAATTATTAATTAAAATACAAAAAGTTAAGAATTTATACTATAATATTTGTTTATATTTTTATTATTATTTAATATTAATTAATTAAAATAAAAATAATTTTTTTTTATTAGTTTCTTTTATATTGTTTAACAATTTTTTTTGTTGAAAAATTAAGAATTTATACTATAATATTTAATTTCATTTTTTAAAAGCAAAAATGGCTATATTTGTATTGATAAAAGGCAAGAGCCATACAAAAAATCTTCTTTTATAGTTCAGAGGTTCATAACCTGTAGCTTGTAAGATAAAACATATATATATATAGTAATCCAAAAGGAGGAATTGTTATTCCAAAATATAAAACTCCCTAAACTGCTATACATCATATCGATCGACTAACAAAATGCAAAAAAAAAACATTTAAAAAGGGAAGCTAACTGTTGGAATCACTATCTGCTCCCTGCTTGACATAGAGAACATCATCTCCATCTTCTTCACTATCAGAACTGATTGCAACATCATGTCTAAAACCTCTTCATCATTAATAGCCTCAACATCATAGGAATCTTCTTCCATATTCACCTTTGAATCATCTTCTTTATTTGTATCATCATCCTAGGCATAATTTTCTTCAACATCATCTTCATTATTAACATCATCATCCTGGGCGCCATTGGAAATTTCTTTATCTTCATCACTAACAACAACAAGATTTATATGGATACCCTCTAATCCATCTTTTGAGCTAGAGAGGATATGGACTGGTTGAAGGACTGAAGTACCATCACTATTCTTAAAGTTAAAATTTTCATCATTTTTGGAAAAATCACCCCCAATTAAGTCTTCATGCTTTGACACAACAATAACAATTTCCCTCAGCTTATTGTCACAGGTCCTAACACCCGCTTGCATACTAGTGAAATGAGCTTGCATATTATTGTTAATTTCATGAGAGAATTGTTCAATTTGGTCCAGATGGTTGTCTAAGAATGGAGAATGCAAAACCAATTGATGAACAACTTCAAACATATCTTCCATACGATCTCTCATCCATTTCAAGTGAGTACGAAAATCCCGAATACTAGCATTAGCTGCACTGACTTGATCGGAAAGGTCCTCTAGACGCTTTTCAATATCCATGTTAATAATATTAACACAATTCCAACCGGAACTGGAAATTCCAAAGCCACACTTACCTAGATAGGGGTAACATAACATAAAATACAGAGGTGTCTCTCCAAAAGAGATAATACACAAACCCAATCAATGCTAAAAAACAAAGAGTTGACAGAATAACAAGAGGGAAAAATAGGAATATCCTCTCTAACTCTGGAAGAACTACTAACAACAGGCACAACAAACCCCAACCCAGAATTATCCACCAAAAGATCTAAAAGACCTGTATCCCAAACTTGCCAAACAAGGGAGAGAATAGAGTTGCAATGAAATACCCGGGGAAAGTTGAAATGTTGGATTTTGTACAACTTCGAAGATATTATTCATTATATTTTATTGTACTTTCATTGTACTTGTTTATACCTCCTAAGGGAGAAGAAATTTATGTAATCAATTATGTAAACACATGAAAGAATCAGTGTAAGCCTTGGGGTGCAAAAGAAACAAATAAAAAAAGTTTAAAATTAAATTATTTATTGCCCCCAGGTGAAGTCGGCCCCATAAGGGAATTTTCCAGTTTTGCACTTGTATAAATAGGAGGCTAGTGCACCTCATTATCTCATTCACTACCTTAGGAAGTGTGCATCACTTAGAGGAGGAGATTTTCGCATCACTTGAAGAAGAAGGTTTATTTGGGGCTTCTACTTGTGAAAGATACTTTCACATTCTTTCTCTTTCTTCATTTGTACTCTGATCTCATAATTATCATCTCTCTGCGAATGTTGCTGGGTTTTCTCCCATTTGGGTTTCCCAGGGTAAACTCTGTGTTGTTGTTTTGTGTTTTGTCTTACTTCTAGTGATCTTGGTAATGCATTTATGTTTTATGCTATGAATGTATGAAATTCAACATGAAAGACCGACAAGAGCACCTATCACCTCGAGCTAAGGAGAAGGCATATGAACCTACATCCCTCACCACCATTTTAAATGAACATGTCCTCCAAAAAGCACTAAAACATAGTCTTCCTCGTAGCTAGCAGAATGTCGAGTTTTCACAGACCTCCAATGCATTATACCATCGAAACCATCACACGAGAGATAAAAATGGTCGTTGATCCCAACATACCAACTCACATTAATAGCCATGCTGTCGCAATTAAAATGAATGAAATCACCACCTTCAAGAGGAGCATTCCCCGAGCCATTCCCCATCTCAAGTGAGTCATGGTAACAAGTGTCATGGTTGGAAGAGACATTCTCCATCCTAGAGTCAAGACCAAAGAACATTAGGATACCAAGTAAACCTTAAGGGATCCAATAATGTTGTATTGGTCCTCCATTTTCCATTAAACCTCTCCGAGGGAGATGTGAAGCTTAGTTAGCAAGACCATCTGCTAACGAATTGATATTTCTTTTAACATGAAAGAACTTAATCAAATGAAATTGGGAAAGGATACCCAAGATACAATTATGAAGACAACCAACAATTAGGTCCAAAATTTCTTGGCATTTTCTAGTCTATGAGAGGATAAGTAGAGAGTTGCCTATCACAACTAAGGAGTGGACTCCAACATAAAGAGTCAATTTCAAACCCAGGAACACAACAAAGCATTCCACCTGATTATAGTACCATTCCCTATACCACAAGCATAGGTCTTAACCGTATTACCTTCGAGGTAAAAAAGAACCCCTCTCGCACCTGCCTCCCTAGGATTATCTTTCAAAGAACCATCAAAGAAAAGGACATGATATTGAAGACTTTGTTGCATTTTTGAAATTCTTCCTGATTCATAACTAACTGCCAGGATGAATGTAATGTCCCCACCTTAGTTACATATGGATCCATCCACTAACCCATTAGATTCCCATGGGTTCAAGTGGAGTTCAACATTAATTTGAGAATTATTTTATTCCTAAGGTTTGCCATGCATAAAATTGATCAAATAAGTCAAAGGAAAAAGTTGTACACAAATCACAAGCAAAGTTGGTTCAATGTATGAACAGGGTTATTGGGGTGCCAAGGAGAGCTTATCCATGCATTGAATGAATTAACTAAGTCAAAGAGGTGCCAAGGAGGGAAGTGGAGGTGTCTTTCCATGAAAAAAGGCATTTCCATAAGACAGGGAAAGCTAGTGGACAACATTTAAGAAAGTGGACAAACTCCAAGTTGGTTATCCAAGGCACCCTAAAAAAGGGGGAAGAGTTGGTCAAAGAATTTAGAGGGCACATTGAACGAGGATAAGGATCACTCAACTACCCAACAAATGGTTTTTGATGTTCCATGGTATTTGCCACTAGTATTGACTAAGTGGCCAAACTAATTTGGTGGTTTTCTTCATTCCATGGTATTGGAACCTAGTATTGGTAATAAGTTAAGGGCCCAAGTTTAAAAAGGGAGGCATGGTGCATCAAAGGAGGCAATTTTGTTGATCATTTGATTTCTATTGAGTTGCTTATGCTTCTTAGTGCTTGGGTGATGTGCCCCTTGCAAACCAATAGGGAGATGTGCCCCTCTGTTGGATGTAACTAGTTAGAGTGACTCAGGCATTTCGATTGGTGAGTGAGGAGTGGAAACACTGTCCATTCATTAATCCTATCGCAACATCGTATAATACTTCCAGTGTGTGTTCAAGTTCAGTAGTCTCCATCAGTTTCAGTGTGTGTTTGTAGTGTTGTTAGTGGGGTGGCTTGAAGTAGTGTTTTTAATTGGGGGTTTGATCTCTATGATCCATGGCTATTGTTCTATATAGCCTACATAATTTTTTACCCTGAAAAAAAAAACCGTGTATATTGGTATCCACACTTTTCTATTTGGGGAGTGTTTTTGGTGTTTTTTTGCAAAAACCATCGTTTTTATGGCTAGAGTTCTCGTTCATAGTATAAAGTTCTCGTTTCATAGTATACGTGGTTACAAACCAAGGTAAGCTCAATTATAAAATCAAACTCTTCAAATACTAACAACTACAAATACAAATCTTATTGACATGCAAGGTTAACTAGAACTTAGCATATGAATAAAAACAATCATAAAATCAAACTCTTCAAATACTACCAAGCAAAAATCCTGGCATTTTTCAATTGAATAACCTTTAAATTCTATCAAGTGTTGCTTACATGCAAAGTTAATTACAATTACATTAGCACTAGCATGTATGTCTTCGTTTAAACCTAGATTAAATAACTTTATGCCTGGCACATAATTAGCTTTAACATGTATTAACCACACATAAGCCAAGCTAAAAAAAATTATAAAATCAAAATATTCAAATAGTACCAAGCAACAAATCCTATCCAATTGTCAAGCTATGTTCTCCATTTACAACCAAATAACACAAATCCAAACATTAACAAAATCAATATTGTCAAATCAAAATTTGTAAACTTTTACCTAAACCTTGAATATGATAACCTTTAAATTCTATCAAACATTGCTAATATGCAAAGTTAATTACAATTACATTGTAATAGCATTGAAATATCTTAATATAAGATATTTTTTATATATTCCATTTCTTTCTTGACATGTTATAAGATATTTTTCATATATTCCATTTCTTTCTTGACATGTTCCCGTTCCCGTTCCTTCTTGCCATATGATTAACCTTAATATGTATTCAACATACACCAATCAAACAAAGAATAATTATAAAAACATACACCAATCAAACAAAGAATAATTATAAAATCAAATAAGCGCAAATCCAAAAATGGCCAAAATCAATATTGTAAAAGAAAAAATTGTACACCTGTGCATAAAGCCAACCTCTCAATTGCAATATTAGATCGCTTTCATAGCATATGCAATTTTCTATTAAGTACTAGAATATCTTCGCACCATAGCAACATTGCTAACAGCTCTTGCAAAACCACTCAACTCCTCTTGCCATTGCTTTGCTTTTGCCATCAACAGTGCCACTTTTAGACATTGTTTTATATATTAAATCACATCATCCTATCAATTTGATTTTTTTTTTCTCAATCCATGCTCTTCAATAATAGTAATTACACTTCACTAAATTCTTTAACACTATCTGTTACTGAATCTCTGCAGCCCAGTGCCGCCCGAAGTCCGGGTGGTAGACGAAATGTCCGGGATGTTATACCGAAGCGTGCGCAAACTTCATCACCGAAAATTAAACAACAAACCCTCTAAAACCGGTCGTATTTCACAGAGAACGAGGCACCGGACTGCACAGGTTTGTGAGCTGGCCCCTGAAATGATACCTAACTGTTAATCTCCGTGCGATTTTCAGCACTGCTGCTACACGTAGATTTAGCTGATTTGTTTCACGGGAATATTGAAGGTAAGTAACGTACAAAGGAGAGAATGGATGAGAAAAATGCTAAAAGATGAAAGATTTATACTTACAGGTTGAAAATGTTCAAAATCCAGTACTTAAATCTGTTCCTGCGATATATTTGAAGTCCTCGTTTGTGCGTTCGCGCATTTCTGCTTTGAATATCTAAAATTGAAGTTTTAAATGCGAAAGATCGGCCCAGCAAAATGAAATTATGCGAGAAAGCAAACCTTACTGCGTTTTCAATAAATTAGTGATTTTTTTTTGTAAAAGTTGAAAGGAAAGGATAAATTATTCTCTGCATCAATTTAAGCTTCTGACGTGTCCTTTCTGGTACCATAACTGCACTGTCAATCGTTATCGATCGACCAGGTGAGACTCTCTCAGAACAAATGATTTAATAAACGACCGAAATTTGAATATCGACTCTACCTGCATGTCGGGCATTCAATGAACACCTCATTTAAAGCTTCACGCAATAAGTGAGAATCGAGCTCACACGTGACTTATAGATGGAACAGTCAATTGAAGCCTTTAATGTACTCTCAAAATAGATGAGAATTTTTTCAAAATTAAGAGATCCTGTGAACTGTCTTGAAACAGTCAAAGCCGCTCGTCTGCACCGCGAAGCATGTGAACCTGGTCATTAATTCTTCGTTTCGGATGCTTTAAAGGAGCAATATTATCCTTCAATGTTTTAGGCTTTAAGCAAACGCCAAGATTTCAGTTTTTGCACCAAGAGTCCCGCTTGAAAGCAAATTGTGGCGATACAAAGCCAGAATATGAGGGCTTCAATGAAAAAAATTCTGGTTCTGTTCATTTTTCTTCTTCCTTTAACTGTCGCCAGCAGAATTATGCAACGCCAACTTGGTAAGCCATACATGGCAATATTTTGTTTAATTCTTTAACTATATCAAAGTTTCTGCAGGTTCCTTTAAATTTACTATACATATGTTCAACTTTTTTTTTTATAATTAATATTCTTCAATTATATAAAGTTTCTGCAAGTTTTTAAAAATTTCTTTAAATTCTTAAACTCTATAGAACTTTCTGCAAGTTCCTTTTAATTTCCTTAAGTTCTTTAACTCTGTCGAAGGTTCTGCAAGTTCCTTTCAATTTCTTTAACTTCTTCAACTCTGTTGAAGGTTCTGCAAGTTCCTTTAAATTTAATTTCTGATTTTTTCATATATTGTGGCCTGACCGTCTTAATACTTCTCCTTACGTTTCTTGCAGAAAAGACCTCAGAAGGCTCTCAAAATATGCAAATTAAACCGGCTCCAACGCGGAGTATTAATTTTCAAGTTGCAGGTTCGACCATACCAGACTGTAGCCATGCTTGTGGAGCTTGCTTGCCGTGTAAAAGAGTACAAGTGAGCTTCAAATGCTCCACTGCAGAGTCGTGTCCCATCTCGTATCGCTGTATGTGCAAGGGCAAGGTTTTTCCCGTTCCTTCAGCACGGCCAAAACCATAGCAACCCGCCCTCTTGTATACTGCCAACCTCCCTTTGTATCATAATTTTGGAATGGACAGATTAGTTATTTCTGGTTTGTAATGGCAGTTGTCTTTCTAGAATTTCAATATCGATTTAATTTGTTTGAATGTCATGCCATCTATAGTTACGTTTGTAGTCTCAACCGTTTAAAACTATGTTTTTAACATAAATAGACCCAATGATTATTTATGCTTTCATGAGGTGAAACAAGCATCACCCAAAATCCCATTAATGTTCAATCCATATGTTCACCTGGTTCTAAAATAGTGTTTTGTATGTACACTTTTTGGTTTCTAATTTATTTATTAAAAAATTTAATTATGTGAATGATGAGGAAAAAATAATAAAATTTGAAATTCTACGAAAATGTAATAATGTTGTCTTTTGGATAGGATTGCTACTGATAACGTATTTACATAAAATGTCTTTTAATTTTTTTATGAGTTAAAGAATTTATTTTGTTTAATTTAATTATAAGTCGATTTTGTTTAATTTAAATAGATATAAACATATTTTGATTATTTATTTATTTTGTTAACATTTTAAAATTTAATATACGTGGATGGAACTATTTATAAGTTAAATGTATAATTTGTTAGTAAAATATACTTGTTATAACATTAAAAAAAATATAATTATATGAATGGAATTTATATTTATTTACAAATATATTTATTTTGGCTTGGGGATGACAAGATTTGGGTTGTATATTTTACATTGCCACCTTGCAATCTCGTGGAGCATTTAGATTACTAGTCTCCTTGCAGTGCGTTCATCTTTGTCAAATGGAAATTATGGAGTGAGTCTCTCAATTAAGCTTTGTGGAACTTTTGGATTTTTAAGTTTACCAAATCATTTAAACATCAACAACTTAACATTCTAAGTCACTCAACTTCATGCATGTTCCTCAACTCAACTGTGTCTACTTATAAAGTACGAGTCTCTCAAATCAACGTTCTATGGCTTTCCTCAACTCAACGTTCTAGAAGTTTCATAGTTGTGAAAGGTGCTTCTTCTAAGTGCAATTCTCTTAATCCTTTGTGAAATCTCAACTCAACCCTATGAAAATTTCGAATTCAAGCCATTCCTCTCATCTTTACAACATTGTAGAACTTTTGGATTGCAAGTTCCTTAACTCTGCAAGGTCTTCAATTTGGAACTTAACTCTTCACAAAGTTTTCAATTTAGATTGTGAGTCTCATCTCTTTCCAAATTTCTCAATTTGAATTGTAAATCTCATAATTATGATCAAATGTATTTCTCTTAACTCTCTACAAAGTCCTCACCTCAACCTTGTAAAACTTTTGGTGTCTAATACCG
Organism: Larix kaempferi; assembly: GCA_027924585.1. Classification (NCBI taxonomy): domain Eukaryota; kingdom Viridiplantae; phylum Streptophyta; class Pinopsida; order Pinales; family Pinaceae; genus Larix; species Larix kaempferi. The sequence goes on along the minus strand of BSBM01000133.1, from coordinate 1,729,649 downwards.
TCTAACTCTTTACTATCATATAGAACTTTTAGCTTTTGAGTCCCTCAAATCCTTGAAAAAACTTTGAAATGTGAGTACTTCAAATCTTTACAACCTCGTTAATCTTTTAAATTAAAATTTATTTGTCTCTTTACAAGTTGCTAGCCTTTTAAGTCATTGTGAAATCTTCAACTCAAACTTTAAAAATTTGAAACAAATTAATCAAGTTAAAAAAATAAAATGTTGGTGTTGGCATTTCCAATGCAACAATCTATTGTGAGTTGTAAATTCATGTAGGCATCATCATCTATCAAGCTCATCTTAGTTATAGTTGGGCCTCTTGCATTGCTCTAAATGGAAATGCATCTCTTATTAATCATATCAGAGATCAATAGAACTTCTTATGTTTTATTATAGTATACATCTTTGATCCAGATTGATCTTGGATTTTTACATGGTATCAGAGCGAGTACAACCTTGACTCTCTCACCAAAGGGGCTGTAATCCTGCCCTGATTGTTTTTTGAACTTAATCAGGACCATTTTTCTAGTCTAGTTTAAGCATTAAATCCCCTCATTGAGTGGGAACCTACCTCTTCTTTTTTGGTTAAGCCTAAGATCCCAGAATTCTCCTGATATGGTCCATTGTCTGGAGCTTTGCCTAGATTGAATCCATGAGAGAAAGTTTACATGGTGCCTCTCATTCAGATCTATTGAAGATCGCATCTGGAGTCACACAAAGCATGGCGTTTTGGCTAGTTCATTCCAGATCGCGTGCCGTTGATCGTGTGCTTTGGAATTTACATTACGATCCTGCCTTACTATTAGCGTGAATCCCCTAGTGACGAGGTTCCTCCTTCGCTTTATCTGATCGTTGTTTATGTGAGGATCTATCCCAGATCTTTATGTGAGGTTCGATTCCAGATTCAGATTGCTACATGGTACTTAGATCTTTAGGAAAATGGATCAGATCAGTAGTTTGGTGTCACATTTCGGCTTGCGTGTTGGAAGCCCACTGCCGATCACTATGTTCATATGATCCAGACATCAGTATTTTGGGTATGCTTTTCTGCAAACAGTCAGTGTTGAAATTATTGCAATGAGATTTTTTTAATCACCATAATTTGCACTGGAGACATTTTCTTTAGCATAGTTTTTTTTGGAGGTTATTAGTTAGTTTTTGTCATAACTTTCATGGGTGTTAACAATTTTCTATTTGGTTTTAGGTGTTACAAAGAGCATTTTGCTCTCTTTCCAAGGAGTGGTTGTACACTACATTGATTTTCTTCTTTGAGATTGTTTTGCTCATGAGTTTAATGAACAAATGTTGATTACTCTATTGTAAATGGGTATTGAACATGGCCTTGTTTGTTGGGACCCACATCGAGGATTGTTGTTAATGATGGTTTTATGGTACCTCTTGTTCTGCACCTTTGAGTAGTGGATTCTATGCTACTCGTGTAGATAATCTTTGGAGTGGAACAAGGCATTTGTCTTCCGTAGTGCATTGTTTCATAGTGTCTTGGAGCTCACCACTTTGGAGTGTTTCTTGCTTTGGTTTTTTTGCATCTTAGCCACCTTTAGCTCATACTCCATACTTTCACCTACAACTGTGACATCCATTACCATCATCCTTTCCACTCCGTTCAGCATTATAGGGGGTGGTATGCAATGCTTCCTCGGGTGATTTTTTATTCACCATGATTGATCGAGATCAAAGCATCTTCAGAGTGAGCCTTGTACACAACATTGATTCCTATATTGAATTGTCGGTTGCAACGTCTAGTGACCCATGCACTCAAGTGGGATGGATTGGTGTCCATAGGGACACTCAACATAATATGTTTTCTTGGTTGTAAATGAGTACCTTATCATGCCTCATTGTCAGGATCCATCTTTGTTTTCCTTTGTTTCCTCTCGACGTTTCGCTTATGGGGGGTGTTAGTGTTGGCATTTTCCAATGCAACAAACTTACTGTGAATTGTAAGCTCACATAGGCATCGCCATCTACCCAGCTCATCTTAGATGTAATCATTGTCATCCACCCAACTCATCTTAACTATAGTTAAGAATCATCATCTACCTAGCTCATCTTAGTTGTAATTGGGCCTCTTCCGTTAATATAAATAAAAAATCTCTTATCAATCTTTAAAAAAAAAAATTAAAATTAAAAATATTTAATGTTTTTAACTCTTATACATCACTTTTTCGATTCATTTGATAACTTATCATAATTTTGCATTCTAATGTATTCATAATAATCATGGTAGCAAGTTGATATTACATTAATATGATCTAATGTATTTATAATAATCATGCTAACAACTTTATATGATATTAATATGATTAGGGTGACTTCAAAAGTTAAAATATATAGTTTTTAAAGAATATATAATTCTAAAAGAATTTATAGTTTTTAGGTTAAATTTTATTTAATCATTTTTTTCTATATATAATTTTAATAATATTATAATTAATAATTTCAAATTTAATAGCATTATAGTTTCAAATTTGAAGAAATGTTATCATTTCATCTCTGTCTAATGTGACATCCTATTACAATAATATTTTATGTTTTTTAAATGATGATAAGATCTATTCATTTTAATTTTTAATTTTTAATTTTGCAACTTATTTTCTTATTAATATAAAAATTGAAAATATATCAAATAAATATAAATATAATTATTAAATACATTTATACTAAAATTTATGTTAATTATTCATATATATATATATATTAAATAATAATAATAATATTTAAATTGTATTGTTGCTTAAATAATTATATCTTACCATTATAATATTAATAAATTAAATAATGAAAAAAAAAAACCTTATAAAAATAAAATAAAAAAATAAAAAACTTTAAAAATGAATCATTATAATAAAATAAATTAACAGCCCAACAAACTTCACATTTTTTATTTTATTTTATGGTCTTTCACACTCTTTACATTATTTATTTTATGGTCTTTTGCACCTTTTGGAATGCACATTGAATCTAATCTTTCACTTGAAATATTGGATTCCCCGAGATTTGGAAAGACTAAATCCTATAAAACTTGGTATTAATAAATTCATTATTGAATCTATTTTTTAATAGTATAAGAATTGATGTTTTTTATTAAAAAATTATATTTATAAATAATTTTATTCTGAATTATATCATCTAAGAATTTTACTATTATGAAAATTCAATATCTTTATAATGACAACAACAACAAAAAATTAGAAAAAATTATAGTGTATTTTTTTTTCATGATCTCTTCAAAAGGATATTTTTAGTTTTCTTATTAATGATGACATCAAAAATAAAATTTGTGGATTATAAAATGTATTGAAACATTATATTTTTTTTTGCCTTACTCTATTTTATTAAATAATAAAATATAGTGATTAAATCTGAAAATTCCTCAAAAAATAGACTATGCACTAGTACATTCTATGTAGATTTTGACCATATAATGTTTTTTCCCAAAATAAATAGCCATCTTTAAAATATATGGTGGTTCATTAAGTCACTCATTATCCTTACCTAAAATTTTAAAGTATATACAATTAGTAAACACCAAATTTATCCCACTCTATGTCCATAAATAATTTAAAAAAAATATGAGTACGGAACTAAAACAGTTCTCTACAAATCTTGCTTTTACTTCAAAGTGAAATTCTAAGGAAAATATGAATTTAGAGAGGTTGAAGTTGCAAAAACATAAAATTTTGCAGTTTTCTTTGTTAAAAACAAGCAAAAGTGTTTCCCAACTTCATGTTTTCACCTATCATACAAAATTCTAACATAATGTTTCTGTATTGTAAGGAAAAGTTTCCTTAACACTTGGAATTTGTCCTTTGCGTCACACTTTTCTTAAAAGACCAACTTTTTCCATTGCATTTGTGACCCTATGGATAACTTACGGTCGATTCATATAGTAGTGTTATTGCTTAGAAGGAAAATCTCAACATTGGCCTACTATTGTCCTTAGGAAAGATTGAACCCAAGACTACTTATTGTCTTGCGTGTCAGAATAGTGGTAAGAGTAGTGGGTCTACGAACACCAATAGGAAACCAAGGATGGAAGGCGACGATGTAAAGATGACTCTTTTTCATGGTAACGAGACCGAGGATCCCAAACAATATTGGTTTTTATGCGAAGTGGTGTGGACAGTGAAACAAATCCAAGATGATGATATTAAGAAGGGACAATTAGCGACGACCTTTAGGGGCCATGCGTTGGATTGGTTTATGAAGTTTTTACAAGTACCTATAGGGAATCCAGAGAAAAACTTGGCACCAATCAGAGCAGGATTGATCTCCGAATTTAGGAAACCAAAATCAGAGTCGTAGTATATCACAAAGTTGAAGGAAATAAAGCAATTTCCTAATGAATCAGTATGGGAATTCGATCAGAGGTACAAAACTATCATGGCCAAAGTAAGTTTTGGAATGAGTGACATGTAGCATAAAGAATGGTGCATTGCAGGATTGGTACCATACATTTGGATGCCACTAATGCAGCAGAAGATTGCATCCCAGGAGGAGGAACTGGAAATTGCGATGAAACTCAAGGCTTCACCAGTCGACAAAATGGGGATTGGCATGAACCAGATCCAAGTGCAGTTAGCGAAACTTGACGATCCAACTATAGGATATCAAGAAGGGGAAGGAAGTTCACGAAGAAATATGGTGCAACCGATGTAATTATGAAGGACACCATAAGGATCAGTTCCTAGAATTCTGTAAATACTTACAGTCTAGCGCACCAAACCCACTCAGTCAAGGAGGAATTCCTTGGTGTCGAATTTGTCAAACGGGGGTACATCGATCAGAAGAGTGTGTGTACTTACAAAAGATTGTGTCAAATTTCGATAACCTTTTTTGTAATTTATGTTGATCGGTCGGTCATGAGGAGAAGGATTGTAGAGCATATGATTTGCTCCAAGAGAGAACCGCGGATACATTTTTTATTAAGGGAGAGGAGTAGCCTCCTGTACAACCGAAACAGTAGTATAATCAACCGTCGCCGCAATATAACCAACCGCAGCCACATTATAATCAACATCAGCCTTAGTATAACCAACTACCGCCACAGTACAACCAACCGCAATATTAGCTACCGCAATATAATCAGCAATAGTACAATCCTCCGCGAGGGGGATTCAGAGGAGGATTCAACGGAGGTTGTAGTGTAGGATTTAGTCGCGAAGGAAATTTTGGCCGAGGTCGAGGGCCGGTTACGTGCTATAATTGTGTCTAGATTGGACATTATCAGATGGATTGTCCAAATCCAACTCTGCAGTGTACCTATGGCAATGCAGCAGACCACAGTGTCGAGGAGTGTCCCCAGTTGATTACGAAGTGGCAAACTAAGAATCCACCACAACCACAACCGGATCCAAATGTAAATCTGAATCAAAATCCTAATCCTAATGTGCAGAAGATCTCAACAAAGATAAGAAGTCGACCTGCGAATGTTGCAGTAGTGACCAGGGGAGGAGTTGCGACAAGAGAAGGCATGCCACTACCTAGCGTTCAACCTATAACAACGAAATGGGTTCGATTTGATGCAGAAGTAGAGAAGGAAACCTTTTTGGAAGCACGAGATGCAATGAGAAAGACTAAGTTGCCACCTATAAGCCAGAAGGAACCTATCTATGAGATGCCACCGATATTTGATACGACAAATTCGCAGAGGTCACCAGAGAAGGTCAGCACCCTGAGGAATTTCCTGGAAATTTGTTTGACGTTGGTGAAGGATCAAGATGCACTAGCAGAGATAGCCAGTCTATTGTATCGACAGGAGGAATGGCGTCAGGATCGGCCAGTGAACCGAGTGCACAAGAAGAAGACGGGAAGAGAAATGAGGATGAACGCACAGATTGGTGCATACGATGTCAATTCTATCATTTTGGACCTAGGATCGGACGTAAAAATCTTGACTAAGAAAAAATGGGAGCTGATGGGGAAACCGCAGTTGGTATGGTCCCCCTTGTAGCTTTAATTGGATAATCAGAGTAAGGTCACTCTAATTGGTCAATTATCTCATCTCCCTGTTGAAGTAGAAGGATTGAAGACTTACGCAGACTTCAACATCATAGAGATAGTTGAAAACACAAGCCCCTATCCAGTGTTGCTGGGAATAGACTGGGCAATGGAGAATCTGACTATTATCAACTTTAAGAAGAGGACAATGTCTTTTGAAAACCGCGACATGAGGGTAGTCGCCCCACTTGATCCATCGGAAGGGAAAAGGTATGTCGAACCAATGAGGGATGAGTTTACAGAAGAATGGGACAATTCCTATAACGTCTCGGAGGATTATATCAATCCCACCACCAACGGAGAATTGGGGTGGTGAAGTGTTAGTTTGGAATCGTCAGACTCCGATGAGGCGCTAGAAAACTGGTAGAATCGATTGCATGAAGTGTCATTCAGAAGGTGCGCACAAATCACTGAGTCATTGAGATGGGTAGCAACGGAGGTATATGATCTTCCGACAGATGAAGGATTACCTGATTTGTCTATATTCATCACTGAATTCGAAGAGAAGGTATCAGAACCACAACGAATGTTGGTGTTAGAAGAAGCACTGAAGGCTACTCCAGTGAGATGGTGGGCCGTGCATAAGTCGACGATAACGAGCTGTAAAATATGTCGACAATTGATGGAAGTCAGGTTTGGGGAGACTGAATGCTACTATGGGAAGAAATCCAATGGAAGGGGTGATCCAAGGGATCATCTAGAAGAGTGTCAAAGCGTATGGGAAATGACACCGAAGCAGGAATGGGTTCATGCGTTCATCCATACGCTAGATGAAGTACCGTGGAGTTGGTACATTGCAGCAGAACTGCGACGCGGAACAACTACATGGGAAGAGTTAACCATTAGTTTCAACCAGACTTTCAACTTCTCTGATGAGAAACCTTTCATCCATAGTGTAGTATAGGAGATTTGTGAAAAGGTACTCAAAACAGTTCCAACAGAAAAACCAATGGGATTACAGTGGACCGCGACACCAGAAATGATGATGGAGTGCTATAATGTGTCAGGAGGACCTGACTAAGAGAATGACCCTAGAGATATTTATGTCCCAGAGTCGGAGGGAAGCTGCAATGTCGAAGCACCAAAGATGTCATTCAACAAATTCCAACATCCCCTGAAAATCAAGAAGGTTAATATTGGGTCGGAGGAAAATACCAAGTTCGCTAGTATTGGAGATTACTGGGATGATTCGACAACTGGAAAAGTTACTGATCTAGTGCCTGAGTTCTAAGACTTATTCCCAATGAAATTTTCAGAAATGAAGGGCATTTTCGGGGACCTGGGCGAAATGAAGATTCCGTTGAAACCTAATGCAAAGCCAATAAAGCAGTGACCATATAGACTGAATCCCATGTATAAGGAGCGAGTGAAAGTTGAGATAGAGCGAATGTTGGATGCAGGAATCATAGAACATGTCGAAGAATCAGAATGGATCATCCCAATGGTAGTCCAAGATAAGAAGACTGGTGAAATATGGATTTGTGTCGATCTAAGGAAATATAACGATGCATGCCTTCACGATCCATTCCCCACGCCATTCACTGATGAAGTACTGGAATTTGTTGGAGGCTAGGAGATATATTCATTTACAAATGGATTCTTAGGATACCACCAGATCAAGATCGCGAAAGAAGATTGACATAAAACAAATTTTGTGACAGAATGGGGTTGCTTTCAATACACAGTGATGTCGTTTGGTCTTAAAAACGCCCCTGCAATCTTTTCAAGGCTAATTGTTGCTGCATTTAAAGACTTCATTCACAAATTTATCACAATTTATATGGACGACTCGACTGTATATGGGATGGTTAAGGACCATGTTGCAAATCTAAGGCTCATATTGGAAAGGTGTTGCCAACATCAGATTTCGCTGAACTTAAAGAAGTGCATTTTTTGTGCACAATTTGGAATCCTACTGGGACACATTGTATGCAAGGAGGGGATGTTGGTCGACCCAGCAAAAATTGCAATCATCATCGAGTTACCACCACCAACGATAGTAAATCAACTAAGGGCGATGTTGGGACATACTGTATATTACAGGAAATTCATTAGGGGATATGCAGCGATTACATCACTGATGGAGAAGTTGTTAAAGAAGGATCCAAAGTTTGAGTGGAACGAGGATTTCCAAAAGATCCTCGACATACTGAAAGAAAATATGGTCGCAACACCAATATTATTCTTCCCTGATTGGATGGAATAATTCCACGTCCATGTGGATGCATCATCAGTAGAGCTGGGAGTGATACTGGCACAACCAGGAGAAGGGTTGATTGACCACCTGATCACATTTGCGAGCAGGAACTTGTCCACTACGGAGAAGAATTATATGACGACGGAGAGAGAAGGCCTGGCGATGGTATATGCGCTACAAAAATTCTGACACTACCTACTTGGAGGGCATTTCAAAATGTTTATAGACCACTCCGCATTAAAATACTTAGTCAATAAGCCTGTGTTGGGGGGGAAGATATGTCGATGGTTTCTACTATTCTAAGAGTTCAATTTTGAAATCATTGTGAAACCAGGGTGATTGAATGCAGGACCTAATCACCTGTCAAGGATTGAATCAGGCGAAGAACTAAGGAGCATTGATGAAGGCTTTCCCGATGCGAAACTATTCAGGATTGGAATGGTCGATGACCATTGCAAATAGATTATTCAGTTCTTGGCTATAGGAAGAGCACCAGAGGAGTTCACTACAAGTCAGAAGAAGCAGCTAGTCATTAGGGTTGTTGATTTTCAACTAATCGCACGACAACTCTACAAGATGGGACCAGATGAAGTTCTTCGTCCATGCATCCTTCCGCATGAACAAGTAAGAGTATCGGTGGAAGCTCGCGATGGGATTGATCCGAAAACAAGATCTTTGCTATTCTATGACGTTAACATGAATTGCATAAAGAGCATGAATGAAGCTCACAAATCCATAAGAAGAGAACCAAACAGCATAGACAATACACACATAAAGACAACAAGTTGATAACGGAGTTCGTCCAGGATGGACTACATCTCCAGGCCTGCTTCTCAATAGGAGGGCCGATCTATAATCTCAGCATAAAGGCAAAATACATGGCAATGATACAATGATACCTTGGCGACAATGGCCAGGAAGAGAACCACTGCCCAAAACACAACAAGACTGCTTCCAGCAACTCCGAAGCCTGAAGACAGTGTAAAACGAGTATAAACACTCGTACCTTCCTCCTGCAGAGCTACGCAATCTCCCTTCTCTCCTTTAGCTACAAAGTCTCTACTCCAAAGCATGCTTGAAAATGGCAAATGAGAGAGTTTATATAGGCTTGTATGGACTCCTCTCAAATGATCCTCATGGTTTCTCAAGTTACAACAATTTTGCCTAAATAGGCATATGGTTACAACTCCATGTTTGGTTATCATGTGGTTGGGCTTTTATTAAAAGCTTCTAGTTGGAAATTTACCAACTATAACATATTACATTAGCCCTTGTTCTAACTTACCCAACCGAAACTATGGAGAAGTGCCAAATTTAATTGTCATGTTATAAAAATAGAATTTGTTGGAACGATAACCCACTTGCCATATAGTTTTTAAAAGAGCACATGCTAAATGCGCTGGGCTTCAAGTGCTGGTCGGAGCTCCTGGTCACGCGAGAGGAAAAACCACGGTCGGGGCTAAGCCCTGGCCCCTTTTGGCGCCAATACAACTTTAAAACAAAAGTTTTCCCATTACTTGCACATCAAGCACCTTGTGGCCCAATGGTAAAGCGGAGCGCTTATGTAGGAGAGGTCACGGGGTCGAACCCCGTGGAAGCCATAACTTTTGTATTAAACATATTGGCTAATCCCGTGCTGCCACGTGGCGACCTGGGATTGGTCCACCTCATGCCCAGTCGACGTCCAGTCAACCGCCACGTCACTGTCTGTACTGCCACGTCACCATCCGTACATCCAGTCAGCTGTATGACAGTTCAGATCCGTACTGCCACGTGTCACCTTGCGATTGGTCCGTACACCTACCATGTCACCTTGTCCGTACCGTACGGATGCCACATGTCACCCTGTCAGTGGTGCCACGTGGCACCTCTTTTTTTTGCCAATTTTGCCTGTTGACCTTATAGAACAGAACGCGATAACTTTCTCATACGGAGTCCGTTTGAGGTGAAACGAACGCCGTTGGAATCATCGCGACGAGCCCTTCGATCTGGTGTTGGTTTTGCTGAGATTGGAGGACTTAAAAAAAATTTCCTTCTTGGATCCTCCTGGATCATTCCTCCCCACTGAGAAGCTTTTGGCCTCCAAAAGCCTTTACTAATCAACAGATAGGTGAGGGAATTGCTCCCTCACTTTCTCCTTCTCGATCCACTTGGCTTTCCTTGGATGAGTGCCTTTGATGCCCACTCGAAGATACTCAACATCACCTCTGCGAGAAGTCCTTGTCCTTCTGTCCAAGATGACATCTTCTTTTAGCTCATCCATGTACTCAGGAGCAAATTCATCAACTGATGGTAATGAGACATTCTCCCTTTCATCCATGATCATGGGAGGTTCATAGAGTTTCAGGTTCTCCACATTCACCACTGAGTAGATCTGCATGTATGGTGGGAGCTCTAAGCGAAAGGCATTCGTCCCAATCTTTTCCAAGATGGTGAAGGGACCATATCTAATGGGCTTGAGCTTCTTTCCTTCTCCTTTCATCCTCTCCTTGCTGATGTGAAGCCACACTTGATCTCCTACCCGAAACTGATGATCAACTCTATGCTTGTCATGGCGAGCCTTGTACTGGGCTTGATTCTTCTCCAACTGCTCTTGCACTGCTTGATGTACCTGTTGAACTCTCTGAATGAACCTGCGGGCTTTGTCTTCATCCTTGGAAGTGCTTGAGTCAACCTCTCTCCCATAAGTCAATTCCAATGGAGTCTTTGGCAAGTACCCAAAGCATGTCTCAAATGGCGAGCTCTGAGTGGAAGAATGCGTAGCCCTGTTGTAGGCATGCTGCACATACTGGATCTGTTCATCCCATAACTTAGGATGCTTGTTGCAATAGCCTCGAAGCAAATGGACAACTGTCCTGTTGACTACCTCTGTCTATCCGTCGATCTGTGGATGGAAAGCGGTGCTCCTCTTTAGCTTGGTGTCCATCATACACCATAATTTTGTCCAAAACTCTCCAAGGAATCGAGAGTCCCGATCCGAGATAATGGACGTAGGGAGTCCAAAGTGAACCCATACATGCTGAAAGAAAAGAGAAGCAGCCTGCTCTGCAGTGACCTGCTTTTTACATGGCATAAGAATACACATCTTGCTAAACCTATCCACGACCACATACAAGTAGTCATGACCCCTCCCAGACATAGGCAAACCCCCCACAAAATCCATGGAAATGCTTTCCCAAGGATGGGAAGGAACAGGAAGTGGTGAGTATAGCCCCAATTTTCTATTAGTGGGCTTACAAGTAGAGAACAATACACAAGTCTTTGCAAATGAGCCAAAGTCTTACCTACCCCAAAATGCCCTGATACAAGAGAAGTATGAGCTTCTCGTATTACATGGACTCTTTCACTGATAGGAACACATAACTTGCCCAAATGATAGAGCAACTTTCCCTGCAAATAGTAGTCTTGCCCAAATGATAGAGCAACTTTCCCTGCAAATAGTAGTCATCTTTGTGCTCATTAAGGCGATGCTCCAAGTGAAATATTGGTGGGACACTTATTGTGAGAAAAACGCCACAGATAGATCATAGGATTGATATTTTAGGGGGAGAGGCCATCTTGGCGTCTTTTATGGAATTCCTTAAGAATAAATCTTATCTCGTTGGAAACTATGACAACCAATACACAAAATGGACCACTTTGTGGTAGGAGAGGGACCAAATGGTGTCAGATTTCACTAGCAGCTTCCATACATTGTGCACAAAGATCGGTATTAGGGAATATGAGCGACACCTGGTTCTGAAATATTGCAGTGGAATGGGTAGGTACATCTGAACCAAATTGGAGTTCCTAGACATATCTTCATTAGGCGCCTCTTACCAATATGTTTTCAAAATCGAGCAAACATTTAAGCAAAAGAATAAGTGGGAGTTTGGATCTGTGAATCTGCTGCAGAAGCAAGGCAAGGGAAACCTTGGGTCGCAAAACAAAGGACATAGTAAGGACAACCAATCCATATCACAAGCAAAGAAGGGTAATAGGAATACAAAGAAGGACATCGGGAAATGGTGTGAGTTCCATAAGAGCCCCTAGCACAACAATGATGAATGTCACTCAAAGAAGTAATTGGTGGTCGAGATCAAGTCTTTGGAGTCAGATCCCGATTTCGTCTCCGGTGTCAAACAAAACGTCCCAGTCACGGGAAGGGGAAAGTGGATCATTAATGCAAGACCCAGTGTTACCATTGCTACCAAAAAGGTCCATCTTGACGATCCAGAGGATTCGGAGGAAGGAGAACTCCTTTTCCATTCACAAATGTGGGTCAAGGGAATTACACTACATTTCATTGTTGATAGTGGAATCCAAAAGAACCTGATTTTGAGAGAGGTTGTTAAATGGTTTAAGTTTCCAACGACACCACATCCACAACCCTACAACATTGGGTGGCTCATCTAGGGACGGGACACCGCGTCAGTCAAAAATTTTGACTACCCTATGACATCAAGCCCCTCAAACATGAGGTAGTGTGATGTTTCCCCCACTTGAAGTTTGTGATGTTATTTTAGGACAACCATATATGTGGAAAATTCATGTTGTGTATGAATCTAGGCCTCGTATTGTCATTGTTAGTTTAGGCAAGAAAATATACAGGATACCAGAGACAATTCCTACCACTGCAATGTCTCTCATTACAGCTAAGCAGTGTAGGAAGGTAATATCCTAGAGTGAGAAATTTTTCCTCTTCATGATTAATTCTTAGGGTGAGCGAAATATCACAAAAACTTCCATTGCCTCTACACGGGATCCCTCTACATAGCAGAAACAGATGGACAAGCTCGTGGAAGCATACAAAGAAATATTCACCACACTTGTTGGGGTTCCAGTACATTGTCAAGTCAAGCATTCCATTGATATGATACCTGGGGTGCCTTTACCTAACGGGCTGGTATACAATATTTCCCTCATGGAAAATGAAGAAATCAAATCTTGGATTTAAGAATTAATCTAGAAAGGGCATATTTTACCCAACTCCTCACATTGTGGGATTCCAATTGTGTTGGTACAGAAGAAATATGGGACATGGTGGATCTGTATTGATTACGAAGCTCTAAACAAAATCACAGTCCAGAATCGGTAACCCGTTCCCCAGATTGATGACCTTCTTGAACAGCTCAAGGGTTCCAAATATTTCACTAATATTGATCTAAAGTCTAGCTCTCATTAGGTTCCAATTGAGCAGACCGATGTCTGGAAGACTACCTTCAAATATTGGGAAAGCCTTTTCGAGTGGTTGGTCATGCCTTTCGACTTGACTAATGCTCCAACAAATTTCATGAGGATGATGGATGATATTCTCCGTCCATTCACCAATTCTTTTGTGGTCGTATATCTAGATGATATCCTTATCTATAGCAGAACATGGGCATACCATTTGTAGCATATCCATTGGGTCCTCAGCACCCTGCGACAACACAAGTTATATATCAATCTAGAGAAGAGCTCATTTGGCATGGAGAGGATTTATTATCTGGGATACATCATGGAAAAACATGGTGTGCATGTGGATCTGGTCAAGATCCAAGATTAGAGACTGACTAACCCCGACAACTCTCACAGAGCTTCGCAACTTCCTAGACCTTGCCAACTTCTATCGCAGGTTTGTGATGGGATTCTCTAATATTGCTTGGGCCCTTATCCAGATGACCAAATGTGGGTCTAAGGTGAAGTTTGTTTGGTCCAAGCCACAACAACAAGCATTTGAGGAACTGAAACAGTGCTTATGTTCAACACCCATCCTTACCTTACTAGATCTACAACAACCCTTTGAAATTGAGACAGATGCTTCGGACTATGCTATTGGAACAATCCTCATTTGGCATGGCCATCCGGTGGCATATCACAATGAGACGCTTTCAGATGCAATCCACAAGTACCCCACCTATGGCAAGGAAATGTATTCGATTGTCAAATCCTACCACCAATGGAAACACATCCTAGGAAAAGAGATGGTCGTCCACACTAATCACAAGCCCCTATAGTTCATGCAAACACAAGGAAAGTTACAGAATGGCCGACACCAAAAGTGGTCCACAAACTTGCATCAATTCCACCTAAATATTAAATATAAGAAGGGAAACACCAATCGAGTCATTGATTTCCTTAGTCGACCTCCAACAGTAGCATTAACCACGGTGCTCAACTCTTGTGGCCATGAGACCTATGGGTGGCCTCAACTATATGAAATGATCTTTAATTTGCTCCCACCTATCAAGAACTATGTGTAGGCACACTAGTGGTATACTTTCATCTCCAGGAAGGATTTCTATGCCACCTGGACCATGTTTGTGTTCCTTCAAGCAAGCGTGTGAAGCCAATTTGGGAATCATACTACAGTCAAGTGACAAGGCACTTTGGCATCGAAAAGACAATGGAAGTATTGCAAAATTATTTTTATTGGACTAAGATCCAACAAGATGTTGACAAATATATCATATCATGCACTGCATATGCCATCACGAAACTTAGCATTAAGAAGCAGGGGTTGTACACCCCTCTGCCTACTCCCAATGGGTCATGGGAATCCATATCCATTACATGTTAGGACTACCTTCAACCAAGCATGGTAATGACTACGTGTTTGTGGTTGTGGATCGCTTCTCTAAGATGGCCATTTTGACAGCTTGTAAGAAGAGCATCTCGCCGAAGCCACTACTAAGCTATGTTTTGAGTGTGTTTCGGTTCATTTTGGGCTGCCATTGACTATCATTTCATATCGGGACTATAGGTTCATAAGTACCTTCTATTCCAATATATGGTCATTTATGGATACCAAGCTCGCCAAATCGACTTTCTTCCACTCCTAGACTGATGGACATACATGGGTATTCAACGAGATGATTGTGCATATTCGTATAATGTAAAATTCTAAACATCCCCGCACATGGGATGTGAGTCTTCCATATGTTCAACATAGCTATAATAGATCCCTTCATAGCTCTACCAGCCACATCACTTTTCAGGTGTGCCTGGGATTCCAACCATTGGCCCTAATTGATGTAGCTCTACCCATTGTGTTCACACAGGGGGAATCTGCCCATGCTTAGAATGACGTTGATAAGGAAACCAGATTTGTTGAATGAATCCAGGACATCTGTTGATAGGTCCATGACATTTTGGAAAAATCCATTACCAAATACAAGCAGTGACATGACCAACATCGAGTTCCACACAAGTTCCAAGTGGGTGATAAGGTTTGGTTGCACTCGCAGAAAGAGAGGCTCATAGGACCCCTTAAAAAGATTCATCCACTTCGATATGGTTCGTATGCCATCACCAATGAAGTAAGTGATAATTCCTTCGAATTAATCATTTCTCCATTTCTTGGCCTGCACCTAACATTTAATCTGGAGCTCCTTCGTCCATATTTCCCACCATTGTTGAACACATCGGAGGTGGCAGAGAAATTGACACCTACGGAGCTTAACCCTAATTGCATGTAACAAGAAACCATTGATCAGATCATGGACACACAGGTTAAGGGAACCCACCAACAAAATTTCCAACTCTATCAGGTTGTCAAATAGGGCAGCTCCTCCACCAAGGCAAGTGGCTCACTAGGATTCACGTTCAGCATAAGTTTCCCCATTTGATGGGGGAACTCAATTAAATGGATGCCATTTATTCCTAAAGGTGGAGGACTTATCAAGATTGATATTGGTGGCCACCCCCCTATTCCACTGGATCAAAAGAATTTTCCATTTTGGCAATTTTCTAGTATTTTTCTATGGTTTTTCGGGTCATGAACTTCTGGGGCCGTTTTGAGGCCCTAAACAATGTTTTTTGGGCCCGCAACGGCCCAAATAATTATTGCAGGCTCTTGTATGAGCCCAATCCACTATTGTACTCCTCCGCTAGATATTTCCAATGGTCTACTGAGCACCCTAAACAGATATTGTATGTAAAATTTATGACCCTAGGAAGTTGACTGCTCAACTAACTACCTTGGGGCCCGCAAACTTTGTGATAGTTCATATCCTAGGGTTAGGTTTTTGGATGTTTAGGGTTATTTCCCTCATTCATATGATAAATGGGCCCTTTCAGACTCTTTTTGTATTCAACTGGTTATGAATGAGTGTAGTCATCACATCTCTTCTCAGAGATAAGCTACCGTCTTTTAGTTGCTTTATTTTACAATCTGTTCTATTTTACGCCATTTAATAGAATTTGTGTTTATTGTATCACTATGTTCCTTGCAATATATTTGTGTATGTGGTTCTATATTTTTTCTTTCATTTCGTTCTCACATGAATCTAGATCAACAAGCCACTCATAGGTCAATTACAACTATTGTTGTCGTACCAAGGACTCCAAAAAGAACATTGTCAAAATTGCTTCATGTTTCAAGAAGAACATTGTGGAGGCATAAGAAATTTAGGGTATGTATATATGAAAAAAATGAAGTTGTTTGTTGGGATCCTATTTGCAGGAAACCATATCGAGAAAGAATTTTAGAAGGAAGGCATGCTTTTATTTCAATGATATTATGCAAAAGGAATCTAAAGATTTGTTTTTAAGTAAAACATGTGTAGGTGGAAGAAGAGGTCATGAATGTGGTAATCTAACATTATTCCATAGGATTTTTTCTATGGATCCCATACACCCCATATTCTCATATATCATAATCACATTGAGGTGATATGAGTATGTTACTATGAATTGGTTTGCTTCTTCAGGTGTGACCTCTAAGAGAATTGACTCGCTTTAGTATATGCTTATAACATAGATTTTATTTCAAAAGATAGACTATTAGGACTTTGGTTAGGCTACAAATGATAGTAGTTAGGGGTTAAGGGATTCAACCCCATCGATCTTAATCTCTTTAACCTATATATATATATATATATATCTATATCTATATCTATATCTATATCTATATATATATATATATATATATAGATATAGATATAGATATAGATATATCTATATCTATATAGATATAGATATATCTATATAGATATATCTATATAGATATATCTATATCTATATCTATATAGATATATATATCTATATATATCTATATCTATATATCTATATCTATATCTATATCTATATATGAGTATGTTACTATGAATTGGTCTGCTTCTTCAGGTGTGACCTCTAAGAGAATTGACTTGCTTTAGTATATGCTTATAACATAGATTTTATTTCAAAAGATAGACTATTAGGACTATTAGGACTTTGGTTAGGCTACAAATGATAGTAGTTAGGGGTTACGCGATTCAACCCCATCGATCTCTCTCTCTCTCTCTCTCTCTCTCTCTCTCTCTCTCTATATATATATATATATATATAAGTTATGTGTCATATGGATTAAGGGTTATGGAAACTATGGGTTTAGTGTTATATGGATTAGGGTTGATAAGGGTTGGGTGCTAAGAGTTAAGAGTTGGGGAATATATGTTAGTGGTTAAAGGTTATATGGTTTATTGGTTTGGGATTATATATATTAAAAGGTTATACTATGGGTTATAGGTTTATAATGGTTATGGTATAAGCATTATGAACTATATGTATTAGTGGCATGATAAAGGTTATATGAATTAAGGCCTATAAGGTTTAAAGTTTATAGGAGTTTATGGTTACAGGAGATAGGGATTGGTCGTTAAAAGGATTAAGGGTGATAAATGTTAGATGCTTCAAGCACTAGGGTTTATAAGTGTAAGGGTTTTTAAAGGTTATTAGGGTTACATTTTTAGGGGTTCAAGGTCATTAATGTTAAGATTATGGTTTATATGGTTTATTCACTACAAGGAATAAAAGTTAGGGGTTATAAGGATTAGGGGTGAGGGATTACTAAGGTTAAGATTAATATAGTTAAGGAGGTTAGGTCAAAGGTTTATAACTTGGAATGAACCATAAAAAACTATATGTGACAATGGATCACCAATGTTATCAAGTGTAAACCATCATTACTAGGATAGTGGGTTAGTGTGTTAGTAGAATAAACCAATGGAATAGTATGGATAAATTCAACCATGGAAACATATATCCAACCATGGTAGAAGATTAAATACCATAGAGAACCATATTTTTTAGGTTTCATTAGCTTGGAGGTTAGTAGTTAGTTAAGGAATGCAGTACACAAAGAAACAAGAACTATATACAAACTAATGAGAACTCTAGCCATAAAAATTCATATTTTTGTGTCAGAAACACCAAAAAATAAGCCCAAAATGAAAAGTGGTGATACCAATAACACCCCCTTTTGGGGGGATAAAATTATGAATTTTTGGTAACCCCAAGTTATGTCGTTGCAATCGAAACCCTAAGTCAACTCCCGAATTTTAAAGTGGACCTCCTAGAATCACCTTCATTTTCGTTCAAGCTTAAAATTGCATATTGTTTGAAACATTGGCCTAAACAATTTGTGCCATTGTAATTAAAACCCTAAAATCAACCCCCTAATCGAAAGGTGGTCCTACCATGGCACCCGCATTTTTGTTTCCAACATAAATATTACGACTTGTTTAACACTATAGCCTTAACAGTCGGAGTTGTTGCAATGAAAACACCAAAGTCAAGCCCCTAATCGAAAACAGGTGCTACCAATGGCACCTCTTTTTTCTCTCGGGGTGAAATTAGGGGTTCGAAATCGTTGCCTAAAAAAAATAAAGAAAAAAACCC
Source organism: Larix kaempferi (assembly GCA_027924585.1). Classification (NCBI taxonomy): domain Eukaryota; kingdom Viridiplantae; phylum Streptophyta; class Pinopsida; order Pinales; family Pinaceae; genus Larix; species Larix kaempferi. Next base: position 1,710,808 of record BSBM01000133.1, on the reverse strand, counting down.
TTTAGAAATATAAATAAAGCTTAAAAAAACAAATTTAGTTTACAAAGAAATAAAAGTATGGAATTTAAAAATAAATGAAAAATGAAAAACGCAAAAAAATGAAAAAACACATTAAAACAACTCAAAATAAAACGAAATTTAAAAAATAAATAATAATAATAATAAATAAATAAATAAAATCTGCAAACACTTTGAAAAACTGAATTAAAAAAACAAATTGAAACAACAAATTCAACAAACAACGAATCTTTTAAAACTTATAAAAAAAATAAAAAAGAAACTTAATAAAAGCTTTCAAAAAAAAATAAAAAATTAAACCATATTCCCCTCCCCCCACTCCCCCACCCCTATCCCCCTCCCCTTCCCCTCCCCTCTCTTTCTCCCTTGGGTGGCCCTTTTGGGTGCACAAGGGAGCGGCACACCACCCCTCGTGCGCTCAAAGGGCCGCCAAAGGGCCCAAGGGAGGGGACAGGCGAGACAGGGTCAGGGGTCGGTAGTTGGGGGTCAGGGAGGAGGAGGGAAGGGGGTAGAGTGGGGAGGGGGAGGGAAGCGGAATATGGGAGAGGGGAAGGTAAGGGAATGGGGAGAGGGAAGGGAGGGAATGGGGAGAGGATTTGTGGAATGGGAGAGGGAGGGGAGGGGAAAGGCTTTGTGGAAGGGGAGAGGGGGAGGGTGGGGGAGAGATTTTAAATTTATAATTTTTTTTTGATAAATTTTATAATTTTTAAATGATTTGTATTTGTTTTTTTTTAATTTTTGAATTTGTTGTTTCAAATTTTTATTTTTTTAAGTGTTTGTGGTTTTTTTTCATTTGTTTTCTTTTGAGTTGTTTTAATGTGGTTTTTTCATTTTTTGTGTTTTTCTATTTTTTTAATTTCATATCTTTTTTTTTCTTTGTAAAACTAATTTTTTTTAAACTATATTTATATTTCTAAAGAGTTTTTTTTTAATTAATTTTAGCCCTCAATTGGGGGTTGATTGCGGGGAGTGGGGAAGGGGGTGGTGCGATGATGGCAGAGGGGAGGGAGGGATGAGCGACGCAATTCTTAGAATCCCGCCACTCATCCCTCCATCCCTTTTGTCAAACCTTATACCATATGTTTAGTAATTAGTAATTTTTTGCTTTTTAATATTTTTCAATTTTTTTGTTTATTTTTTTAACATTTTAGCATTTAATTTTTATTTTTTCTTTTGTTTTTTTAATTTTTTTTCATAATTGACATGTTTTTAAAGTTATTTTTATTTTTTCAATTTTTTATTTGTTTAATTTTTTTTCTCAAAAAAATTAAATTTTTCTAGGCAAATGTAACTCGATAAAGAAAAGGGGTGCCAGTGGTAGCACCTTTTTTCAAGTTCTGGGTTGATTTCAGCCTTTTCAATGCAACAATCTCAACTATTAAGACAATGACATCAATCATTAGTTGTAATTTTATCCCTTGATTGGGGGTTTATTGCTACCGATTCAATTCGAGGGTCAATTTATAGTTTTTATTGCAAGGGCACCCGACTAGGTTTCAAAAAAGTTGTAAATTTAGCCTAGAGAAAAAAGGTGCTACTAGTAGCACTACTTTTCGAAATGGAGGTAAAAGAAACGACTAAATGTGACCTCCAAAAAAAAACAAGAACATGTGTGGGTTTTCATTTTATAGTATATTGGGTTAAGGGGAGTAACACCAACCATCAATATTAATATGGAGCCATGAAAAACCAAGGACCACCATTGTAAAATATAGTTAACCATATCTAATAAGAAGTTTAGACGTTAGGGTGTTTGTGGATTACTGCCATAGTTAATTGACATATGGATAGACATTTATATAACCATTATAGTTAATTATGGTCACGTTTAAGCATGGGAATCTATCAACAACCAAGGGATTAATGAAATAAAGGTTAATATTTGATATGGTTATACGGGTTAATAAGGTTATAAGAGTCATGGATTATGCTCAAATCGGAATTGAGGTTATCACAATAAGATATTTATGGATTAAGGATGAGAAGTGTTAGGGGATTGTGGTGCAGTTATATGGATGACAGGTTAGGTGGTTTGTGGGTTAATGCTTATAAGTGGTAAGAATTAGGATTTCATTATGTAATGATTAGCTAGCATCAACAATGGTTAACCAAGGCCAATCCTGATTTATCAAAATAAATTAAAGTTTACCAAACTTTATCATCTCAACCATATTCAACAATCATTATTAGGTTATGGGTTAGCGACTTCATCAGCTAGTAGCATGAACCTTTTGCATATTACACCTACACTCTACCATGGCCACATATATTCAACCATGGTCAACATAGTTTTAACCACAGTTAACCACATTTTTAATTAGTTTTAGGTTAAGGGTTTGTGGTCAATGAGTGGGACAGTGTCAAATATGGTGAATTAAATGTAGTCATGGTCAATTAAAACCAACCATCATCACTATTTTGGGACTTAAGGGGATAATGGTTTAATAGGATCAACCTCTAACATATTAGAGCTACATAAACCATATATACATATAACCAAATGATTAAGCATAGTCAACTATAGTGAAACATGTTTATTGGTGGTCATTAAAATATGGAATAGTAGTCAATTATTGTGTTAGTAACATTGATGGATAGATGAATGTAACCATGGTCATATATGGTAGTCCATATTTAATAGGTTATGGGTTTGGGGTTAGTTTGTTAGTAGCATAAAACACTAACAAATTACGACAATATTCAACCATGGACAATTATACTCAACCATAATCAAACTTATTGAACCATATGTCTTAGTGGTCATTAAGTAAAGGGTTAGGAATGATGTAGATTGGTAGAATTAACCATGGGAAACTATGTGTAAATTTGGTCAACAACTTCAATCATGGTCAACCATTATTACAGGATTGAAACTATTGCTTAGAGGTTAGTGCATTTTTGGTGTAAATCATTAACATATTAGGGATAAATTAACCATGGAAAACTTTAGTAAACTAAATTCAAGAATATTTTTTAGTGTTTATTTAAGGGGTTAGTGTTGACAATGAATTACTATATGAAACCATAGTCAACTAGGCTCAACCATCATTACTAGGTTAAATCATAATCCATTAATTGGTTGGTAGTATAAATCATTGAAATATTAAGGCTATATTCAACCATGGAGACTTATTATTACACATGGCTAACTACACTTATCCATAATCAATCATATTTGTTATTATTTATTAGGTTAGGTAGGGGTTGGTTCATGTTTAATGCGATGATAGTAACCATCGACAAAAATATGCAATGATGGTTAACCATTATATACTTTACTAAGCCACTCTTACTCAATTATGGGTTAGTGGGATACTGGGTTGGTAGGTTAGTATTATCTATAATTAGCTTATTAACTAAATATTAACCATAGAAAACTATAGACAACCATGGTTTAACATTGTCATTTAGGCTATAATATAGTGGATATATGGTAAAGAGTTATAAAGGTTATATGGATAAGGAGTCACTGATTCTAAGGATTAGGTGTTGTTAGGGTTTTAGATCTTATGGATCAGAGAATAAGAGACATGATGTTTAAGGGATAGTTATTAGGGATTAAGGGTTAAATTTATATAGGAGTTCAAGTTAAAGGTTTCAAGGATTACAAATTGTTCGACGTCTAACACATGATATTTCCAAAATATTGAACACCTTCAGAAAACCGCTCACACAAACATATCATAGATCAAAACACCTATGCTTTTACATGGTTAAAACCCTCAAAGAGGGAAACATTCCATGGCCCCATCTAGATAGCTACTTGAGGCAATATGCTATGCAAAAGAAAAGAAATTTTATAATTAGTATCTCAGAATCGATCATTGAACAAATGACCCTCCATTCCATTTAAATAGAGATCATGGACCAATCAGGTGGTAAGCCATGGATCAATGGTCATTAAGATCGAGTTGAGGATAAATCGTTGGATCACTCTATGTCTAGAACATATTGTGACCATCATATTACATATGTACAAATGCATACTAATGCATACTAAAGAAACACATTTTAGCTAAATATACACTATACCAAGTTAACCTTAACTAAATCCTAACTGTCTTAATATCCTAACATTCCCCTTTAAGGAAAATTTGGGATAGTATTGAAGGATTTACAAAAGTGACATTATAGGAGAAGGAAGGATGCATTAGCGCCTATCGTCCCTTAAATGGCAAATTTATGAACTCCTAATATAGATCGAATTTTAGAAAACTTCACTTCCATAAGAGACTTTGTGAAGGTGTCTGCAACTTGATAATCTGTCGGGAAAAAGGGCACTTCGAGAACACAATCGTGAAAAATATTTATGATGAAGTGCATATGTAGATCAATGTGTTTTCTATGCTGATGTTTAATTGTATATTTGGAAATCTTGATGGAACTATGATTTTCACACCAAAGGTTAGTCGAATGTTGTTGCTCGAATCCAAGCTCTAAAAGGATCTGCCAAATCCACAAGGCTTCCTGACTTACATTAACTACAAATCAATACTCTACTTATACTGAAGAAAGAGAAATACATTGTTGTTTATTACAAGACCAAGTTATAGGTTCATAATCATGATTGAAAACATAACCTACATTAGACTTCAAATCAATAAGTTCGTCAGTTGGGCCAATCTAAATCAGTGAAATTAACCAACAAAGGTGTTTTCCCTGGACTATAATGAATCCTAAATTGAATTGTACCCCGGATATACCAAAGTATCCTTTTTGTTTCTTTCCAATGGATTTCATGGGGTGTTTGCATATACTGGGAAAAAAGAGCAACAAGAAAAGAAATATCAAGACGAGTATGAGTCAAGTATAAGAGACTACCAACTAGTTGACGATATAAGGTGGCATCTACTTTGAGTGAAGTGCAAGTGGAAAACATTTTGACTATATATTAGAAGGGATATGGGGTTGGTTTACACTCTTCCATGTTAAATTGATGAAGAACATCACAAGCATACTTAGACTGAGAAATAAAGATTCATTCTTTGGTTTGCAGGACTTGGAGGTAAATAAAATAGTGCAAATTTCCTAAGTTTGTCATTTTAAATTTCTTCTTAAGTTTGCATTTCACATGGGTTAAAAGTTTATGGTCACTTCTAGTAAGAATAAGGTCATAAACATAAAGAGAAAATATGGTGATATGGTTTCCTACTTTCTTGGTATATGCATTGGGGTCAGAATGGCATCGAGAGAAGCCGATTTCAAGGAGAAAGCTATCCATTTTGGTATACTAGGATCAAGGATATTGCTTAAGGCCATAGAGAAATTTATTAAGGTGACATCCAAGGCTAGAGTCATCCTGAACATATCCAGGAGGTTTTTACATGTGAATTTCTTCTTACAAATATCCATGCAAGAAGGCGGACTTGAAATCCATTTGATGGACCTCCCATTTATGTGAAGTGACAAGGGAAAGAATAAGGAAGATAGAGTTCATTTTGGAAATAGGAGAAAAGGTTTCATTGTAGTTAATTCCTTTAACTTGGGAAAATCCTTTGGAAACTAACCTTGCATTAAGTCTTTCAACACATCCATTGGATGCATACTTAGTTTGATCTACCCATTTACATATGAAATCTTTCTTCCTTTTAGAAGAGGTACAAGATACCAAGTATCATTCACGATTAAGGAATGATATTCTTCATCTATAGTTGTGTCCAATATGGATGGCTTGAAGCTTCTGCAAAGGTCTCTAGATCATGATTCTATGAAACTTGAGCCAAAAGAGAAGAGGCTCATTGTAACTGTGAATGTGTTTTATGCTAATCTCTAGGATCACTGACGAGATCACCAATTGCTTCACATGTTGTACGGACCCATAAAGGAAGCAGTTGTGCCAATGCAACTAGAGGAAAATGAGCAGGAAGAGGTGGATTTTCATCCTCACTACCATTATCAGAAGAAGAAGACAGAGTAGGAACACTATCAAGGAAGTTGGGAGTAGAAGATGGTAGAAGCGTCGAAGATGGATCACATGCCACATATGGAACAAATGTTTAATTAGGCTCGCATGCCAATATATTTTCATCAAATTTAATGTATCTTCTAATAATTATGTCATTGCATTTTGGTTGAAGAAGTCTATAACCTTTTACATCTTCAGAATATCCAACAAATATGCACTTTTCACTCTTAGGGTGCAATGCTTTCCATTTTTCATTGGAATTAAGAGCCCATGCTTCACTAACAAACACACATAAGTGGATAACATCTGGTTTAATGTTACCCTATGCTTCTTCCAGTGTTATATATTTTAGAGCCGTGGTGGGTGTGCGATTAACTATGTAATTGGCACAATTAATATCTTCAACCCAAAATTGAAGACTTAATATCTTAGCTTGGAGCATACAATTAGCCATTTATTTTAATGCGTGATTATTTTCTTAGCAACACCATTTTGTTGTGGTGTATATGGAATAATATGTTGCATTTGAAATCCCTGTGGAGTGCAGTAAGTAGTAAAATTTTTGTTTACATATTCACATCCATTATCTATTCTTAACTTGTGTATTTCATGTCCACATTGTTTCTCTACAAGGGCCTTGTATGCCATAAACCTATCAAAATATTCACTCTTAATTTTTAAGAAGTAAATCCAAGTGCATATGGAGAAGTCATCAATGAAAGTTAAAAAATACTTGAATCCAAATAAAGAAGCAGAAGGAAGCAAACCACACAAATCACTATGAACAAGATGTAAGGGGGTCGAGGCGTGTTGAGAGGCATGTTTCAAAATTGTCTTGATGATGTTTGTCAAGAACACACCCCGGGAAAACACCATCTCTACAAGATATGAGAGGAATACTAGTCACCATTTTGTGATTACATAGTTTCTGTAATGAGCGAGAGTTTAAATGACCAAATCACCCATGCCAAAGTTTGCTCAATTCATCACTATGAGCAACACAAACTGAGGAAAAAGGTGATTGTTATCGTCTAAATATCACACACATGTGAAATTTCGTTCAATAGAAGAAGCACATCATCAACATATAGCATGCAACTCATCAACATTATCCTCATAAAATTCACAATGAGAATTGAACCTTAGAATGATAAAGTCAATTATTTTGTACAGTCACACTACTTTTTTTTTTAAACCTGCATAGATCTGTGTGACTATTATCTCAAAACCCGCGCGACTGTACAAATGGTGGGACCATTATCCTTATGTGGTTCATTCAAGGCTCACAACATCATTCCTTGTGTCCAAAAATTTGAATGATCCTCTTCACATGGTTGGGGGATTCAATAGCCCCCTTCTTATACTTAGAGGACCACTTCATGAGATAGAGCATTTACATTGGGAACTAGATGTTTCAATACCTCCATTTGGCTTATAAAAGGAATCCATAAGCATGCATTCAACAAGAGAAATCTAGAGAAAGTTTTTGCTGCAAGAATTGGTTTGAGAAATCATCTTTCATCCTCTTTCTCATCATCATTCGGCATTCAATATCCCTTTCCTTCTTCCTCAAGAAGCAAGTGTTTCTCCTCATCATTCCAAGTTAGTTATCAATCATTTGAGAGAGTTCAAGAGGACCCATCCATAAGGTATATTGTTGGATTCCATTGGACCTACACTCTTCTAGGTGACACCATTTGTAAACAAGATTTTCCATTGGGAAAATACTATATGGTTGAATCTAACTCACTCTTTGTCTTTTCATGTTATGAGCACTTGTCAATATTTCATTTTAGTGTTATTTAGTGAGTTTTTGTTTTATCCTATTGGTGTATGGTTTACTAAACCACACTTACAATTGTTTCCTTGGTTGAAACCTACAAGGATAGAAGGAAGGATTTCTCACTCTTGTGACATTTTTTCGTCAACAGTGATGACCCAAATATGTAGAATTTGTACAACCTGGTAATATCATCAAAAATCCTGGTAGTTAGGACATGATTGGGATATTTGAAATCTTTGATTACTACATGGTGAGGTGTAAATTATACAGTCTTACCTTCACCAGAATGAGTGATTTGATAGAATGAAATAAATTACATGAAATTCTTGGAACACATAATACATCATTGAGCTGACCATCATCTAGTTGAATTGTTCCATCTCTTACAACATTAATAGATCTATCATCGCCAACAAATATTTGTTAACAGTTACATTCATTTAGAGAAACAAAATGGCTTTATCCTTATCCATATGATAAGATGCTACATAATCAATGAGCTACTCATTTGAAGAAGATGAAGAATATGCATTGAAGGAGAAACCAAAAGAACATAGTGCATGTCCATGAGGTATAGAGGCAGAAGACAAATCAAGGTTGATGTTGTGCTTCTTCATTGTTGCTTCCAAGGTTTCCATCTTCTTGAAACAATTAGATTCCACATGACCATATTTCCCACAATAGTTGCAATGATGCTCAGTGTTATTACCTTTTGATTTGGTTCCTTTGTCATCATTGGAAGGATGAGATGGATGAGAGGGTTTTGGGCCCTTGTTTTTCTTATTATTGTGAGGAATTTTCTTCTTGGGATTCTTGGACTTGTCCTTTTGTTATGCCACTAGGGATTTGCTAGATGTATCGACATTGCTAATTAATCCAAGATGTATGAGCTTATATTTGTCTCTAATCAAGGAATCACAAAAATATTTAAGATTGGGTTCTATATAGTGAGCCCCCATATATCCTTTCATGGAGTAAAAGGTAGATACAAAAAAAATAGGCAGGACCAAGCTTGGAATTAAAGAATAACATAAATACATTTCTTTTTTGGCTTAGCTATTTTGCATTATTTAACTAAGGTTCTAAGTGTTTTGAATTTAGATAGATAGTATTGAATGCAAGAAGAAGCACTTGGATTTAAAGCAACCAACTCATTTTCAAGATGGCGACCTCGAATCTCATTGTGTTTACCAAACATAGTTTCCAATTTTTCCCAAGCCTTATCTACTTCATCAATTCCTTGAAGGTGGAATCATAGCTCATCAAAAATTGACATCATGATTAATCCACAAGATTCATCATATTTATTGGCCCATTTTATTTTCGTATCATCAATAGTAGGTTCAATTTATTTTCCCAAGGTAATCCGGTAAAGTCCCCTACTTTGTAGGACATCCTCCATACATGATTTTCATGAGAAATAGTTGGTATTGGTAAGTAGAATATCACATGGAGTGGCCATATTGTAATACATAGGTGATATGGCTTCAAAATTATAAACTAATGGTCTAGATGCAAAGATCTTGAAAAATAGGCAGTTGAAAGAAAATGCATTGAAAACGGACTCTGGATGTCAAAGTTATGCCTTTTAAAGAAAGGCATAAAAGGGAACCAAAAGGCCACATGGCATGCAAATGTTGATCCACGTGATGATGGAAGCAGAAAATGCAGTAAAGAATCTCCCCCTTACTAACTTTTCCTATAAGCTCACTTTTACAAATAAGTTGCTTTAAAATAAGTGACCCACTTTTATAAAACAAGTGGGAACCCAAGACCTCTTACTTTTTAAAGTAACTTTCAACTAAGTGAGATACACAAATGATTTAGTAATACTAGGGGATTTTGTTGTTGTTTTGTTGGAGAACGTGCATGTACAGAAAACCTTGATTCTTGACATGCAAGACACTTTACACAACCACACAAAAACAAAAACAAAAAAACAAAATTACGAAACCAAAATTTATCATATTTGGGGTTAGTCCTTGGTTAGCATACCTAGAAAATGTACCCAAAAAATAGACTAGAAACTAAAATTTATCATATTTGGGGTTAGACCTTGGTGAGCATACCCAAAAAACTGAATAGAAAATTAAAGAATATGAGAAGTATTTTTAAAAAAATGTGTAACTGTAAACAATATACCTCTAGATCTGGTAAAATGGTCGTATATTTGGCAAATGGAAACCTTTTCTAGTGAAAGGAAAAGTGTTTCCAACTAAACGAAGCGATCTAGAAGCAATGGAACACCTCTATCATCCCAAAAATTCACATAAATATCAAAACTTTGTTTTTAAAGAAAAATCAGAAGTTTGAAGAAGAGCACAGGAAGACAATTCATATGAAATCCGAACCTGCGCAATTTAGGAAAGTTCATCCAATCTGGTGCCAAAATCTATTTTTGGGCAACTGTTACTACTGTGACAACTTTGGCCATAAAGCAATAAATTGCAGACCTTGTACACTTTCATATGCTAGGAGGAATGGTTTTTGTAATGAGATGAATCCCAAACAAAAGAGCCTCAGGAAAATATTTGAGACCCAAAGATAAGATCTCAATCCCTTCAATATTTTGAATTTAGACAATGAATGTTGTAAATGTCACAATCATGGTCATGATAGTCAGAACTATGAAAATCAGTTTCCACCTGCGCAGTCAATCGAATCAACTGAAGATTAGAAGGATCGGGTCTATCAATAAGCATGCAGTCTAGCCTTACATGCGCAAAACAAAAGGGGGAAATGGTACATAGATAGAGGTTGTTCCAAGAATATGACAGGAGAAAAAAATACTTTTCTAAAGCAGAGGGAATAAAAGGGAGTTAGTTTCTACTTTGGGGACAATGGCTCTACCAAAATATTAGGAAAAGGCTTGGCCAATTTGGGAAACAAAAGAACTAAGGAAAAATAATGTATTACTAGTAGAAAACATGAAACACAATCTTCTAAGTGTCATCCAGATGTGTGATTCGAGGGAACATGCTCACTTGACTCAGAAAAATGCAAAATCAGAAACAAAGATACATGCAGAGTAGTAGCAACAGCCTCCAGAACCCCTAACAATGTCTATATTTTGGATGATGAAAAGGAAGAGAAGTGTTGCATGGGACAGAGAGATAAAATTTGGCTCTAGCATAGAAGATTGGGACACATCAACTTTGACAATCTGGTCAAAATTACCAGGAAACAATATGTTGGGGACATTCCAAGAATTACTAAACCATCAAACTCATTCTGCAAACACTGTGTGCACGGAAAGCAAGCAATGATTACATTGAAGACAAAAGAGTACACTACATCGAAACCTTTGGAAATAGTTCATTCAGATATTTGTGGTCCAATGAGAACCAAGGGGATGAGTGGTGAGCCTTATTTTCTTCTCTTCATTGATGATTACACCATAATGACGTGGGTATTCTTTCTTAGAGAAAAATCAGAAACGCTTGAATGTTTCAAGGATTTTAAATAAGTGGTTGAAAATGAAACTAAATTAAGAATAAAGTGTTTGAGATCTGACAATGGAGGAGAATACACTTCGAATAAATTTGACAATTTTTGTGAAAAGCATGGAATCAAAAGACAATTCTCAGCAACCAAAACTCCACAGCAAAATGGAGTGGCAGAAAGGAAAAACAGAACTGTGCAAGAAATGGCCAAAACAATGTTGAATGAATCAAATTTATCATATTTGTTTTGGACCCAGGCCATTCATACAGCTGTTCACATCCTCAACAGATGCCAAATCAGGACAAATAGTTTTTCAACACCTTACGAACTTTGGAAAGGAAGACCAGCTACAATTAAGCATTTCAAGATATTTGGAAGCAAGTGCTACATCAAAAGAAACGATGAAAACCTTGGAAAGTTTGACTCCATATCAGATCAAGGAATTTTTCTTGGATATGCCACCAGAAACAAATCTTACAAGTGTTATAATTTATGACTCAAAAAGATAGTGGAAATCCCAGATGTGAAATTTGATTAAGTATTTACCCACGGGAGAGTAGAAGAGGATGATGATCCACCTATGCTTGAACAATCATATGAGGAACTGTCATAGAATAAAGAAGCGAAAGAACCACATGAGGTGATATATCAACAAAAATTAGGAGACAGAAGACAGGATACAAAGGATCCCTCTAAGTATGTTCAAAAGAATCATTCAAAAGACTTTATTATTGCAGATAAAAATGCTATGGTAAGAACCATAAGAAGACTAAGGGATTCAACTGAAGAAGTACATTTTTCCTTGCTTTCCCAAATAGAACTAGAAGGATTTGAGGAATCCATAACATATGAACATTGGGTGAAATCCATGAATGAAGAATTAGACCAAATTGAAAAGAATGAGACTTGGGAACTTGTTTCGAGACCCAAAAACAAGAATGTCATTGATACAAAATGGGTATTTAGAAACAAACTAAACAAGGAAGGACAAGTTGTCAAAAACAAGGCAAGACTGGTGTGCAAAGGTTATGCACAAATTGAGGGAATAGAATTTGAAGAAAAATTTTCTCATGTTGCGTGAATGGAGGAAATTAGACTATTCTTGGCCTATGCTTGTCCAGAAAATGTCAAAGTATATCAAATGGATGTGAAATCAACATTTCTAAATGGAGATCTTGAATAAGAAGTATACATTGAACAACCAGATGGATTCTCACTTTCAGACAACAGAGATTACGTCTGCAAATTAAAGAAAGCATTGTATGGACTCAAACAAGATCCCAGGGCCTAATATTCAAGATTGGATAAATATATGCAAAAACAAGGTTTCAAAAGGGGTAGTGTAGACAACAATCTTTATATAAAAATTGAGAATGAAAAACTGATAGTTGTTGAAGTATATGTTCATTGTTGATGACATTATTTTTGGAAGCAATGATGACAAAATGAGTCAACAATTTTCTAAGGATGTGCATAAGGAATTCGAAATGTCTATGCTTGGGGAATGATCCTTTTTCCTTGGATTGTAGATATCTTAATTGGATAATGGCATTTTCATCTCTCAATCTAAGTATGTAAAATATATGCTGAATAAATTTAACATGGAAGAATGCAAATCAGTTTGTACACCTATGGTCACTGGGTGCAAGTTGAGTAAAGAGGATGAAGCTGTGGAAGTAGATAAGAGACTATACTGATCAATGATTGGTATCCTATTATATGTAACCTCCTCAAGACCATATATCATGCAATACGTTGGACTTGTTGCAAGATTTCAGGCATCACCCAAGGAAACGCATGTTCAAGTTGTTAAGAGATTTTTTAGGTATTTGAAAGGGACCATAAAATTTGGTTTGTGGTATCCACGAAGTAAATATCTAAACTTAGTGGCATACACTGATGTAGACTGGGCAGGTAGTGTAGATGATAGAAGAAGTACTAGTGGAGCTACATTTTTCTTAGGAAATTGCCTTGTATCTTGGATCAGTAAAAAGCAACCATCAACCGCATTATCTATGATAGAATCAGAATATATTGCATCAGCTTCTTGTTTCGCACATGTACTATGGATGAAACAAAATCTGAAGGATTTACAAGTAAATATTGAACAACCAATACGAATTTTATGCAACAATACAAGTGCAGTTAATATCTCCAAGAATCTTGTTATGCACTGCAAAACCAAACATATTCCCATCAAGTATCACTTTGTGAGAGAGGGGGTTGCCGAAAATATTGTCAAGATAGAATATGTTGATACTAAATAACAGATTGTGGATATATTTACAAAACCTATCCCATGAAATACATTTGAATATCTCAGGGAAAAACTGGGTGTGATCCTCAATCCAGAACATCATGAGATCCTTGACAAGAAGGCATAAAAGCAATTGGAACTTCGTATCGCACAGTTGGTACAACATAAAGAATGCAGGAAGATATATGCAAGGAATGATGAAGTATTGTGATAGGAACATAAGATCAAGATAAGGAGGAATATAGCAATTGTACAAGAGGAGCGCATTAGAGATGGTTATGAAAACAATGTACAGACTGCGGGATATCAACGCAAAAAATTCAGCAAAAGAATGAAGCATGAAGTCAGAGGGAGTCATCCCTATAAGAAAATGAATGAAGTCCAATGCAAAATAGAAGAAAGAATAACCAATAATTGCGCAGTGATGGCACCTCTTTGCCATTGATGTCAAAGGGGGAGAAAAAGCATGAAGCTAATGAGAAAGAACATGAAATTGATCATTAAAGAGCATGAATCTATTCATGAAGCATGCAGCAGTACAATAAGAATTATCATGAAGGCGTTAATATAATCATGGAGAAAGATCATGAAGTTGATGATGAAGAGAATAAAGTTTATCATAGAGAAAGAGCATGAAAAAGTATGCAGTAGCGTAGTAAGAATGATCATGGAGCTTGTGATTTGCGCAAAAGTAACATAAAGTAGAAAAACCATTGAAAGCATAATGCGCAGATGTCAAAGGTCCAAACTGGAAAAGAAAATAGGGGGAGTACTGCGACAAGCACAGATGAAGCATACAAAATTTAGGATATGATTACGCACAACTTCATAAGGTGTTGACATTAATGAAAAAGGGGGAGATTGTTGAACCTTGGTTGTCATTGATGTCAAGTGATGTCAAATAAGAATCAATATTCTTGTGCTAGCTTGAAAAAATAAATGAAATTCCACTTTGAAGAAGTATATGTCTGTGCCAATTTTAAAAAGTACATGGATGCCATTATGAAGAAGCATATCCAAAAATACATCAAGCATATACAATTTGAAGAAGTACATAAGGAATACATCTAGTACATGTGGTACATGAATAGGTCTCAATTCCATCCAATCATTTTTCTTCAAGGTACAAGCTAAAGTGTTGACTAGACAAAGGTTCGGAAGTGCGAAAGCAAGTCAAAGTGTTAATTGGACAATGGTTCGAGTGCACAAGCAAGTCAAAGAGTTTGGTGGAAAAAGGTTCGGGAATGCGCAAGCAAGCAAAAGCGTTGATTGGACAAGGTTCAAGACTGTCTAAGCAGCATGGAACATGAAGTAGTAAAAAAGTTATGCAAGTCACGAAAGCGGGAAAGACTCATGAATCGGAGAAAGATATCAGTTGTTGAAGCACGCACAAGTATCAAGAAGGGTGTGGCGGTTGAATATATCATATGCGCAAATTCCATAGACAATGGTACATCAAGGGCCCAAGATCACACCGTGAGGGTAAAAGTCCCACTAAGTCAAGAACCATGTATGTGCAAGACCCACAAGAGATGACACCTCAGTAGCACAGAACATGACATGTGGAAGAAGCATGAACCATGAAGCAAAGAAGAAGTAAAGCCACAACCAACTTGTGGACATACAATCCGCGTAGGACAAGTATAAATTAGAAGCAAGTTGGATATTTGAAGTAAGATTGATAGCAAGGATGAAGAGCTCATAAGTAGAAAGTTGTAAGATACAGATTTATAACATTCAGGGCTTCAAGGGATCGTGGAATCAGAACAGCGTGATCTAGCAGAGAGCCGAGTGCACACAAGAAAAGGAATGTAATAGTTGATGGTGCACATAATGATGTTGTATATTTGTGACGATTGTGCAAATACAGAAAGGTAGAATGCAGAGTATGCGCAAGTGTGTGAGGACTAAATGATAGTATCTTAGACGACACACAAAGAGTCATAGATGTTCTAAGACAGAAGCGCAGAGATAGAACTGAAGTATATCTTGTGATGCTCGAAGCGAAGAAGTTTCACTGATGCACAAAGACTAAGTTGATGTGTGCGAAGTAAGGAAGATCATCAGATGCGCAAATACAGAGTTGCAACATAGTGAAGGATGTGTGTTAAGATGAAGATGATCTGAGACAAGTGCATTAAAATGAAAGGATGAATCATATGATGCACAGAAGGTTCGAAGGTTGTCGCACCAAAACAGAATGAGCACATCTAAGAAGGTGTGGAGTTCCATCTGATACTGATTCGCAATATCATAACAACAAGTTATCAGTTGATGCGCAGTATCAGTTGAGAGAGTAGATGAGTAGTATCAAAAGGGAATATTGAATCTTGGCGCATACTGCAGAAGTTGATGAAGCGGCACACAGTATATGCAGTGCAATGTCAGTCGAAGTGAAGTGTTGAGGTTGAGTGAAGTAATGTATGCATCACAGTGTCAACAATACTACAACATACAGAAGGTGCACACAACATAAAGAACAACAGTATATCAAAAGCATGCACAAATCAGAAGTTCAACAGAGTAACATCTTATTCTTATATATCTGGGTGGTAGGACGGGGCAAGGATAAGGTTATCGTAGCCTCCTTCCAGTTGGTGTTGGATAACTCGAGGAGTTGGTTCTTCCTTCAGGTCGGTGCCTGTAAAACCAGGGGTTCGGTTCCTCCTTCCAGTTTGTGTTGGAGAACACAGAAAGTTGGTGCTTCCTCGAATGTAATCTTTTCATTATAAAAGAGAATTTCGTGGTTTTCTCCTGTTTGGGTTTCCACGTAAAAATTCTGTGTGTTATTTGTTTTGGTGTATATGTTGATGAATGTTTTATTTATTGTGGATGCATAATTAAAGTTCAGGTTAATCATTTAAGAAGTTAAAAACGACTCATAACTGCGCTAATATTGATTTAGTCCCCCTCTCAGTATTAACTAGATTCCAACAAAAGGATGTTAAAACACATTGTCATCATTATTATTGTTAATCCCTATAAATTGTGACATTATATTTCTATTATTATATTAGTATTTTCTAAATATTGGTCAGCTAGGACCCTAATTGGAATTGTATGGTTGAATAAAATTGTAATTGTACCCTCTGTATACACACACACACACCAAGGAGACCTAGTTTTAGGATTATCTCATCTTGTCTTGTGCTTATGATACTTTGTATAAGGAGGTTTTACCCTCAAATATTATTCTTAATCATACCTTTATTTCATTCTCAAGGCGTTGGGAAACTCTTTCTTTCTATTTTTATGTTATTTTGGAAATTTGGTGCATAACATTTGGTATCGGAGCATTTTTTGTTATAATTTTTTTGGGGGAGGGAATTTTACATAGAGAAATTTTGAGGAGACTCAATTGAAAGAGCGATATACTTGTGGTAAATAGTTCAAGTCTTGTTTCACTATAAGTTTAATTTTATAGTCTATTGAAGTTGGGGTTTTTGACTAGTCCAAAAACTAGTCTCAAGCAAATGTTCTAGGTAAAATTGTTATATCGAAAGCTTGAGGAATCTAAATTGAGTTCCACATATTGCATTACACAGAATAGGAGACATACTAATTGTGGTAAAAAATTTAGAATTGGAGAAGGAAATTCAAACATGTGGCAAGTTGTTCAAATTCTCTCTCCTGAAAGGTACAAAAATGACAAGTTTTGGGAAAATTACCATAACTTTATCTTGGGACATCATAATTGGGTAAACCCGTGACATTAGAAATACGACATACTATGATACTACATGATGAAATTTCAGAGATAATTTAGGATCAAGGTCGGCTACCAAGACAACCTACAAACTAGGGTTTCTAAAGGTATGTTGACTTGAAACTTGCATAAATTTTGATTGGACTATCTATTTTGGATGATTCAAAAGGTGTGACAAAGAGGAAAAATATAAAACTTATAGGTAAATATTATTTTGGTTTCTCATGGAAAGGGTTTTTACAAAAAAAATCACCGATTAAAACTTAGGATATTTTGACCATGACTCATAAAGAAAATGAAGAAATGTGTAACCAACTATCCAATTTGGAGTCCAAGGTTAAGAAATTGAATGATAGGTCAGCGACACATGTTCAATTGGTAAACACAAAAAATGATATATAAAGTTAGTTGAAAAAGATGGATCATAATATGGCAAGTAAAGAGGACTCGAATTTATGAAGGGGGTAATTCTGAATGACATGAAACATCTATTTCCTAATAATTCATCTCCTCGAGAAGAGGATAAGGAGAACAAGATGGACTTGTCCCAGACACAAATTGAGAAAATTTTAAAAAATAGTTGGAGAACAAGAGGTTTGAATCCCCAACATTTAAGCATTCATCACATCATCATGGGTTTAACTTAGGATCAATGAATTACTCCATTCCCAAGATTGATATTAGAAATTTTGATGGAAATGATCCAATAACATGGATATTCCATATGGAGCAATTCTTTGATTTACATCAATTGCCAACTTCACTAAAGGTAACTATAGCATCCTTGTATTTAGAACATGATCAATTTGTATGGTACCATTGGATTTGTACATAAAAAGGACTCTATTGTCTCTTGGTCTATATTTATAGATGAATTGATAGAATATTATGGGAACATTAAGAGAAACACCTTCTTTATCTAATTGATAAATCTCAAGCAAAAAGGTCTAGTTACAAAGCACATTAAGCAGTTTGCGAAGTTGAGTCTTAGAGTGAAGAACATTCCATAGGATTATTTGATGGATCTCTTTATGGGAACTTTAAAGGAGAGAATTCAACGTGAGGTACATATTTTTGAACCTAAACCATTATAGAATTATTTTAGTTTGGAAATGAAATTTGAAAGTAAAAATATGTCTACTAGAAGGGTTGTTCCTAACACCTATAGAGAAGGAAATGTTTCCTCTCCCAACCCCATTCATCCTACAAGGTTGACACCTCGGCAAGTGGTGGAAAGAAGAGCAAACGAAGTATATTTCAATTGCGACAATAAGTAAAGTAAGGGGCATTAGTGCAGTGAGAAGAAATTATTCTACATAGATTGTGAAGAGGAAGAAGATCCAGAACTATAACAAACTCAAGAGGTAGATCTAAAAGATACTACTCCATCCATATCTTGCCATGCTTTAATCAACATTATCTCTCCTCAAACTCTCAATATAGAAGGGTATATCAAAAGGAAAAAAATAATAGTGTTAATTAAATATGGTAGTAACCATAACTTCATTAATTGAAAATTAACAAACTTCTCAATTGCTTTGTATATCCAACATCAGAATTTCAAGTAATGATTGCAGATGGAGGTACCATAAATTGTTTAAAGTGACTTGCTATTAAGCTTACTATAGGGGAGTATTTATTGGATAGTCCAATGATTGCAATCCAAAAGGGTGGTGTTGATGTTTTACTAGCGGTCCAATGGCTACAATCATTGGGAACACTGGATCTTAATTTTCATGACAAATGTGATAAGATCTAATGACACAACAATTTTATTGAAAAAGGGACACCATGGAGTAATTGCAAAATTGTGATCAGTGGATGTTAAAGCATATATACCCTTTATTCCAATGGACTTTCAACCAATTACTAACAATCATTTCCAAGGTATTTGGATATATTCCCAAATTCCTTCCACCTAATCGAGATCATGAACATGCTATTCACTTGCAACTAGGAAGTGTACCACCTAACATCATACCCTAAAGGTACTCATATACACAAAAGAGCGAGATTGAAAATATTGTTCAAGAAATGTTCGATGCAAGCATCATTCAACCTAGCAAAAGTGATTTATCTATAGTAGTGGTGATGTTTCACAAAAAGAAATCTTCCTAGCGTATGTGTCCAGATTATTGAGATCTCAATAATATGACTATTAAAGATAAGTTTCCTATTTATGTCATTGATGAATGATTAGATGAATTATAGGGAGCAATTTTGTTTACCAAGTGTTGTAGGCACAACAGATCCCATGTTTTATTAAACATGGAAGCCCCAATATTTTTAATTTGCAAAGGTAATGTTTAAATTCCTTATTCATTTTGGGGTTTTCATGATTGATCATGTATTTTATTTCTTTGTCATGATTTAATTCAATTAATAATTTTTTCCTTCAAAAATTCATTGATTTTTGTATGTTTTTATGAGTTGTGGAAGGCATGAATTTTCTCCAAAGTTTTTCCTTTCCGCAACCCGCAATCCGCAATGCAAATTGCAGATGCTTGGTTTTCAGATTTGAAGTTTCTTCTTTTCGCAACCCGCAATCCGCATTGCGGAAATTACTTTGAATAAATTGGTTTTTCTTTTCTGCAACCCGCAACCCGCAATTGCGGATTGCGGAAAGAGTTTCAAAAACAAATTTGCACTTTGCGTTCCCGTAACCCGTAATGTGGATTGAGGATTGCGGAAAGTGTTCGAGAAATAAATATGCACTTTGCATTCCCGCAACCCGCAACTGCGGATTGCGGAATGCAGAAAGATCTTTGTTTTAAATTGTGTTGTTTGCGTTCCTGCAACCCGCAACTGTAGATTGTGGAATGCAGAAAGATGTTTGTTTTAAATTGTTTCGCTTGTGTTCCCGCAACCCACAATTGCAGATTGCAGAAAATTTTGATTCATTAATATTTAGAGTTGTGTTTCTGCAACCCACAATCCGCATTGTGGATTGCGAATTTCGGAAAGTATGTACATATTTGCCAAAATAAAGTTCCACAACTTGTCTTCTGCATCTTGCATTTTAGATCTTAGTCGTCGATTTGTCTTAATCATACGGTCCAGATTTCATCTCACTGTTTTGTTAAATATTTCGATTTTCTCTATTTTCTTTTACCATTTTCATTTTCGAGAATTTCACCTGCGATAAGGATTTTTACCAGGCTTGTTTTCCTGCCATTTTCGTTAGCACAGGTTGGTTTACCATCTTTTCTAATTGGTTGTTTGCAGATTTTTCGTTAATTTCAAACTGTTTTTGATTGGTTTATTGTTATTTATCATAATTACCAGTCCTTTACCATGTCGAGAAATACATGTTCCAAAACATCCCAAAAGGACCTAATAAACAAAGACCCCAACTTTGGCATTCTAACCGATACCAATGATAGGGTGTCTGAAACCTATCAGATAGATTGGTCACGAATCTATGCCATTTTTTATAACGACGACCTGTCGGAAATCCAAGATAACCAGTCTGTTTATGAGAAAATCAGGGATTCTCAATTACATGCTATAGCAGCTAGACCTGTCATTCTCCCATACACAGATGCCGTGAAGTGGATAATTGACCACGCAAACCCTAAAGACCGTTCATTCAATGATAATGCAGGATCCCAATTGGCTTCCTTCTGCCTTGAAGTTTTTACTAGAGCATATGCCCTAAGGCCAACTTTTCTAGACTTAGTCAAGACCCGGTTCAACTTCGAGGAGATGATAAAATCATGGATGAACAACCCGGCCAGCTTCATACCCAGAGCCGATAATTCGTACCCCATTTCATGGTTCAAGGAACCCTTTTCTCTCCTAGCAGCCATGTTGTGCAGACTTTATAGCCTACCCAATTGTTCTATGTTCAAAGTCGAATGGGCACCTGTGGCTCATCATGTTCTCACAACAGGGGAATCATTTAATTGGGCTTCAATTCTGTCAGCTGAGTTAAAGACAACAATTGAACGTTATCAGAAGACACTGGCTTCAAAGAAGCCTCCTTTCTTCTATTCAACTTATATCTTTGATGTTTTTTGTCCAACCTTCCAGTACCCTTCCATGGGATGGAATTGGACCCTCTCAGCTCCTCTAGTTCACATATATTGTTCATCATTATGGGAAAACAGTTATGTGCCTTTATTGTATGATATCTGTGATCATTTATTTGGGATAATTTATTGCAAGATAGTCAAGGAGGATGCACCGGCCTTCTCTGCTCATGCTAAAACACTCATCCCCACTATTGGTGATTGGTATGTAGGAGAATCTTTCTCCTAAGCCAGTGTTTCGGGAAGTAATATAGTCCATTTGCTGCCAAGGATAGTTCCAGATAAATTGTTGCTTGAAGAAATTGCTTTCCAAACTGTTATAGATGGAGTGTTCCTCAAGCTAACTGGGCCTAAAATAAAAGGATGGACAAAATTCCCTTTGAACCTTGGGCCTCTGGTTATCCAGAACTCAACACATGCTGCAGTATTGGGAAAGAAGATTGTTTCATTAAATCTGGGACAAGCTCCCAAAAGGATGCATGATCCCAAGGCATATCTGGCTACTCAATTTTCCCAAGAACACATGAATACCACCTATGCTCATGAGACTGCCCCTGATGATTCCATTTACCAGGGAGAATTTTTTTTTTCTGAAGTCCAAGTTAGTGCTAAAACTAAAGAAGAACAAAGTTTCATTCTTCAATACCAGCAGGAGCTCAAGACTAAGGTTTTGAGTTACAGGAAAATGGAACTACAACTTGAGGAACAAACCAAGAAAGACAGAGCAGAGAAAGAAGCACAAAAGGCAAGTACTCCTTTGATGTTAACTTACTAGGATGAAAGAAAAGGTAAAGGCCTTGTGGAGGATATTCCAAAATTAAAACCTATTGTAGAACTGAAGGTTTTGATTCAAAAATATGAACATCTAAAGAAGAAATTGGCACAAATGTCTTCAGCATTTGATACTCAGGTGATTTATGCAAGTACCCTAGCCAAAAGACAGAAAATTCAAACCCATGCCTCTCATATTCCTACATTGAACATTGAAGACAGTGATGCAGAGGAGGAAAGGCTTCCAATAAGGTCGCTTTTCCTACTGTGCTTGTTGTATAAGAGATAACTGAAGGTTCTCAGGCAGTTGTTGATTTGCTTGACAGCATAGTGATGGATGATCCCACTCCAGACGACCATTTTACTGAAGTCACCACTATTGTTGATGCATTAACTTCTACACCCTCACTCTCTTATGTTGAGCTTCCTTCCACCTCATCTTTTGAGGTTACACTACCACCATCCACCATATCTGAATTATTTTCCGCAATAACCTCCATCACTACTTCACATCCAACCTTGATAGTTCCACCAGTCACCTTACCACCAATAGTTACTGAGATGCAGTTTCCAACTGTTTCTCTGCAACCATCACCAACCATTGCTCCTACTTCTCTTCTTGAGGTTTTCACTTTGACTACTTCTCCAATTCTTGTACCATCAATTTCAACAACTACTCCCTTTTCTCTATCCACCTCTCAATTCACTATGTACATCCCTAATTCCACTATTACCCAAACAGCTCCACTAGTTGCAACATGCAATATAGCTACATATTCAACAGAGTTGATAGTTGATTGTGGAGATGATGTTGTGGTCTCCCTTGGAGAATACTTTTATAGTAAATCAGCCAAAGCAGTGGTGAAAAGAGGCAATAAGAGAAGCAGGGAACCTACTATGTTGCAAGCACCTGTTCCTAATCAAATAATTTGGGAAAAACAGTCTGACGATATCCAGCAGGAGTCATTAGACACTACTGCAGCTATGGGGGCATTTGTTGCATCCAATTATGATTCAGTCAATTCACTGAATAAGGATCTTGACATCAAGAAAGAAGAATTGAAGAAGTTTCAGGAGCAGCAGGTAAAAATTAATGAAGAACATGAATCTTAGATTCATGAATTGAGAAATGGTTATGAAAGTCATCTCAAGGATCTACAGGAACAGAACACTTCTCTCCAGGTTCAACTGCAGAATACAGAGGTCCTAAATACTGCCAATGTTGAGAAGACAACAGTGTTGGAACAACAACTGAAAGATGCAACTGCCAGTGAAGCTACTTCTTCTTTCTCTAGGTTTTCTCAAGAAGAGTTCAGGGATTTGGCCATTACAGTAAATGAAGAACATCACAAACTATTGGCTAAGTTATTTAGTTCCCTGAATGATATTCAGGAAACTAATAATGCCTTTGAGAAACTTTCCATTATCCCTGAGTACCACATTGACAAAAGGCAACAAGCTTCCAAAGCCATTGAAGACATTGTTGACTGGCAAAGGTATATTAAAGACAAACCCGAGGAAATTCCAGTTTTGGATAGCTTCAAGTTCAGGAGAATAAGAACACCTTTGGATGCTTGGAAAAACACTTGTGAGATGGTTGAAGAAACAATTAAGAAGGCACAAGCAATCTGTGGAAGAAGATGGTATGCTACAGACAGTATCCTGGTTATACTGGATTTTTCCACTTTGGATCTGATTGAGAAGGCTTTCCCACCAAAGCTGATGATCGAACAGGTTGAGAGTAGGTGTGAGTAGGTCAAAGAAAAGATTAAGCAGCTCGAGCACATAGAGGTTTCAGAAGTTGACAAATTCATCAACCAACCTGTCAGTCTGGAAGGCAAGATCCACATTTTTCTACGTACTTAGTACAATCTAAGCAAGAATGAGATTGAGTCTTTCACATGTGATGCTCAGTTGGGACTCGAATTGGCTAAGTATCCTGATGTGGATGAGCTTCTAGAAGTTTGTTCCAAGTGGCAGGGTGCCCTTGGCTATTCTTAGATTAGACTGATTTTGTAATCCTTGTTTTATGGGAAGTTTACCCTTTGTATCTTTATTGTAATTATTATTTAAGGGGGAGAGAAAATCACCGAAAGAGGGACATAAAATCACCGAAAGAGGACTGGAGATACTCTGATTCATTTAGAGATTGTAATTTTTTGCATCCTTGAAGAAATACAATTAGTTTTCTCTTGATATCTCTTTTGTTTAATTTATCAAATTTGTTTGATGAATTCTGATTTTCGCTTCAACTTATGAATGAATATTGTTTTATTTTTCAAATCACAATTAATACATCGATCTGTAGTTCAGATGTGTCTTGACTTATGATCTATGTCTTTTGTGTTTTAAATGAATTTATTTATTTAAATCATTTATCTATTTCTACAAATGATAAACAGATACTATTAAATTAATGCCAATTTTTCAATTAGCATTTCATAACAGGATAATCTCGCATGTGTTTTAACCCTTAAGCTACAATCATTCAATTTTCATTTTTTGACTGTGTCTTAAGCTAATAAGTAAAGATCCACTTCACATGTCTGTCAATTCATGAAAACACTTATTAATTTTCAGATCAGGTTATCCTGCACACCAAAACAATTTCTTTAATTTAGATCTAACTTATATTAGATTTCCTTTAAAGCAAACTCACTTCTAGAGATAGAACACTTTTTTTTATCTTCCCTCATAGGCAGTCAGATCCTTTCAGGATCAACCCATTTAAGTGCCAACGGAGGCCTAATATCCGTGGGAGTTAACCATACCAAACAATCTAGGGATAGAACTGCTCTTGCGCAGAGTTGTTTGAAGCCTTTCAGATTGGGTTTCCACCCTCTGTTGCTAGCCTTGGAAAACATTCTAGCAACTTACATACCCAGGGATTCAACACCAAGTTGGATCTCTATTCTAGATATCATCAAATAATAATGAGGAAAGAAGACATTCCAAAAATATCCTTCAAAACACAAGAAGTTCATTATGTTTTTTTTATGATGATATCCATCCTTACCAATGCATCTTCCATATTTCAAATCTTAATGAATTCTATTTTTAAATCCTTCATCAAAAAATTTATGTTAGTATTTTTTGAAGATATACTAATCTATAGAAAATTTTGGGAAGAGCATTTACAACATGTTAATAGGGTCCTAACACTATTGGAGGAGATCCAACTCTATGCCAAGCCTTCGAAGTGTGTCTTTGGGGTTCAAGAAATGTAATATTTGGGTGATAATGTATCTCATGAAGGTGTCAAAGTGGACCCTAAAAAAATTAAATCTATCGTGGAATGGCCAGATCCTAAAACCTTGAAGAATCTTAGAGAATATTTGGGATTGATATAAGACTACTAGCACAAGTTCGTTAAGAATTATGGTCAAATAGAAACACCTATAATAAGGTTACTAAAAAAGGAGGCATTCTTTTGGAATCAAGCAACCAAATATTTTGAAAAAATTAAAGTGGACATTTGTACAACTATTTTTAATAGCACATCTAACTTCACAAAACCTTTGTTGTGGAATGTGATGCCTCAAGGCATGGCATTGGTGTAGTTTTAATGCAAGAAGGAATCATCTTGCCTTTGAAAGTTTCCAACTTAAAGGAAAAAGCTTACTCAAACCAATTTATGAAAAGGAAATGTTGGCCATACTACTTGCAATTAAGAAATGGTGCCCTTTCCTAATAGGAAGGCACTTCAAGGTAAGAACATATCATCACAGTCTAAGTACTTGTTGGAACAACGATTATATTCAAAAGAGAAACAATAATGGGTTACAAAGATGCTAGGTTATGACTTTGAAATTATTTACAAAAAATGAAAACAAAATGTGGTGGTATATGCACTTTCAAGAAAAGAAGATGACATGGAGGGCTTACTATGTGTTGTTTTCATTATGCAATTTGATTGGGTGGAAGAAGAAAGGATGGAATGGAAACATATCATAAAGCATTAAAGATAATTCAACAACTACAAGAAGACCGTAGTTAATTAGTATAATTTGTGTGGAAGAATGATTCACTATGGTACCAAGATCCTATATTTATGTAAGAACTCTCAACATTATAGAGGGTCCTTTTGGAATTACACACTTCTTCTATAAGAGGACATTTAGGGTTCTTGAAAACTTACTAGAAGATCAAGAATGATTTTTGTTGGGAAGGTTTAAAAATTGATGTGCAAAAGTTTGTGGTAGAATGTTTGGTTTGCCAACATAACAAAGGAGAGAAAATCAAGACACTAGGTCGTATACAACCATTATCCATACCAAGTCAACATTGGGAAGAGGTATCAATGGATTTGATCACATATCTACCAAATTTATAAGGAAAGACTATCATCATGTTAGTAGTGGATTGACTCACATGTTAAATTTTTATCAAGTTAGGGTTATGTATAGAAAAATAACAATTCAACATACTTTAATGCAGAAAATACATTTAATAAACATTTACAAATATTGAATATGAAATAGTGTAGTAGTAAAATCTATCATAACATAATTTTCATATCTTTCAACTTCACACCTTTAACACCATCAGATAGGTCATTGTGTTAAAGTAATCTTCTCCTTTAACACTACCAGTTAGATCACCATATTAAAGTAATCTTCAGTAACATATAATAAACAAATTGATCAAATAACAGTAAAAGAGATATAGTTGGAGATACTTACCTGGGTGTGAAACCCTTCCTATAAGAATACTCAGAAGAGTTACTTTCAGTAGAAGATTGTGCCTCAAAGAGGCCAGTCAAATTTTGGAAACTAGCTAACCCTACAAGAGGGTAGTACAAACCAGAGAAAGAGAGATGACAGGTTGAGATATAGTCAAATAGTCAAAGACAGTCAAGAACACAATGACAATCTTAATCAAGTCTCAGCCAAATGGATGTCCAAAAGAAATAAACACAAGGGGTCTGAACCCTAACCAAATATGACCTCAATTAAACAGTACAAAGGATTAGCACATAGATCAGGCCCTAAATAGTTCCCAGCAAAACGATCAGACCAAAAACAAGTCTTAGCATACTAGATTTGGTCAAGGCAAGTCTCAGCAATAAAGGTCTAGCATAGATCTGGTGTAAAACAGTCAACAAAAGGTGTGGCCACCAAAATTGTAACTCTAACAAGTGGGATCAGATTTGTAGGGGCCACAGCCACCTCAAAACAGCCAACAGTAAGCAAAACGGTTTGCATAACAAGTAGATTTGACCCTCAGGCATCATGGCCTTCACCAATCAGACTAAATCTGACTTCCAGACCTCACGGCCTCCACAAAGATGCAATCAGCAGGCATATCAATCTCATTCAAACCCCAGCAAGCAGACCAGATTTCAATCAGACCTAAATCAAGGAGATTGGAACTCTAACTTGGCCCTAACAGTCCTCACAGGTAGCAGACTTGTTCTCTAAAATTCATGGGTAGAAGAACTTGACATAACAGCCCTCAACAGAACCACAACACAAGCAACAGCACTAGAATAGACCTTGACATCAGCAAAAAATCAGATATGAGGTATATGTAAAACATCAGTAGGTGGGCAGCCTCCAAAGCAAGCAACGGAACTTCTAAACCCTTGACGTCAAGCAGAGATAAATCAGAGCTGAGATAAAAGTTATCTTATCATCTTATTATTAAATGAGGAACAAAAGGTCTCAATATATAGGAGCTTAGATCTTCTAGAAGGGTTAATAATTTAATCCTTTAAATTAGGGCTCCATAAATTTAGGGAAGAATTAAAAGATAAAAAGAATAAAACATAAAAAAAAAATAAAAGATAAAAAATAAAGTATAAAAAATAAAAAAAATAAAAGATAAAAATAAAGAATATAAAATATATAAAAAATAAAAGAACCTCATAAAGTGGACAAACATCCAAAATACCCATAAGATCAAAACAACAAGGGTGGTATAAATAAAAGGTGAGTCAATGACCCTATTTACCACAAATCAAAGACAGGGTACCACAAGATTAATAAGCAACAAGTGCAAGGACCAAAAGTAAATTATCCAAGGTGGAAAGGTACAACCAGTCATCTCTCTCTCAAATGTACAAATGTTCCATATAACCTGAAAGTTCATCATCATTGTATAAGGAAGGGTTCACACAGATGATGTGATCATGTGGTCCTCTCAACTGCTCCTTAGGTCAAATGTTAGTAGCTTCCACAAGGGGTGGCCAGTCCCTTGAGAAGACCAACCAACTCATCCATCTCGAAGACCTGGGAGAAGAGGACATCACACATCATAATCTTGGTAACTGACCAAGTGCCTCCATTCTCAAGGAATGGCTTCTCAGCCCAAGGCTGAGCCTCAGTCCTATATTGGGACATGTTGATCAACCATCTGGTCCATGACCAGGTTCTCCATTCTCCCAGAGAATGGTCCTCAGCCTCAAGCTGAGCATTCAGTCCTAGACTGAATGTTGATCAACCATTTGTAGGACCTATGATGTCTCTATCTCAACCTGCAGGATCTGCTTGGTCCTCATGACCAAGAAACTGTCTGATTCTAGACCAGAATACCCCAGAGACAAATAGGGGCCCTAGCCACATGCTAGGGACTTTGCCATGGCATCAACCTGCTTGGTCCTCAACCAAGAACCCCGGGAGACAGCTGGGGGCCCTAGGGTACCTTCTAGGGTCTTACTCATTACTCTGCCTGGTTAACTTGACCAGGAAACCTAGTTAACTGACTAGGATACCATTCTATCTGAGAATGGGTCTTGCAACTGCACTAAAAATTAACATCACAAACTATGCCCATTTATGCTCTATTTCTCATACTTTTAAAGAAAGTACAATAGTTGTAGCATTATTGGAAACAATTTAGAGGCTACATGGAATCCCCAAGATTATTATAAGTGATAGAGATCTAATTTTCACTAGTAATTTTTGGAAGGAAATATTTTCTTTTTGGGGAACTCAGTTGGCTCACAACTCCACTTACCATCCTCAATCTTATGGGAAAACTAAGGTTGTGAATAAATTATTAGAAGGGTATATTCATTGCTTTACATCTGATAAAAAAACATAATGGGCCAAGTGGTTACTTTTAGCATAATGGTGTACAACATATCTTTCCATTATTCATAAAAAAATGTCACCATTTATGGCACTTTATGGCTATCACCCTCCTTCCATCACATCATCCTTGAAAGATAAATATAAGTTTCAAGTAGTGGAAGATGACATAGAGCACCAACAAAAGGTTCCCCAACTATTGAAAGATAACTTAGTTGTAGCAAAAAATAGGATGAAACAACAAATAGATCAACATCATAGTGAATGGAAATTTGAAGTGGGGGATTGGGTATTTTTTAGGCTACAACCATACAAATAGATGTCCCTCAAGTAGCAAAAGAAGGACAATAAATTAGCACCCAAGTACTATGGTCCCTATAAGGTGTTCCAGAGGATTAAAAGTATGGATTACAAATTGGAGTTGCTTACATCTTCACGTGCACATGCAATCCGCCATGTTCCTTGCCTAAAAAAGTTAATTGGTGCCAAGATCTCGGTCTAGACTATTTTGCTAGATATTGATGAAGAAGGGAATCGATACTAGAACCTAAATGGATCCTTGACATGGGGATCAAGCAACTATGAAATCGAGCAATTACTGAGTACCTCATCAAGTGGAAGAACTTGCCAATAGAAGAGGCAACATGGGAACATGATTTTTTCATGCTAAAACATCCATAGTTAATCAAGTGTCGAGGACAAAACTTGTTTGAAGGGTAGGGGCATGTTAAGACTTATATATTGTGACATTATACTTCTATTATTATATTAGTATTGTCTTTATTGGTTGGTTAGGACCTTAATTGTAATTGAATGGTCATCTAGGATTGTAATTGTACCCATTATCGTACCCATTATCTCTTATATATATATATATATCAAAGAGACCTATTTCTATGATCATCTCATATCGTCTTGTGCATTTGATATATTGTATAAGGAGGTTGCCCCCTCAAAGAGGCTTCTTATTCATATCTTTATTTTGTTATGAAGGCGTTGGGTACTCTTTCTTTCTATTTTTATGTTATTTTAGGATTTTGGTGTTGTACATAACAATTATATAGATTATTATGCTTATGTGCTATAATGGTTATATGCACAAGGGATTGGGAGTTATCATTTGGAATATGTTAGAGAAAATTTATGTTAGAAGGTTTATGGATTAGATATGATAAGGGTTTTATGGATTAGGGGTGATGAGTTATATAGTATAGGGAAAATACTAGGTCAACGATTTTATGGGTTAGGCAACAAGGTTTATAGTGGTTTGGTATTATTGGTGTTAAGGGTTAGGAGTAAAAATAGTTTTATTTAATATTTACTAGGGTAAGGGGTGAGATATGAGGATTAAGGGTTAAATTCATTATATGCTTTAAATGTTATCAATTAGAGTGGTTATGGGTTATGGATTATATGGGTTATAAGGTTAGTAGTTATGGATTATAGTGATTATAGTGTTTTATGTTTAATGGTTATATTGATTTATGTTATAATGTGTTGGTACCAAAATCTATCCCCATCAAAATATTTAGATTTTAGCAACGCACATGTAAAAATGTACCCCAATGTTCATTGTCGGAACGTCCACTAGCATTTTTTGCTAAATCCTTGAGTTTTGGTGTCAACCTAGTCAATTGCTTACCACCTCAAACTTTCATCTTGGTTAGTTCTAATGTATGTCTATGGCCTTCTTTTCTTATTTGCCTAGAAAGTTATCCATTTTATTAAACCCTTATCTAAAGTGATTAACCTTGGAACTATGATTTTTAAATAATTATTATTATTTTAAGGAAGAATATTTTAATCCTTTATTAAAATAATATTTTTTCTTAAAAAGACAAAAGTATATAATTTTAAAACCATTACCTTCTTACATAAGTAATGCATGTTACGTCTGTGGGTAAAATAAAAGTCTTGGAGTAAAATAAAGGTCTTTTGTCCCTTCTTCAAGTTAGATGTCAAACTGCCATAAATTTCCATGCTCAAAAACTTAAGTGTTTTGTCATTTTTGCAAAACTTTCTTCGGCATAGTTCCCAATTCCAAGCTCATAACTTCAAGCGTCCAACCCAAACCCAAGAACTGTCAAATTTTTTTCTATGGTTTGTTTTGTTTTACAAAAAGTTATGGCATAGTGCCCAAGTCCAAGCTCTAGTTCGTTTGTTTTACAAAAAGTTATGGCATAGTTCCCAAGTCCAAGCTCATAACATCAAGCATCTAACCCAAGAGCTGTCAAATTTTTTCTATGGTTTGTTTTGTTTTTTTTCTATGGTTTATTTTGTTTTACAAAAAGTTATGGTGCCTTGACCATTTAACCCGAGTCTTCAACAATGTGGTCACCTTGGAAAAAAATTTCCTTATGGAATTATGAGCCTACAACTAAGATGTATGCAGAATCAAAAAGAACGCTCACAAAGAGCCCACGAGAGAGGAAAGTTAGTGCACAACGAGTCGAAAGATGATGAAAATAGTTATGTATATAAACTACAGAAAACAATGGTTTTCCATGCATGTGGGATAATTCCCATTGCACGAAATTAAAAACAAATGTTAGGTTACAAGGTTAGCACTCATACAAGGCGCTAAGAATAAAGTTCCATTAGGAGAAAGAAAAACTTTCAAGTCTGTGAGCTCGAGTTTAAATTTTGTAATGTCCCCATTCAAATAAATCTCAAAAGAGAAAATTCCACCAATCTACTAGTTTCTTAGGTTGGGGTGGAAACATTAGATTTGGAATAAGGAGACTATAAAACCCAAAATGGACATTAGATTGACATAAATATATTAAAATGGGTTAAATAAATATTTATGATAGGAAAATAAGGTGGCACTTGGTCATGGAGACACATTGGCGGTGTGAGACCCACACAAAGCTAGATTCCTCATGCCACATGGCATTCTATTCTCACCCATTTGAATCCAAGGTGGAGTATAATGATATTGGGGAGTTGGGAGGTCAATATAATTGGCATGACTCAATGAAGGTCGAATTGGAGTGGAAGTGTAACTCTCATGAAAGAGGAAGAGGCATTTGAGAAATATTGAGACACTTGTGCTAGATTCCCTAGCTTCTATGACAACAATGATGAAGATGATATGAAAATTATGACACAAATCAGACCTGAATGCTGACATCTGACATATATGACATGTCAGGGATAAAAATATCCTCCAAGAAGACGCACAAGGGAGTTAGGGCAGCCAAAGAGACACCCATTCGAATTGAGGGAAGATGGAGACTAGGAATTGTTGGACAAGTGGCACACATTGGAATCTCTTCCCAAATTGAGTTGGCACGAGGCTTTTGGAAGTAATCAGACCCTTGGAGTACTTAAGAATTTTATAAAATACAAGAACAAATAAGGAGAATGGCTTTTTATCATTTCTCATTTTGGATATTGGAGAACATAGCTTGTCCATGCTTGTGGAGTGTTTACTCTACTTGCCTTAGTACCAATTTCGAGGGTGAAATATTCCCATCCTAATTTGATATTGGAGAGGCCATTCATACCTTTCATTTGGAGATACAATGGATTCATTTGTTGCAGGTTGAAGCTACAGGGTTGCTCG
Organism: Larix kaempferi; assembly: GCA_027924585.1. Classification (NCBI taxonomy): domain Eukaryota; kingdom Viridiplantae; phylum Streptophyta; class Pinopsida; order Pinales; family Pinaceae; genus Larix; species Larix kaempferi. The sequence goes on along the minus strand of BSBM01000133.1, from coordinate 1,678,294 downwards.
TGACATTCTCATCCTCAACTTGCTTCCACACCTTTCTCACTTTTCTCTTCATATTTTGGCTCTTGGAGGAAGGGCGCACTTTGTGAGATGTTGTTCTCTTTGGGGGAGCTCTTGTGGCCCCATTTATTTGTAATATAATGTATTTAATCTTTATTTGATGCTCATAATATCCTCAGGTCGAAATACCAATTTAAACTATGTCAAAATACCAAACAATGTGTAAATAGTGCCATTTTCCTCATATCTTGTTATCAAATCTTGAAGTTGATTTATTTCGACTTGTATCAGCTCATCTCTATGATTTTTATGATTTATGGAGATTCATTAATGTCTTGAATAAGTTTCATATACATTTCATAAGCCTTTGGAACATAAATCTCGAATTTCATGGCAAATGGTGAAGTTTCCTATCATTTCCCCCTATGTGAAGACATGTCCACAAACCTATGATTTATGGGAGTTGCAGAAGCCTATAGAAACTGATTGATGCTAAATTTGGGACCCCATTGAATTCCTTTAACAGTACCATGTTTTTTTTATGAAATTTGGGAATTTCGTACAGCATTTGGAAATCCATCTTTGTCCCCTACCCTTGGGAGTTTTGAACCTAGAATTGACTAGTAAAATTCCTTTTTTTTCCCTAATTGTAAATGAATGTTGCAGAAGTATTTTGAGAGTTTCCAGGCATCCATCAGCCTCGTTTTTATGTCTTATACCTTCCAAATACCTTCATACCCAATTTGGAAGCATTTGGAGTCATAACTAGTCTAAGGGTCGAATTGGCCAAAAAGTGCAATTTTTCCAATTTTACCAAATTTATTAAAAAGGGACACTACAAATTTCATGGTTAATAGATCTCCAATGAACACCCGAGTGCCCAGCTATTGAAAATATGGCATACTTCTTTATTTTTATCACAAGGATCGACAACTAAGCTCACAGTTGTCAAGAGGAAGCCAAAGGAGATTGCGCCCAGAAGCAGCCAGATCATAATCCAAGCTTACACCTCATCACATCAAACACCAAGTCTCAAGCATGCGCCCATCTTTCATAATAAATCCCATCGAATGTAATTAAGCAACAAAACCTATTAACATTCATATTTTCATCAGTTATTGTATATACATCTGACAAATAATTTGAAAATTCTAATGAGTTCCAGAAGAAGATGACCAATCCCAGACTTTTAGGCATTCAATAAGCAGGTCGAGGGCTTAGCTGCTAATTGCTTCCATAAGGGCATGATCGAGGTTAAAGACAAAGGATCAATAGTCAAAGTTTTGCTAGAATGCAGGGTATCCAATGAACATGGGGCAGATAGAAGAATTTACCAAAGAAACAGATCCATAAATATTGGCTCCTCTTCTTGGATTCAACATGTGTCTTTTATCAGTGATAGAATTTCAGCTGGCAATTATCTTCAGGATCGATTTTGATGAATCGAAGCCATGAATTAAATTCAAACTTACTATTTTTGTCTAGATTAATTTGTAACTATTTTTGCAATATTCGATCCTGATATTGTGGATCTCAAAAACAGTTTTAAGAACTTGATTTAGATATAAAATGTGAAAACTTATATGATAGTGGAGGTTCCAACCGGGAGGCTGTGAGTTTGTAGGAGGAGCAGAAAGGTGCATGTTTCCATTGTAATCCTGAGGGAATTTATTTATGTAATCATTTCTGACATTAAAGATTCATGAGAATTGTTCTATTAGATTGTTAACTCCATTGTTTTCCATTTTCCATTTTCATCATGCTTAAGTATATTGCAGACATTGAGGATCAATAGTTGCCTTTGATTCACAGATTCTTGATCGGCAAAGGGTCTGTTGTGACTTGACTGTTGATCATTGTTTATGTTCAAGTTATATTCTGTATAGAGGATATCTATTTAGTAGACATTCTTATTTTTTTACATCTTCTAATCTTCTATCCATCATCATATAAACTTGTTATCTGATTTGCAGTTTGGTTGCCTTTAATGAGGAGGGTGTTTATTACTCCATCGCCCAATGGAAATTCATTGATCTACATTTAGTTTGTTACCTTCTCCTTTATCATTCAGTCTTGTTGATCCACTTATTAAACTCAACTCAATCATTCAATTCCAAGATGTGCTAGCCATGCCCTCTCCGCAGCCGGAGTGCATCTTTTAGCACAAACATAATGTTTAAGGTTTAATGGTTATATAAGATGTGCTTTAAGGTTTAGGGTTATTGGGATTAAGAGTTATGGATTTCATATGGATTATATGTCATGGTTTAGAAAGCTAGAGAGTTAGGATTTATCTACCAAAATGAAAGATTCTAGAGCCCATGTTGTAATATCATGCCACTATGATGCAATCCATACACCATCATTGATTAGTGTAATGTCAATGCCTTCAAGATTAGTTTGCACTACACCTTGGGATGTATCAAGTTTTGAATATTGAGTTCCTATGCCCTTATATTTTTCCAATTCTTGAGAAGATAACCATGTAGAATGAGCCTCCTTTTGACATTAACATATAAATAAGAATGTATGGTCCATCACATTAGAGTAGTTCTTGAGAGGTGGGACACCTTATTAGGTTATTTGGAAAATGAAGTGGTACATTGGATATAAGGCTATAAAGATCGTAAAAATTGTTAAGGTAGTTCAATTATCAACACATTCCAAGTATTTCACACTTGAATACTAGGGGATATAAAATATTTCCTCATATGTTGGATAATGCCATCATATGCAATGGGGACCATTGTTAATCAAGGACTACTAATCTATGCATAAAATTCATTCTAACCTTTGTCATGCCTCTTTTAGATTTTAGTGTGCTATACTTCTAAGACTTATCGTATTACCTTTTTGTGTGACCAATGCTTATCAATGGCCATGCTTGACCCTTCATTTATGGCCACTACCGAATATTTAATGCACAATTAATGTAGTTCCAGTGCCTATTCCACATGGCATTCATCCAACTTACAAATCAAAAGATGACCTAGCTTGCCACCTCAAAGACAAATCATCAGTCCATATCAATGACTTCCTAGAAGTTAAAGGATTGGCATGCTCAACTAGTTGGGTGATCAAAATCTATGAGATTAATTCAAATTCATGTAGCAATCAAATTAAATCAACTTAGCAAGGGCCTTAGGGATCAAGGGAGTGATAATCCTTATGCACTGAATGTGAGGTTAATTCTCATGCATTGTCTCCATCAATGCATTTGATCCTCCAATTTTCTATGTGTGTATCATTCCATTATAATAATCAACTCCACATAGGATGGAGTAAGCTAATAGATCATTATCTATGCAAGCATGTGAAGGGTCCCAAGTTCAATTCGAAATAAATTTATATTGTTTTAAAGGTTGAACCCATGTAGTAGTTCCCTTAAATTATTAGAGTCCCATATTTATCTCATAATACTTTGATTCTCTTCAATTTTATATCTCACTCTTTGCAATGATAGTAACATGCATAATTTTACAATCTATGGTGTTTTCATTTGCATTCTCTTATTCGATTATTTATTACTTATTGTGCACTTGTTTATTACAATTGATTATGTACCTTTTAATATGACCAAATAAATAACATTTTTATAGCTCATGATTTTGCTTGAATAGTTATTGTCACCTTGATGGGCTATCCCTATCAATATCTTATTATATAAGTATTTCAGGGATTAAGGGGTTGGACTTAAACTGATTTAAGACTATATTCCTCAAGTGTTATAATGATTAGGTGTTATAGAATTTATGCCTTAGTGGTTAATTGTCAAGTGTAAGGGGTTATATAAAATAGTATTAGGGGTTACAAACTCTACAAGAGTTATAGGTATGCAAATTTTAAGGGTTTAGGGCATAAGGTTAATAATTTAGAGGCAAAACAATATAAGGGATACAAGTGAGGGATTATAGGGTTTTAAATAATATGGTAGTTTGCTTGAGTTTTCATTGGCGAGTTCTAAGTTTCAATCCTATGTGCATTATTAGAGGATATAAAAATTTCAAGAGAATTCCTTCTTGATGGCATACCACTGAAAAGCAATTGGTAGCATTAACGTTATTGATTGATATAATTGAAAAAAAAAAAAAAAACACACACTAGAAGTTGCAAATTCCAACAACATAATTGTTGTTGGTCAATAAAATTTAAAAGAAAAGAAATTTAAATTTATTTAATTGTATAAATAAAACAGAATTAAAGTTTATACAAAAATTATAAATTTTGACAACATAACAGAAAAAAAACACACTAGAAGTTGCAAATTCCAACAACATAATTGTTGTTGGTCAATAAAATTTAAAAGAAAAGAAATTTAAATTTATTTAATTGTATAAATAAAACAGAATTAAAGTTTATACAAAAATTATAAATTTTGACAACATAACAGTTGCCTAGGGACAAAGTTTAAATTAAAAATCAATTTTAATTTATTTAAAAAATTGGACTAACCTCTTGGGTTTGATGCCATTGGGTTGATGGTTTCCAATGGAGGATGGTGGGGGACACTACGTAGCTTGGTCAAGATTTCTCAACATACAATCAGATAGTTGGTCAAAATTTCATGTTGTCTCATATAAACATTGTTCCATTATGTAAATAAAAACAGATAGCTTGATCGATCTCTAGGGATCGATTGAGCTCTTAGTGCATGATTTATATTTTAGCTCAATCAAGCTCAAAACCATGGTTTCCAAGATCGACTAGTCGAGGTTGGTTCACACTATTAGCTTCATCGAGTAGCTGCAAAATTTTGCTCTCTTTGCCCTCCTTGCCAATAATTGTTACCCATCTTCATGGATTCGCCCTTTGAAAAAAATAAAAGCACATATCCTATGACTCTAACAACCTACCGCTTGATTGTAACAAGGCATTCCAAAATCTCTCAATGGATTATTATGAATCCACTGAAGATGACAAATGAAGTTATGAATGATTCATTAATAATGAGGGGCATTGGGGGCATTTCTCGATGGAACTAATGGAATTTCTCATTAGCCAATGCTATTTGTATTAGGTCAAAATGAATCCCACAAATGCCACCTAGGTAGAAATCATATATTGTTTGCCACTAAGTTATCTTAAAGAAGTGTAGAAAAGGGACTCTTAGCCTCTAGTAGTCAAGGGTCACAGTAAAAAAGAGTTGGATGGCTCAATGAGACCAAAAATATGACCTCAACATATGACCCCATAGGGTATCTCCTTGTCTTGGTTTTTGCACACTTGTTTATAAAACAATTTTAAGCTCTCTAGGAAAACAACTATTTTTCAAGTGAGAAACAACTATGAAGAGTTATTTGGATGCCTATCCACACAATCATAAACTAGAATTTAAATTATTTTGTGACCTCCTGTGGAGGATTTAAGTCGGTTAGATAATTACATTGGTTCTTTCTAAAGGGGGATACATGAGCGTCATGACCAAATGATTTTGATTAAATGATGTGACAAAGGAGGTATTTCAGAATTTTTACTCTTTTATATTCATTGAGATCACTTTATGGGTGTAGGATGAAGTACATAATCGAGCAAGAAGACTCTTTGTGTCCTTAGTGTGCATGTTTTGAGTAACAAACCATGATGTTGACTTGTAGTAATTTGATAAATAAATTGCAAGAAATAATGCAAGAACTTTGAAGAATTTCAAAGACAAATAATGTGAGATTTTTGGGGATTCATATTCCATCTAATTAATTCCCTATGTGTTTTATGAATTTTTTCAAAAGATAAACCATAACTTAAATGTAAGTGATAAGGTGGGTATTTCGCTTAGATATCCCCTTTTTCTGATTTTCCAATATCTCTTATGAACACAAAATAAAGAGCATACTAGATATGAAAGAGCTTTTAGTTCCCTTGTTGTGGGATTTATGATAGCATAAACAACTAATTTAGAAGGACATGCTAGCTTTGAAAGGGTCTATGATTAAATTTCCTTAGTAACGAGAATGATTGGAAGTGGTAAGTGATTAACTACATATATACTCCTTTGAGATGAGTTTAAACAATGTTATGAAAACAACAAGTTATGGTAGTAGATAGGGTCCTAAGCTATGCATCTGTGTGCAATCACAAGAATCCATCCATGTGGTTAGGTTTAGGAATCACGATTCAACCTTATTACCACTAAGTGATTTAATTGCTAGGAATGATAAATGAGGTGGGGAAGAAGAGGAACAACCACTTATAATTTGAAAAAAAAATGAAAAGGTTCCCCCCAATTTAATGAATCTACAGACCAAGGCTCAAAAACAAGATTTGGGTGATTTTTTGTGGTTTGTTAAAAATACAATCATGTAGGATGAAAGTTACACTATACATGATAGGAATTCACATTGATGTTACATAGTCATTCTATCGGAAACTCACTTAAATTGAGGATTCTATCATGAAACTCTAATGGAACAGAGAGAAACAATTGTGCAAGTTGTTGGGATTACATAAAATGAAATTCCTAAAACCCCAACTCTTTTTTGGTGGTTGTTGAGTGAACTTATTAGTTTATTAATTATCCTACAAGTAACAAGATGCTAAAAAACCACTAAAAACAACCTATAAGTAAGATTAAATAATCTAAACCCAAAGTGGAGTCATTAATCTATTTTGGGGATTTTGTTGCATTGGTGAGAAAAACCCCTTATTATAACTAGGTTGTGAGATATGCAATAGACATGTTAGTTATGGGTAGGCACATGAGTATTATGATAGAAAATAAACAACAAAGAAGCATGCAAGCAATTATATTACATGATTAACTACAAGAATTCCATTCAAACAAAATAATTGGAGTGAAACAACAATACACTTATATTAGTCCAATGAAAATCATAAAAAAATGTGTAATATCACTTGGTAAGAATGATTAGAAGCAAGTGGGCCCCAACACTCTCCTTGGGATCGGTCATTTTCCTTCTTGAAATATCTCTATAACTATGATGAATGGAGAACTCTTGGTTCCTGTTGTAGGTACAACAAATCCCATGTTTTCTAGAAAACATGGGAGCCCCAAATTTTTATATGCACAGAAAATGATTAAATTCCTTGGTCATTTTGGGGTTTTTCATCATGATTTCATTGCTTTGCTTTGCTTTGATTAAGTTAGTGATTTTCCCTTTCAAAATTTCATTAATTTTGTGTGTTTTTTGTGGATTGCGAAATAACAGGTTTTTCCAAAAAAGTTAGTACGTTTCCGCAATCCGCAATGCGGATTGCGGAAAATTGTTTTTCTTCGGTTGTGAAGCACTTGCTTTCCGCAACCCACAATTGCGAATTGCAGGAAAGACTTTTAATTTTATTTGTACGCTTTGCATTTCCGCAACCCGCAATTGTGGATTGCGGAATTGCGGAAAGAGTTTTGAATAATGAGTTCGCGTCTTACACTTCCGCAACCCGCAATTGCGGATTGCGGATTGCGGAAAGGTCATTTTATTATATTGTGTGGTTTGTATTTCTGCAATCCGCAATTGCAGATTGCGGATTGCAGAACGAATGTATATAATTGCAAAATAAACCTTCGCATTTTTCTTTCGCAGCTTGCATGTTTAATCTCGACCGTTGATTTGCCTCGATCCTGCGGTTGATATTGGATTGTTTTGTTTTGAATAATCATTTCGGTTCGTCGTTTTTCTTCACCCTTTTTTATTTGCAATCAGATTTTTTAACTGCGATTTTCACCTGCGGCCACATATGACTAATAATAATTGATGCAACTAATTTGTAATTGATCGGGTGTCAAGATTTGACATTAATCATACTTGAATTATTGCAATCTTATCCTGTCTTAATCCAATTTTTGTCGACGCATGTTGTGCGTTATTTCAATATAGACGTGATAATTGCAAGTTCCGGACCATAAGATTTTAATTATGTCAATTCATCACGCTCGGCCATGCCTGGAATATTTATTATTTCCCTTTCGATATAGACGTCAACATGAGCAATTTGTTGGTCGTCATATTGCAATTAAAAAATCTTCTTGGTTAATTTTCATAAGTTTTCCTTCTGACAATTATATTGTGAGCAATATGCAGAGAGATCATAAATCTTTGGTCGGGTTTTGTGAAGAGAAAGAACTTCAGCCTCTTCTATATCAAGAACATGTGTTGCCACCTTTTGATGCAGTTGTTCCTGATGAAAGCAGTGGTAGTGAAGAAGAACCTGAGATTCAGTTTATTTGCATATAGCTCCCTCAGAAGAAGAGAAGGAAGATCACTGAAAAGCTAGCTGATCGAGACAGTACCATTATCCAGAATTTTATAATCAATGAAGAACCTGTCCCTCCATTAATCCCTTTGAAGGAGGAACAAGTGGCTAACTTTTCAGTTTTCGACAACATTGTTGATCATCATAAATCTTCTAAGGAAGATTTTCCAGCTCCCTTACTATCCGTCACATACAGCTAGTAGTCTATGGTTAACCTTCACAATTTTTTATGGGATGCTTCCCTGAAATTATGTGATGAGCATCTTTTGAAAATTTTGTGAACATTCAGTATGAACCACTCTCTACGATGATATGATTAGTATAATCTGATTTTGTAAATCCTTGTTTTCATGGGAAAGTTATCCTTTGTAACCATTTGTGTAATTATTATTTAAAGGGATAGAAGTATCATGGGGAAGGGGGAAAGATAATCGCCAGAGAAGGACTGGAGAAACGTTGTTTCACTTGTGATCATGTAATTTTGTTCAGACAAATGAATCAAAGTTAGTTTCTTTCGACATCTTCTTTGCTTATGTTATCAAATTTATTTGATGATGTCTGATTTCTTCACCTTAATTACCAATCAATACTGTTGATTTTGCAGCCAATCATTAATGCATTGATCTTTGAGTTGGATTTCTCTTAATTCATGGTCTATGTGTAGTTATGTTTTAATTGAATTTATTTGATTAAAATCTTTATCTATTTCTGCAAATGATTCACATAAACTATTAAATCAATAATTCATGTTAATTTTTCAATTAGCATAAGAGATACAGGGTAATCTTGGATATGCTTGATCTTTAAACTATTATCAGTGATTTTCATTACTTGATTATATTTTGAAGTAGTAAGTTAATGATCTAGTTTTACATTTCTGTTAAATTGGTGAAATGACTTATTAGAATTCAAACCAAGTTACCTTGCACACAGTCAATACACTCCCTTTAGATTAGATCTGACTTAGTTTAGATTTCCTTTGAGGTAGAGTTGTCTTAGGTTTAGATCCACTCTAGAATTAGGACACTTTGATCTTCCTTCTTAGGAAGACAGATCCTTCTAGGATCAAACCCCATAAGTGCCAGCGGAGGCCTTTGTATCCGTGGGAGTTAACTACACCAAACATGCTAGGGATAGAACAGTCCTTGCGTAGGACCTTTTGAATCCTTTCAGTCTGGGTTTTCACCTTCTGTTTTTAGCCTTAGAACCCATTCCAGCACCTACACATCCGAGGCTTCAAAAAATGGCGCTAGAAGGAGGGCCGAGTGCAAATTATGCCTAAACAAAACACCAGCAGACCTCCTCCAGCAAGAATATCAATTGTCACCTATAGTCATATGCAGGAATCAACCTCTGCGGAACAACCGGTACAAGATCCAACCGTCATTCCTACCACCCCTGTGATAGAGCAGTAAAATAGAAGGGGCAACATTATTTTCATATCACCCACTAGGGGACCCCTTACAATCGAACAAATACTTAAAGGTTCTTCTAATAGTGTTGCTAGGTTACAACGAAGGATCGGAGCATAATCAGGGACTAGCAACAATTCATCACCAGAACACTGATCCGCAAGCTAATAACTTATATAATCAAAATTCAGATCTTCCAAAACTTGAACAACATAATTCACCTCACCACAATCTACTTCTCGATTTCGATCTTGGTATATTGTTCGGCGAAAAAGAGCAAGACCAACCAAACGTTGCCATAGGTGGGACACCACCAACTCCTCCTTCATCTTCATTGTCCTCATCTGACGAATCACCTCGTAGTGATTCATCATCCAGTTCAGATTCTGAAGACTTACTCATGGCAGAAGGTGGAAACAGGCCCTGGCTGGACCAGGATGCTGTGTTCGTTGTTGGTGAACAACACATACTACCCAAAAATCCTGAGAAATGGCTCCCCAAGTTTAATCCTGATGACAAATCACCTGTACTTGATCACATCAAAACTTTCATGCAGGCTATTAGACTCAGGAGTGTCATTCACGAGGATGTAGTTTGCAGGTTGTTCCCATACACCTTCGAGGGAAAAGCATCCACATGGTACTTTTCCCCACAAGCCTGATCCATTCCTTCATGGGATGATTTCGAAAAACTGTTTATCCAAAAATTTGGAGATGATAAGACTCGAGAAGACTTGGTTTTAGACTTATCCTCAATGAAAATTACGAGTAAGGAGAGGGGAAAAGATTATAATCAAAGGTTTTCATATTTGAAAAATAGAATCCCTGTTACTCTTCTACCTGCAGAAGAATTGCTAGTTGTTTATTATGTTAAGGTTTTACCTGTTCCCATTGCTATGTGCGTAAAAAGAGCACGAAAAGATCATTTGCAGGAAGCCTTCACAGAGGCTATCGAGGTTGAAAAAGACATATTTTGTCTAAAGGATAATCCTGATGTTCCATCAGATCAACCTTCGACCTCTAAAAGAAAGCAAGAAACGCTCCCAAAACCCACAGTGAAAAACAAGGACCCATTTGAGATGACTGATATGAAGAAGCTCCTCCAAAAGATCTCAAATGAAATGGTATACCTGAAGAAATGCAACACAGAAAATCAGAATAATAACTGGGGGTTCAACAGACAACCTTTCAAAAGACCTTACCAACCCCCACAAAACCAAGTTCCACCTAACCCTAATGAAGGATTGAACGCCGAGGAAATCATTTCTATCTTTAAGGCTTTGGTTTCAGAATCACAGAATTCTCCTGATCAACAAGATCAAAATTCACAAGAGAATCAAGATCCTGAATCCCCAAACGAAGTAGAAGATCAGCAGATAAACACAATTAGCTTCTTTTTAGAACTTCCTATGGATGAGGAGGAAGATGAGCCTGAGGTTGTCTTCAATGTCCAACACCCCTACAATACAAATAGTAAAGGGCAGCCTGCACAAGAAGCTTCCACTTCAGCACCCACACTAAACAGAGGTAAAGCACCAGCACATAAGGACACTTTAATTCTTGAAATAGAATACAATCTAGTTGATGACTTGAAAAGAGTAAAAGATAATATTTACCTTTTCAAACTTCTGAAAATCCCTGCAAAGAGATAGTCTGCCCAAAAGTATGATTGTCAACAAGCCCAAGGAAACTCAGAACAATAATTTGGAAATATACTCTAAACCTGGAAATCAGAAACCAAGTAGCAAGAAAACACCTCCTTTCTTGCTTACTTTTGAAGTCTTCAATAGAAATGTCCATAATTGTATGATTGATTTAGGGGCTTCATCAAATGTGATGCCTCGGTCTGTCTGCAAAAATTTAAATGCCTCTTGGGAGCCATGCCCTACACAAATTGTCCAATTGGACAAATCCAAAGTAAGGGTAGTGCGAGAACTGAAAAATGTCTTGTTAACATTATCTGCTAACCCCAGAATCCACCAGACAGTGGATATTACTGTGGCTGACATTCCAGAAATGTATGGCATGTGGCTGAGCAGATATTGGTCAGAGAAGCTTAAAGGATACTTTGCTATTGATTGGTCTCACTTATGGCTTCCCTACAATGGAAGGCCAAACAGAATTAAAATCAGCAAGGAGCCTTATATGAAACAGATTGTCACAAATTTAAATGATCCCAATGAGCCTGCTGCATATTATAGCTCACATGTGGAACATTACACTTTTGATACTTTCTTTGGAGATCTTCCTGCGGATTTGTCACCAGCTGAGAATGTACAAAACCAGTCTCAAATTGTCAATCTCACTTTTGTTCCATTCTCAGGTACTGTTGTCCATAATGTATATAATGTAAATACAAATTTTAAGTTAGATTTAAATGCATGGACTCTATTTTTTTATGGCTCCATATCTAAATATGGAGTTGGTGTAGGTTGTGTCCTAATTGATCCAAAAGAGACCAAAACTATGATTGACTGCAGACTCGAGTTTGAATGTACCAATAACATAGTTGAATATGAGGCCTTGGTTCAGGGACTCAAGAAATCCATTGACATGGGTGCACAGGTAATCCAATGCTACGGAGATTCTGAGATCATAGTAAAACAGGTAAGAAACAGGATACATTGTTTGTCTCCTCGATTGATTAACTATCAAAAATTGGTAAGAGATCTCACTAACTCTTTTTCTGCATTTAATATCAAGTCAGTCCCAAGATCACAGAATTTTGATGCAGATTTGCTTGCTAATACTGCATCCAGGTTGATCCCACTAGAAGGTTTGTCCCCTAAAACTTTTTCAATTGAACTTATGTACATGCCTTCTATTCCTGATAATGTGACAAGTTGGAAGGTATTTGATGATGATCAACAAATATTAGAATTTCTCACACCCCAGGACACTTTTCAAGATGTTGCAATAGATGAGGCTGAGCATGAGAAGTCTCTGTCTGATCCTTCCAACCTTATCCCTAAATCAGTTATCAACCTATAGAAATGTTATGATCTACAAGATAAGTTCAAGCAAAAGACCAACTGTAAGACCCAGAGTTCATCCCTCAATTATGAGCCAGTCAACCTGGGAACTGAACAGAACCCTCGTTTCATCAATCTAGGGGTTGATTGCTCTGCTGAGGAGAAGAGGGATTTTATCAAACTCTACAAGGAGTTCAAAGATGTATTTGCAAGGACATACAATGAACTCAAGACTTTTGACACTAGTATCATGCACCATAATATACCCGGAAGTAAAACCTTATCAACAGAAGTTAAGGAAGATGCACCCCAGTCTGGAACCCTCTGTCAAGAAAGAGCTCGAGAAGCTACTGGCAGCAAGAATTATATTCCCTGTCAGGCATACACAGTGGATTGCCAACCTAGTACCTATTCTGAAAAAGAATGGGGAAATCAGACTTTGTGTTGATTTCAGAAATTTAAACAGAGCTTCTTAGAAGGATAACTACCCTGTTTGACCAATGGAGTAGATTCTACATAAGGTAGTAGGTTCTGAGATGTTTTCTCTCCTTGATGGCTTCTCAAGGTATAACCAAGTCCTAGTTGCCCTTGATGATCAACTAAAAATAGCTTTTAGGACCCCTTGGGGAACCTTTTCCTACAAGTGAATGTCGTTTGGGCTGATAAATGATGGTGCTACATTTCAGAGAGCAATGGATATAGCTTGCAGGGGTTTGTTGCACAATTCTGTCGTTGTATATTTAGATGATGTTACTATTTATTCCAAAAAATGACATGAACATTTGTCTTCTTTGACACAGGTTTTTGAACGCTGCAAAAGATATGGAATCTCATTGAACCCGAAAAAATCGATCTTTGCAGTCACTGAAGGTAAGTTGTTAGGTTTTATTGTTTTGAAATAAGGCATGATTATCGATCCAAAGTGCACAGAAGCCATTTCGAATATCGGCCTACCTGGTTCACGTAAGGCCATGCAATCTTTTCTTCGTAAGATTAACTTTGTTCGTAGATTTGTTCTGAATTTTGCTCAAATTGTTAATCCATTATAGTAATTGGTTAAAAAGGATGTCCAATTTAAATGGTCTGAGAAACAAAGAAATGCCTTTGTTGAAATCCGGAGCGCCATTGCGGAAGCCCCCGCTCTGATGTCTCCAGATTTCAGCAAAGATTTTATTATGTACATGTTTGCTACTGACTTTTCCTACGCAGTTGTCTTGACACAGAAACATGATAATGATGTTGAGATCCCTATTTCATTCATGAGCTCCACTTTCAAATGAGCATAACTCAATTATTCCCAGATTGACAAACAAGCTTATGCAGTCTATAAATCTGTGAAACATTTTAGACCATATTTATTGAAATCTCGGACTAAAGTCATAGTTCCTTATGCGGCTATCAAAAATGTACTGGTTCAGAAAGAATTAGGGGAAAAGGGAGCCCACTTGATGACAGCCTTGCAAGAATACGATTTGGAGATCAGACCAGCAAATATTGTGAAAGGCCAAGGCTTGTGTCTTCTAACCACTCATTCCAATGATCCTATACAATAGCATATTGAGTGGGAACAAGAAGAGAGTACAACAGGTTATATTAATGTTATCACAACCCAAGCATCTGAATGGTATGATGACATTAAGTTCTTCCTTACTCATGGGTTTGCTCTTGAAACCCTTGACTTTAAAAAACGCGAAGCTTTAAGGTTGAAAGCTACCCCATATCAATTCATAGATGGCGTTTTATTTAGAAAGAATTATGATGGTGTTTTTCTCAGATGTTTAGACAAGGAAGAAACTAATAATATTATTTTGCAATTTCATGCAGGACCTGCGGGAGGGAACTTATCAAGGGAAACCACTGCACATAAGATCCTCAGGGAAGGATACTACTGGCCTACTTTGTTCAAAGATGCATATTCATATGTCAAAAGATGTGAAGCATGCCAGAAGTCTGTTGGGAAAGGAAAAAAACCCTGCCTTTCCTTTGTAGCCAGTGACTGTTCAGTTTCCATTTCAGCAATGGGGACTGGATTTTGTTGGACCCATCAACCCTGCTTCCTCCCTGCAGCACAAGTATATCTTGATAGATACAGACTACTTTACCAGATGGGTAGAGGCAGTCCCCCTCATACAATGTAATACAAACCAAGTGATATCATTCCTTGAAATCCAAATAGTCACTAGGTTTGGTGCCCCTGAATTTTTAGTATTTGACAATGCGTCTTATTTTTCTTCCATTGATCTTACACAGTATGCCCTTGAAAAAGGGATAAAGCTGAAGTTTTTTGCCAATTATTATCCACAAGGGAATGGACTAGCAGAGTCTTCTAACAAGAACTTGATTAATATCTTAAAGAAGACAGTGGCTACTCACCATAAATATTGGCATACCCAGTTATATAATGCTCTTTGGGCAGACCGAGTCACCCCAAAGGCAGCCATAGGAAACTCCCCTTAATGTTTAGTTGATGGTAAGGAGGCCATATTGCCATCCAACCTCATGATTCCTTCACTGCAGTTGACACAGTCCATAGAAGAGGATGATTCTTCCCCACTCCAGCACAAAATTGATATGTTACTCAAGGTAGAAGAAGACAAGGAGAAGTCCAAAAACAAGCTTTATCAACATCAGTTGTTGGTTAAGAGGTGGTTTGACGAGAAGTCCTCATCTGACAGGGAGTTTACTGTGGGGGATTTAGTGTTGAAGTGGGATAAGCAACACAAGGACAAGAATGATTACACTAAGTTCCAACGCCTCTAGCTAGGGCCATTCATTGTTATAGAAAAGATTGGTCCTAGTACTGTTCGGTTGCAAACACTGGAAGGCATCATAGACACCTACCCAGTGAATGTGCAATTGCTTAAAAAGTATTTTGTTTGATTGGGCAGATTCACTTATTGTACATAAAGTGTGGTTTGTTTGCTTTCTCTGCTTTATTTTCATCTTAATTTCTCTTTTGTACATTGGTTTTATTTTTGAATAATTCCCACACCTTTTGGAAAAGGCTATTGATCAGTATGTCTCAGGATAACTTAAGTCTGAAGTTCTAAGGTAAACAGTGTCAGCTTTTATTCCTCTCAGCTTGTAGTTGAAAATTTTTTCCATGAAATTAAAACGGTCAGTATTTGCAAAGCCTTGATTCATACCTTCCCACCTTAATCAAATATCTTTATGGATGTGTTATTTGATTAATTGAAGTTGAGGAAGCAATTATTTTTTCTTTCCTTATGTCTCATTAGTGAATGGAAGCATATATTCATAGCCTTGTTAGCCTTGCCTATTCTGGATCCCATTCTGATCACCTTGAACATAATTCACCTTCATAATTACATATTACAAGATGGGGGGTCTTATTACAAGCCAGCCCATTATGTTCATAGATGTTTAAGTGGAATGACATCTCCACATCAAGCCACCAAACTTGGGGGATGACTTTCAGCTATTGCTGGAAGGTGGAAGATCCTATCACATGTAGGTCCATTCATGATCTGCAAAACATCGGTGAGTAACACTGTTGTCATATGGTCACCAAGCCATGGTAGTGTTTTGTAAGCTATGCACTAATAAATTTTGTTTTTCTTTGTAAGACACTTTGTTGTATATAAGTATTAGGGGGGTCTTATTACAAGCCATCCCTACCATGATCATGGGTCTGATTTGTACTGAAATTACCAATTATGGTCGCCAAGCCATGGTAATTACTTTTAGTGTCAAAGCTAAAAGACAGGGAGTCTCCTTATCTAGTTATCTTGGTCAATTTCCAGATCAGGTCTGTGAATGGCGTTGCCAATATCTGATCACCAAGCCATGGCAATGGCCTTGTATCAACAAATGTCTTGTTTGTATATTTTCATTTTGTTATGAAAAGAAAACAAAAAAAGGAGAAGAAAAGAAAAGAAAAAGAAAGGAAAAAAGAAATGTATATATTGTGAGTAATATGCTTGTACATAAGTAAATAATTAATAAAGTCAAGGTGATTCAATATTTGGAAACCTAGAATGGTTCTAGGTTTATTCAAGGGCTCATCATAAACTGCCTTCCTATGACTGCATAATGGTAAAGGATTTATGTTTACTTCTAAGACTGGTTTGTCATATGAACATCATCATTAATTGGTTTTGGAAGGGGACATAGCAATCATATGACTAACTTTGTTATTTTAATTGTGTTTTATGAGAATATTTTGTAAATTACAGGTTAAAATATCAAGCTTGCTGATGTGTCTTCCTTGTGATTCCAGATTTCATTTTCAGAGATAACTAGTTCTTCCCAGCCAGTCGCCATTTGTTGTAGGTACAACAGATCCCATGTTTTCTAGAAAACATGGGAGCCCCAAATTTTTATATGCAAAGAAAATGATTAAATTCCTTGGTCATTTTGGGGTTTTTCATCATGCTTTCATTGCTTTGCTTTGCTTTGATTAAGTTAGTGATTTTCCCTTTCAAAATTTCATTAATTTTGTGTGTTTTTTTTTTAATTGCGGAATAGCAGGTTTTTCCAAAAAAGTTAGTATGTTTCCACAATTCCACAACCCGCAATGCGGATTGTGGAAAATTGTTTTTTTTTCGGTTGTGAAGCACTTGCTTTCCGCAACCCACAATTGCAGATTTCGGGAAAGACTTTTAATTTTAGTTGTGCGGTTTTAATTTTTGCAACCTGCAACCCGCAATTACGGATTGCAGAATTGCGGAAAGAGTTTTGAATAATGAGTTTGCGTCTTGCACTTTCGTAACCCGCAATTGTGGAAAGGTCATTTTATTATATTGTGTGGCTTGTATTTCCGCAACCCGCAATTGTGGATTGTGGAACGAATGTATATAATTGCAAAATAAACTTTCCACATTTTTCTTCCACAGCTTGCATGTTTAATCTCGACCGTTGATTTGCCTCGATCCTGCAGTTGATATTGGATTGTTTTGTTTTGAATAATCATTTCAGTTCTTTGTTTTTCTTCACCATTTTTTATTTGAAATCAGATTTTTTAACTGCGATTTTCACCTCCGGCCACATATGACTAATAATAATTGATGCAACTAATTTGTAATTGATCGCGTGTTAAGTTTTGACATTAATCATACCTGAATTATTGCAATCTTATCCTGTCTTAATCCAATTTATGTTGACGCGAATTATTTCAATACAGACGTGATAATTGCAAGTTCCAGACCGTAAGATTTTAATTATGCCAATTCATCACGCTCAGCCATGCCTGGAATCTTTATTAGTTTCCTTTGGATATAGACATCAACGTGAGTGATTTGTTGGTATTCATCTTGCAATTGAAAAGTCTTCTTGGTTAATTTTCATAAGTTTTCCTTCTGACAATTATATTGTGAGCAATATTCAGAAAGATCATAAATCTTTGGTCAGGTTTTGTGAAGAGAAAGAACTTCATCCTCTTCTATATCAAAAACCTGTGTCGCCACCTTTTGATGCAGGTGTTCCTAATGAAATCAATGGTAGTGAAGAAGAACCTGAGATTCAGTTTATCTACATACAACTCCCTCAGAAGAAGAGAAGGAAGATCACTGAAAATCCAGTTGATCGAGACAATACCAGTTATCCAGGATTTTATAATCAATGAAGAACCTGACCCTCCATTAATCCATTTGAAGGAGGAACAAGTGGCTGACTTTTCAGTTTTCGACAACATTGTTGATCATCATAAATCTTCTAAGGAATATTTTCCAGCTCCCTTACTATCTGTCACAGACAGCCAGTAATCTATGGTTAACCTTCATAGTTTGTTACGGGATGTTTCCCTAAAATTATGTGATGAGCATATTTTGAAAATTTTGTGAACATTCGGTATGAACCACTCTCTACGATGATATGATTAGTATAGTCTGATTTTGTAAATCCCTGTTTTCATGGGAAAGCTATCCTTTGTAACCATTTGTGTAATTATTATTTAAAGGGATAGAAGTCTCATGGGGAAGGGGGGAAGATAATCGCCAGAGAAGGACTGGAGAAACATTGTTTCACTTGTGATCATGTAATTTTGTGCAGACCAATGAATCAAAGTTAGTTTCTTTCAGCATCTTCTTTGTTTATGTTATCAAATTTCTTTGATGATGTCTGATTTCTTCACCTTAATTACCAATCAATATTGTTGATTTTGCAGCCAATCATTAATGCATTGATCTTTGGGTTGGATTTCTCTTAATTCATGTTCTATGTGTAGTTATGTTTTAATTGAATTTATTTGATTAAAATCTCTATCTATTTCTGCAAATGATTCACCGAAACTATTAAATCAATAATTCATGTTAAATTTTCAATTAACATAAGATCTATAGGGTAATCTTGGATATGCTTGATCTTTAAACTATTATCAGTGATTTTCATTACTTGATTATATTTTGAAGTAGTAAGTTAATGATCTAGTTTTACATTTCTGTTAAATTGGTGAAATGACTTATTAGAATTCAAACCAAGTTACCTTGGACACAGTCAATACACTCCCTTTAGATTAGATCTGACTTAGCTTATATTTCCTTTAAGGTAGAGTTGTCTTAGGTTTAGATCCACTCTAGAATTAGGACACTTTGATCTTCCTTCTTAGGAAGACAGATTCTTCTAGGATCAAACCCCATAAGTTCCAGCGGAGGCCTTTGTATCTGTGGGAGTTAACTACACCAAACAGACTGGGGATAGAACTCTCCTTGCATAAGACCTTTTGAAGCCTTTCAGTCTGGGTTTTCACCCTCTATTGTTAGCCTTATAACCCATTCCAGCACCTACACATCTGAGGCTTCAATAGTTCCTTGAGGAAATAACACAAGCAATGAGGCTACTAATCTTGGGACATGGAAATGAGGCCACTATTCCTCACCCCCTCAAGCCAATTCCACATAAATGTAGATTGGTTGAGTGGCTTCCTAAGCCTCCATTGCTTGTGTATATTCATCAAGGTTTTCCTCCTCCATCATAGTTTCAATACCCTATATTGCTTTGACGTTAGATTCATATTTTTATCCTGTGAAAGTCTAGTTCATCAAGTATAGCTTGATGTTGAGTTCCTCGTTCTTCCACTACCTATGAAATGATAGATTTATTGTATCAAATATAGTTTTACTGTCTTGAATTATTTAATGTCTCTAATAAGGGAAAAACCAATGTCTGGAATCCAATCTAGGAGATTAGTAACAACAACTTCAGAGGAGGTATTTTCAAGATTTTCCTTAACCAAATTTTCAATACATTATACCTCCCCCTTAACTGAAACATGAAAATTCATGAATATAGGTACACATTTTTCATCTAAGCTCTTGGGCATGATAGCAAAATATATACAAATCGTTTATGAAAAATTATCAATAGGGATGTTACCTACATCAATTCATATTTCTTATTTGTGTAAGAGAAAAATTGACTTTCTAATAAGAGGATTAGAATTTTTCTTTATTTTGAAATCCACGGAAAGACAACAACCTTCTACAAAGTTTTTTATTGGTAAAATATTGAATGGAAATTGAATTTGATGTCTCATGAAATTTAGATATTGTATGTTAGTGAACTTTGTTAGTTGATACAAAATTCCAAGTTTAGTTTGCAAACCTTGCTATGGTGATCCTATCGAAATCATTTTTTTACTATGAATATGTTACTTAGTGATAATAGTCTGTACTACAATAGATAATAGAGATCTTGTTTACAATTTTTTATTGTCGTTACTACCATATGTGTCTGTTGGTGTTATTGTTATGTGATTTTCCCTATATTAGTTGATGGGTGTTCTTGTTATGTGCTCTTGTGTGATGTATGTGTAATTTCCCCATTTTTTATAACACCATGGTCCACCACTAACCTATTCAACTTACATGGGTCCTAGTGGAAAATAATTAAATAAATTACTAAGGGGGTTAAGTTTGACAAAAAATTTACCTTGTGTAAATAATTAATTAATGGTGGACCTAAATTTTGTTTTATTTAATATTTCTAATAAGTATTTATGAGTTTCCCATGGCTTAGGTGGCCCAAGAGAGCGCATAGGATGAGAATAAGGGAGATGAGTTGTCTCCTCGGAAAAAGTTGGACAAAAAGCAACCAAAAGCAGGAAAAGTAGCAGAAAAGCTAAAAGGATAGAAATTTCCTGATTTTGGAAGATAAGGTTCAGGAAAGTTTAGTAAAAGCGGAAATCTAGGAAAAAGGCTCCAAGAAAGCTACAGAGGCCAATTTTAGCTAGTGAGGGTGAATTCATGAAGCCAAGTAGGTCCAAAGCAAAAACAACTTGCCTAAACAAACATACATGTGCCTATGGTTCAAAATTCCTTGATGGAAAGTCCAAAAAGGGAGGGAAAAAAGCTAACAGAGGTTAATAAAAGAAGGTTGAACACACCCATTCACATATTTTGGTCATTTGTGAATTTGTCTTGAGAGCACTGCATCTCAAAGGCTTGGGTGATGTGACCATGGACAACATTGGGTGATGTGCCCCATTGCAAACCTTGATCCAATTGAAATATTGAGAGGTATTATGTTGGATTCTTGAGTAAGAGGGTTTCCATGTGTCTTCACATAGTCTAATGCAGCCATGAGAATGTTATTTGCAGATCTGATCCATCCCATAGCATGAAGAGTTCAAACTCCAAGAGGTTGTGAATAGATAGTTGCAGCAGTGTGTTGATTGTGATATGTGTTGGTCAAAGAAGAGAGTAATTGGAGCAATTGCGCCCCTTGTGAGTTATTGTAGTTGTTCATGTGCCTTCAATGAGCTGTAACATTTTCCTTTCCTACCCTTGGCTTTGATCCAGTGGTGAAATTTCTTCCTTTATTTCTCAGATATAATATTTTTGCTTCTATGTTGTAGAATCATAAATATTATGGACTTTCTGTAAGTTTGGCTTCAATAGACTATCATTTGTTGCTCCAAAATTTTGATTTAAGCTTGTTTTTGTTCATGGCCATATGGTTGATGTTATCTATCAGATGTATTGAAGAAATCGTGATCATTTACTGCTGGTTGTAATCCATTGTTTTCAATGCTTGCGCCCTAGTATGGAAAAATTGACTAGTTTCCTATTTTAATGATTTTAATTGTCAAGTGTGCTACTAATATCTGATATGAAGGACATGTTATTTAATTCATATGTATTAAATCCCATCCATAGCTCCAAAACAGAAATTAGGAAGTTCCAAATGCCACTCGAATTCATCTGTAAATCCTCACTTTCACTAGTCCAAGTCTAGCCTTTTTGCTATTAATTGGAATGTTTATTGTTAGACCTTTGTTTCCAATTTAGATTGAGTCTATATTAGGTCGGGGATAGTCAATTAGGCTTACCTAAGGTTATATTACTTCCATACTGCACCAGAAGCAACGAAGTTTCCACAGAAGTCCTCGGGCTATTGCCTTGAATCCTTTAGCCTAGGCAAAGGAGTCTACCCATGTGTGATGCACTCGCGAATGTGCACTGTCAAAGCATTGACCTTGAATCCACCTTATTTGTAGCCTTGTAAGTGTTTCAACCCTACCATCTATGTGTCCAAGTTGTATATTTGAGTTAGTGTGCCTAATAGGGGGTTTGGATACATTACAACATGCATGGTGCCTTGTAGTGGAGACCAAAAGTACTATTTGTACAAGATAAAAATTGTCTTCCTTAGAAATCGGAAGTTTCCATGCCACCTCTTGATCATGTGATATTCACTACATTAGTTGATGTATTTTATTGCTATGTGCTCTTGTGAGATGTATTTATGGTGTCTTGTAGTGGAGATCAAAAGTATTATTTTTGCAAGAGTAATATTGCCTTCCTAATAATACATTAGCAAATGAATCTTGTATACTAAGTGATTTTGTACAAATTGATTATAATTACAAAATTTAGAGGTTAGTTTGTATATCTTCCTATGTAAACAAGGTGTAAATTGAAGTGTTGTTTGCCCTTCTCTTGTTTAGTGATAATAGTGCTCACTGTGATAGTAATGGGGATTTTTCTTTTCATTGATTGATGGGTTTTTTTGCTATGTGTTCTTCTGACATCCATGCATGATGCCTTGTAGTGGAGAGTATAAATCCTATTTGTATAATAGAAAATTTTCCTTTATAATAAATCATTTTCATTTATCCTTGTCTTGAGATCTCTAAGAATGTGAAATCCTCCAAATATTTGTTTTTATATATATTCTTGAACAAAAATTGAATTTAATACATTATGAACTTTAGATAATATATATTATAAGTAAATTTGACTAGTTGATTAGATTTTGATATTGTTTATCACAAATGTCTAAAAATATCTACTCTGTGATTTCATTTGTTATATGAATATAAGTAAACTATTTTTCACCTTGGCTCTTAAGCATGGAAACAACGTTTATACAAATAACTTATGAAATATTCTCAACAGGGGTCCTTCCTACATTAGCCAATGAATGTTATTTCTATTTGCGCTTGTGAAATGCATGGTGCCTTATAGTGAAGATCATTTTTTTTCTAGGTAATTATCTTGGGGAAAACCTCAAGGCACTTCCCCTCATTTTGAGGAAGGTGCCTAAAGTGAATCTTAGATTCTTCATGGCACAAGGATAAGTCAACAACATGGCTTGAATCCATTACAACAATATACTCAATATGAGTTCAACATGTCACTTATGAGAATAGAACTTGGGTGGGGAGGATAACACTCCATCTCACAACCACTCATCCTAGACCCAATTAATTGTGAAGACCAAAAATGTTATTTATATAAGAGAAAAATTATCTTTTTAGTGACAACATTGGCATTTGTCTTTGTCTTAAGGTCATTGGAAAGGAAAAACACTCCTCCAAAGATTCATTCCTCTATAGAATCTTGAATGGAAATTAAATTTGATGTTTTCTGAACTCTAGGTATTGCATATAAATGAAATTCTCTAGCTAGGGGGTTTTACAACTTGTTTACCACAAACTTGTGTAATATTTTATCTATAGTTTTGTTTGTTATATGGATATAAATATAAACTTGCTCATTCAGGCTCTCAAGCATAGCATCAAATTTATACAAATATCTCACAACATCTTATAATTAGGGATCTTCCATACAATTGAGTATGACTCTTAATGTTATGTGCAGTTATGAGATGCATGCATGGTTCCTTAAAGTGGAGATCAAAAGTTCAAAGACCAAAATAATTGTTCAAAACAACCACCATTGGCCAAATGAACTCGATGAAAAATAACCACCATAACACAAGAACCAAACTCAAACCTAGAATAACACGGAGTAACCCAAAATAACCACCCTGCACATTATCGGATGCAGTAATGAATGCATTTCAAAGGTGTTATTGTGTTGAAGTAAATACAATAGTCAATACATTGCACAATATCGAAGCCATGATGAACTAAGCCTATTGTCGTGTCTAGGAATTCATTCCCCAAAGTGAAAGCCACTGCTCTGCCCACCAATCACAACACATGTAACACCAAATCAAGACACATAAGCCTTAGTCAATCCTTATTCCTATTGCTTTATTTCCACTTGTACAAGAACTTTACAAAATATTCTGAATGGGTGTCTTTCCTACATTAGTCAATGGGTGTTATTGATATGTGCACTTGTGAGATGCATGCATAATGCATTGTATTGAAGACCTAAAGTGACGTTTGTATAAGAGTATAAATACCTTTCTAGTAACAACATTTGCATTTGTCTGTTTCAAGCTCACTGCAAAGGAAAAATTCTCCTACAAATATATCCTTATTTGTAAAATATTAAATGGAAATTGAATTCAGTGGTTTTTTGAAATCTAGACATGTTAGGATATTTAGACACGTAGGAGTTAGTTCAAATAAGCTTGGTATAATGTATCTTTAGTTAAAGTGTGTTTATTTAGTATGCATTTGTACTTATGTAATCCGACGGTCACAATGTGTTCCATACATAGAGTGATCTGACAGTTCATCTTCCTCTCGATCTTAATGACTATTTTTCTATGGCTGAGCACTTGATTGGTCCATGATCTCTATTTATAGAGCATGGGGGTCACTTGATTGATGATCAATCGTGAGAAACTCATATATAAATATGTTTTCCTTTTGCATTAATATATTGCCTCAAATAGCTATTTGGATTGGGCCTTGGATTATTTCCCTTTCTAAGGGTTTGAACCATGTAAAACATTGGTGTGTTGATCTATGATTTTTTTGTATGAGCGGTTTATTAAGGTGTTCAACTTGTGTGGAAATATTATATTTTAGTCGAACATGGTATCAAAGTGCTTATGAAGACATGATCTCATTGTTGATTGAGATCTTGAACCGGTGTAGATGCATGCATCACAGGATTTATGGATTCTACTATTAATAGGCATTTTGGGGCTGATAGAGGTATTCCAATGTGTCTAGATCACCTCTTTCAATTGGAAACGCTTTTCATTTCACTTGAAAAGGTTTTTGTTTGGTGAAGATACAATCATTTTACCAAATCTAGAGATATTTTGTTTATATTTACATTTTTTAAATATTTTTCATATTATTTATATTTTAGCATTTTTTTTAATATCTGGTTTGTTTATTTTCATTCTATTTATTCTCATTTCCATGCGCTCTATGCAAACTCAAAAAATGAAAAACATGGTCAAAAGGATTTTATTGACTATGTATGCTCTTTGTTGTGCACCTTGTGCAAACTTAGTAAACCAAAAACCATGAGAAAACTTACATTTTTTGAGTAAGCTAACCAAGGTCTAACCCCAATTTTGAAAATTTTCAGTTTCAGAATTTTTCTTTCTTGTTTTGTGTGGTTGTGTAAAAAGGTCTTGTAGGCCAAAAGCAAGTATTTTTGGGTAGGCAAACTTTCCAACAACAACAAAAACACTACCATTCTCCTTCATAAAATTACTAAACCTTTTGTTTAACTCACTTGTTTGTAAGTTACATTAATAAGCAAGAGGTCTTGGGTTCAAGTCCTTTTTTATACTTTTTGAAAAAATAACTTCATTGAAAAACTGCTTCCCACTTGTTTTATAAAACTGGATCACTTTAAAAAAACAAAATGGTAGTTTATGTGCAAAAGTGAGATTATCAACAAAGTTAGTAAAGGGGGGAATTATTTACTACATTGAGCACCCATCACCACGCTTTTCAACCTATGCCTACCTCGTGGTTCCTTGGTTAATTTCCTGCCTTGTTTTAAAACAGGCATAACTTCAACATCCAAAGTTCATTTTTAGTGTTTTTTTTTAACTGTCTATTTTTTCAAGATCTTTGCATCTAAATGATCAGTTTCTTCTTTTGAATCCATATTACCTGCATATTATAATATGTCCATTCCAAGTGATATTCTTCTTACCAATGCCAACTACTTCTCATGGAAATACCATATGGAGGATGTCCTACAAAGTAAGGGACTTTACTAGATAACCTTGAGAAAAGAAACTACTCCCGCTAATGTTGATAAGAAAATAAAATGGGATAGTAAAAATGATGGAGATTATGAATTAATTGAGATGTCCATATCTAATGACTTACGATTCCACCTTCTAGGGATTGACACACCAAATGTGACTTGGGAAAAGTTGGAAACCATATATGGTAAACACAATGAAATTCGAGATCAACAACTTGAAAATCAATTGGTTGCTTTAAATCCAAGTGATTTCTATTACATTCAAGACTATATTCAATTCAAAACTCTTAGACTCTTAGTTGAAGAATGAAAGATAACTAAGCCAAAAAAGCAATGTATTCATGCCATTCTTGCTAATTTTGGTCCTGCTTATTATGTTTTTGTATCTACTTTTACTCCATTAAAGAAGCTTTAGGGTCTACTTATAAATAATCCTCTCTTGAATTTTTTTGTGGTCCTTTGATTAGAGAACAAGATAAGCTCTTGCATCTTGAAGATATCAACACTACAGGTACATCTAATAAATCCTTATGGCACAATAGAAGGATGAATCCAAGTATCCAAAGAAGCAAAACCCATCAAAACAAGGGTCCCAAACCATCTTAACAAGTTCCTAAACCAATGGTGATAAAGCCAGTAAATCGAAAGGTAAGAAGATTGTCTAACATTGCAACTTTTGTGGGTGAGATGGTGTTGAAGCCTTGGCAGTGCAGGGTAATTGCAAGGTGCTAGAATGGGTTCCAAGGCTCCCAACAGAGGGTGAAAACCCAGACTGAAAGGCTTCGAAAGACCCTACGCAAGGGCAGTTCTATCCCCAACCTGTTTGGTATGGAAATCTCCCACAGATATTCGGCCTTTGCTGGCACTCTATGAGTTGATGTTTCGATCAATAGATCGGTTCTCCACTTAAGGAAAACAAAAGTATAAAACTTAGTATGTTCTAACTTAACTTAATTAAGAAAAGGATCTACTCTAGGTTAGATCTATTCTAAGGAAAAGCTTGTTGTTGTGCAGATCAACCTTGATGTGAAATGAATAAGTATGTTTGTCAACTTCAACAGAAATGTTAAAAGATGCATTCACTTATTCACTTAGATCATAATCAATTAATGAAAATTAAATGACAATAATTTAAGTAATTAAACATGTTCAAGATTAACCTGTAATCACTTTGTTAATTGAAAAATTAACATTGATTAAATCGAATGTTGATCATTTGCAAAAATCGATAAAGAAAATATCCCAGTTGACAGAAATTCAATAAAATATTTTCATACATAGATCGGCTATAAAGAGAAATCAATACCACAGATCTTTATGTAAATTAATGCTTGCAAAAGATCACACGCTGTAGATGACAATTTGAAGAAATAAATCAATATCTCTCAAAGAAACTTGAGGAATTAACAGAAGATGATATAAGAGAGAAAACTTTACTGTATTAATTGAAGTTTGTAAGAAATTACAAAGCCCTGCTAAGACAGAGTATCTACAGTCGCCTTCTGCTGACTTATAACCCAAAAAATTATCAACCCCTAACATCGAGAGGCATTCCTCCTTAAATAAGAATTACAACAGAGTACAAATGGAAATTCCCAAAAGATAGGGATTACAAAATTCGGATCAAGCTATTGATCCAGAAAATCCTGCCACTATAATCTGAACAATTTTAGCTCAAATGATTCCCTCCAAGCCTATGATAAAGTTTGGAATAAGGGTGATTTTCTAATTTTGGGATAGATCCCTAAAAAAATTGTGGAATTCAACAACGACCTACTGGCTGTCAATAACAGGAAACGGACTGTTTAGCAAATCCCCCGAATGAATCGCCTTAGAATCTTCCTGTTGATCCATAACGTTTTCGAAAACAAAAAAATCGGACAACGGGTCTTGCTTCGCAGAAGCTAGTGGAGTAGCAGGTTCCTTATTGATTATAAAATCATGGATAATGGAGTCATCTCGATCACTTGGATGTTCATCAATTTTCTCTTCATTCTTCTGAGGGAGTAGTATGCAAACAGGCAGAGTTTCAGAATTTTCCCCTTCGCTATCACTGCTAGTATCAGGAACACCTGCATCAAAGGGTGGCGACATAGGTTCTTGGAATAGCAAGGGCTGAAGTTCTTCTTCCATATAACATCCATCAAAGGATTCATAACCTGTCTGCATATTGCTCACACCATATTGTCAGAAGGAAACCTTTCAAAATATAACACAAAAAAATTTCTAACAAATATGGACGACGAACTAAGTGCTTCATACTTGTTGCCATATTTAAGAAAGGCTAAAAGATCATAATGATTGAATATGATGAGTTGCTATGATTAAAATCATATGAATTGGGAACTGCAATCATCTGAACTGTAATGAAACGACATCGTAGCATGTGTTAATCTAAATTAAATCATAATAAAGTACAGTTTTAACGGAATCACGCAAGATTTGAAGTCGCATCTAAAACCTGTCATTTCAGGCCAATCCAATCAAGCAATCATATGTTCAGAGGTGATCATGAGGTGAGAATTACAGTCGGAAACCTGATCGCTAAAACAACAAAAAACAAGGAAATCAAACGTAAAAGCAACAATGGAATCGGATGCGTTGGATCCAAGGAATGGATGGTCGAGATTAACCTCTACGGGATCCTGGATCGGGTCATTGGTACTTATTTACAAGCTTATTCATGATTCCCGAAAGCCGCAACCCAAAAATTCTGAGATTAACCTCTACAGGATCTCGGATCGGGTCGTTGGTACTTATTTACAAGCTTATTCATGATTCTTGAAAGCCGCAACCTAAAAATTGCGGGTTGTGAGTTTCGGGATTGGAGACTTGGAAAAATAACGTAAAGAGGAGTTCGCAAAAGCCGCAACCTGAAACTTGCGGGTTGTGGTTTTCGGAACCAGAAAGAATCATAAAGAAAATGCAAAATATTTTCCTGCATCCCGCAACCTGAAATTTCAAGTTGTGGGTTTCGGGAACACACAACGCAACTAAAAGGGTAAAACGAATCTCTGAAATCCAAAAGCCAAAACTAGGGGTTTTGGGATGAAAATTTCCCAAAAATTATTAGCAAAGGGTTTCCGCAACCCGCACCTTTCTGGTTGCGGGTTTCGGGTTGCCCAAAATCAAACGACCAAAAAAATGGATTCCCGCAACCCGCACCTGTCGGGTTTTGGGTTTCAGGTTGACAGGAGTAAATAAAAAAATACTCAAAAGTTAAAACTTCCTGCAAATCATAACTTAAAACAGTTGAAAACTTTTCAAGAGAAAAATGACAATCAAGGCAACCAAAGGTACAGGTACGAGATCGTGGACATCAAGTTCAAAACCTCATGTTCATGAGAACACTTACCCAAATGCCTTTTTGTTTATTTTTTTAAATTGGGGCTCTCGTGCTTAGCTGAAGCATGGGATCTGTTGTGGCCATAACAAATGGCGACTAGCTGGGAAGAACCAGTTATCTCTGTAAACAAACTTCAGCTAGAGAAAGTATATTAGTCAAGTGCTTTTCAAACCTGAAATTTTAGAAAATATTTATAAAGGGGGCAACCAATAAACAAAAAACATAAGATTGATATTTTCCCAACCATGATCACATTAAAAATGATGCAAATCTGATAAGAAGATCTAAGAAACAACAGGGATCCTTTACCATTATGTAATCATTGAACTCCAACTTGTGTTGAACCTGGGACAAACTTAAAACTGCTCGTGGATATCCAACTTACATATCACCTTGGTTTATAAATTGCTTTTATATACAACAGTTCTTTTGGCTATACACACAAATTTTATTTTATTTTTATACAAACAACAATGGACAGCTGCACATAAGACCTTGTTGATATAAGACCACTTCCCTGACTTAGTAGTCAGATATCAGCAGTGCCATTCACAGGCATGATCCAGAAACTGATCAAGCTGGCTCGGTAAGGAGACCCCTTGTTCTTCAGTTGTGACACTGAAAGGAACTATCGTGGCTCGGTGACCACATGATGATAGTTTCAGTCCAAATTAAACCCATGATCATGGCAGGGATGGCTTGTAATAAGACCCCCCTGTCCTTATACACAACAAGTATCTTATAAAAGAAAAATACAGATTTATTCAAAGAATGGACTACAAGGCACTGCCAAGGCTTGGTAACCTCATGATAGCAGTGTTACTCACCAGTGTTTTGCAGATCATGAATGGACCGACCTATGATAGGATCTTCCACCTCTCAACAAAAACTGAAAGTCATCTTCCAAGTGTGGTGGCTTGATGTGAATATGTCACTCCACTAAACACCTATGAACCTAAAGGGTTGGCTTAAAATAAGACCCCCCTCCTTGTAACCTATAATTACTTAAGAAAATTATTATCAAGGTGATTGTAAAAGGATCTAGAGCAGATAAAGCTTATCAGGTTATTATGATATGCTGTGACAATGAAACATAAGATAGGAATATTTCAACCGTTCCCAATATCTCAATTAAACAGATAAACATGTGAAAGATAATGACCAAGGTGAAAAGATATCAATCAAGGTCCTGCATTTATTGGTTGTGCATTCTTTACAAAACAAATTATGATATCAGCCGAAAGAAACTAAGACTAACATACTATTATGCAACTTCAGTTAAAATTATCTTTGAGTAAAATTGGTTTTAAACCATTACCAAATGTGTGGAGTCTATTATTAATAAAATGAAAGCAAACCAATCAAAACAAAGAAAATAGAAAACACACACCAAACCTATGTACAAAAGCACCAATTTGTTCAGACGAAATAATTTTTGAGCAGTGAAACATTGACTGGGTAGGTGTCTACGACTCCCTCCAGTGTTTGTAATCGGACAGTATTGGGACCCATCTTTTCTGTAATAATGAAAGGTACCAGCCAAAGGCGTTGGAATTTAGTATACTGGTTTTTATCTTTATGTTGTTTGTCCCATCTTAATACTAAATCCCCAACTAAAAATTTCCTGTCAGATGAAGATTTCTAGTCAAACCATCTGTTCACCATCTGCTGATGTTGATATAGTTTATTCTTTGCCTTCTCCCTATCTTCTTCCAGTTTGAGCAGTGTGTCAATTATGTGTTGAAGGGGAGAAGATTCATCTTCTTCGATAGACTGGACTAATTGCAATGAAGGGATGGTGAGATTAGCAGGAAGGACAACTTCCTTTCCATACACCAAACAGTAGGGAGAGTTCCCAATCGCTACCTTTGGGGTGATTCGATTTGCCCAAAGAGAATTATAGAGCTGCGTGTGCCAATCTTTATGATGAGAGGCTGCAGTCTTCTTGAGAATGTTTATTATATTTTTGTTTGAAGACTCAGCCAACCCATTACCCTGTGGGTAATAATTGGCAGAAAATTTTAACTTAATCCCTCTTTCGAGGGCATATTGTGTTAGGTCGATCGAGGAAAAGTAGGATGCATTATCAAAAACAAGGTACTCAGGGGCGCCAAACCTCGTAACTATCTGGATGTCGAGGAAGGAAATTACTTGGTTTGCATTACATTGCCTAAGTGGGATTGCTTATGTCCATTTGGTGAAGTAATCAGTCGTTGTAAGTATGTATCTATGTTGCAGGGATGAGGTAGGGTTTATTGGTCCAATAAAATCCAATCCCCACTGCTGAAATGGGAACTGAATTGTGACTGGTTGCAGTGGGAAAGCAGGCTTCTTGAATTTCCCTGTACATTTCTGACATGGTTCACACTTTCTTACATAGGCATATGCATCTTTAAATAATGTAGGCCAGTAATACCCTACTCTGATAATTTTATGAGCTGTAGTTTCCCCTGAGAAATGGCCTCCAGCTGGTCCTGTATGAAATTGAAAGAGAATATCATTAGACTCATCCTTTTCCAGGCATCTAAGGAAAACCTCATCATAGTTTTTTCTAAACAAAAATTCATTAATGAATTGGTAAGGAGTATCTTTTAATCTTAACGCTCTACGTTTCTTAAAGTCAAGAATTTCAGGAGCAAACCCATGGTTCAGAAAAAACTTGATATCATACCATTCAGACGTAGGAGTATCGATAGCATTGGCAGAACCTGTTGGAACATCTTCCTCCTGCTCCCATTCAATCTGTTGTTGTGCAAGATTGTTTGACTGAGTTGTAAGAAGACAGAGACCTTGTCCTTTTACAATTTTGGCTAGAATGATTTCCAGATCATACTCTTGCAGGGTTGTCATCCAGTGGGCCCTTTTCTCGCCTAATTCCTTTTGGATTAGCACATTTCTAATGGCGGAATATGGCACAATAACCTTTGTTCGAGATTTTAACAAATATGGCCCGTAATGCTTAACAGGTTTGTAAACTGCATAGTCTTGCTCGTTAATCTGAGAATAATTAAGCTCCGCTCCTTTGAATGTTGAGCTCATAAAGGATATCGGAATCTCAGTATCACTATCATGCTTCTGTGTCAAAACAGTTGCATAAGATAAATCAGTGGCAAAAGTATAGAGAATAAAATCATTATCAAAGTCAAGGGACATAAGAGCAGGAACCTCAGCAATAGCCCTTCTAATTTCGACAAACGCATCTTTCTGTTCCTGCGACCAAGTGAACTGTACATATTTCTTGACTAACTGCTGCAAAGGCTTAACAATCTATGCAAAATTAGGTACAAACCTATGTACAAAATTGATCTTACCTAGGAAGGACCGCATGGCCTTGCGCGAACTAGGCAAGCAAATTTTTGAAATAGCATTGGTACGTTCCGGATCAATAATCATACCTTCTTTGGACACAATGAAACCAAGAAGCTTTCCTTCTATGACTGCAAAGATAGAATTTTTTGGATTGAGTGAGATCCCATACTTCCTGCAACGTTCGAAAACCTGTTTCAAGGCAAAAAGATGTTCATGTCGCTTCTTTGAATATATAGTGATATCATCTAAATAAACTACGACAGAGTTATGCATCAAACCCCTGAAATTTATGTCCATAGTTCTCTGAAATGTGGCCCCGACATTTATCAACCCAAAAGGCATTCACCTATAGGTGAAAGTGCCCCAAGGGGTTCTAAAAGCAATTTTCAGCTGGTCATTGGGAGCAACCATGACTTGGTTGTATCCCAAAAAACCGTCCAGGAGTGAGAACATCTATGAACCTGCTACCTTTTGCGGAATTTGTTTCATGGGTGGAACAGGATAATTGTCTTTTTCGGAAGCCCGATTCAAATTTTGAAAATCGACACACGGTCTAATTTCACCACTCTTCTTACGTACAGGCACCAAATTGGTGATCCATTGGGTGTGTCTGACAAGAAAAATGATTCAGGCTATCAGCAGTTTTTCTAGTTCTTTTTTCACAGAAGGTTCCAAGCTGGGGTGCATTTTCCGCAGTTTCTGTTGATAAGGTTTCACCTCCGGCTTCATAGGTATGTCGTGATGCATGATGCTCATATCAGAGGTTTTCAATTCATCATAGGTCCATGCAAAAACGTCCTTATATTCTTTACATAATCTAATGATAGCTCTTCTTTCCTCGGGAGAAAAATTAACTCCTATATTAATAAAACGGGGTTCTTGCTTGGTACCTAAGTTGACTAGCCCGTAGTTAAGTGAGGAGATCTGGGTTTTGCAATTGGTTTTGTGTCTGAACTCATCCTGTAAATCGTAGAACTTCTGTAGACTGATAACAGATTTTGGGATGACGTTTGAAGGATCAGAGAGTGATTTTTCATGTTCTTCCTCATCTATAGCCGTGTTTTGGAACGTATCCTAAGCTGTGAGGAAGTCAAGTATCTGCTGGTCATCATTAAACACTTTCCAGTTTGTTACATTATTAGGTATGGATGGCATGTACATGAGTTCAATTGAAAAGGTTTGAGGTGACAAGCCCTCTGGTGGTATCAATCTGGATGTTGTGTTTGCTAAGAGGTCAACATCGAAGTTCTGTGACCTAGGGACTAAGTTAATGTTAAATGCAGAAAAGGATATGGTAAGATCCCTTACCAGTTTCTGATAATTCATCAGGCGTGGAGACAAGCAATGTATTTTATTCCTTACCT
This sequence comes from Larix kaempferi, assembly GCA_027924585.1. Classification (NCBI taxonomy): domain Eukaryota; kingdom Viridiplantae; phylum Streptophyta; class Pinopsida; order Pinales; family Pinaceae; genus Larix; species Larix kaempferi. The sequence continues at coordinate 1,644,356 of BSBM01000133.1, read as the reverse complement.
GTTTTACAATGATTTCTGAATCACCTGTGCACCCATATAAACAGCTTTTTAAGTCCCTGGACAAGGGCTTTGTATTCATCTACGTTGTTGGTATAGTCAAATTCCAATCTGCATGCTATCATAGTTTTAATCCCTTTTGGGTTAATGAGGACACAACCTGCACCAGCTCCTTCCTTAGACCTGGAGCCATAAAAAATCAAAGTCCAAGCAGTCGGATCTATCCTAAAATTTGTATTTACATTAAAAACATTATGTACAACATCTCCAGAGAAAGGTACAGAGGTAACCTGAGTGATCTGTAATTCTTTGTGTACATTTTCATCTGGCCAACATTCAGCTGGAAAATATCCAAAGAAAGTTTCAAACGTGAAATGCTCATTGTGTGAGTTAAGATAACAAGCAAGCTCACTTGAGTCATTCAGATCTGTAACTGTTTTTTTCATGAATGGTTCCCTACTAATCTTAATTTTGTTGGGTTTTCCACTGTAGGGTAACCATAGGTGAGACCAATCAGTGGCAAAATATCCTTTGAGCTTTTCTGACTAGACTCTACTTAACCACATCCCATAGGATTCAACAATGTCAGCTATAACAATGTCAATTGTTTGACGAATCCGAGGATCAGACGATAAAGTCAACAACACATTCCTCAATCTCCCTACTACTCTTACCTTAGATTTGTCTAGCTGGACAATCTGAGTAAGGAAGGGTTCCCAAGTAGCATTAAGTTTTCTACAAACAGATAGTGGCATTACATTGGAAGAAGCACCAGAGTCTATCATGCAATTCTGTACGTTCCTGTTGAAGATTTCAAAAGTTAGCAAGAAAGGAGGTGTCCTCTTGCTTCCAGATTTTTGATCTTCTGGTTTAGTGAGAGAGTCAAAGTTATTGTTTTGTGATTCTCTTGGTTGTTTGATCACCATGCTTTTGGGTAAAGAATCTCTCATAGAAGGGATCTTTAGAAGTTCAAACAAAGAGATATTTGCTTTAACTCTTTTTAAATCTTCAGCTAAACTATACTCCAACTCAGGGATTATTGTATCCTTTTGAGGAACAGTTTTGTTTTTGTTGGGAGGAGGTGTTGAAGACGAAGGCTCCTGAGTGGGCTGCGGTTTTGATCTAGTGTTAAACGGGTGTTGAACATTAAACACAATCTCAGGTTCTTCCTCTTTTTCATTCATTTGTAATTCCGAAAAATAACTAACAGTATTTTCCTGGGGGTCCTCTTCTTCATCTTGTACTTCTGGTAGTTGTGAATCTTGGTTTGCTTGGCCTTCAGAAGTTTCAGGGATGTTTTGGGATTCAGTGGCAAGGGCTTTGAAAATGGAGTAAATCTCTTCAGAAGTTAATCCTTCATTAGGATTAGGAGGTGGTGGATTTTGAGGAGGTGGATAAGGTCTCCTGAAAGGTGACCTTACAAAACCTCTGTTGTTGTTTTGATTTTCATTATTGTTCTTTTTAAGATCAACCATCTCGTTTGACATTTTTTGAAGAAACTTCTTAATGTCGGTCATTTCAAAGGGATCCTTGTTTTGGATAGTAGGTTTGGGAGTATTATCAATCTTCTTCCTAGATGTAGATGTAGAGGGTTGTTCATCTACTGCATCAGGACTGTCCTTCAGACAATAGATGTCCTTTTCAACTTGAATGGCTTCAGCATAGGCTTCAAATAAGTTGTTTTTATGTGCCCTTTTTACCCACATTGCAATAGGAGCAGAAAGACCCTTTTCATAAAAGGCAACCAGAAGCTCTTCTACTAGGAGAACAGTAGCAGGGATTCTGTTCTTTAAGTAAGAGAATATTTGGTTGTAATCTTTAACCCTTTCTTTGGTTCTCATTTTCATGGAAGATAATTCCAAAACTAAATCCTGTGGTGTTTTTTCATCCCCGAACTTTTGAATAAATAACTTTTCAAACTCATCCCATGATGTTATGGTTCTGGCTTCCAAGGAAAAATACCATGTAGAATCCTTTCCTTCAAAGGTTGCATGAAAGTTGATCATTTAGAAGCCTTTTTCTGCAAACCACATCCTCATGAATAACACTCATAAATCTAATGGCCTACATGAAAGTTTTAATATGATCTAGTGCAGGTGACTTGTCATCTGGATTGAATTTGGGAAGCCACTTCTCAGGGTTCTTAGGTAACCTGTGTTGATCCCCAAGTATCCACACAGCATCTTGGTCAAGCCAAGGTCTGTTCTGGCCTTCCCCAACCATAGGTTGTTCTTATTCTTCTTCAGATGAAGAATTAGAAGGATGTTCACTCTCAGATGAGGAGGATGAAGATGAAGGAGGAGAGGGTGGTGGCCCACCTGATGGGATTGCTTGTGGGGCTTGTTTTGTTTCAGTGAATAATAAGTCAATATCAAAATCAGGGAGCTGTTTTTGGTCTGATGAAGTATTTTGTTCAGTATTTTGCTCAACCGAATTTTGATTAACTTGATTTTCTTGGACGTTTTCCTATGGATTAATGTTTTCTTGGTGGATTGTTTCCAATCCTTGAGTTCTATGTTAAGAGAGTCTCTGTTGTAATATAGTAGCACTATCACTAGACCTCTTGAGTATCTCTTCAAGTAAAATAGGTCCTCTAATGGGTGATGTAATAATAATATCTCCTGTTGTTGGATCTCGGTGAGTTGTTGGGGTAACAGGGATAGTGTTAGGTTGTTGCTCAACAGAAGTAGATGCATGTGTGTGGCTCCAAGTGACAATTGGTATTCTTGCTGGAGGAGGTTTCTGAGTATTCTGTTTAGGCATAGGTCACTACTAGCCCTCCTTCTAGAGCCATTTGTTGAGGCCTTGGGGGTGCAGGGTAAGTGCAAGGTGCTAGAATGGGTTCTAAGGCTCCCAACAGAGGGTGAAAACCCAGACTGAAATGCTTCTAAAGACCCTACGCAAGGGCAGATCTATCCCCAGCCTGTTTGGTATGGAAATCTCCCATGAATATTCGACCTTCGCTGGCACTCTATGAATTGATGTTTCAATCAATAGATCAGTTCTCTACTTAAGGAAAATAAAAGTATAAAACTTAGATTGTTCTAACTTAACTTACTTAAGAAAAGGGTCTACTCTAGGTTAGATCTATTCTGTTGTGCAGATCAACCTTGATGTGAAATGAATAAGTATGTTTGTCAACTTCAACAGAAATGTTAAAAGATGCATTCACTTATTCACTTAGATCATAATCAATTAATGAAAATTAAATGACAATAATTTAAGTAATTAAACATGTTCAAGATTAACCTGTAATCACTTTGTTAATTGAAAAATTAACATTGATTAAATCGAATGTTGATCATTTGCAAAAATCAATAAAGAAAATATCCCAATTGACAGAAATTCAATAAAATATTTTCATACATAGATCAGCTATAAAGAGAAATCAATACCACGGATCTTTATGTAAATTAATGCTTGCAAAAGATCACACGCTATAGATGACAATTTGAAGAAAGAAATCAATATCTCTCAAAGAAACTTGAGGAATTAACAGAATATGATACAAGAGGGAAAACTTTACTATATTAATTGAAGTTTGTAAGAAATTACAAAGCCCTGCTAAGACAGAGTATCTACAATCACCTTCTGCTGACTTCTAACCCAAAAAATTATCAACCCCTAACATCGAGAGGCATTCCTCCTTAAATAAGAATTACAATAGAGTACAAATGAAAATTCCCAAAAGATAGGGATTACAAAATTTGGATCAAGCTATTGATCCAGAAAATCCTTCCACTATAACCTGAACAATTTTAGCTCAAATGATTCCCTCCAATCCTATGATAAAGTTTGAAATAAGGGTGATTTTCTAATTTCGGGAGAGATCCCGTAACAAAATTGTGGAATTCAACAACGACCTACCGGATGTCAATAACAGGCAACAGACGGTCTAGCAAATCCTCTGAATGAATCGCCTTAGAATCTTCCTGTTGATCCATGACATTTTCGAAAACAGAAAAATCGGACAATGGGTCTTGCTTCGCAGAAGCTAGTAGAGTAGCAGGTTCCTTATTGATTATAAAATCATGGATAATGGAGTCATCTCGATCACTTGGTTGTTCATCAATTTTCTCTTCGTTCTTCTGAGGGAGTGGTATGCAAACAGGCAGAGTTTCAAAATTTTCCCCTTCACTATCACTATCAGTATCAAGAACACCTACGTCAAAGGGTGGCAACATAGGTTCTTGGAATAGCAAGGGCTGAAGTTCTTCTTCCATATAACATTCATCAAATGATTCATAACCTGTCTGCATATTGCTCACACCAGATTGACAAAAGGAAACCTTTCAAAATATAACACAAATACTTTTCTAACGAATATGGACAACGAACTAAGTGCTTCATACTTGTTGCCATATTTAAGAAAGGCTAAAAGATCATAATGATTGAATATGATGAATTGCTATGATTAAAATCATACGAATTGGGAACTGCAATCATATGAACTGTAATGAAACGACATCGTAGCATGTGTTAATCCAAATTGGATCATAATAAAGTACAGTTTTAACAGAATCACGCACGATTTGAAGTCGCATCTGAAACCTGTCATTTCATGCCAATCCAATCAAGCAATCATATGTTCAGAGGTAATCATGAGGTGAGAATTACAGTCGAAAACCTGATCGCCAAAACAACGAAAAACAAGGAAATCAAACGTAAAAGCAACGATGGAATCGGATGCGTTGGATCCAAGGAATGGAAGGCCGAGACTAACCTCTACGGGATCCCAGATCGGGTCGTTGGTACTTATTTACAGGCTCATGATTCCCAAAAGCCGCAAACCGAAAATTGCGGGTTGTGGGTTTCGGGATTAGAGACTTGGAAAAATAACGTAAAGAGGAATTCGTGAAAGCCGCAACCCGAAACTTGTGGGTTGCGGTTTTCGGAACCAGAAAGAATCATAAAGAAAATGCAAAAGATTTTCCTGCATCCCACAACCCAAAATTTCAGGTTGCGGGTTTCGGGAACACACAACGCAACTAAAAAGGTAAAACGAATCTCCGAAATACAAAATCCAAAACTAGGGGTTTTAGGTTTTGGGTTTCAGGATGAAAATTTCCCAAAAATTATTAGCAAAGTGTTTCCACAACCCGCACCTTTCGGGTTGCGGATTTCGGGTTGCCCAAAATCAAACGACCAAAAAAATGGATTCCCGCAACCCGCACCTGTTGGGTTTCGGGTTTCAGGTTGACAGGAGTAAATAACAAAATACTCAAAATTTAAAACTTCCTGCAAATTAGAACTTAAAATAGTTGAAAACTTTCCAAGAGAAAAATGGCAATCAAGGCAACCAAAGGTACAGGTACAAGATCGTGGACATCAAGTTCAAAACCTCATGTTCACAAGAACACTTACCCAAATACCTTTGTGTTTATTTTTTTAAATTGGGAATCCCGTACTTAGCTGAAGCATGGGATCTGTTGTGGCCACAACAGATGGTCATGTAGAATCTAAGTGTTTCAAGAATATGGAATCCTTGGAAGCAATAATGAAGAAGCATAACATCAATATTGATTTTTATTCTAACTCTTCTTCTCATGGACATGTAGTTTCTGCTTCTAGTTTTTCTTTCTTCTTCTTCTTCTTCTTCTTCTTCTTCTAATGAGTGGCTCATTGATTATGGAGCATATTATCATATGGATAAGGTTAAATCAATTTTTTTTTATCTAAATGAATGTAACACCAAACAAATATTTGTTGGTGATGATAGATCTCTTAGTGTTGTAGAATCTAGAATAGTTCATCTTGATGATGGTCACTTCAAAGATGTATTATGTGTTCTAAGACTTTCTTACAATTTTTTATCAGTCTATTAGATCACTCATTTTGATGAAGGTAATACTATAGATTTGACACCCCACGAAGTTGTAATCAAGGATTTCAAATATCCTAAGCATGTCCTAGCAACTAGAATTGTTGATGGTATTGCCAAGTTGTACATACCTTTTCCGTCAATTTTTATCGCTCATAGCAATGACTTGAGAAAACTTCGGCATGATCGATTTGGCCAGCTAAATTATTGCTCATTACAACAACTATGTAATCAAAAAATGGTGATTCGTCTTCCTCTCATTTATTTCAAATATGGTTTTTATATCAAGTGTGTTCTCGGCAAATATAATTGAGACAGTTTTGACAAACATGCCTCTTGTCGTGCCTCGACCCCATTGCATCATGTTCATATTGATATGTGTGGTTCACTTCCTTGTGACTATTTATCTTCCTTCAAGTGCTTCTTTCTCTTACTTGAAGTGCTTCTTTCTCTTACTTCAAGTGCTTCTTTCTATGGCTTTAAGTACTTCTTAACTTTCATTGATGATTTCTCAAGACACACTCGGATTTACTTTTTAAAACTTAGGAGTGAAGTTTTTGACATGTTCTTGGCCTACAAGGGCCCTTGTAGAAAAACAATCTGGACATCAAATGCATAGGTTAATGACAAACAATGGAGGCAAATACGTAAACAATAAATTTACAAATTATTGCACTGCATAGGGCATTCAAATGCAACATATTGTTCCATACACATCACGACAAAATGGTTTTGTTGAGAGAAATAATCACACATTAAAATAAATGGAAAATTCTATGATCCAATCTAAGGGATTAAGTCCTTTTTTGGGCAGATGATAATTACATAATCAATCACACTCCCATGGAGGATTTAAAAGATATAATATTGGAAGAAGCATGGAGTAAAATTTAACCTAATGTAAGCCACTTTTGTGTGTGTGGTAGTGAAGTATGGGTTGATCATGGTCCTAATGAAAAATGGAAAGCATTACAACCTAATAGTGAAAAGTACATTTTTGTTGGATATTCTAAAGATGTAAAATGTTATAGACTTATTTTACCTAAATCCAATGAAATTATTAATAGAAGAGATGTTAAATTTGATTAAAAAAATCACTTGGCATGTGAGCCTAATTCGGTATCTATACCATATTTGGCCTGTGAGCCATCTTCGACAATTGTTCCACCTTCTATTCCTAATTTCTATACTTGTGATCCTACTCCAATTTATTTTTCAAATGAATACAATGAGGATGAAAATCCACCTCCACCTGCTCACATTCCTCTAGTTGGGTACATTGAATGTGAGCAGGTGGAGGTGGATTTTCATCCTCATTGTCTTCATTTGAAGAATAAACTGGATTCCTAAATGGGTTTCTTCAACATGAGAATTAGTTGATGATCTAGTTACCCATGATCCTACAAATTAGTATCAAACACATTCACAGTTCCAGCGAGCCTCTTCTCTTTTGCAACAATTTTGAGAGACTTATTATCCAAAGAAATTTATAGAATCTTATGGGCATCTAGATTTGGATGTAGCAGTATAACTATGAATGAAAAATATTGTTCCTTAATGGCAAATGATACTTGGGATCTTGTAGCTCTTCTGAAAGGAATAAAACTTGTAATATGTAAATGGATGTGTCAAACTATGTATGCATATGATAGAAGCATTGAAATATTTAAGGCAAGGTTAGTTTCCCAAGGATTTTCCCAAGTTGAAGTAATTGACTACAACAAAACATTTTCCCCTGTCACCAAAATGAACTCCATGTACCTTGTTCTCTCCCTTTCTGCTTCACATAAATGGGAGATCCATCAAATGGATGTCAAATCCACCTTCTTGCATGGGGATTTGAAAGAATAAATTTAAATGGATCAATACCCTAGCTATGTTCAAAATGGATCCACCTGTGTTTCTCACCTTAAGAAATATATCTATGGCCTTAAGCAATCTCCTCGAGGTTGGTATGCCAAAATGGATGGCTTTCTTCTTGGCACCGATTTTTCTATATTACATTTTGAACCCAATTTCTATACTAAGAAAGTAGGAAACCATATCATAATCCTTCTCTTTATGTTGATGACCATATTCTTACTTGTAGTGACCCTAAAATTTTAACCCATGTGAAATCCATCCTTAAGAAGAAATTTGAAATGACTACTTGTGAAATTTGCATTATTTTCTTGGTCTCCAAGTATTGCAAACCTAAGAAGGAATTTTTTCTTTCACGGTATGAGTATGCTTGTGACCTTCTTTTCCACTTTCACATGGAATATTGTAAACTATCCCCTTCTCCCTTCCAGTCTAGAGTCAAACTTTCTGCCACCTGCATTACCCTCAATGTAAATGCCACTTGTATAGCCAGTTAGTTAGCGGTCTTTTGTGCTTGACTCAGACCCGTCCTAATATTTCCTTTGTTGTTGGTCTTGTTTCTTGGTATATGCAAATTCCCCATGGCATTCATTGAAAAGCATCAAAAGGATATTTTGATATATTTGGTGTTCAATTTAGTTTGGGATACATTATAGTTTGGGGGGACTCCTTTGTTGGTTGGATTCATTAATTCTGATTGCGGTGACAACCCTGGTGATCAAATGTCTACTACAACTTATTTTTTCATTCTTGGTTCTGGACCTGTCACTTGGGCTTCTAAGAAACAACAAGTTTTTTCTCATTCTTTAGTAGAAGTACAGTATCAAGTTACAGTTAATGCAAGTCAAAAATTTGTATGGATTTGACTAATCCTTTCAGAGTTTGGATACCAACAACATCATCTAAATACGCTCTGACATGACAAACAGAGTACCATCAAGCTCTCCAAAGATCCAATTTTAAACATCAACACAACAAACACATTGAGCTATACATGCACTTCATCAAAAAGCTTATTCAGGATTGTGATGAAATTCTCTAAACTTTGATATATCTTAAGAGTTTAAGAATTTGTCCTTAAGGGGGGATATGCTCTAATGCCTCCTTCCTTCTCTTATTGTGTCAACTTTGTAAATCCTTCAATCCTAACCCAAGTTGTTATTGAGGGGGAATGTTAGGATATTTAGACACTTAAGAGTTAGTTAAGATCAACTTGGACTAATGTGTCTTTAGGTAATGTCTTTATTATATATTAGTATGCATTTGTAATAATGTAATATGATGGTCGCAATATGATATAGACATAGAGTATCTTATCAGCTATTGATCTACGACTTAACACCCAATTGGTACGGGATCTATATTTGAAGAGCATGGCTTGATGATTGATTGTGAAAAACTCATATGTAAATACTTTTTCCATTTTCATTAATATATTGCCTCAAGTAGCTATTTGGTTGGGGCAAGGAGCTATTTGGTTGGGGCCATGGACTATTTCCCTCTGCGGGTTTTAACCACATAAAACATTGGTGTGTTGATATGTTATCTGCTTATGTGAGTGATTGCTTAAGGTGTTCGACCTATGTGGAAATACCATGATTTAGTCGAACAATATATTGTATATAAATTAATTTTAGTAGTTGGTCAATTGTAGATATTGTTTACAATAAACTTCTATAAACTTATGCTCTATGGTTTTTCCTATTATATGAATATAAATAGACTTTTTCTCATTTAGGCTCTCGAGCATGGCATCAAAGTTTACAAATATCTTGTGAAATATTCTTAGTAGGGATCTTTCCTACATTATTAATGGGTCTTAATGCTATATGAACTTATGAGATGCATGCGCAGTGCCTTGCAGTGGAGACCATCACTGCTATTTGTATAAAAACATTTTCTCCTTTTTAATAAGAACATTATCATTTGTCTTTCTATCATGGTCGATAGAAAGGAAAAGTCCTCCAAAGATTCATTTGTTTATAGACTCTTAGATGGAAATTGAATTTGATATTTTGTGAACTCTATATATTGTATATAAATTAATTTCACTAACTGGTTAGTTTTAGATATTCTTTATCATAGATCTATCAAAAACTTATATTATTGGTTTTCTTTGTTATATGAATGCAAGTAGACTCTTCTCTCATTTAAACTCTTGCGCATAACAACAAACTCTATACAAATAACTTATCAAATATTTTCAATATGGATATTCACTACATTAATTGCTTGGTGTTATTGCTATGTGCTTTAGTGCCTTATATTAGAGATATTTTCAATATGGATATTCACTACATTAATTGCTTGGTGTTATTGCTACATGCTCTAGTGCCTTGTATTAGAGACCAAAACGCGTTATTTATATCAAAGAAAAATTACATTTATTTTGATAAGAGGCTTTCATTTATCTTTATCTCAAGGTATATGGAAAGGAAAAATCATCTTCCAAATATTCCTTTTAAAAAATCTAGATTGTGATAGAATTCATCATTTCCATAAAGAACTAAAAAATCGAGATTGTGATAGAATTCATCATTTCCATAAAGAACTAGTGTCTTAGGACAAAGTGCAATTATGAACGCACATATGCAAAAAAAAATGCATTCATGTCTTAGGACAAAGTGCAATTATAAATGCACATATGAAAAAAAAAATGCATTCATGTCTTATTTATCATGATGATAAAATAGCTTATTGAACGTTTTTGTGAACATGAAATACCTTTCTCAAGCCTACATTTGTAAAAAGATCATTATTATTACTTCGATGTACATTCTCAATTGTTTCTAAGAATGTTAAATTGATGGTTAGAATGTCCATTTTTTAACAATTGCATGTTATGATTTCTCTTATTTATTTATTTTACAATAGCCTCATTTGCTAATGTCTAGTTTAACTTTCCTTTATGGCATCCAGTTCCTTTCGTTAGCATTGTGGCAATTGCTTTATTCAATAGTAACTTTGCTTATTTGTTATTTTGTTTTTTGTTTTTTTATCTCTTTTCTTTATAGAGTATATTCAACTTTTGCATTTGCAAACAACACATTGTTTTGAGGATGCAACAACTATTTGCTTATTGTACAATATTTCTTGTCTAGCTAGCCTATTTGCCTAGAACATTTTTTTATTAATGGTTATTTATGATCTTTTTTTCAATATATATAGAAAATGTGTGCAAAAGTTCTGAAAATTTTTATTCAACTATAGCTTATAGTTCCATTTACTAGATTTACTTAGGTCTTGATAATTCTAAGAAGATTTGTCAATGGATCAAATGAAACATTGTATTCTCTTGTAACAAATTCTATTAGAACAAAGACCCTGTTGTAGACTTATGTACTATTGAATTTAATTATTTTTTGTTATTTCTGTGAATTGTCATAATTGCACTTTTTATTTAATTGCAAGTATATAATTTATAATTGACGTGAGATGATGCCAATATTGGGCATTGTAACATTTTTAGCTACTATATAAAATGATTCATAGAATAGGCATATCGCTTCAAAAACACTTGATTGTTGCATGAGTTTAAGGGAAAATTGAAAAAGAAGAGAGTATATGACAATTAGAGCAAATAAAAAATATTTAGCCCTTATTGTATATATGTACATTCATAGGTCCAAACTCTTATGCCAAAATAATCTTTAAGACTTTGATATCTAGTGTTTCTATGTCATAGTTTAGCATCAGCTACAATAAAAGGGAATATCCAACCTAAACAATGTTGAATAAGAATGGTTGGGGTACAATGAAATTGTCTACATTCAACTAACTCAATTACCATATGTATCATATAATATAACCATTATGTCTTTTAGTTCCAATACAAATACCTTTGCTTAATTTTTTTCCTCCATTTTTCCTTTAATGTGATAGGTGGAGCTATATATGCTCATTTTTCATACATGAACACCTAGTTGACATATCTTTTAGATTTTCATGATATTTTTCTACCTTTGTTTCATTGCATGTTCTTCCTCCTTTGATCATTTGATCATGGAATATGCAAGTGAATCCAGGGGCAATTTCAATGGAACATGTAATTCAAACATAGCAAATGGGTTTGTTATTTATGCACCAAATGTGCAAGAAATTGATTGCACATAATATATAAGTTTAGTTTATTTCAACTATGGAATTTCCAGTACAAACTAGGTGATCTCCTATTTGATACACTTGCAGTCTCGTTCCATTTCTGTTATATGTTTATTGAGATAAGAAAAGGAATAGTGAATCACTTTTGGACTAGTCTATCTCATCTAAGACAATGCATCACTTTTGTCAACGATAACAAACCTAGTTGTTGAATTTTTAGAAAGCTTGCACAATGTCAATGATACTCGGACACATTTGCATAGAATGTATGTTTCTGCTTCTTAGCTACATGGGACTTTTGAGCTTGGTTTATGGAGTGATATTTTTTGTATTAAATGGTTTTATAGCTAATTTCATATTCTAGTGTTCATTTTGTCATTTACAAAAGGGACACAATACCTTTGCTTCAAAAAATTAAGCTGGAATGAATATAGGCTATTGTTCCATAATGGAGATTGGCCACTTTGAGTCACTATTGTCATATAAAGAAATGATCCCTATTGAAAATTTAACTAGTATCTCTTGTGCACCTGAGTGTACAACTTTGTTTAGAATTGTTGAATTAGACATGATGTGGATTGAAAAATCACTTACAGAACAACAAATTTACATGGTTAGTGCTATTGTTAGAGATTGCAAAAACGCCTTATTTGAATCAATTTGCAAATTTTCACAGTGGTTTGAAGTGCCTTCTTTGAGAAAAACATTTGCACAAACTTTATATAATGCTTATGTCACACATGAAATTAAAGCAATTGCATGTTTGAATAGATACCATGGTAATGTCCCCTCCCTGGGGCTCCATGGTCATCCTGCTACCTTATCAACCACTATATGTTCTGGCAAAAATTAATAAGTGAAGGTGGTAATTTTTTAATGCATTAATTGTCAAAGTTTAATTAATTATGAAACTTAGGATATTGTGTAATGTATTAAATGTAAATATTTTATTATTATTTAATTTTGTAATGAGTGGATAAGCTGAGGTGGCCCAGGAGGGTTCATAAGAGAGCTTGTGGACCCAATGAGTTTTCATCCACAATAGAAACTAGAAGAAAAGCAAAGAAAATCAATAAATCCACTAAAAAGGTGGAAGGCAAAATAAAAGCAAAAAAACTCAGAACAACATAAAGCAAAAGAAAAGCATAAAAGTCCTAAAAGAAGAAGAAAGCAGGAAAGTACTAAAAGCAAAAGAAAGCATAAAAGTAGGAAAAGCAAGAAAAGCAGGAAAGTAGCAGAAATGCAGTGAAGATAGGAGTTTCCTTATTGTGAGAGATAAGGCTCAAGGAAGATTAGCAAAAACATGAAAGCAAGCTAAAATCCTTAGGAAAGATATATAGACTGATTTTAGACATGGAGGGTGAATTCATGAAGACAAGTAGGTCCAAGGAAAAAGCAACTTTCCAAAGAAACATCCATTGCGCCTATGGTTTGAATTTCTTCAATGGCAAGTCCAAAAAGGGTGGCAGAAAATATAAAGGTTCAAAATTAGTCAATGAGGGTGAACTGGTTGAGGTGGATGGCCACATTCATTGTACCTTGAAGCCAATTCATGTTATAAAGGAAGGTGGTGCGCCCCAATGCACATCTTTTTCCAGTATTGATATTTGTCTTGAGAGATTTGATTCTCAGAGGCTTGGTAGATGTGCCCCATGGAAACCTTACTCCATTCATCATCATAGTTCCAGTGTAGCCATAAGAGCTTGAATTGTAGGTATGATTCATCCATCATAATGAATAACTCGAGCCTCCGGATTTGATGCAGAGGCTAGTACAAGTTTTCGGTGAAATTCATGGTGAGATCCATCCAGAGAAGTGAGCTATCAGAGTGATTATGCCCCTGTGAGTTGTATGAGATGTTATTGATCCATCCATGAGGAGCCAATATGTTCTTATGTATATGGCTCTGATTTAATGGTTCTATCTCTTCGTTTCTTTCTTCCATTGAAGATTCCCTCTCTTAGTTGTAAAAATCATTGAAGATTGTGAACTGTTTGTAAGTGTGGATCCTAAGTACTTTCAAATGTTGTTATATCATCCTAATAGAGCTTGATGTCCTGATGTTTTTAAATCATGTGTTTGATTTCATGTATCGGTCCTTAGAAGAAATTCGAGGACTACTGAAGTTTTTTGTAACTTTAATTTTCAAGGCTTGCTCTCTGTGCATAAGAAATTGCCTAGTTTTATAGTAATTGTCATAAAATGCATTATGTAAGCTCATTTATATTTTTGTAATTTTATTCAGGTCCATAATACCCTAATAAACCCATCCATGACATTAAGACTAAAATTTGTGACCCTTTGGAGGTGTTTGGAAAAGTCTAGTTGAAGACTAGTCAACCAATCCTAGGTAGCCCACTTCCTAGTTTAGCCTCCAAACTCTATTAAATCGCTACCAAAACTTTGTATTATTGTTATAGCAGGGTTGGGACATTTCATATATTCTAACCTAGGTTGGATTACTTCCAGTAAGCACCCGAAGCCTTGGTTTTCCATAGAAGTCATGTGGACAATTGCCTTGTACCCTTAGGTTTATCCCAAGGGATCTACTCGGGCATGAAGTACCCATAAAAGTGTTGATGTCGAAGTATTGGATTGTTTTTCATCCTACTTGCATCCTTATCAAGTCATAAACATCATCTCGAGAGAATTTAGGAAGAGTTTAAGGTTGTTTGAATTTTCCTGCTTGAATCCTAGTCAAATTAGCTAGTTTTTGTCCAAGCTATCTACTGTTGTTTAATTTTTTCAAGTCTTTGGAGTTAATGTGCCTTTGATCATATCTGGTACATTATGACCATGTACACATTATTAGTAGAAAAGAGCAATTATTTTCAATTGGCAATCTTATATCATCAATTTTTCAATCTTGTATCAACATGGTAACATATAAGGTCATTTCACAATACAATGGTTATGTGAGCTACTTGAGATCAACATTTGTGTTTGAAGTACATAATCACAAACTATGATCCTCAAATTCTATTCAACTCAAGCTTCATTGAAAATAATCTATCTTTCTTAGTTTTGCTTAGGTTCCTTGCATACACATTTTGAACCATTGCTTCAAAAGTATTATGAAGGTGCCAGTGAATTCAAGCACTTTAAAATAGTATAAGTTTTTTAACTAAACCACAATTAAACAAAGTTAGCATCCCTACAAACATTGGTCTAAAGAATGAGATCACTAGAAGAAGAAAAAATAGTGCTTTCCATTTTGTGCTCAAGTAACATGTAGAACTAGAAGCACAAAACCTTCCACAAAAAACAACTATGCAACAAAAGGGACAAAAGAAAGGAAAAGAGCAAATTCCACAGTTAAATTGCATTCAAGAGGTTGTTAACACAATGATAGAAAGCACCTATGTAAAAAACTAGAAGATTCTTTTGCGAAATTAGGCCACGTGAAACAAAACTATATAGATAATGTGCGTCCATACATTTGAAAAAACAAATATATACAAAACATAGAAAAAAAATTTGCAACATACCTAGAGTCAATTGAAGACACTGACACATATATGTGCAATTTTTTAGTGCATTCAAAAAGACATGATTGACATTGACAACGACACAATATCTTGCATCTTTGACAAACTACAAAGGATCAAATGTCATTTAGCCAATTGAACAAATTTGTAGAAAATGCAAAAAATTTCTCAAAAATGAACAACTGCTTATTTTGGATGTCCTTCACAAATCCAACTAAACAAGGAATTATTATCTACAAAGAAATTGACAAGTTTAGAAGAAATGCTAGTGTAACCTAGGATGAACTTTGCAAAAATAAGGCAACTTGGCTACAAAAAATCTCCAATTGAGCTATAGGAATGAACGCAAATATGGATTGGCTTCAAGTCACATTTCCTATAATTTTAGGAAACTCAATGGAAATTGTAGTCACGCTAAAAATAAAATTGGAGTAGAAAAACATGTTTTTTTTGGGAATGCTCAACCAAAAAAATGTTAGGTATGATCTTTAGGGATTATGTACACTCTTTGCTCTACAAAAGTAGAGGTTTTCTTATCAATAATGAATGGGAATAAATCTTCAACCAAAACATTCAAGAGGATATTGATCAATCATCAAACATAGATTTGTTGGACTCTATTGATGATGACGATGATCTTGAACAAATATCTTAAACAATAGTACATTGCTACACTCAAGCTCATTTATTTGGTGGCCTAGAGAACAAGATCGAACAAATTACCCCTTCTGAAGGATTCAAACCATTAGGGATTGTTCAAGACCATTGATTAGAAGAACTAAATATTCCAACATTATTATATGGGTCTAGTCGAGTTGGTGATGTTATCAAGTGTTTTTCTTATCATCAAACAACATAATGGGATATTTTAAATGCAAATAATGATTTTGCAACACATGTTACCAACATTTTATTCAAATCAATTGAAATTATTATAAACCAAATTTCAATCTCTTCTTGGATAGTTGTTCACAAATGAGAGCTTAAAGGAAAATTTTACTTGCAAAATACATGAAGTACAAAAACAGCCTTGAGAAAGTATTGAAATCGTCAATTGCATTTCATTATATTAAAATCATATGTACTTCACTTGATTATTTTGAAAGCGTGAAAAAAGGATGGTTTTGCAGTGATAAGACAACTTGGTCCTCTTACATTTTTTGTCACATTCACTAGTGTTGAACATATTTGGGACTCCTTATGCAATGCATTATAAGAGACTAGAAACAAGTGTATAGTTACACATGATGAAAGCATTTCTGAAGAAAATATTGAGGCTTATTGATCAAGAGGCATCCCATCATTTGTAATCACTACTATAGACATCAAATAGCGACATTTCAAAATTTGAATTCAAACAATAATGAAATATTTGAAGAGGTCATAGCCTATTTACTTACAACTGAATTCCAAAGTAGATGGAATGAACATGAGCATGAGCTTCTTTGGATAAAATATGCATCAATTTACAAACAAGCTTCAAATGACAAGGTTGCAAAATTTCTTGATAAATATATATTTTATTGTATTCAACAATCCTTACTAGAAAGCTTCTTAAGATTCAAACTCATCATCACAATAAATCTTAGAATAATTATCAGCATTCACACTACCGATTTAATTTTCCTCTTGGACAAAGATGATAATACTAACAACAAAAAAGCAAAAGAACTATTTTGTTTGCTACAGCGGTGCAAATTTTCTAAAGACACATCATTCAACATGTCCTTACATGATCTCAAAGTAACTGGAGAAGAATGCATTCTCCTTTTGCACTCTTCTCTTATACACTATGTCCTATTCCTAAAAATATATCCATCTGACATATGGATAAACAGATACAAAAAAAGTTCCAAACTATGGTATATAAATACAAATACATAATTCTTCTTGGACACTTTGTTTGCAACCACATATTGCAGTTCATCACAAAGATGGATCACACAATGATAGATGTTTTCAAGAAACTTAGACAAGAATTACTTTATAGCAATGATGGAAAACTTGAAACTATTCGAAAACTTGGAAATACACTCCATAACATGCAACAGATGTCCAATCAACAAGCTATCAATATTTTTTGGTCTTTTCTTTTGCATTCAAGTTCTAGGAGGGCAATATTTATTAGCATTGCACCATCTAACAAAAAACATTTGTGCTAAAGAAATCGAAACTCTTGAAACAAGAACTTGGTGATTCTAAAGACATTATGTGTATTTCTATCATTTACAAGTATATTGATAGACCACTCAAACTTGAGCATATCTACTTGGAAGAATATGTTGCATAGTATTCAAGTTCAAACGCAAACTACAAAAGAAGGAAGCATGTGTATCATATCCTACATCGGATGCAACCAACAAAAAGATTGAGATAAAAATTTTAGAGAAAAATGATATATTTTGCATATAGAAAAATTGAGAATGCCTTTAAAAGACAATATGAAACATTGTATCAAACATACATGTCACAAAAAAGCCTAATAGATCTTGTTGAACAAAAGTTTCTAGCTAAAGCAAGAACAAAATGAGGTGATGTTGACATACCTTCTAAAACCATTGTAACTAGACCCAAGCAAATCTTTACATTTGAGTCCTCTTATGATCAACATGCACATAACTCTAGACCCAAAAAAGTGGGATATACAAAATGATCTAATACACATATTGAACTCTAGACAAATGCATGCTATGTCCATTAGTACTAGTAACAACACTCTACAACCTTTTGTTTTAAGCGCATAAGATTATTAGGAAATTAGGGAAAAAATAATTGAGGGCAACAATCAATAACAAAGGAAATCATATTGAGGAAAAAAAACATATCTCTATTGTTTTAGTTCTTATTATTTGGAGACATAGGTACAATAAAAACATTGATAGCTAAAGTAATCTACCACAAACTATTTCCCTTTTACAATAAGCAACTTCATAGTGATCCTCTAAAACGAAGGAATCATAGTTGTATTTATTGGGAAAGTTGCATATGATGAAGATGGCATCACAATCCATTGAGTGCTTCATTTGTCATTGGGCTTACTAAACATGCTTCCATTGAACTCTTAACACATTAGACCTTTTGGCTAAAGAATATATGCAACTTCACCTGTTGTTTATAGATGAGGTGTTTCTAGTTGTAGCATGAATGCTATACTACATTGATGCAAGACTTCATGAATCTATGCACACTCCAACAATGTCTTTTGGAAATCTTGATGTCATTTTCTGTGGTGATCTTTCCAGGCACAACATATACATAACTCTTGGATATTTGAACAACCAGGTTTCCATCATAACAAGATTTTCTATATGTTTTAGATAAACAATGTCAAAATTTTGAATTCAAAGAGGTTATTAGACAAGAGAACCAAATATTCATATCCATTTTAAATAGAGTTAGAACATGTTCATAGACAAACGCTCACATTGACACCTAAACAAACATTACTACAATGCCCACCGAATGATCCAACATTTGCATTTTTTTTATAGAAACAAAGATGTTGGACAACACAATGAGAAAATGTTATCCCTTGTTGATGTTGAGACATTCACATTAAAGGCATTTAATAGAAAAATAGATGCTATAGAAGCAAATAGATATAGCAACAAGAAAAAGCATTTCCCTTTACAATTGTTCTAAAATGAAATATGCTTGTCGAGTTAATTGGAGGTAACTATACCACTGAGAATGGTGTAGCCATTGGTGCAAAAGGTATTTTTGGGTACTACACAGATGGCAACATTCGCATTGGTATCTTTCATGAGTGATTTTTCTAAATGTTCTTGTACTTTCGACTCTTTCACATAGTTGGTTACATCGATTCTAAAATTAGGCGTCCAATGTCTATCAAATTCCATTTGCAATTATAGTGTCTAAAGTATCATGTCAACTTTTTTACTTTAGCATAAGTTTTCCATGACATCATATAATTGAGATCTCACAACAACTAGTATTGAGTCTTAAACACTCATGAAAATGTGAATCTTAACAACCTTTTCATTTAAATCAAATGATAGACTTTTGCTTTGTTGCATATTCTCTAAGTGACCACATACCTTATGCATTTTCCCAAAACATTAATAGATGACAAATACACTTATATGCATCACTTTCATGTACTTTTTCAAAACTTACAATAAGTTTTTACATGTTTTTTCATTAATTTTATGCTAGAAAACTTTTCCTTCAATTCCATAGTTGTTCTCCAAAACAAAAATTCAACCTCATCAGATATCCTTTGCATTCTCACAAAAACTTAATAAATGAGAATTACTTTTTTGCATCACTTGCTTTTATGCACTTTTTCAAAAAATATAGACTTTTTATAAGTTTTTTTAATTAGTTTTAATAGCTATTTTTCTTTCAATTTCACACCTACTCTTTATAAAAACTCATTTCATTTACATTATCAACATTAGTGAAATGCATTTTCTGACTTAACTTTTGACTTCATTACTATCTCCATTACAATGTTCTTTAAATATACTACTAACAATCAATATGTCTATATCTATTCAACAAACACAAATTGACTGTTCATCATATATATATATATATATATATATATATATATATATATATATATATATATATATATATATATATATATATATACACTTGTCCAACCAGATTTAGAATTACGAAATAATTCATTGTAAAATAAATCTTTTGATTGATTACATAATAAAACTGTTTTACATTACCCTGCACGCTGCATTGTGATAGAGACAAAATACTATTTGTATAAAACAAAAATGCATTTGAAAAAAGTGTTTTTTAGTGCCCTCTTGTGTCTGCCAAATTATCAATGAAATTAGGCTTTTATATCTCAAAGATACCTAAACAGCATATTAAGAAATACTTATCACATATAGATTCTTATGCTTCAACTGTAAAAATACAATATCAAGCTATATTCTTTTTTATTAAATTCAATGTCAGCTTTGTTTTTTGCAATATCTTGGCTGTATATTTCACAACAAAATTTCCTCTAGCTTTTTAGAGAACAGTTTGCAGCTTTTCATCTACTTGAACTAAAAGATTCAAGGACATTTACCAGTGCAAGGCTCTTGTTTGTTTAATTGAACACTATTATAAAAGAACCAGCCTCACTGAAAACTGTTTGTTGAATTGAACACTATTATGAAAGAACCAACCTCACTGAAAACTGTTTGTTGAATTGAACACTGTTATAAAAGAACTAGCCTCACTGAAAACTGTTATATTTATATGAATAAGGCCATGGAAGGGAGCACAACTTCTTATACAAAATTGCATACAAGAAAAGAATACCAGAACCATCAACCGTGGGGCTATAGATCGGAAAATCCCCAAAGACAAGCAAACCATGTTGGCCTTAAAATCTATACACTAATACACACTTCAAATACAACTAAAAAATAAAAATAAAAATCTCAAACTTATGAGAAGACAATAACTTCGCTAAGAATCCACATGACCAAAGAGAATTCAAAGGCAAAGAGTGTATACAACAGACCACGATCCATTACAAATCCGAATAATGTGATGCCTCCATTGTTGTGTTGTAAATATGTTACTGCACACGATACAAACAGGTGTTTTTCATCAGGCTGTAGAACGGTAATGGGCAATGGTTCTTCCGGATTTATAGTTTACATTACAACAGACCATAATCATATACATGGAAAGTGTTAAAATACAGCCTAGATATAAATATTATTTTTGGTCCAGCACAAAAAAAAACAGCTAGCTAGGAGCAAAAATTCTATAGAAAATGAGCTTTGATCGCTGAAAAGGGGAAAGTTTTTAATTGTTCCTTTAAAAACAGAGATTTTAACCTTTCTGATTTCCGTTACATCTAAACATTTCGTTATTTCTGCACAGACATGGAATAGATTCATCAACATAGATACCACTTCTAACAAGCTGACAGCTGTTATGCTATTAGAAAAAAAGTAATTGCACAGAAGGTAACACTAGAAATGACCACGAAGTAGGCCTAAGAGACATCTTAGGTGAATTTAGATAGGCGCAGTCGGTCTAGATCTGGAACCGTTTGCTGCTATATCACCTAATATGAAGTAAAGTCCAAAATTTTGACGGAGCATGTTAGGGGCATAGGGGAAAGTGTGGTGTAGGTATGTTTTTTAGTTGGACAATGTTCATGTATTTGAACTCAAGCTGGGATGTGGATATGGGTTGAAGACTAGGGTAGAATTACTTGTCCTGTTGGGTTTTTAATATTTTGCAAATTATTATAATTTTGAGCTTCTCGGATGATTTTAAAGTTGTTATTGATTGGGTTATGAGAAAAGCTTTGGAAGTAATGGCTTTAAAGTGGTAGAAGCAAAAGGTGAAATTTTTGCAGGATTCTTTTGAGAGTTATCATTCTCACATGTATTTAGGGAGTTCAATGCTGTGATAGATGCTTTATCAAAGGAGGCTCTTTCAGTCTTGGTAAAGTTTCTTTCCTACAAAGAGATTCACAATGACTCGGTGGTTTCTAAAGGCTTGTTAAAGAACCTGTAGAATTGTTAAAGTTACGAGTGTTGGCTTCTTTTTGTAAAGGTTTTTGTTTTATTGGATGGGGCTTTTATTTCTTGGCTTTTTGTGAGAGATGAAGGGTTTTTTAATAAAACACCTAAATTGTTAATTATTTTGTATTAATTTGGAAGGAGATAAAAATATGTTAATACTCTATAGTAGTATAGAAAACAACTCAATTTGTATATATATATTTTGATTTTTAATGAATAAGAAATATATATTTTTTAAATCCAAAATTTTTGAAAAAATACGCAAATAATATACATTAAAATATATATATATATATATATATGATATAACTTACACATATATTTCTTTGGAAAAAACTTACACATATATTTAAACATAAAATTAAAACTGTAATAATAAAGAGACGTCAATTAGATTAAACCAGAATGAAAGGAGAAAGTTTCATTGAAAGACAAAAAATGGGAGGTCATTAAATCTTCCCAGAGGAAAAAATGGAGTTTCATTGAAAGGTAAAAATGAAAGTTCATTAAATTTTCATCAAAATCTTATTTTGAATTCCAAAGTGTCAATCCCAATACTTTTTCTTCTTTCACTTTATTAAATTAACACTCCATACAACTCAATGTTATTTTGAATTCCAAGGTTTCAATCACAATACTTTTTCTTCTTTCACTTTAATAAATTAAAGTTGCATATGGAATCTCTCAAATTTGTTCTAACTTTATGATGTAAGGTTCTACTTTTGCCAGAGTTTGAACCTAGGCTATTAGTATGAGGATTCCTTGCCTTTCCATGCCTCTCACCGGATCACAGCTTAACACACCATTTTATTTTCTGTTTTTTGACATCATTTTGGAATAAGAGCTCAAGTTAAATTGCATAGAAAGTGGAAGGATTCCCTCTCACCAGATCACAGCCTAAAAGACAATTTTATTTTCTGTTTTTTGACATCATTTTGGAAGAGGACTAAAGTTAAATTGCATAAAAAGTGGAAATGTGCACTAATTTTGGAAATGGAACATATGGGATATGTCAAGGGAAAAGTGTTGAATATATATAATAATATATTATTTTGTGATAAAATAATAAGTTTAAAAACGAATTAAAGGTTAATTATCTCCATTTTTCATAGATTAGAAAAAATTTTACACTTCATGCAGGTCTCACACCCCTTATGGACAGTTGGGGTTTCCCAAAATTTTGGAAAGTGTTTCCAAGTGTAAGTCTCAGGTTCTGATATGTGAACAGTTTAGAAGATTTGTGTAATAGAGAATTAAAGAGATTGCCTAGCCTGTGCTAAATGAACATCCTACAGTATCAAACACTCCCAAAGTTAGATTCATATCAAGTGCAGGTCCAATAAGTCTCTGTCCTTGTCTACATAGATATAGAAGGCCAAGTTGCCCAATGAAACAAATTTAGACTTATTTCTGATATCATGACTGAAATGTCTTTTTGAAGAAGGAAATGCCTTGGAAGCTTCAGGAAATTGTCCACCCTGAGCTGGATGCACATCTTATGCATGGTGCCTTCTCCAGTAAGTGGAGAATGCTGGGCATTGTCAGACGTGTACAAGGGCAGGCTGCCTAATATGCTCCAGAAACTCCCTTAGTAATTTCCTGAGATGGGAAGGATATGCTTTAGATTCTTAGAAACGTTTTTGAGAGTTTCCTATAGATTTCTGTAATGGAAACATTTACGGAACAGGAAACAAGGGATAGACCCCATGATTTGGTGATAGGGATCATCCGGTAATGGGGGTTTGTTGAAATCACTTAGATTATTTATAAAACTATGCGAGACAGAATCGCGAGCTTGGAGCATCATATAAACTGCTTTTAATGTATACGAAGAAAACAATGGCGAGACGTGTTTGGTGAAATAATAAAAAGGAAAACAACAATCTTTGTCATGTCTGGTCATAGGAAACTAACAAAAGCATGAATTGGTTTTAAAAACGTATTGATATCTCAATCGGAATACCTATTGCTCGTCTCTTATTGTAAATGTACAAATTTTCAGTATGTCATGTTTTAGTAGGATGTCAAGAACGTAATGAAGCAGATAAACTTTTATGGTCCAACTTTCCAAGGTATGCTTCAGAAAAACTTTATTGTAAATGTACAAATTTTCAGTATGTCAAGTTTTAGTAGGATGTCAAGAACGTAAAGAAGCAGATAAATTTTACTGGTCCAACTTTCCAAGGCATGCTTAAGAAAAACAATCAACAAGAAAAGTGTGATAGACAAGCGAGTTTGAGGGTGACTTACCAAAGGCTTGTCTAATCTCGAAAGCTGCTGAAGCGTCCTTGGATGGAAACATGAAGAAAACTTCAGACGACTCTGAATCACTTGCAGAATCAATGCAAGTGAAAGGGTTTAGAGAAGTCTCCTCATGTGCTGGGGGCGATGATGGTAAGTTTTCTGTTTGAGGATAAGAGGCCCCATAGGAGGTGCAGGTAGCAAACGCGTGCCATCTGGTTGCTACAGAGACAGTTCCTTGAGCTCTATGTGTAATCTTTGCAGCTCCCAACAAGCAAAGCAAGAAACCAGCGAGCTGGACTGCAGAGCAAACCTGTTCAAATGACAACAATCAAAGCTTTACTTCCCAATCAGTGATAAACTACAATTGTGATAGTCCCAGATGCAGAAAATTCCAGTCCATGTTATTTTGGTTGCTGCTTTCTAAGGTGCTCTGTGTGATGACAACATAAAATAAATCATTTAGGATTTCATAACTTTAAATTTTCTATCCAATCCATCCTCAGGAAAGAGAACATGCAAGTAAAGAATGATTAAAACGCTTGCCATCTCTGCATCGTCTCAATCATTCATTCTTTAGTTGCATATTCTCTTTCCTGATGATGGGTAAAAGTTTTACCTGAAACGATGGACCTACAAAATCTCAACAAAGCTATAATCCAAAAGCATTATGGACAACATAAAATAAATTAATAAGAATGGCTGTGAACAATGCTTCTGTGATATCTATATTTTCTGAACTTGATGAACAGGTCATTCCTAGCCAGTAGCCACCATGGGGCAGTTAATAAATGGAACTGTACTGTCAGTGTCAGTTACGAAAAGAGTGCGGTTTCAATTTACTTCATGACTGTAGTTAAAGATATAATTAGGTAGATAACCGGTGTTTGAATGCAAGATATGTTTGAATTAGATGTCTCCTAATTAGGTTCTCCTGCAACCATCATCAGCGATGGATATGGAGGTATCTTTTGCAAGCCATCCCATGTAAAATGTATTATTGGACTGAGAGAATCCAGGTGCACTCTATACTCTAGGGTGAAAACATTGTGTAAAATAAAGTAGCATAGATCCATGTTAACCTTGGATTTTAACCTTGGATCTTTTAAGTAAACCTAGAGTTTTTTTAAATTTAGTTAGTAGATCTGGCTTAAAAAGAATCTATGTTACCATTAAGTATTAAACAAACATTTAAGAAATATTAAGTATTAAACAGTCACATTTTTATCAACATTCAAGAAGAAACAGGGAATAGAAACTGACCACCAAGTCTCCAGCATTGAAGAAATTTATCTCTGAGCTAGAGGATAATGACATCAGGAGAAGTGCAAATTGACTGACAGTTATTGTAAGCAAAGAAGCAAGTATAAAAATGCGAAAACGGTGACTGGTAACAAATAGCTGGTGCCTGATTCTCATGTGCTCCTTCAAGATTATACTAACATCAGAACTGTATTCTTCAAGAAACTTTCTGAAACCCTCGAATCTAAGAATTTGTAGATGGCACGTCAAGCGAAAGAGCATACAGACCAACAAGAACAAGCCAGTTCTGTAAAGCCAGGAAAAGAGAACAGCTACAAATATGACCCAGTTGCTTAGAATCCGGCCATGGATGGATGGAATTGAAAAAGTCATAGATGAATACCAGATTCTTTTATGGACTAGTTCAATGCAAAAAGAGGGGAAAAGAATCCAACCCAATAATTTGAAAGCCTTGTCAAGCTCTTTCGTATATCCTTGTTGAACTTGAGGAGTGTCATCACAAAGTTGGTCCAAGAACAAGAATTTTCGGAGGCCATATTTTCGCAGGTAACGAGTAAGGCAGAGAAAAGCAATGGCAGCAAGAATGGATTCTGGAATCTGTACTAGTTTATCAAAGGAATACCCTTGGCCTCGGCCTTGCTTATCACAGCGAGGGCAAATTACAGGAAGAAAGGTACTCAAAACAGGAACAATGATTGTGAAGAGCAAAAATAGTATCCATGAAAATGCTCTGCTAAATCTTGTTGATTGATCAAGACCCCACCATCTAAGGCATGACCTGAAGTGCCTTAGTTCATCCATTCCGCTCGATTTCAATCTTTTATAGTCCTTTCGAAGCAAAAGGGAGGAGGGTGTTGGGCTTCCGGGTTCGATTCGGGGAGAAATATTCACATCGCCATCCTCCTCTTCTTCTTCTTCGTGAACAACAACCCCATAGTACCCATCCTCTAATGCCTCAAAATTCTGGCTCTCTCTTCTTGTTGTAAGTGAATTTGCTGCACAACTCTCCCCCATTCTATCCATATATGTACGAACTATCAGACTGTTTTCCAAACAGGGCGAGCTCCAAATGAAAAGCAAAAAGTCAATATGAGGTCCTATATAGATTGGTAGAATGGGATTTATACCAGAAATTCATGGCATCTCTTAGAGGTTTCATTTAATTAATCTATTAAAGTGGAATAAAGCTGAAGGCTGGACATCTGTAATCGTAGCAATACAGTAGAAAAAAACCTAAAAAGAAAACACTCACCGATTAGGAGATTAACACATTATAAAGTACTCTCTCTGTAGACTGGACTTTTGGTTTCTTTGAAATTCTTTATCTGTTTAGTATAGCTTTAGCATCAGATTCAAAGAAGTGATGGTAGACATGATTCTGCAATCCAACATGATGGGACCTCATCCTCTTTGAAATGGAATAACACTGTATCAATAGAAGAAAGAAAATACTCATCTTTTGGCTTTTCCAGCTAGCATTTCCCTTTAAAAGAAACGCATCTCTCCCTTTTCTTCTGAAGAGAGCAATGTGGAAATTAAAGACAACAGTCCTTCGTGCCATTCTGCAGATTCATTTCTTATTTTTTGGTGAGTATGGCTGCCACTGGAAATGGTAAAAAGGGAAGAAACATAGTAGTAGCTATACTGCTGATAACCCAAAAGCATTGACAGTCAGATAGAGTGCACTCCTGAAGAGCACTGGTGATAGTGGAAAATCCACCTCCTACCAACGCTGATACCATTAAAAGAGACGAGCCCAGGGTTTCAATCCTCACTCTGCAAAGCCTCTTTGACTCGGAAATCCAAGAGGGTCCTTTCCTATATATTTTTTGGCAATCGATGGGTAATTCAGGGTACGAAATGTAATTTTGATCTTCAAACATTCCAACTTATTCAACATTCTGTAATTGAAAAAAATAAAAATAAAAACCCAAGTCAGGGTAGGATTTGTAATGTGGACATTATGAAGGAATTCAGAAACCTTAAATCACATTTTAGGATTATCAGTGAAATAGCAATTTCGAAATTCCAGCAAAAAATTTAATCCTTCAAAATTCCCGAAGAAGAAGGAAATTTTCGTTTATGCTTAGCCCAAATTTGATCGTAATAAAGGGAAAGATTAGAAGTAATTAAAATTATTAGCACTGCCTAGACAAAAAAATTACACAAACAATTTAAATATAAGTCGTTAAATCTAAGAATTCCAAGAATTTTCAATTAGTGATTCTATAGTTGTTTGTCACTCTTATCAATATTTGAAAATGTATTTAATAATTATTAAATCGTAGAATCAACGGTATTTTTATGAATGATAATGACTTTCTCGTCACTCTTACAAATATTTAAAAAATAATAATTAAAGAGGTTTGAAGATGAAGCAAAAGGAATTTGAGAAAACTAATAATAATGACAATGTCATATAATTAAGGATTGTGTAAGAACAAAGTAAACGTGGTTAGAAGTATGATATATATTGAGAGTAGTTTATTGACGTGACGATTTGACCTTTGATGATCAGAGGTCCATCACATCAGTGACCTTTCGTCTGTCTCTCATCCCATCTCTGTCTCTTTCTGTTTGCCTGACTTTCAACGGACGGATCCTTGTGGTCCCTTCACGACCTACCACTGTTGTTGCTTTTGGCTTATCGCCAATGAACTGAAGTTAATGCATAATGCATGTCTACCACCTCTCTTCACCATCCCGCGTCTGCTCCTGTCCAAAGCCTTGGGTGCCCTCCATTGGAATTTACCACGCATGCAACTTGGACATCTTTTCCAAGGAAGATGCATTTACTTGGTCGGCATTTTTAGCTCAACAAAGTAACCTTCCAGGGTTTTCCTATTTCCAATTCTTGTTTGATTTTAATGTAATTGTGCATGGAGATCTACATATCTTTCTCATACTAATATTTTCTCATATTATGTGGACACTTTGTATTTTTATAAGACTAGTTGGTCTTCCAAACAAAGATTAAGCCATTTTTTCCAAAAGAACATTATTGTTGTCTTTCTTTTTTACTCTTGTGATCTAGTTTATTATTGTGTATGGCTAGTGCGCTTCCTCTCTAACCTAGGGTTTGCATGTTAGAGAGAAAAAATATTATTAGAGCATTAATCCAAGACCTACTTTTTATCAATATTCAACACCCATCTCAGCTTGATCAATTCATAGAAGCATAGTTCTAAATTTGGTTCACTACAATGTGCCCTTCCACCCAGATCTATGTCAACACATTCTCTCAAGCTCTCCTCTACTTCAGTTCCACACTAAAGGGAATTTTTTCCCATACAAGAAGATTTTACTTAGGTCTAGTCCATGGTACCCCAATCCTCCCACCAAAATCTTAGTCTCTCAAGTCAGTTTTCAATACGTGCCTTCAATACTTTTATGGGATTTTCTATTTCTTCGAGCTCTCACTCTCAACACAAGGCTTGGCTTATCTAATCACCCTTTTGAGCATCTAGCATCTTCCTTACCCTAGCTACTAGTGTTTTATGTGGTCACATATTCACTTTAGTGCCCTACCAACCCAAACACTAGGGTTTTTTCGCACACAACTCTTATGTCATTTTCTTGTCCCAATATACCCCATGGCCCCTCACAAAGAACCATCCATTGAAGAGGTTGATTCTAGTTATGCCCCTCTACACCCAAACATCATCGAGCTACTATAGGAAGTGCTCATTAATAAACCCCAAACCCCAGCTAGCTATATCTTAGTGGGATACAAACATCACTCTCCCCAAATATGACAAGCAGATGAATAGTGAGGTTGTGGATTCCTGGATTTGTAACCTGATTGTTTATTTTCAAATAAACACGATCCTCACACATGACCAACAATTGTTTCTAGCAAGCAATCACGTAGAGGGAATAGCACTAGCTTGGCGGCAATCTCAAACTCGGGCACAAGTAGTATATATTGAACTTAATAACAAGGGAAACTCCTACATAGCTTCTAAATGCATTAGAACTTGGGAGGCCTTCTATGAAGCACTTAAGAAGCGTTTCTACCCACCTGGATGCATCACCAACCTACTAGCTTATTAGTTTCAACTTAAATAAGCATTAGGACAAACTTTACAACAATTTATCCAAGTATTTACCCACCTTTGCATTTGGCTCCAAGTTCTAGATTTGGATGAGGTGCTCATTATTAAATTTAATTTAGGTCTATTGCCTTTTATTTGAGTTGAAGTTTCCATGTTTAAAAGTAGTATCCTAGACCAAGCATTTTGACATGCCCTCACTGTTAAATGCAAAGTTCAATGTTGATAGATAGTTTTCCTTCTCCACAAAAACCTCGATATAATTCACCAACCCTCAAATTTGCAATGCCTCTAGTAGCCTCGGGCCCTCTTCAACTCCTTTGAGAAACCTTAAGTTTGCTACCCCTTAGGCTCTTATTGTTGATCAATGGTATCCCCTCCAATGTACTCGTAGTTCCTAAACTTCTTTTAATTAATATTTGATATCTCAACCTTGAAATATAATACTTGTTCTACCATTTTAAAAGCTAGGTTCTTTAAGCTTTGGTCTGGGCACCTATAAAAATGGCAAGAGTACATAGTGCAAAGTTTGAAGTGGAGAAATTCAATGGGAAAAATATTTTGAGTTATGGAAGCTCAAAATGCAGGATCTTCTCATGCAACAAGGATTTCAAAAAGCGTTGGTGGGCAAATCAAAGAAGCCCACAAATATGTCAGACGAGGAATGGGAAGATCTGGATTCAAGAGTTCTCAATACCATTCGCCTGTGTTTGGAAGATGAAGTTATGTTTAATATCGTTGGAGAGGATAGCAGGTTTATGGAACAAAATGGAAAGCCTATACATGACGAGGTCCTTGACAAATGGGATCTTTCTGAAGAGGAACTTATACACTCTATGAATGGATGAAGGTACGGAAATTCCTAATCATCTAAATACTTTTAATACCCTAATTCATCAATTAGCTAGTCTGGAGGTAAAATTCAATGACGAAGACAAAGCAATTACCTTACTATGTTCACTACTTGAATCTTGGGATTATTTAATCACATCTATATGTGGTTTAGTACAACAGACAATTTAGATTATAATAATGTTGTTGGAGCCTTGTTATCTGAGGAGGTGAGAAGAAAGACCAGTTCAAAAACCTCGACAACTGTCGCAATGGTGGCTAGAGGTCGATCTAAAGAATGAGGGCAGAATTCAAGAAGTGCATCTAGATCAGATTCAAGATCCAAGAAGGGTAAGCTAAAGTGTTGGTATTGTAATAAAGTAGGTCATGTCAAGAAGGATTGTTGGAAAAGACAAGCATACAAAGAGGACTCATCTAAAGAAGACTCCACAAAGGAAGCAAATGCAGTTGAAATAAGTCCAGGTATGGCTGACGAGGTACTATATGTTTCTAATGTTTCACAATATCATAATGATTGGCTATTAGATTTTGGTGCCTTTCACCATATGTGTCTTCATAGAATTGGTTCTCATCTTACCAATCCATTAAAAAAGGTGTTGTTTTTATGGGAATTGATATTTCCTGTAAAATTGTTGGGGTCGGTAGCATCAGGGTTAAGATGTATGATGGTACTATTAGAACATTAACAAAAGTGAGGCATGTACCTGGAATCAGAAAGAACCTAGTATATATGTGTGTTCTAGATTATGTTGGTTATAAATTTACAGTTCAAGGTGGAGTGTTGAAGTTGTCCAAGGGCATCTTAGTAGTTATGAAGGCTAAAAGGATCGGGAACCTTTATAATCTAGACATAAGTACTGAGATAAATCATGCATCAATAGTATCTGAAGGAACAAGTGACTCTTCTCATTTATGGAATCACGTTTGGGTCATATGAGTGAGAAAGGGCTTAAGGTATTGGTAGATCGTAAGTTACTTCCTAGCTTAAAATTTATGAATTTGAATTTTTGCAAGCATTGTTTGTTTGGAAAACGGTCTAGACATAAGTTTAAAATAGGAAGGCATATAAGTAAAGATGTCCTAGATTATATCCATTCAGATTTGTGGGGACCAACCCCTACAGTCTCTTTTGGAGGATCATCATATTTTGTAACATTTATAGATGATTACTCTAGAAAAGTGTGGATCTATTTACTTAAAAGAAAATTGCTGCATTTAATGTTTTTAAGAAATTTAGAGCTTTGGTTGAAAAGAGCACTGACAGGTCAATCAAGTGCTTAAGAATAGATAATGGAGGCAAGTTCACATCTAAGGAATTTGAAAATTATTGCAAGGAAGATGGGACTGAAAGACATAAAACCACATATTATACTCCTCAACAAAATGGTGTTGTTGAATGCATGAATATGACTCTTCTAGAGAGAGCTAGGGGCATATTTGAACCCAAAATCCAACGACATATTTGTTTGAGCTTTGACAACACTCCGTCTAACATACGACAAAGATGTTTTTTTAAACGTCGATAAAATTTCGTCGGATATCCGACATACAAAATAACATGTCAAATATGCGACATTTGTTTGTCAAATAACCTACGCATTATTTTTAGCAAATTAGTTGGAAAAATGTCGAATATATGACAGACGAAACGTCGAATATCCGACTTAACGAACGTCGCATAACCTATGTCTTAAATTTACCAATTGATACGCCATGTGTCAAGTAACCGACAGAATAGACGTCGGATATCCGACTTAAAGGACGTTGAATAACCTACTTTTAATTTTACCAATTGACCCCACGTGTCGAATAGCCGACAAAACAGATGTCAAATCTCCGACATTGTGGAGGTCGAAGATTCGACAGCCGGGCACAAATATACGTCAAAAATTCGACAACTACAAGCCATAATCCGACACCAATATCCAACGACTTCTACTGTCAGAGGTATAGAAAAGTCGTCGAAGCATTGTTTAGATTCGTCGGAAATGCAACAGATATGGAGGATTTAAAAAAAAAATTATAACATGCATTTCCTGTATCATTTTCCTGATACTATTCATCCTTTAAATGATGGTAACCAACAAGATCCTTAGTGTTGAACTTAGTGGCATATTGGAAATTCCTCCATGCTCAAAGGATCTTACTAACCTAAATATTGCGCAACCACCTTCTCGCTTGCAACATGCGTCGATGACACAATGTGTCTATAGAGCAACCCATGTCGACCCTTACTGGTGCACGTTGCTCCACTGCAAACCGCGTCGATCTCCCCACAAGGGTAAAATTAAGTTTTCGAGAAGCTTCTAGAGCGAAATCTCGAATGATAGCCTTTCCGTCCTATTGTTATGGGTTTGGCTCGACTTCCACCATTGTGGGGATCATATCGCATCCACTCCCCACACTTTTCTCAACCTTCTATTATCCACATTGTCCTATAAATTGATGCCTTGGGACATGGGTAGGGGTGGAAGATTGGAAGTAGGTAAATGCTGGAGAAATATCCCTAGACTTGGAGACTCTTTAGGTGTTTTGTATTCAAGGTGAAGGTGACTTGTTGGAGTAAGAAGAACCCATTGCGAAGAAGCTACAACACCAAGGCCTAAACAGTCGTACTTTCTTTCTGCCACTTTTAATACATTTGTATTTTCCTTCCCGTACATATGATTTTCATGATCATGTATTGCAAGATTCCTTGGTCACTTGCATAGGTCAATTACATTATTTCTATTTCAATTGTTGTTGTCTTTCCTTGATCTGTAGTAGGTTCTCTCATACGCAAAGTTGGATCGTAACTGCTTCTGGATTGCAAGAATGACTGATGTATAGGAGGTAAGTTCCCTCTACACTTATATATTGTTACCATTTTATTGACCTAGGAGAAGGTTTGCACAAGTTGTCTCTTTTTGTTCTAGATCTGAACCATTCAGACTAGGGACTTCGATCTTTGTCCGCATCGATTGAAAACACCTCAAACAATAGCTTCATTTAAGGCCCGTGATCCAAAAGAGATGAGATCTAAAGCTGACACATGGTAAAAGAGGATTGACCTTCTCATAGCCCCCCTTTCCTCTCGCCTCTAGTGAAATCATAACCCCTCTCATACTCTCTACAACCTTCTTGGTCCATGATATGTTATATTCTAACATTAATATTTACATAGCTTGAGTTCACCATGGAAAGCCTGCCTCATGGTCCATATAATTATTTTACATAATTTACACATGGGTCATTTATTTGAGTTCACGTGGCTTGACTCCCTTTGTTATAACCACACGTTCACAATACATACATGGTATGATCTAATACATTCCAGGGGGCAACCTAGGACGTATTGCAATGCCCTTCATGGTTCCCTTGTCTACTCTTTGGAAAACTTGGATAATTGTCCAAGAAACATATTACAAGTAAATGGTACCAATGGCATCACATTATTATGTATCTTGAAAATTTCTCAATTAGTGATTTATTGTCTTTGAGATTATAGCTCCCTAGTTAAATGCGATAGTGTTACATTATTGGGTAAGCTAGTGCATTATGAGAATAATTTGTTTTGGAATTTGGTAATTTTTTCATCTACCCAAATTTGACGTACAACATCTAGGCCAAGTCCTTATAATATGGGTAAGCTCCTTCGGGTCTTTGATGAACTTCTTCCTCTAATGTCTTTAATAGCTTCCTCGAACCCCTATTCTCTCTCAAGTAATTCTCAGTGTCCCTACGGTTATACATTCTTCCTCCCACATGCAAGCGTAATGTAGATTTGAAAGCAACCACATTAAAAAAGTAGGGCATCTCGCCTAGTTGGTTAACTGGAATTAAGCATTGCTCATTTACATAATGCTTTGCATACTATTGCACGATTTCGTTAGAATTGATAACCTTTGGAACACATGCAACTTTTGTTCACTAGATGTTTATGCTTCTTATTTCAAGTCCTTGATTGAGACACATAATGTTGAATCCATTAGTATTTGATCTTTTTGGTGCAAAAGTATCGAGGGTATCCATAACGTTGAGCTCTCCTAGCCCTACCGTGGTGAATAACTTAATAGTATGCTATGAAAATTTTGAGTTGATACACTCTCGCAATCCCCTAAATCGCTCAAGGTTTCTCAACAATGTTCATTGTAAGCAAGTGATACATGGAAAAGGCTTATGAGGATCCTATGAGTTTAAATTGGCATGCATACAACCCATGTCATTAATATTCCATAACTCTAAGTATGCCTCAAGCTAATCTCACTACCTTATAATAAAACATCCACATTTAGAAAACATTTAAATTTAAACCTATACATCTACACTAAGTGTGTTTTTCATGGATTTTTTTTAGGACTAATGTTGTGTAAAGATTTAGGTTCATGGTCCCATTAATGCCAAGTGGCAACCTCTAATTTGTTAAAAATATGTATAAAACACTAAAAGTTCAACTACAAATTTCATCAAACACTTAGCAATACTTTGATTTCTACCTCCTACAGTCATCACCATTAATGCATGTAAACCATATGCATTCTAATGGAACTAGTGAGCAGAAATACACATGCCAAGTAACTTGTAGTGGAAAATAAATGAACAATAGACATCATTCACACATTCATTTGACACAAGATATCTGGGCCAAGCGTTGGAAAACCTCAAAGGGAAAACCAGTAAGAATAGAGAATTTTATTATGAGCTCATGAGGAGTAATACACATAAATTACAGTAGTACTTTCCAACAT
The DNA here is from genome assembly GCA_027924585.1 of Larix kaempferi. Lineage (NCBI taxonomy): Eukaryota > Viridiplantae > Streptophyta > Pinopsida > Pinales > Pinaceae > Larix > Larix kaempferi. The sequence goes on along the minus strand of BSBM01000133.1, from coordinate 1,609,433 downwards.
TAAATACACAAGTACTTATCTCAAATAATTGCATCCCAGCACCTCAAAATCGGTGCCCACTTAGAAATTTGTGCCTAGAAGACACCTTTATTTTTGTGCCAAAGTCCCTCGATTTATGTGCCTAAAATCTGTGCTATACATGCTTGTACTTTTCAGTATAATGGCTATACAGACTTATCTCAAGCAGTAAATGCCCTCATGCTACCTCAAAATCTATGTCATACATGCCTTGATTTATGTGCAGTAAAAAACAACAGTACGACCCCTCTAAATCCATACAGTACAACTAACATTAAATGCTACATGACCTCTTCTCTTAGATGTAGGATACAGTTCAATAAATGTTGAACCTTTCCTTGGGATGCGTGCCCTTCTCTTCCTTGGGATTTGCACCCCCTTTCTTGTTGCTCCTTCTTCTCTCTTCCCCTAGCTCTTCACTCTCATTCTCTCTTGGAAATTGTGCCTTTTTGTCTCCCTCAAGTTTGTCTTTTATTAACTCATTTAGGGTAACTTCCCTAACCCTATATCTCAATGGTCGAGATTCACTCTTAGCTCACAAGATCAACGGACGTGACTTATTTTCTCATTGAGATGACTTAAACCACTTAAGTCACTCAAATATTATAAAGTCACTTTCATTTTACCCATAAAATAATAAAAGACCCCAACTTGACTTTATAAAATTGCCTTATAAAGTCACTTAAGTGAGACATTTGTTCAGACTCTTGCATCCTAGGCACAATCAATTCAAAGGTACCTCAAAGCTACAAAAAGCTAACATAATTGGCTTAGGACTACAATGTAGTATCCCTAATTTGAGTGTGGGGAAGTTCCTGACTAGCTCTAAAATCTCTTTCTTTGATTATGCTTTCTTGGAGGTCCATCAAAAGCATAGTGGAAAAACCCCATAGTTTCCGCCATAGGGAAAGTCCTTAGAGGATGAATAATAATTGAATTGCAAGTATAGAGCGTGCTAGAGATTTCCTTGGAGTCTTCCCAAAGTAGACCTAGGACAATCCTAGATTTTTCCTAGGAGGGAAAGCTTATAAAAATTTAGTGCAGTGCTATTAAGACTTTTCCAAGAGTTTCCCATAGTGAGGTGGGACTATCCCAAGGTTTCATTGGGACAAAGACTTAGGTATTTTCTTTACATAAGTTATGACTCCTTTGTCCCACTGTCTTGTTGGAAATCTCCCACACAATGTCCCAAGACATCTTCAAAATATTTTGAGTACTTCAAAAATATTAAGAAGCATAAAAACTTTGTGTGCTAGAATTGGGAAATATACCTTTATTTACATAAATTAAACTCTAGAATATATTATAAAAAATTCTTTAAGAGAAGAAATCTAAACTTTCTACATTTTTGACCTATTCTAGTTTGCCATCATCAAAATATGATTATGCAATCTTTACCAAAGTTATACTTTTGGATTGATGAAATCGTTGTTTCCAATATATACAACTTCAATTTGCAATCTAGCCATTCTTCGAATTGAGATTGGAGAGTGTTTTTTCATCCTAAATTGAAGATATAAATACCTTTATCAAGTAGCCATTACACTGCCACGTCCCGCTTTAAATTAATGAATATGACAACCACGTTGAACTTGGTAGAGAGATATCACCACGCTCCGCCCCAACTTGACCGACAAGTGAACTTCTCAGACCACACAATATACATAATACATTTAATAAAAACATTTTCACAAGCATTTCTACGATTTCATAGGTCGCCGAACGATTCGAATATCAAATAGAGGGCTCAGATCGGGCATCAAGTTGGTGGCAAGGATTTACCCGTCGATTATGGGAGAGGTTGTAGCTTAAAAAATAGTATGTAAAGGCTTCATTGTCGTCGGCTCCGGACCTGGCTTTCTTCCATCATTTTTAATAATCCGAATTTCCTCAATCTTGCGAATTGGATCAGTGGGTTTCGATCCGTTGACTTCAGGTAAGTTTCCACCTCTCAACCCCAAATAAAATTGTCTGATTATGGTGTGGCCCCAGTTCTCTGGTATCTCTGTCTTGTTTTTCCATTTTCTTTATGAGTTAAGATGTTATCTCCGGTTCATATAGCATTTGTAATTCCTTTAGGGTGTTTTTATCCGAGCCTGGAATTGTGATGCGGGTTTTATATTAGGGTTCAGTTTGGGTTGAAAATGCTCGGTAAATAGGCAAGCTTTCAAGTACCTCCTAAACAACTTTGGTCGAATCGGCGAATGTTCGAATCCCATGCTGAACATTTGGTGTCGGTGGGCTTGTTGTTTTGCTTTTGTCCTCGCAGGCGGGTAGAAATTTTGTGCAATTCAATAAGGTACTGTTTTTCAACATTGGAAAGATCAGTTGTTTAACAGAACCGAAAAGTCGTTGTTTGAACTTTGAGGTGTCCGAGAAACCCTACTGTTTTAGTAGCATAATGATGTTTAGTAATAGATACCAATTGCTGTCAGTGTGGTTGTGGTTCATCTGTGAATGCAGTGTCGTGTTAGGCCACCCACCAAGATTCAGTTCTTCCTCAAGGCGCGGATAAACCCTTGGGACCGTGCTAGTTCTTGATTATTTTGATGGAAGAGTACACCCTTGTTGCAGTAGCTTAGCCGAACACAACTGCTTGTAACTGATTGTTTGCCTTGATTTATGAGGTTTTGAGTCCTGCCCAGGCCATTTTGTTCCTACAGGCTTCTGCTGTTCAGGGTATATAAGATGAGTAAGAGTGTGTTAAACACTAAAAGATAATTTAACTATTGGGCAAATTCTAGTTATTGAATTTGGTAATAAAATTCTTTGTTTCTCTAGATAATTTAAATGTTGGGTGAATTGGAGTTATTGTTTCTGGTAATAGAATTTGTTTTTCAAGACGAAAGTTGTACGCAAGTAATGAAGGCCAATCACTTTATGGGTCCGGAAGGTTCAAATCACATGGCAGGCATTTAATGTTTATTGGGTATGCATATGTGAGTAATCAGTCAGACCACATCATTAAGAAAAAAATGCACTATTCAATAATTTTTTTCAAAGGATGATTATGGTTCTTTGATTCTCGTGCTTAAATTTTTAGAGAAGCTTTTGCCCCTTTTTCTCGTTTGGTTAGATACTTTTCTAGGAGTGATCAGAAATACAGTTAAAGGAGGTAATCCTTTATTACAACAGTAAAGATTGAACCCCAAGATTCTAAATGCAGATTAAGAAACATGAAAGCTTTGAATACAAGTTGAAATTGTAGATCTGACATAAACTCAAATAACGTCACACAGTGAAACAAAATAGTTATCTCGAAGAAAGGAGCCCACTGATTGCCTGAGGAGAAATAATCATCTACCCATAGGCTCTTCCTTGGGACGAGCTTCCCATGAGCTGAGGGCCATAGTGTGATGGGCAAAACTTAAAATCCATCCAAGAATTTTTCAGATGGATGGAGAAGGCTCACATGCAGTCCCATTGTAGATCATACAAATCACAAATCATAGATCATGCATATCTGTAAATGGCACAATTAAGCCCGAGAATCCAACAAGCTTCAACGAAATCAAGGTAGATTAATCGAAGCTTAGTTTGTCAATTGGGATGTTTTTGCGCACAATATCTAGCACTCTTTGTTGGCTCCATTTGGAGCTAAGTTAGTTTCCTCTTTGCTAGTTGTTACCATGCTAGAGTTTGCAACAGCTACAATCCACCCTACTTCTGTTGCCACAAATAGAATTGAGACAAGAACTCACTTCGCCAATGAATTCCCAAGATCCCTAGAAGAATGTCCAAAACTCAATTACCACAAATATAATGGAGTATGGGAGTATTGATGAGAGAGTGATAATGTAAGAAGGAAAGATGAGAAGATTGTAGGAGTGAGTGTGAAGAGACAATAGGGGAAAGCAGTTTCTTCCCTAACATAATTTATAGGAAAGGTTGGCTCTAAGGGGAATACTATATAATATACTTGCTGCTTTCTCTTCCGAGGGGAGCCAACAAAGAGTGCTAGATGCTGGTACAAAAACGCCCATTAACTCTCCACCTCTTTCTCTTCCTTGGGCAACAGGTTAGCCTTTATTTTATTATTATGCATGTGATCTTTTCATCATTTATTATGGTTAGAGGTGCATTCTACAATCTAGTAGGGGTGAGAGATGTGTCACAAGTGAGAGTGAGTGAGTAAGTGTAACGCTGATATCACGTAGTATTTTCACATAAAAAATAAAAAATAATATACTTCAACAATAATAATACTAAGTCAACCATTTAACATTGTTCTTTTTTTTCATGTGGTTCATAGCCTCGGAAGATGGAGGGCTTGCTACATCCACTATAATAATTCTCAGGGGGCCCACCCGTAGAGGCCTCACCTTGTCGGCTCCAAGTTTGGGAGCCTAGACCCGAACCTAGAGATTTGAACCTCCGACGTCGACTACTTCGGTCTTGGACTCGAAAGCTCCAACCAATTGAGCTACCCTCGGGGCTAATATTGTTCTACATAATGTGTTCCTATAATATATATAAGAGTAACCTATATCCGTCCTAACCACATAATTCATCGAGGTGCAAACCTTTTGTTAAGTTTTGACATTGTTAAAAAGCTTTGCACTAGTGTTGCAAAAACCAGACCGATTCCAGCAAAACCGGTCAGTTCGACCGGTTCAGAGGCCTCATTGGTTCAAACCGCTGTCTCAAACCAGAAATGACCGGCCCCGACCGGTTTTATTGGTTCCGACGGTTTTCTGATTCCGGTTCTAGTTTTGACCGGTTTAGTACAGAACTATACGACATTTAAGAGGCCATTTTTAAAAAAAGAAAAAGAAAAAAAAAGTTGGTTGAGTGGGGAAGGTTCTAGATAACCCTAAACCCCTAAGAAAGCTATAAAAGCAACCCCAACCGCTCTATTTCTCACACTATCACTTGAGTATTTTGAGTTAAGAATCATTCTTGACATTCTTGGGAGGCGTAGCAGCCTTGAAAGGGTATGCTAAGTACCTACAACATGTTTGTAATGCCCCCATTCAAATAAGTGCATAGTAAGACAATCCCATCAATCCTACTAGTTTCCTAGGTTGGATGGGAACATGTGGGATGGTAATAAGGAAGCTAATAAATGATATTTAGACATTAGAAGGGTTCAAGTATTTAATAAATATGATGAATAAATAAATTCAAGAGAAATTCTAGGTGGCAAGTGGTTTTGGAGACATATGGAGGTGGTGGGACCCACACTAGCTTGATTTTTCAATGACACATGGCAGCTCTCTCTTGCCAATTCGAATTCATGGGAAGGTGAACACTCTTGGGTGAGTTGGTAAGTCATAACACATGGCATTGAGCATCTTAGGTCGAAATGGGATGGAATAGTAACCTCCATGGGAGAGGAAGAGTCAAATTGGAGACTAGTGGACACTTGGGCTAGATTCCCTAGTTTTATGACAACAATAATGAAGCATCTATGACATTTATGACAAAATTCAGACCTGACTTCTTACACCTGACCATTATGACATGTCAGCCCCAAAAATAGGCTCAAGGAAGGCGCTCATGGAGTTGGAGGAATCCAAAGAGACTCAAATTCGAATTTGGGAGAAGATGGAAGGTTGGAACTAGGAGACAAGTGGCAAATGAGGAATATTTCCTAAATGGAAAATTATTGAATCTATTGAGAGGATTTCGACCCCTTGAAGGCTAATGTTGGTTATAAAATGTAGAAATCAAGTATGAGAATGGCTTTTGATGATTTGAGAAAAATTGCATTTGTGAAGAGAGAGCTAGTGGATGACTAGTTTCTTGCCTTAGCCAATTTCGAGGGTGAAAGATTCCCATCCAAGTTGGTGTTTGGAGAGGCCACTCAGGTCTTTCATGGTGCTTTAATGGAGTTTGTATTTGCAGGTATCAGCTACAGGAAGTTTCATGGTTTGGTTTAGTGCAGCACTTTCTCTCCACCGTTTCCAGTTTTGAAGGCATATTCATGCTCCTTGAGGGAGGGCGTTTTTGGTGAGCACTTGTGCTTCTTGAGAGAGCTTCTCATTATATATTTATGATTGTAATAGCTTCATATCCTCTGTTATTCATATTCAAAAAGTCTCAGGTCGAAATACCCACTGGTTGTATGCAAAACTATTGATTAATGAGCAAACAATGTCCATTTCCCCAATGCATTGATGTATGACACTATAATGTTGATTATTTCGAATGGATGGATGATTCTCTGATATATTTGTGATCAATATAATGCCATGGATGTCTTCTACAAGTTTCATGTACTGTACTTGAGCATTTGAAGCATTTTTACTCAGTTTAGTTGTATTGGGAGATGAAATAGTGCCATTTCCCCAAGGGTCGAATTGGGGGTTTTTGCTGTTGAATGTGAGAGAGTTATAACAGTAGTAAAAATCAATTAATGGTGCATATGAGACCTCAATAACATACTTAACACATTATATACCTCTGTTCATAAATTTGTGGGAGTTTGGAGGCATTTGGAAGGCCATTTTCAGTGTTACCCGGGGGGGATTTGATGCACAAATTACTAGTCAAAATTACCTATATTGATCAGAATACAAATCAAGTTTGCAGCAGTATTTGGAGGTCCATAAAACATCCCTGAACCTAATATTCAAGTCTAAATACCATTAATACACTCATACAGCAGATTTGCGGAGCATTTGGGATGATTTGGAGGTCAAAACAGTTAGACTAGTCAAAGGTCGAAATTGGGGAAAAAGTTGAAAAATTGGCATTTTAATAAAATTTGAAAAAGGGATATTACAATGTTAAGATTCAATATGCTAAGAGAGACAACATCAGTATTACATTCCATTTCACAACAATAGCATATACAGGATCACTGAAAGAACAACAAGCATAGCATAAACACAAGAGACATAGTTTATCTTGGGAAACCCTCATGGGGTAGAAAACCCAGCAAAGCTTCCTCAATATAGATGACTAGCAAATACAAAGATGTAATCCCCAAACATGAGCTCCTTATCCTCCACAGCAGATCTCTCTCTCTCCTATGCACCAATCACAAGTGAGTAAATGTGTGTTAAATGAGGAACACACCTTCTCTATTTATACACTACACCGACTTGACTTTTACACTAACTAGGTTGGCCCCAACTTAACCACTCAACATAATGCTGACTTGGCCGACCCCACTGGGGACTTAAACACCCCATACAGCTAACTCTGGGCCGACCCCACTAGGGAAGTCTAATAACCCAAGTTACCACATTCTCTCAGAGGAATAAACATCTCCATATATACAATAGGGTCTTCACGGAGGAATGAAACATCTCCGGAATAATAAAGTACAAATATAATATTCTTAGAAGTTACAATATCTCAACACTCCCCCTTAACAAGAAGGATATTATAACAATATCTGCAGGAGCAAGGAGTCATCAACTACATGATACATGATACATCTATAAATCATTGGAAGCTTTCTTTAATATCATCAGTAACTCAAACAGTTACTGGAACATCTTCAAGATCTTCAATACTGGAGCATCAACATCTTCAGTATTGAGTCTTCATCTTCTGCAACACCCGAACAGCTACAGTAACATCATCATCTGGATCTCTCGATCAACAACATCATCATCTGGATCTCTGATCAACAACATCATCATCTGGATCTCTGATCAACAACATCATCATTTGGATCTCCCGATCAACAACATCATCATCTGGATCTCTCTATCAATAGCATCATCTAGATCTCTTGATCAACAGCATCATCATCTGGATCTCCTGATCAACAACATCATCTGGATCTCTCGATCAACAGTATCAACATCCGGATCGTCTCGATCAACAACATCATCATAGCAACATACTCTGCAATACACATGATCCAATTACAGGATGATCAATCCCGCTCACTTTAGGACATAAGTCCAAGGATGATACAATCCTATCATGTGCATTTTGAACCAACTGTTCAGGGACGATGCAGTCCTATCACACACATTTTGAACCAAACGTTCAGGGACGATGCAGTCCTATCACGTACATTTTGAACCAAACGTTCAGGGATGATGCAGTCCTATCACGTACATTTTGAACCCAAACGTTCAGGGACGATGCAGTCCTATCACATACATTTTGAACCAAACGTTTAGGGACGATGTAGTCCCATCATGTCCATTTTGAACCAAATGTTCAGGGATGATGCAGTCCTATCACGTACATTTTGAACGAAACGTTCAGGGACGATGCTAGTCCCGATCTGTTTACAGAATGATCAATCCTTCTCACTTTAAGACACCTCTCATGTCTAGGGACGATGCAATCCCGATCTACTTACAGGATGATCAATCATTATCACTTTAAGACACCTCAACATGTCTAGGGACGATGCAATCCCGACCACAGTCCCAGTCCTTTTTCATACTGGATGTGACTTGGATTAAATCTAGGATTTTACCACCTGTGAATGATCACCTGCTGCTACACTGAGCAGTCCAGGAGCGAACATTACATCATTACAGGACCTGCGAATGATCACCTTCTGCTACACTGAGCAATCCAGGAGCGCACATTACATCATTCCAGTCAACCACAGAGCCAATACTATTTCAACTAGGGTGTGACCTAGATCAAATCTAGGATTTACAACCACAGAGCCAGAACTATTTCAACTAGGGTGTGACCTAGATCAAATCTAGGATTTACAGCCTGTGAATGATCACCTGCTAATCCAGGAGCGAACATTACTTCATTACAGGTTTTGTGAATGATCACCTACAGCTATGTTGAGCATTCCAGGAGCGCACATTACATCATTCACCAACATCTTTCTCGAAGACAAGAGTCTACAGATCAATTCAGGGGCCGAAGTTCGGGGATGATACAATCCCTCTCGTCCACTAGTGACCACTCATCGAACTCATCGTCGGTATAGGTATCCTCATCATCGACCTCATCGTCGGAACAGGTATCCTCATCATCGATACAAGTATCCATATCATTGATACAGGTATCCTCATCATAGATATAAGTATCCTCATCATCGATACAAGTATCCACATCATCGATACAAGTATCCTCATCATCGATACAGTATCCTCATCATTGATACAGTATCCACATCATCGATACACGTATCCTCATCATCAATACATTATCCCCATCAATACAGGTATCCTCATCATCAACCTTACCGTCGATATAGGCAATCTCATCATCAATACAGGTATCCACATCGATACCAGTATCCAAATATCATCATCGACCATATCACTCCCCCTTTCGAGGAGGGTCCTTTTGAACGACACCAAGCTTGTCTCGAAAATACTCAAACTTTACTCGAGACAGAGGTTTGGTCAATATATCAGCAACTTGTTCGTTAGTGCTCACATACTCGAGCTTTATAGCTCCTTTCTGCACCATATCCCGTATATAAAAATATTGGATCTCTATGTGCTTTGACTTATCATGGAACACTGGATTCTCATTCATCTTGATACAATTCTAGTTGTCACACAAGATCACAGTGGGTTCCATCTCCAAGTCAAACAATCCTGATAACAATTTAGCCATAGCGCTTCACAACTAGCAGAGCAAGCAGCTATATATTTCGCTTCATCTGTTCTGAGAGCCACACTAGACTGCTTCCTGCTAAACCATGAGATCATGGCAGATCCCAAACAATAACATCCGCCCGATGTGCTCTTCCTGTCTGATACACTTCCTGCCCAATCAACATCTGTGTAGCCATACAATCTGAAGTCATGATCTCCAAGATAACATAGATGAAAGTCTATCGTACCCTTTAGGTACCTCATCACATGCTTTGCAGCTACCAGGTGAACACGTCTAGGTTCCACTAGATACTGACTCAAGTTGTTCACAACAAAGCATATATCTAGCCTGGTATTCGTCAGATACATCAATGACCCAATAATCTGTTTGTATAGAGTCACATCCACTAACTCTGATGAGTCATCAGCTAACATCTTCAAGTTGGAATCCATGGGAGTGGTCATGGCTTTACATTCCAACATATCAAATCTTCTCAAGATTTCCATAGCATACTTTCCTTGGTTGAGAAAGATTCCTTCTGGGCCTTGCTATACTTCCAGACCTAGGAAGTAATGCATCAATTCGAGAGCTAGCTTCTTCTTGCTTTCCATGATCTGTTTCTCATTCCCTGTCAGAAAGAGATCATCCACATACAATGACAGGTACATCATCCATAACCTTAAGGTAAAGGTTAGGATCAACTTTACTTTTGGTAAAGCCCAAGCTTGTCAAGAAGCTATCAATTCTCCCTCTGTGACTGAACATCATTCACACTCTGTATTGAGTGATCTTTTGCATATCTATCCGTGCCATCTCCCGTCAGATGAGTCTACTGATATGAGCCTCAAGATCATTCGAACTCTGTGGTGAGTTCCTTCTTGCATCCATCTAAGAGAAGAATGTCATCTGTATATAGACACCAATCTTCAACCTTGTAGCAAAGGTTGAAATCCGCATCACCCATGGTGATCATTAAGCTCATCAAATGACTATCGATCCTGGGTACCCGTACAGAGCTTTCTTCAATTGAATCCTGGGAGTTTTCTTGATTCGTACTTCTTCTTCAATTACACCATTAAGAGAATGGTCTTACCTAGCCACTTGGAGCAAACATCTCGTCATGATCCTCTTCCTCTTTCTAAGAGAATCTTCTAGCCACGAGCCTTCTATAGTATGTTTGATTTGTAAGTCTTCTTGTTGAACATCCATCACTTGTTCGGTGTTCATCATTCTTCATGATCTTTCCTACAAATCAAAGTTAATTACATGATTAGTAACACTTCATAATCATCAAATCATGTTGACATGCATACTGATATGATTCACATAGTCATGCAACTATCTTGACTAATACTTTGGCACAACACTTTTCCATATCCTGTATGCATACAATGGCTATCTAGATGCCTTCCATCTCTACCAAAACATACTATCAAGAGCGTGCACAGCTCTCAGCATGTCAACAAAGAGGTTTCATTCTAGACAAGCAACAATGGAATGTTTGTCCAACTTACCCATCATATGCATATTAGTAGTATATTGTTCAATGCTATACTATGCATGATATATTCTAGGAATACAAATATGCATACAACTATTACAAGCAATATCATTAACTATTCAGAGATTCAAATAACAACTCAAATACTTATCTTTTATGTTTGTGTGGTTGCCTCCCGCTTGATCTCTATTTTATGATAGCATCATGATTATAAGTCTTTGAACTTTTCTATCCATCCTGGACCACTATGCATGCTCAAGTGTGCACTAGTGTCATCCTCATGATCTCATACATAATCATACATTCATTAGTATAGTTTCAATACTATCAAAACATTATGATTCTAAATAATCTTAAGTATGTATGGTCATGATCATTTCATACATAGGTATACTTACCTAAGATCCTAACACAAAGTAGGATTCTAACTTGATATAGGAAAACATACCTGGATTATCATGCTTGGTTATGTCTTAACATACCCAAACAATATCTTCTTTGTTCTCTTCAATGATTTAGAGACCTTGTGCTAGAACTTGCATATCTCATAGTAGAACAAAGTCATACATACCTCGTAAGTAGAGCTTCTATGTGGTTAAAGACTATGGATGAGTCTTTGTCTTCATGTCATCATGGTCATAGAGCTTGATTTGTCTTTCTTGATGTACCTATATCTTGTTAGCAAACAACATCATCCTCATACAACACCACAGGTGCATTAGTACAATCATAAGTGTCATAACCCTAATCAATGAATGTCTTCTATCACTCAGATGCATTCATTATCAAACAGTCATAATTGTACTAACCTCAATAACATGAAGACAAACATATTATGAACTTAATCAAGGAACAAATTTCAAAACATACCTGTATCTTCTCAAGTCATACCTGTCGACTAGTCTTCTCTATAAGGGTAAAACCCTAACCATACAAGGTAGATCACTTGTAAACATCTTATATATGTTCATGGTGCTAGGATGATAGAATATCAACGCCATTTAAACGTCCTTTCTTGCTGCCCTATGAGTCTCCCAACTTTGCTAGGGTTTCTTCTTACTTGGAAACCCTAATCTTCAATCTCCTTCCTCCCACAACATTTTGATGGAGGATCAATATCTATGATGAATGGATTCCAAATCCATTATCAAAGCTTCCAATGTTGTATCAAGTGTCTCCAACATTGTATCAGGTCCTTCCAGACCTAAAATCTGAAAAACCCTAAGTAAGAGCTTCTTCCTCTTCTTAGATTTCCTCTTGTTGAGCCATTTCAGATGTGCCGTATTGTTTTTGGTGCATCTTTGTAATTTCGGATCTGCAGGGTCTGAAACTTCGGCGTGTGGTAGCCTGACCTGTCATCTTTCCAACCCCACAGGTCTGAGCTTTAATGGATTCTCTGGGAGAGAGTTATGCCAAGTGTCGCAACATGACCTGTTTATGGGATGAAACAACATAGCGAACTTGTACAGAGTGCCACGTGTCACCGTTTCAACTTCGGCCTTTGAAACCCAGACCTGTGAAACTACAGTCTGTTCCCTACCTGTCATTGTTTACGAAATTTCATTTGGAGCTTCCTAGCCCGAGATATGACGTTTTTCCCTAGGTCACCTGTTTAGGACTACATTCTGGAAGAGGCAGAAACCCTAACTTGTACGGATCATAAATCATAAAGTACAACGAATCTGAAGCTGAGCTTCGGACACAAGGTATAGGGAGATGTTATCTTCTGCATGTACAAGTTTCAGATCCTGAACCTTCGCCAAAATGGATTTATAGCGAAAGTGCCACGATGACTAGGTTTTGCTATTCAAAACCCTAACATTCAATTGTCGCAAGTGAGACAAGTGTCGTAAGTGCCATACATTGCCTTCCTTCAGGCTAGCTCTAATACCATGTTAAGATTCAATATGCTAAGAGAGATAACATCAGTATTACATTCCATTTCACAAATTCCATTTCACAACAATAGCATATACAGGATCACTGAAAGAACAACAAGCACAACATAAACACAAGAGACACAATTTATCCTAGGAAACCGTCATGGGGTAGAAAACCTAACAAAGCTTCCTTAATATAGATGACCAACAAATACAAAGATGTAATCCCCAAACATGAGCTCCTTATCCTCCATAGCAGACCTCTCTCTCTCCTATGCGCCAATCAGAAGTGAGTGAATGTGTGTTAAATAAGGAACACACCTCCTCTATTTATACACTACTCCGACTTGACTTTTACACTAACTAGGTTGCCCCAACTTAACCACTCAACATAACTTACTGGGCCGACCCCACTGGGGACTTAAACACCCCATACGACTAACTCTGGGCCAACCCCACTAGGGAAGTCTAATAACCCAAGTTACCGCGTTCTCTCGGAGGAATAAACATCTTCGGATATACAATAGGGTCTTCACGGAGGAATGAAACATCTCCGGAATAATAAAGTACAAATATTATATTCTTAGAAGTTACAATATCTCAACACAACAGTCCTGGTTATATCATCATAAATAAAATACACCTAATAGTAGTTACATACAGCAGTAAAGAGGCTTTGAGCAGCTTGGCCCCTAACAACAACTCTGAGCTAACTATGTAGTTAAAAGAAACTTATGTGGGCATATTCCAAGGTGACAGTCTGTTACAACAATCTTGAAACAACCCTTTCAACAACAACAGTTTCCTCAGCATGTTAGACATATGATTCAAGTGAAATATGCTTAGTATTGCACCTAGCAAAATACATATAGGAGCCCTTTTTGCAAATTTGTGTATAATGGTTTTGATTCACATGGTTGAACATATATATAATTTTTCAAAATTTGAACATTTTATGTATTTTTGGTGGACCGGTTTTATGATCTGGGTTTTTCCCTGGTTTTGGTCTGGTTCCGATTTTTGAGGTCGACCGGTTCGACCACCGGTTCGGTTTTTGTAACATTGGTTTGCACCTTAAGGGATTTGGTCCCTCTCTGCACTTGATAGATATGGGTTTAAGATGGATCTATACTGGTTCAATTGTGACATCATATGTCCTTTGTACCTTGTGGGGTTTAACAAATGATTGAACTATAACTTTTTAGATAATGGGGCATTGCACTTGGGCTACCAACTATTTGAGTACATCATAGAATACATGACTATTTGCACATGGAACTATTGCTTTCTAGGGCATAAAATTGTAGTGGTACATCCCCTCTCTCTTAGAAATATCATGGCCTCGGTGTGGGCTCCTTTTTGAGTATGTAGCAGCCATATTGAGCAGTGCATCACTCTTCAACTTTTTGTAGTTAGACCATAACAAATATGTGTCATTTAATACATCTTACTAGTCCTAGCCTTTGGCAAGGTCATCGTTAATTTACGTAATCTTCTCATTGTCAATACCAACCAAATCAAGGAATGGTATCCGTGAGCCTTCAATGTACATTGATGTTCTCAATTCTTTAGCAAAGTTTCCCTTTTAATGGGCGTTTTTGTACCAGCATCTCACCATTGCTAGTTTCCTCTAGATCTAGGGGGTTTGTAGCCCAAGTACGTTAGGGCTCCGGCTTAAGGAACCACAAGGAAGCTCAAGTACATTAGAGCTCTCATCACTTCCAAAAATCTCAAGTTATGTATAGCTCAAGTCATTACAAATTTACAAGTATTATCTCAAGTTATTTAGAGCTCCAGTCATCACAAATGAGTTGGAGTGAAGTATCATAATTTTCAAGTGCTCACTTTACTAGTGCTAGCCATGGACAAGGGTAAATCACAAATATAATCTCTGAACCCTTCTAGGTTCACAAATGTCATTTTGTGACCCTTCCAGGTAAACAAATGTCATTTAAATCCATCTAGGTTCACAAATGTCATTTTGCAATCCTTCTAGTTAAACAAATGTCATTTATATACCCATCTAGGTTCACAAATGTCATTTTTGAAGACTTCAAGCTTCATGATTCATTGATCCCATCCAGGCCTTATCAACACCCATTACTTAGTTAAATAGAGCTCGATTGAAGTATCATAGTTTTCAAGTGCCCACCTTACTATTCCTAGTCAATGACAAAGGTAAACTACAAATATGATTTATCATCCTTGAAAGGTTCACAAATGCCATTTCTCAATGGTTCTGGGTTTATAAATTTCAATTCTCTGCCTTTCCAGGTTCACAAATGTCATTTCTAAACTCTTCAGGGTTTATGATTCAATGATTCGGTTCAGGACATGTTTATGCTTTAGATATCTCCATTGCAATATATGCACCCCTATATCTACCATCAGATCAGGGAACAGTAAATTATTTCCATTGCAACATCAACATCCCTACCATCCACTACTAGATCAAAGTTAGCTTCCTCTCTATATAATCAAGTATATAAGAGTTCAGATTACTAAAGACACAGATTAGCACCTTCTACCATCACAAGGTCTCTAACATTAATCTCTTCTAGCATATACATCTTTAGTGAATAGGAATTTTATCATATATCCCTTTGTTTGAGTACTCTTGTCCTTACTTGACAAATTCATCAACCTATCTGCAAAGCAAAGCATTGGGATAAGAGACATTAATACTGGAACTCAATTGGTTCCAATGACAATTCACCATTAGCAGTTCCAGCAATATAATAAATTTTTGTTGTGTATTGGTGGCTAGTGCCAGTGATCTGTCTTAGACTTTTCAAGAATATCTCCAAATAATATAGTATCACCATCATAAAGTGAGAACATATTGATTGGTGTGCTATAACATCAACTGAGTGCAGGTGGGACTATCTCCACATGGAAGCAGGAATGTATCTCCTTAAGCACCATTGGCAGGAATAAATGTCCACATGCCAACTTAGCATGACATTAATAACATAGATACTTGAAGAATTGTGCAAACCACCTTCCAATCATCACGCAGGCCTCATGCTTTACATCACGAGTAGCTTGTTATTGGAATTTGGAATCATCAAGATAGCAACAATAATGGTGTACTGCTAATGTATGTGATAGACTAGAAGTAAAGAGATGACCTACATTGATAGGGAAAACCTCATGTCAGTTTTCTTTCTTGGCCCTTCAACAGGATTACATAATAAGTAGAAAATAGAGAGGAACCATTCTTGAACCTTGTATCAATGTGCTTATATAATTAAAATGTCAAATTGCCTGTAACATTTAACAAAAGAGAATACCATAAACTCCAAAGTGAAGCCATTACTTTGCATCCCGTTTCCAGGGCATTAATTGATTGTGATAATAATGAATGCATTTTTACTAATGTATTTGTCGAAGCAAGCTCAATAGATGGATGCCTGTGGCCCTGTTGAGTAATTTATAGAATAAGGGAGAATATGCAATAACTCGTCACCCTTACTAATTAAGCATGCAAGAATAGGAAGCCAGGATGATTTTTACATAATTGCAGAGTCCAGACATGTACACATGAGAAGAAGAGTCTGTTGATTTATTTTCTTCTGGGCTCATTGCCATTTCATCACGAAATACTTGCCCCTTGGCCTTGCCTTGCCATTCACAATATTACAATGTTATTAGCATCTTTTGCATGCGTACCTCATCCATGAAAATATATCTATACTAATAGAGATCAATCTTCCGTGGTAACCCTTGATTTATTAAGCGTTGATGGGGGATAAAAACCCATAAAGCAATCCGCATGCCACTTAAATGATTAATGGTTAAGATGGATCTATGCCAAGTTTTATCATCATCACCATTTTCATCATCATTGTTATTAATGTTATGGTAGTTGATTTTTAATTTTTTTTACATAAACAAATGATTTATATTTTTTGCCGAGATAAAATACAAAGGTACTATCTCCCTATTCTGCTACATTTTGTGATAATCAAGATTCAAAATTTCTAAGACAACAAAGCCTATCACGTTGAAAACAATTTTTTTGACAAGAGAGCCTTCATCCTTGTTCCATTTTGAGCATGTTCTTAGTCTCTATCATTGGAACGTGAGAGCTTTTGACCGGAACCTTGATTCAAGGGGGTCCTTGCATTCCCAATTCAACTAGAGTTAGGTCTTACTTGTTGTGTTCTTTCTTATATACAGGCAAAAGGGTTTCTTTAGCATGGCTTGGTTGATGGGTGGTGGTTTTGGGATTGATACTGGGCCCCATGATTCTTTTTCTTTTCTGTTTTTCAAGTTACTGCTTGGAATCCACATCCGAACATTCTCTAGGAGCATGTGGAAGCTTTTCTTTCAACATATTTGGTAATCCTTTTTGGGTAGGTTTCCTTTGGATTGAGAGCAGCAGAGGGGGTGTGAGACCCTAATGTTGTGGCATTTTTCTTCCCCATTTATGACACATAAATGCTCTCCAAGGGGCAAACAAATGGGAGAAGCAAGAGAATCCCTTGCAAAAATCAGGTTGTGCCTAGAGGGCGCAACAAATCCATATTGTGGAGGCCACAATGCTTCAATCAAAATTCCCATATCTTTATTTTTTAATGATGAGGATACGACAGTCTTTTATAGACAGTGCCCTAGATATGCAAAAGCACTTACTCTTTGTTAACTAAAAAACTGCAAGATGTGTTGTAGAGTTACACCAAAATATAATTCTGCCTCATAGGGAACAATCTCAGTTGCACCAAATTCTTCTGAATGCTTGAACTTACTCTTAATGTTGTTTATAGCCTCGGTTTCATCTAATCATTTACTCAGGCTCGAATAATAGAAGATCTCCTTAATAGGTAGGTTTGCTCATTCGTGATTATGATAGGTTCTAGAGACTTGGCTCTTATGCTCATCGAGTATACTCACCTTATGGTAGTTGATTAAAATTTTGACATTAGACGTTAAATGCTGGATTTATTTTTTCTTTTCATTTATTAGCTTTACCCACAGGCACGCAAACATGAAAATCAGCCCCTTGCGTCTGTCAATTTGGTCTAGCTCAGTTGGTCAAGATGAAAATTGTTATCCTTCCCACTTGGGTTCAAATCTTGCTCATGACATGTTTGTTCTTCGTTAGCCAATTGTTGATTGGGCTGGGAAGGTACTGGGAGTTTCATTCTTGCTTAAGTGCTTGAGGGTGGGATGACCTGTTACATGTAAAAAAAAGGGCACCTTTCAGTTTCAGGAAACAAAGCTTCATGAAGACCCCCTCATAGATTTTTCTACAAAGATCGTTGCCATGCTCGTGTTGTAATTGACTACTATTTGAGTGATCATAACCTCATATAGGATGAGCAACAACCTTCTAGTCACTAGTGAGTAGCACCAATAGAAAAGGAAAAGAAATCCAATACTAGGATTGTCGTGAGCATGGATATTATTCAGCATTTAATTATGCCATTTTTAAAAGCTAAAACAGATATGATTTGATTTATAAAACTGAAATATACAGCAGGTTACATAGGTCTCATCCAAAATTGTTCAAGGAGCAGAGGCTTAACCTCAAGATTACACTGTTCAGTCCATTTCCACATCCTTACAAAAACTGTAGCTGCATATATTTTGCTCATATATATTGTAATATACTGTCCTAACAGCAGCAAACAAGTAAAAAACATACTTCATAACTTGATTCATGGAAAAACATGGCCACTATGGCTTTTTTCATCTGGTTGCTTTTTCTGGTTCAGATTCCGGTTGCTGAATGTTTCCATATTTGCTTAAGCAGGTTGATGAACATAATGTTGGACACAATGGTACACTGAGAGGGGGGTTGAATCAGTGTGCTAGCACTTCTAGCAATTTTCACTTCTAAAAACTTAAGCAGAGGTTATCATACACATTAAGATACATAAACATTAATTAATTAACATGTAATCACCATAAATCATAATAGACACATCACAAGGCAAATGTAGAACTTCATTTATAATTTCATATGAAATACAATGAAGACTTCAATCTTCCGATTACATCAGCACCAACTGACCAAAGAGCACCAACTCCTATAACAGGGTCCAGCCTGGTTTTCTTAGCACCAACTAAGAAGAATTGCAAGATCCAGCTTGCCTTTCAAATATTCATCATTGTCATCAACTCAAGCATGTCACTGACTCAAGCTCTTATCAGTCATAGCACTGTCAAAACACTTGTTATCATGGATACATCACTGTAGCATATCACTGGGTAAACTTTTCTTAGCACATCACTGTGTACCCCTGAGCATATATGTCATAACTGGGCATTGCTAAACATTTTACTGTGTAAACATCATCTCTCTGCGTGTTGAATAAGTCACTGTGTAAACATCATACCACTGTATGCTAACACATCAATGTCATCACTGTGTATACTAAGCATACATTACATCACTATGTATATATTGCTATCATCATCATTCCACTGAGCATAAAAACTGTCATGCATACCAGAAATTCAATCTTTTGACTGTTTCAACAATTCGGATTGTGTATCACTGAGCTGACTGTGTTCTTGTTTAGCAGCTCGGTCTCCTATCTTAAATTACAACATAAAACCTGCTTGCTCCTATTTGCCCATTGCTTCCTTGAAATACTGTCTCTATCACCCGAAAATCAGAAAGATATAACTTGCTTCTGGGGCTGCCTCAGTAATCTCTCTTCATCACCGAAATTCAGAGCTATGTGACTTTAACTGTGGCTGCCTCAGTATCTTTATACATTCACCCGAAAATCAGAGATAGATCATCAACCAAATGCACACTTGATTGTTACTGCGGCTGCCTCAGCGATTAATCCAAAAAATCAGAGAAGAATTCTTAAAAGTTATATGTAAAATGAATGGAATGAAAGTGTTATTTATATAGATCCAAAAATTAATTTCAAACTGAGCCGACTTGTCATTAAACAATTAAGATTTTAATTTATGTCTTTTTCCTTTAGCTGGCCGACTTTAAAGAGCTTCAATCGTTTGACTGCTTCAGTGCCATGTAAACGTTGCTTCAAGTACATGAGGGTTTCTTCTTATGGCTTTAAGGACTGTCAAGCCACAGATAAGGGATTCATCAAACTTTTGGGCATGAATACAAAACTCCCACAACACTTCAAGGGCTTCTCCATAAGGGCTGCTTCAATATGTGGGCTTCTATGTGGGTTACATCACTAACAAGGGCATCAAGCCATAATAAGTATGGTTCCAAAATCCCACCATGTGTATGGGTTCCAAGACCCAACCATTCACTTGCATTTCTCCAAGAGATTTTCCACATCAATACCATGAGCATCATGAGCAAATCCCAAGCTCTATCAACAAGAGTGTGGTCTCAATGACTCAAACCATGTCCAAGGGTTCCATAACCCCATCAAGCCACAAATGACCACAGAATGGGTCATTTGGACCACCTAGTGCTCCAAGGCACACACCAACTGTGAATGATCTCCAATGCCCAAACAACCATGTCATGCTTGCCATGTCATAAACCTTAATTACTACTTTGTCATTAATGGCTTGTCATCAATGACAACTATGCTCGACACAGAATCATCTTCAACCCACCTAGAACCCCTTGATGCTGCTTTACATGATTGAGCTGCATTTGACAGATTGAGGAGGATGTTGAAATGTGTCTCAGAGTCATTAATCAGTTTTAGTTTATCCAACTTCTCCCCCCGAACTCTGGAATTTGCCTCCAAAGCTTCTTGCTTACTGTCCTGCTGAGCCAAGTGTGCCTGAATCCCACCCACAGTACTCCTGAGATCTTCTATCTGAGAGTGCATTTGGCTCATGAAGTGCTTCAACTCCCTTATCTCCCCTCCATTAGCAACGATCTCTAACCAACTAGACCAACCAGAGCTACCATCCATGTCAATAAACTGAAGTTCCTACACCTAGGTCGACGAGGGAATACCAGTGTCAGGCTTAACCAGAAACACACCTTGAAACGACTGTTCAGACCCTCTGTGAATGAGTCTAGCCGAGGCACAAGATCCCATGGGCACACCTGAACTTGGAGCACTGAATCCCTGCTGCATAATGATCCTTGTAGACCATGCCTCGTCATGAATTGTCCCACCTGCATGCCAAAGAGCTTGAACCTCCGCCATAAGAGCCGAGACAAGGAATAAATGAAGAGGAATAAATTGGCCCCTGTAGCTTGCAATAAATCTTCCCATGCATTAGCACGTGGCCTCAAGCGCCTTTTGCTCGCCATGTCCTCCACGTGTTCTCCACTACTCTTGCAATTCAATGGTTTGAATGAGGGCTGTGACTCCAAGAGTGTAGGATGTCATTAAAAATCCTAGGGGGCGCACATGGCTCCCATTATTAAAAAAAAACCCCTTATCCAATTGCGTCGCCTCATTGGCATGATGATCAGCCACATAATTGTTCTCTCGATGAACATGAGAAATCCAAACATCCATGAACTTGTCCAAACTCTTGAAGATTCAATCATATATTCTGAAGAGGGCTGATTCTTTTATGTTAGACACAATGCTCACTGAGGGGGGGGGGGGGGTGAATCAGTGAGCCTATACTTAAACCAAATTTCAACTTCAATCACAATCTTATATCTTCGTTCACACATTCACTTCCATATCATGTTCATCAATAACCTATATCATTAATCATTTATCAAGTAAAGCATATAATGATCAACACATTGCACAAGAGACACAATATAGCTTGAAATCTTTTTGTAATTGGTTCAATGGCTACAACCGTGAGGCAATTCAACACCAACTGAAACAAAAGAGCACCAACTCTTTATCTAGGACCCAGCCTAATTTTTCTTAGATCCTACTAAGAAAGAGATACAAGACCCTGCTTGTACTGCATACACCAATTTTTACACACTAATCAATCTCTGCTCATCAACTTTGCTCATCACTGCTGGTCAATAACTCTCTGCTTGTTCAATCTGTCTTCAACACCTGCTCTTCATTAACCTGCTCTTACTCATCATTATCATACAGTTCATCATCAAGGTGAATGTATCAAGTGTATAGCATCATTATAAGCTCGACCTCCCTGAAGAATCAAGTGTCCCAAAGAGTAACCAATCCTCCAGAAGCTCCTATGGTGCTAACTGCACTGCCATTCCAATTTTTTCAAGGGACTTTAGGGCATCTTCTTTGATCATCTTAGTCTCTTGGATAAGAAGGAAGGCCTTTCTTTAACTACCAAACTTCTTAGTGCTTCTATTTTAGATTTACCTCTCATTCCTCTACAGTTGCAGACTTCAATGTTGCTGAAGCGTGGGAGCAAAGCGGGGAGCAGGAGCGCGGGTGCACATTTTTCAAAAAATGGTCGGAAGCGTTTATATATATATATATTCAAAAAAACATGTAGAATACCAAACTAGATGCAAAATTTATGAAACATGTATGTTTGTGCTACTTCCAATATATGAAATGCCATCTAAATTCCATAATTCATGATTCCATTATAAACATACAAAGTTACGAAGTGAAAATTGAAATACATTTTACAAATACAAATACAAACCATCTAGATTCTATCATTACAAACATACAACCTTTAGAACCATATAATAGGGAAGTACATCATTAAGTAGTAAAGTGCCAAATAAGGAAGTACATCATTAAGTACCAAATAGTTTTGTTTACAAAAATTGGCTATCTGCATGTGCCATGAAGCATAACTTATAAGTACCATAATGAAAATTAAACTGACATACGGAGACTAAAAGGTCTCAAAAGTTCAAAACACTAAATTGAGTTATGATTTAAATCCTATCTAGTGAAATGCAAAAACAATCTATTTCTCCTAGTTCCTCCCACCACCACAATTGCCTCGTGAGGGTACGCGTGGTGGTAGTGAAGATGAAGCATGTGTATCTGAGTGTGACTGTGAAGGTCCTTCTAATGCAGGTATTGCTGGAGTGCTAGTGAAGGGGCCATGTCCATGGGACCTCGCACTGTGATTGGATGGAAGTGGCATCTCAGCACGCTCATCCTCATCCAAAAGAGCATTCTCCAACTCCTCCAAAACCAATGCTCCATCCTCCAAGTTGTCCTCTTCTGGATTGTAGTCCCACATCTTATTTGATTTGTCTATCGTTGGATCATCACAATAATGCGACAACAATCGCAAGTTGTAATGCACATAGGCCAAGGTCTCTGCTTGTTGTACATTCAACCTGTTTCTTTTGACATTGTGGATGTAACTGTATGTGCTCCAACACCTCTCTGCTGAAGAAGTGTTCACCACCTGTGAAAGCACCCGCATTGCCATAGTTTGTAGCTGTCGGAAACTGGTGCCATGCATGTCCCACCACTGAAGAGAAGGCAAATTCCCTTGATCTCTAGTTGCATGGTTGCTCCCAAAGGCACCAGTGCAACTGATGTACTGGCTCAACTGTAACCGAATGCTATCACACTCCTCAACATCTGGGTACAGTTTTTCCAATGCTTGCATATAACCAGCTTGAAGCTCTGGATCTTGGTGTGGTTTTCTCTTTGCCTCACCACCTAGTGCTGGGGTTGAAAGCCATGATATATGATAGTATTTTGGTGTAAGCACATATGCTAAGGTATGTAGTGGAATATTCAGCTTCTCCCACCGTTTTTTCCACCTCTATATGGATCAAATCATACAAATTCTCATCTTTAGGCTGAACAATGTCCTTAATTTGTCCTAGCATAGTGTCCATTTGCTCATACACCTCCCCAATGACCGGTCTATCAGAATCTGCAAACCGAAGCATGTTATAAATTGGCTTGGTGAATTGTAAAACATACTTGTCTCGTGTCTAGAAATAGCTATCAAGAACAGTGTCCTTTGTTGCATCCATGCCATCTCTATCAGCGCTAATTTCATCCCACTCATCACTCATCACCATGGCACCCAAAGCCCGTCTTACCCTCAATAGGCGCCTGAAGGTGAGGAAATAGCTACCAAATCTAGTCTTGGCAAGCTTAAGTAATTGCAACTTAGAGTAAGTGCCATAAAAGGCATTAACCCTTGTATGCCCGGTGATAAATTTAATGAGTTTCTTCCCTCGCTTGTACAAATCATTTATCAATGTGCATTCTTTGTGCTTGATAATATCATGCATTAAAAGGTTCATTGTGTGCACCAAACCATCGGACCAAAAGATGTGAGTATATTTTCGCTCAATGATTTTTCCTGCTCCTTTACAATTCGCTGCATTATCAGTGATTACTTGAATCACATTAGTAGGACCAACCTCATCAATAGTTTTCATTAAGATGTCTGCTATGTTCTGAGAAGAGGCCATGATTGATGAGGAGTCTTGCGCTCCAAGAAACACTGCACCACTAGACGAAACACCAAGGATATTTATCAAATGTTGGTTTCCAACATTTGTCCAACCATCGGATACAATGGATACCCCAATATCCGCCCACCCATCTGTAAACTGTGTAAGAGCTCTTTTGACTTTTGCTTTTTCCTTATCAAGTAACACAGTTCTAGCTTTTACATACCCAGGGGCCTTGTATCCAGCAGGTGCTTTGTTAATGTCTTTAACCACGGCATGCCAATAAGGGGAGCGGAGAACATTGAATGGCACACCACATGCATAAAGAAACCTCACAACTTTTGCATCCACATCCTCCCTGCCACTAATATCAAGGAAATCTTCTATGGTTCTCTTACTTCCACTACCAGTTGAGGACCTTTTGTTAGGTGAAGTAGGAGATGAAAATGGGCTCCCAAAGCTAGAAGAAGCATCAGAGTGAACCCTTTGTTTTTTAGCATTCGTTCTTTGTGCAGCTTCCTCTATCTTAATGTAGTTTTCTCTCTCTACTTGTGTTATCCTGGGGCAAATTATAATACCAAGGGACCCTTTGTTATCATCACTGTCTAATACCCCACAAAGATGCCTCCTCACACGGGTGTATGAACCGCTATAAGGTTTATTTGGAGACAACCATGTGGTCATATAAACTTAGAGGTTCCACCACCTCTACCCTCCTCAACTTTTGTGACAAAGCTCCACAAGGGGGTTAATGAAGCTTTGCCACTATCAGCTTCAAGATCACCCCCTTCACCACCCTCCTCTCCTCCATTCATTGGGTCACTATGAGAATGACCACTATCTTCTTCTTCATTCACACGCCTATTCCCAACCAACACC
Source organism: Larix kaempferi (assembly GCA_027924585.1). NCBI lineage: Eukaryota > Viridiplantae > Streptophyta > Pinopsida > Pinales > Pinaceae > Larix > Larix kaempferi. Next base: position 1,584,415 of record BSBM01000133.1, on the reverse strand, counting down.
ATGAGAACCAAAAATGGAAGCAAACACCACAAGAACAACATTTTTTTCAAGTTTTAGATGAACAACTTGCAATAGAATGAGGAGGAAGAGGGAATGGGAAAATGTAGGAGAAGAAACAAATACAACAATAAACAATAAACAAGACATTTTATGAACAATATTCAACAAAAATACACATCCGGCATACCTATTTTGATCTCCTTTGATTTGCAAGAAGTTGGAACCCTTTGTTGTCTCCTGCAGGCTCTCTCAAATCCTCTTCAAGCTCTCCAACTTTGCTCCAAGCCTCCAACACAAAGCCAACACCAAGACTCCAAGAGCTCCTTCCCTTTCCACTCCAACTCCAAGATGAAACAATGAGGAAGGAGAGGGAGAGATTTTGCCTTATCTCCCCTCTCTAACCCTAAAAACGCCTTGGGGCCCACCCACATAGCCAAAAAACAAAAAAAGAACTCACTTTTCTGCCGATTTTGTGGGTTCGACGGAATGCCCACAGAAGCGATCGGGGTTTGATGTGAGAGTGCTGTCGAAGCGTTGGCAGTTCGACGACGAAGCGAGGTGGTCGGCGCTCGGAGCTTTCAGAAGCGAGAAAGCTTTCGACAGTGGTAGGAAGCGGATTTTTTTTGCCCGAAGTGAGCTTCCAAAAACGCTTCGGCAACGCTTTCGCTCGAAGCACGAATTTGCTGCTCGAACCGTGGGGGGGGACGCTTCAGCAACTAGGGTTGCAGTACCTTTTTGATATGTGTCTTGCTTCTCCTTGTTTGCATGATGCTAATCTCTTGTCTGACTTGATGCTAGGTTGCTTTTCCAGCTCTTTTGGATTGTTATCTGCTTATCCAACGCCCTATCTTTAGCTGCTTCTCCCTCCCTCCTCTCTTTAAGTGTTTTCCTACCAGTTTTCTTCTGAGCTATCTCTTCCTCTTTAGTATCTTTTGATGAATCCCTTATTCTTTGCCTTGCCCTGGTTCGCGTTAAAACTCTGTTGGGGGTATCTTGATCCTTCCCTATTGCTTTTGTAGCTAAGTTGAACGATACGTGGAAATGTATACAAGCTTCGGAAATGGGAATGCTTGGAACCGTGACATCCCCAAAATGGGTACGTTAGGGGAAACACGGTATATATATATATATATATATATATATATATATATATATATATATATATATATATATATATATATATATATAATAACACATTATCTTATAATAAAATAAGAATGATAGGTTAATTTGTAGGTAGGTTTAGAAACGATTTAGAGGTTAATTTGTTTTCATTTTCCATAAACTAGGGTTTTTTAGACTTCCTATGGGTCTCAAGCCACTCATGGGCTCTTGCGGGTTTCCTAGAAGTTTTTGAGAAGTTTCTGAGTTTCCACAAGTTTTTGGTACCGGTACGTGGGCATTTTAGGAGTTTCGTGCAACATAGTTTTGTAGTTTTGATGTAAGGTTGCAAAGGGAGGGATGAAATGCTACAGTGCATTCTCAATTCCTCCAAAACCGGTTGGGAAACCCTTGACGCTGTCACCCCTTCTTGTTGCTCTCCCATCAGCATTTCCTTTTCATTGGCTTCATCCTCTTCCTGAGACAATGCTTGAAATTTTTCTTGGCCAAAGATCCACTAGCAGCTTGGACAGCAGGTCCTTTAGGAGCCGATTTTGCCTTAGCAGGCGTAGCAGCTTTACCCTTCTTGACCTGTTGCTAACCCTCAAATTCACTAGTTTTTATTTTGGGAGGGGCCTTAGGGCAGTCCTGAGCAAAGAGACCATATTCATGGCATCCCTTACAATTGAAAGGAAGCTTCTCATAGTCCAGCTTTTGCATGTGTGTCCATCCTTTTCCCGCAACCCCTTTTCCAGATCAACTTCTATACAAATTCTCACATAAGCAAACATGGGAAACTTGGGTTCTGACTTATCAATACACCTTCTTAAAGAATTCCCAATAGCTCCAGATCATCATTCCAACAATGTAGCGGGAGATTCAGGAGTTTCACCCATACTGGAACCTAAGTCATAGGGTTCGCCGAACCTAATCCTTGAGGTTCGAGGTTCGGCAGACCTAATTTTTTTTTTGAAGTTCGTTCAGGTTTGTCGAACCTAATTCCAAACCTAATGTTGAACCCGAACCACGCTGAACCCGAACCTGAAAGTGAATTTTTGGTTGAGGTTCGATTTTTTTGTTTAAGGTTCAATTTTTTTCATAGGGCAAAAACATTCATTTCCTCGCCTTCTCGTGCCATTACTTCAGTCTTCGACCTCCCTCCATTCATCTGCAACGGGTCGACGACGACCTCCCTCCATCTGGATGCTAGCATCCGCGACTGCTAGTGCACTGTGCGGCCCTCCATTCGATTGCGAGTCTACGACTGGTCGACCCCGACTGCAGTCTGCGTGTGCGGCTCCATGGGTCACGATTTCTCCCCGCATCCGACGTCTTCACACTGCACTCCATTACCGGGCCGTGGGCACTTCATTGTGGCCGTGAGCCTGTGAGCTGCAACTGGGAGCGGGAGCCTGCGATCTCCGAGCGGGCCAGGCTGCTAGCAATCAAGCAGCTAATACTTATTCTTGTTTATTAAATTATTGATCATGTATATTGATGCTAATTTTTTGTTAGTTATGTTATTTATGCTATATATTTAGCTCTCATGTATTTATGTCATAAATATTTATTGATCATGTTTCTGCATTATTTATTTTTGCTATATATGTATATACATAATTCTGTGTTTGCATTATTGTGTAACTGGAAAGTATATTAAGAAAGTTTATATATATATATATATAGTCGAACCTCATCCGAACCTCATCGGAAAATTCGAACCTGAACCGAACCGAACCTAATCCTTGCCGAACCTGAACCCAAACCTGAACCTGAACCGTGTGACTTAGACTGGAACTGCAGAGGGAATGTCCTCCGGATCAAAATCGAAACTCCAATTCAAATACATGCCTCTTGGCCCCATAAAATAAGGCATATTCGGAAAAATAAGATCCTGGTCTTACTTTCTTTCAAACAGAAAAGCATAATACCCTTGCCCACAGAAGTTATGATGCATTCTGCCCGAAAGCAGAGGTTTCCAACGTTTATCCAACCAGATCTCCATGGCTCTTGGAGACTGCCAAAGCCCAGTAAACTGCCCAATTAGCCCTCTCTCCAAGAGAGGAAGAGTTATTATCTTAGCAGCATCAGATGACAATTTCAACTCTGGCACCGAGGAAAGCTTAACAAATTTAGAAGCTTGAGGAGCAGCTGAAGAAGAGGGCCGAAAGAGGCCACAAGAGATTGAAAAGCCAGGACCTCCGAGACAGGTCCTCCTGGATCAGTATCGGTGGAGGATCCATGCCAGAACACTAAACCCTAACTTAGCTCAGAACTTCCAAAAAACATAAAGAGATACCATTTAATTATGCCATTGAAAGTATTGGAATATTGAATTTCTTTGTACAGATGGTTGGTTGCTAGTATAATATTTTATGCATATGGGGAGCAAGCTTTGTTCTAATAAGTAATCCATTCGATCATGGATTAAAAAAATTATGAATTAGAGAGAAGCATAAACATGGATATACTTCAATAGCATGTGCATAAGATAAGGATCACTGGGTTGAATGTAATACCGATTACTGGCATAGAATACATGTAATAGTGGTTCTCAACACAATAGCCATCCGCTTGATTTTGCAACCACGATCCATGATTCATATCAGTGAGCGGCATTGACATAGTGATTCAACTATAACACAATAAAACATCAAATCAATTGCAACGTAAATTTCCTTTAGTTTGGGTTATGGGTACCCACTTGCAGCGTCTTGCACTTCATAGTTTACTTGCATAGGCTGGGTATAGTCCCCTATTTGTGAATCGGCTTACGAAGTCTGACAATTTTTGGAATTAATTTGTCCATTACCCCATTTGTTTTGGTGCATAATTTTTCAGAAGCGATTCAATTATAACACAATAAAACATCAAATCAATTGCAATGTAAATTTCCTTTAGTTTGGGTTATGGGGACCCACTTGCAGTGTCTTGCACATCATAGTTTACTTGCAGAGGCTCGGTATAGTCCCCTAATTGTGAATCGGCTTATGAAGTCTGACAATTTTTGGAATTAATTTGTCCATTACCCCATTTGTTTTGGTGCATAATATTTCAGAGAAGCTTTCTTTTTAAATTTTTTATTTTGTTTTATTTGGGTTAGACAGTTTTCTAGAAGTGATTATATTCTGCTGTGTAAAAAGTCTCAATGTCATTCTAGGGTGCAGAGAGAGGTTGCACATTTGGGATTAATACATGATCCCTGTCCCATGAGAACTAATTAGAATACAATCACTCCATGGTTAAGCATGCTTGAACCAAAGGAGTCTTGCGATGGGCGACCTATGCAAAAAGTCCTGGTTAGAGGTGATGATTGATGCTATGTGATTCATTTTGCTGGTCTCAATCCCTCTTCTTCACCTCGTGAGCATCACCTGATGCAATGAGTGCTAAGTGGACTATTCAAATTCATGAAAATTGATTGTTTTAACTTTTAATTAATTCCCATGGGACATGGATTATGTATTTGTGACCTACTATATGTGTATTATCCCAAAAATGATATCTTAGATGTTGGATTGCAGAAGCCTCCAAAACTTAAATTTTGTAAGTGTTTGACCAAATGGGAGATTGCAAGGAGAAGTCTTATCTTTTATAACTTATAAGTTACTCCTGCTTCCCAATTTCTGCTTGCAAAAACAGGTCTACAATGTTTTATCAGTCTTATTGCATGCAAGTTTCTGCACCTAACATGTTCTCTTTTAGTTTCTCTCTGTCTGTTCATGAGTCAATATGGTAGACTGTCAGGTATTTATCCTATGTTTGAACCATGTTGCAGATGATTGATCTTAGGCTTTTGTGTTGAATTAGCTTGTCTTGTCTTCAGGGAAATTCAATTCTTGCAAAGCTGTTTCACATGTTGCACCTTGGGGATCTGTTTCTTTTGATTTTAGGCCTTGAAGCAAAGAAATCCACATGAAATGTTATAATATTCTTTTTGTTGAATTATTGGCGGTGCAAAAAATTAAAATTGCTTATCTGATGCACCTATGGAATCTGTCTCTTTTGATTAACATTTTTGTGAAGAAGAGAAACTTGTATGAAATGTTATAGTTCTTTTGACGGTATGGGCTTTATTTTGAAATGCGTGGAGTACATAAATTCTATGTTAAACATTTTCATTATTCTATGTTGAATTAGCTGGTGTTGCTCTGCGAATTTTGGAAGTAATATTGTGCACAGGGGATCCTTTTGTTTTTGATTTTAGTCTCCATGTAAAATGCTTTAATCATTTCAAAACATTTCCCAAGTCAATTTGTTTTTCTCTTGCATATTTCAACAAATGACATCTCATTGATTGGTGCTAATTCTTGGGTTCTTCTTACAGGTTTGTTCCATATAGGCTTTGGCCAATTTTAAGAAGGATTGGGTGGTTCCTTGTGCATTTCCATGGCATTTGAATGCCAGAAAGCATGGAAGATATCTTCTGGCTTAGCTGATGATGCTTGGGATGAAGAGATAGTGTCCTGCCCGGAGCTCCCCAGTCCTCATTGCTTACGAGTAAATGAAGTAGAGAATCAAGCTAAGATTAGCAGCAATGTGGATACATCAACTTTTGCCTTAACATATATTGATCATAACAGCAATTGTTCATTTCTTGAACTTCCTCCTGTACTAATATCCGAGATCCTCAATCATCTCAATGCAAGAGAACTCGGTATTGTTTCCTGTGTATGTGTTCTTTTCCGGAGGATTTCTTCAGATAGCAATGGATGGAAGGAATTCTATTGTGAGAGATGGGGGCTTCCTGCACCTCAAAAACCTTCTGAAACATGTGCCTTATCACCAGTAAAGTCTTGGAGAGAGCTCTACCTTGAGAGAGAAGCTCGTAGCAAGGCTTTTCTAGGCCGATTCAAAATAGATGTTTTCCATGGCCATACCGAACCCATTCGGTCTGTTTGTCTTCTGGCATTTGCAAATCTCATCTTTACTGCAGGATATGATACAGTGATCAGAATGTGGAACATGGAGGAAGGTTTTCTGATTGAACAGTCACGACCACTTCGTAGCACAATACGAGCCATAGCAGCGGATACGGAGATGTTGGTGGTGGGTGGAACCGAGGCTTTTGTAAGAGGTTGGCGAGCAATTCCTGAGCTCCCTCATTTATTTGACATTTCGGGAATTACAGGTCAGAGCACTGAATTTTGCCTTCGTGGACATATTGGACCCATCACATGCCTGGGTCTTGACTCAACCAGAATTTATAGTGGCTCTTGGGATATGAGCATTCGTGTCTGGGATCGAGCTTCTTTGAAGCGTCTGAAAATTCTTAAGCATGGAGATTGGGTGTGGTCACTGGTTGTGAGAGGCCCTCACCTTATGAGCAGTGCGGGCAGTGACATTTACACATGGGATATCGAAACAGGACACCAGCTGAGGGTGAGGCTGAATGTCCATGTTGGCAATGCATACTCTCTGGAATGCAGTCGTTCTGGCCACTTGCTGTTTACTGGAGGCGAGGATGGAGCTATTCATATGTTTGAGGACCGATCTCCCCGTCGTCACATGAGTCATTCTGGTGATGATGTTATAGTCAATGATAAACCGGTTGCTTCATGGGTTCCACATTCCTGCCCGGTTTATTCACTTGCATTTGAGGATCCATGGCTCGTTTCTGCATCTGGGGATGGCAAGCTTGCCATGATGGATGTCAGGAAGCTGCTGAAGTCGACTAGTAATGTCAAGTCTGAGAAAGTTGTTAATCGTCATCAGTGGAAGAATCCCACGATTGTAACAATGCAAAATGTGGAGCCACCGCAACGCTTGCTGCATGGTTTCTATCAAAATTTGTACTCTGTAGGCATTGGTTCTGAGAGAATTGTATGTGGAGGTGAGGAGGGAGTTCTGCGGATGTGGGACTTCACCCAGGCTTTGGAGATTGAACGCAGAGTTCAGGCCTCAAGGAACATCCGTTTGGAGAATAGGTCAAGGAGGAAAAAAGCAAATGCAGAAAATGATAGCAAAGCTAAGCAGGTAGATCCTTACTCCATTGTAGCCAAAAGCTGCGAGAGAAATGGCGGGGGAAACAGGATTTGGCAGAGGCGTGATGAGAGTGGCAAAGTACAGGCTTAGATAGATGTGAAAGCTACATGTGGGGCAATTTGCCCTTAGCCTAGGCTTAGGTTAAATGTGAAAGCTATTAGAGGGCACTTTGCCCTTAGCCTGGTGAAAGGGCGGGCTTCTAATTTTCATTTGAATATCCAGTCTAGTGTTACATTCAGGTTAGACATATTGTATATTTTCTAATTATCTACTCTGGCTGGAGATTATCAAAAAGCTCTTATAAAATATTGGTTTGTAGTAAGGAGACCATCAGATTTAAGCTATCAGTTCCTTTTAATGGAGGAAGATTTGCTTACAAAATATTCATGGAACTTCTAAAGATTACTTGCTTGACTGAGTGGTTTCCAATGATTTGTACACAAAATATAGTCTTGGCTTCTTTAAATAGCCTATTACTGTGTGGTTGTAAATCTAGTTGGATTCATACCTTACTGGAATCACAATGGGCTATTTTGGCGCCCAAATTGCAGTGTCTTGCAGAGCTTTGAATGCCTATGTATTGTCGTGAACATAAATAGGTAAAGATTCAAGAAACATGGTGGGTAAATATAACAATTAGGTCAATTTGCATTGCTATTCTATGGTTTTCTTCTCTATATGGCTGGGTTTACATAAGAATTTGAAGTATGGCATGCCGCTAAGACAACTAATCATGCGGTGATAAACTCTAGTCTGTTGGGACTGGCACAGACTGGTCTCTCAAACTGATGCACAACTGGCTGAGTAGGCCAGGGTATGATCCTGCACTATCCCCTCATGCAGTGTTCGAAATCTTTAGATTCTCTCAAAATCTTTTTGCCTTGGGCACAGATCCTGTATTCAATCTCCATCCTGTACAAATAATCGCTTGTCTAGGCCATGGTGTGCTGGGTCTGAAGATAAAGGAGCATATCGGTAAAATCTGCTTGGGATGGCCTAATTGGGCTAAGATGTCTATTGAGCTTATTGAAGAGATGAGCTCATTTGTCCTTTTGATTTCAACACTATTGTGAAGTTGGGTTTGAGGTTTGAACCATCATCTTTTATGAATTAGATTAGAATGTTTGTATGTTCTGTCTTGAAGGTAGGAAGTATACAACGTTCTAATCTCTTATGCGCTCTGCTAGGCAATTACTATGATATGCTACACAACATAAAGGCTCTGTATCAAAATTGGTGGCTTAAACACTGATATTGGTTGACTGATAGTTTGAAATCTGATATATCAAAATTGGTGGCTTAAACACTGATATTGGTTGACTTACAGTTTGAAATCTGATATTTCTACTCCAGATAATTCTTATTATTTAGAATCATTTTAACCAGGGAAAAATGGATATCTATTACTTTATTTATTTATTTTCGTAATTTTTTGACATAAGTGATCAGGTCAATTTTTTCCATTTTTAGTCTATGTATGTGACACATCTCTTCCACCAACTCAATTTAAATATCTGCTTTTAGATCTTATTTTTTTGTTTTAGTTTCTGTATGGTTTCCAAACTATCATATATAATTTTGTCGTTCTGTCTGCTGTCTAGGTGCTATATAACTGTCTAGCTGTTATATACCGCTGTGAAATTAAGTTTTTACTTCTTCCATTATCATTTCCCATAACAATCTGGTTTCTTTTACATGCCTGATTGCAAGGCGATTTATTCCAACAATAAAATTACTAAGCCAAACTGCTAAACTCAGCCTCCAAACCAGGCTTTCTTGCAGGAAGCTTCCTTATTGTAACCTTATTATTGTGCTTTGTTATTTTGATGTTCATACACTGACATTATCTTCGTTTTGAGCTGTGACTCTTTTCCTATGAAAAATCATGGAAAGGCAGTTTCTGCTACATCCATTTCTCTTGTAAATATTATTTCTATTAATTCTTTTCTTTTTCCGAGAAAAAGGTCGTAATATCTTTATTTCGAGGTGTGAAATGTGATCGAAGACGTGCAACCAAAAATGCACTGCTAGCACTGCTCATATCTTCCTAATCAATCTTAAGTTCAAATAATGTTAGGACTAATACCTCAAATCAAATTTTGGGTTGGCTGAGGGGTCCACTGTTAGCATTGTTCATATCTTCCTAATCAATCTTACCTTCAAACAAGGTTAGGACTAATACCTCAAATCAACGTTTACAACAAATTCTGAAAATTATGGGGTGGCTGGGGGTTGACAGTGTTGACAACCTCAAGGGGCATTGTGAACTGACCCAAGCCTGTGTTTGGGGGAGACATCTAACAATCAGGCATGAGCTTTTGCTCTTTATCAAGAACTCAAACTTCTATAAGCAAGACAAGTTAAGAATTTTGTTGTCATCGATAATTCTTTAACCATCATTTGGGAAATGAAAAACCTAGCATCATCCACGCCATCAAGTCATGATTGATTGATCGAATCCAAAGGTAATTTGATTATATAAAATACTATCATATCCTCTGCAACCTTAATACTTGAGCCAACTCAATTGCAAATAAGGGTGTGCAACCGTAATACTCAAGCCCACTCAATTGCAAATAAGGGTGTGCAACCTTAATACTCAGTCCCACTCAATTGCAAATAAGGGTGTGTTTGAATCAAGCTTTGTTGAGAAAAACGAATATCGACCCTCTTCCATGAATATTCACATTAATAAACATAGGAAGGGCATGCAATTTGAATTCCAACACTTTACAAAACAGTTTATTAACTATCTCATCAATTAACTCGGTAAAGATTTATGTTTTGAAGAAAATCTTTCTGGGCCAAGAAATAAACTATGTGATGAAGATGTCAACTTAGAACTCTAAAAGATAGGGCGAAACTTATGTGCCCGACAGACTCCCTTGGGGAGCGCGAGATGGGAGATCCAACGGTTCTCCTTTCACATGTGCGCTCCTCAAGGGAGAATCTGTTGGGTGAATAAGTTTCGCCAAATGTTAGTATATATTATAATAATAACAATGAAGGTAACACACCTATACCTTTAAGTGACAACTCTTCGTTTTTGTAATTTCTCCATTGTGTACACCGTTCTGATGAATAAGACTACTCCGATACCTCAACAATGCTTCACTTGAGATCAACCAGCCTAGATCCAAATCATAGGCTCTATCAAGCATTGAGAGGGATCAAATCTCCTAGGTATATCATTTTTACTTCTTATATTTCTAGTTTTTATGTACGCTATATTTACTTTTACTTCTTTATTTTATGTTAGGAATAATATTATGTTTATACTTTTCATATTCACTATAATATTGTTTTAACTTCTTTATTTTATGTCGGCTATAATTTTACTTTTACTATCGGCAATAGCAGACTATAATATTTTTTTAACTTCTTATCCACTATAATATTTTTGTAACTTCTTATGTTTCTATATTAATGGCTGACATAATATTTATTATTTTTTACCTTGTATTATTCTTTTTTGTTTATGGTCGACAATATGGACAAACATGGACAAATGTTACAAGATCTCCCTCATATTGGGTTGTAGAGCGCCTCTTGGCGCAATAAATTTTAACAGTGGCATGTGTCCTCGACGCACAGTGTATTATTAAATAAAAAATGGGCGGCGTCTAATAAATATTTTATCACAGCCATCTTTGAAAGTTACTTTATGGGTATTGCCTTTATGGTGTTTTTTTTAAAATAATTGGCGGCTCGATTCCACAACGATGACTTCACTTTTAAACTCTTCACACACAACTTCGGTGCAATATAAGTGCTAAGCAAAATGTCCCCAACCCGTTGGAATCTGGCAGAGCAATTCTTGCTGAAATCGCAATTTGGAGAGCTCAAATTGCAATTTCAGAGATTTGGGTAGTTTTAAAATCATGCATTTAATTTGGAACAAGCAATTACGATTGTTGAAATTGCAAAATTGCGAAAATAACAATTTCCAGGAATAATTTTGACTAGTTTTTATCAAAAATTTGCCGCAAAAGTGGGGTGCTTTAGTTGTCTTTTATCCTAATCACACAACTTCACTTTAAAAAATTATGGCGGCTTCTTGGTTCACACGGTGACTTGGCCCCTATTCAATATCATCGATGGCTTGAACATGTGGTGATAGACCTCTTTCCAGCGCTTCATCTGATTGGTATTACCTTTGATCTCGACCTTGCCGCCCAATTCCTCAGTGACTTATGGTGGTTAGTGGCAACTTCCCTTTCTAAGGGCAGCTAGTGGTGGCTTCTTCATGAACCCAATAGATTCAGATTCTTTGCAATTTTTGTCCACTATCGTTCTTGCCTTCATATCTTTTGTCCAATGTGTGAGAGTAGTACCTTGTGTCTTCTCTGATCATATTAGTTTCTAGATGCTTTCATCCACTTCCTTACTTTTCTTCAGCATGGCTTTGATACCATGTTTTTACATGTGTAGGCATGACTATACATTAAAATGATAAAGAATTAATTCATTCATTAGCTGATGCAATGTTTTTTACATAGAAGGGGATAGGAGGTGTATGCTATGCAACTTTAAAATACCTAACTTTTAACCATTACATATAATGGCTAGATTAGCTGCCTCATTATCACATCACTCTATTGGTGAGCATTTATTATTCGTCTTAGTCATAATAAATTTAAGTTCTAATAAGACCATTATCATAAACAAAAGGAAGATTTAGACTACACAATTATGTATCTATTGGGGAAGGTTGTGTTAACACCATCCTTTATCTCATTGATATCATTGCTTGACCATAATTTCTTGTTTCGATAATGCATTTGCTATGTCATTCAATGCATAGAAAATGTGGCTGTAGTAGCAAGAGACAAACCTTGAGATTTATGTTTCCACTGGTGCAATGAGGTGATCTAGTCTAGTATTGAGATTCCTAATCTAACTTGTTACCTATCCCACAACTACTTTAGAGTCTCCAAAGATTTGGAGATCTATTTTGTTTTTGTGTACAATGATACCCACCAAGATAGGGCTTTGAATTTCGGATATCCACATCATCTTTTTCAGGATCTTGCATGCAATTAGGGTTTGCATGCAAATTCTAGGGTTTGCATGCACTTTGCATGCATCCCAGTCACCAGCTCCAACACCTTAGCCACCTTATTTTAGCACCCGGGAGCTTCTTACATCAGAGTTTCAGCCCTCCTAGTCTGGAAGGCGCCCACTTCTCACCTACTGCCAGAGAAGGACGCACTTCTTCACCTACCACTGCAGTTCCACTTCAGTTACACTCAGTTAGCTCCGATTCTCCCTGATTTGAGGCTAGTTTCACTCCCGACTGACTGTTTCACTTCGTTGGACCTCCAGATTGACTAGATGACTTGTTCTGACTTCAGTTAGCCTCCGATGCGCCCTCCACTGAGCCCACTTCCCTATATTAGTGCTACACACTTCAATTACACATGTTACACTCAGTTAGACTCAGATTGACACCTGGATAACTGGTTCTTGTGCATTGATGACCACCATTGATTGATGATGAGGACTCCTAGTTGGAGTCAAGCTACTCCATTCAGTGATTCGAATGACCTCCTTCGGCAATTCGAATTGCTCAGTCATTGTTACTGTATTCTATTGTAATTATTCACCCTCACTGGGATATTGAGCACTGATGCATGTTTTGCACAGTTTTACACCATATTTTCTATGTTCATCTGTTGTGATTGATTTACTTGTTCATTAGATCTGCTGTGACTAATTTTACATGGTATTAGAGCCCTTGCAGGGACAAGATCTCTTTTCTACAGGTGTTTCTACAAGAAGATTTGAGTGAATTGCTCAAAAATTACAAAAGTTTTGGCATGAAAGATCTCAAGGGCATTCGCTCCTGTGCATGCAAAGCTTGAAAATACTTCCAATACCACTCCAGAAGCTTGAGTTTCCACATAAATCCTGGATCTGATACATTGGACCCATTCAACATTGTTTGATCTCCAATCCCAGGTGTGATACAACTCTAAAAGGGTGGATTGTTCAACCTCATTGTTCTTGGTTTTATTGTGATTTGCAGGTTATTGTCTCCATCAATTGCATTCGCTACTCTGCCCTTGCAAGCTTCTCTACATCAGTGTGCACTCGCTCCTAGCAATGGAATACTCTTCTTCAAAGCCTATCCTCACCCCATTCAATTATTTTGATTGGAAAGATGATATGGAGATCATATTACGTTCAAAAGGTTACTACCGAGTCACTCTTGGTCTTGAATTGGAGCCAAACACCTTGTCAGATAGAACCAAACACTACAACAAGCTTGATGAAGCTTATGGTCTTCTTTGTCTCTCCATCTCCAAAGATCTTCAATTCCATCTCAGCGGATTGAAGACTCCAAAAGCTATATGGGAGCAACTTGAAACACTATTTGGCAAGCAGGACGAGCTTAGGGATTTTCAATTAGAGAATGAATTGATTGCCCTTAGTCCTGAGAATTTCGAGACCATTAATGAATTCTTCACAAAATTCAAGAACTTGAACATACAGTTGAAGAACAATGGAGTTATCAAAGAGGATAAGTAATTGATCCTCTCCATTCTTAGCAAGCTTGGTAAAGATTATTCGGTATTTGTCTCTACTTTCAATTCCGGTCGGCTAACTACCATGAATTGGAAGATGCCTACCTTGAATGCCTTCATTGAGTCCGTCACAAAAGAACATGATAAGTTGATTCAAATGGGGTCCATAAGCTCCAAAGATTCAGCCCTATATGTTCAAGGACCCAAGATCTCGAATGGTAAGGAAAGCAAAAGAAGGAGAAGCCCAAATTCGAACCTCACAAGCAAAGAGAGAAAGGCAAACAGACAGATGCACCACCCAGTTCGAAGTTCAAGCAAAAGGGAAAAGAAGGTAACCAAAAATCTAAATGTACTTATTGCAACCGTGGCTTTCATCCTGAAAGTTCATGTATGAAGAAGACTATAGATCAAATGGCCCTCCTTTTGGAAAAGAACAACATAACTCTTCCTGACGGTGCAAGGAAGAAGGATATGAATGATGATCATGAAAGAGGACAAGCACTCATGGCAACTGTTTCGAAGTCCACTACCCTCTTGATAGATTCGGGTGCATCGAATCATATGGCTGCAAATATTGATTCTTTTTCTTCATTCGATCCAAACAGCTCCATCCCCATCCATTTGGGAGATGACTCAAATTTTTTTTCAAAGGGCAAAGGTACGATTCATGTAGATCATGGAAGCTTTCAGAATGTTATCTATGTGCCTTCCTTGGCTTCAAATCTTCTTTCTATGTGTCAAATGACACACACTGGTGAACCGAAGCAAGTTACATTCAGCCCTAATACAGTTGAAATTTCTGATATCAAAAGTGGAAGACTTGTTGTAGTCGGAAAGGCAAATCACACTGCAAAATGCTATGAGTTTTCACACTTTATTCCGCTTGCAAAGCCCACTGCTCTTCGCACACATGGTAATGAGGTTAGTAGGCTTTGGCATGAAAGATTTGGACATCTTAATTATAAGTATTTGCTGCTGCTATCAAACAATTCCATGGTAGATGGTTTTCCACAACTTCGTTCCTCGAAGGGAATATGCACTGGTTGCATTATTGGGAAGCACCCCGAGCACAGATTCGACCGCGGCAAAGCGAGCAGAGCTTCTACAGTTTTGGGGTTGATACATTCTGATATCAGTGGTCCGCTGCCCCATACGTCATTAAATGGTTCAAGGTATGTTTTGACATTTATTGATGATTTTTCCCGCTTTACATGGGTATTTTTTTTCTCAAAAACAAGTCAGAAGTGCTTGGAAAATTCAAGGATTTTAAGGCTTCTGTTGAGACCCGCCACCGAGAGAAAGATCAAAGCTCTTAGATCTGATAATGGTGGAGAATATATCAAGGCCGAGTTGCTGCAACTTTGTGCCCAAAGCGGAATTCAGATCCAACATACAGTTCCCTACACACCCCAGCAGAACGGTGTAGCGGAAAGGAAAAATCGGTCACTGAAAGAGATGGCTACATGCATGATTGAATCAAAAGGTTTGGCTGCAAATATTTGGGCTGAAGCAATCAATGTTGCTGCATACATATAGAACCGTGTTCCACATTCAGCCGTGAAAGGTATGACTCCTTTCGAAGCATTCTTTGGTCACAAACCGGATGTGTCAAATTTGAGAGTTTTTGGCTCTACTGCATGGGCTAGAATTTCTTCCAAGAAGAGACGAGCTTTGGATCCACAAAGTATTGAGTGCATACTGATAGGATATGGGGAAGAATCAAAAGCATATAAACTCATGGATATCAGATCTAAAAAGATATTCATAGAACGCAGTGTGCAATTTGAAGAACTGCTTCAAGAATTGCAACTAGTCGAGGAAGAGACTGCCGTTTCATCGCCTTCACCAGAAGAAGATCCGTGCAACGATAATGAAGGTATGAGTTTTGATATTTCTGATATTTTAGCAGCACATGATGATCATGACATATCAGGTTCGGAATCCGACCATTATGATCCTCCTTAGTTACCAAAGTGGGCCCAAAACACTCTTCAATTTGCTGGTTCGAACCTTGGAAATCCTGTTGATCCGAGACGAACAAGAGCAGACTTTCAAAGAGCAGGTATGGCTCTTTCTATTGCTGATCCATTACTTCCTGAGATTTGTTATTTGATGGCTGGTTCAGATCCCACATCATACTATTCTGCCCATCGAGATCCGAGATGGCAAAGTGCCATGGATGAAGAGTACAATTCTCTTCAAAAGAAGAATACATGGGAGCTAGTTTCTCTTCCACCTGGAAGAAAATTAGTGAAGTGTAAATGGGTCTACCGCATGAAAGTTGCTGCTGATGGCTTTATCAGCAAATACAAAGCAAGGTTGATGGCAAAAGGTTTCTCCCAAGTCCAAGGAGTGGACTACACTGAGACCTTTGCACCGGTTGCAAAGATGGATTCCATCCGCCTTGTTTTGGCTATTTCCGCATCCAAGCACTGGGAAGTGCACCACATGGATGTGAAGAGTGTATTTCTACATGGAGACCTTGCTGAAGAGGTATATATGCAGCAGCCAGAGGGCTACACATCAGATCCATCATTAGTTTGCAGATTGAAGAAATCTTTGTATGGGTTAAAACAGGCCCCAAGAGCTTGGTACGCAAAGATGGACTCCTTCCTTCTTTCTCAGAATTTCCAAAGATGCAAATCTGATCCGAATGTGTATCTTCAACGAGTTAAAGGTAATTTGTTGGTTATTGTACTTTATGTTGATGATCTTCTCATTACTGGTAGCACTCTTACTTCAATAAACAAGCTAAAAACTGCCTTAAATCTAGCTTTTGACATGAGCGATTTGGGCTTGCTGAGTCACTTTTTGGGCTTGGAGATAGCTCAAAATTTTGATGGGATCACTATATCTCAGGAAAAATATGCTTCCGACCTGTTATTGAAGTTTAATATGGCTGAATGTAAGGCAGCCCCATTCCCATTCCTCTCAGGAATCAGTCTTGAGGAGGGAGATTCTACACCACTTGCAGATTGCAGTATGTATCGACAGTTGATTGGTTCACTACTTTATTTGACACACTCAAGGCCTAATATTTCATATGCCGTGAGTGCCGTGTCAAGGTATATGTAGCAGCCCCATGAGCTTCATTGGCGAGCAACCAAGCGGATCTTGCAGTATGTGCAAGGTATGAGACATTTTGGCATACATTATGCTGCAGATTCTGAGCTTGATTTCATTGGTTTTACTGATTCAGATTGGGCAGGTGATAGCATTGATCGGAAGTCCACTTCCGGCTATGTTTTCATGATTGGTCATGGTGCTATTTGCTGGTCCAGCAAAAAGTAGGCAGCCATTGCACTTTCTTCAGCAGAGGCAGAGTATCGAGGGGCAGTCAATGCCTGCATTTAGGCAGTTTGGTTTTGGTGGCACTACTTCGACTGTCCTATTTTGTGACACTCAAAGTGCTATCAAGATCTCCACAGATCCAGTTCAGCGGCAGAGGACCAAACACATTGAGATTCATATGCATTACATTCGACAGTTGGTGCATGATCACACCATCATTCTGCAATATTGCCCTACTGATGAGCAAATTGCAGACATCTTCACCAAGAGCTTCACTGAGAAGAAGTTCTCTTACTTCCGTTCACTGTTGGGGGTGAGTTCCATCATGGTGGATACAGATTGATCCATTATTATGCTTTAGCTTGAGGGGGGGCTTTCTTCCCACTGGGTTTTCCCTCTTTCCTCACTTAGTTTATTTTCAGTATTAGTTTGGATTATTATTGTATTGGGCTGACCTTTGGTCTTAGTTACTAGGGCCCCACATTATTTTTTGCACATCATAGTCTAGCTTAAGGGGGGGTGTTCGGATATCCACATCATCTTTTTTAGGATCTTGCATGCAATTAGGGTTTGCATGCACTTTGCATGCATCCCAGTCACCAGGTTGATGCCTCCAGCACCTTAGCCACCTTATTTTAGCACCCGAGAGCTTCTTACATCAGAGTTTCATCCCTCCTAGTCTTGAAGGCACCCACTTCTCACCTACTGCCAGAGAAGGGCGCACTTCTTCACCTACAACTGCAGTTCCACTTCAGTTACACTCAGTTAGCTCCGATTCTCCCTGATTTGAGGCTAGTTTCACTCTCGATTGACTGTTTCACTCCGTTGGACCTCCAGATTGACTAGATGACTTGTTCTGACTTCAGTTAGCCTCCCATGCGCCCTACACTGAGCCCACTTCCCTATATTAGTGCTACACACTTCAGTTACACATGTTACACTCAGTTAGACTCAGATTGACACTTGGATGACTAGTTCTTGTGCATTGGTGACCACCACTGATTGATGATGAGGACTCCTAGTTGGAGTCAAGCTACTCCATTCAGTGATTCGAATGACCTCCTTAGGCAATTCGAATTGCTCAGTCATTGTTACTGTATTCTATTGTAATTATTCACCCTCACTGGGATATTGAGCACTGATGCATGTTTTGCACAGTTTTACACCATATTTCCTATGTTCATCTGTTGTGATTGATTTACTTGTTCATTAGATCTGCTGTGACTAATTTTACAGTGTCTTCTCTGATCATATTAGTTTCTAGATGCTTTCATCCACTTCCTTACTTTTCTTCAGCATGGATTTGATACCATGTTTTTACATGTGTAGGCATGACTATACATTAAAATGATAAAGAATTAATTCATTCATTAGCTGATGCAATGTTTTTTACATAGTAGGGGATAGGAGGTGTATGCTATGCAACTTTAAAATACCTAACTTTTAACCATTACATATAATGGCTAGATTAGCTGCCCCATTATCACATCACTCTATTGGTGAGCATTTATTATTCGTCTTAGTCATAATAAATTTAAGTTCTAATAAGACCATTATCATAAACAAAAGGAAGATTTAGACTACACAATTATGTATCTATTGGGGAAGGTTGTGTTAACACCATCCTTTATCTCATTGATATCATTGCTTGACCATAATTTCTTGTTTCGATAATGCATTTGCTATGTCATTCAATGCATAGAAAATGTGGCTGTAGTAGGAGGAGACAAACCTTGAGATTTATGTTTCCACTGGTGCAATGAGGTGATCTAGTCTAGTATTGAGATTCCTAATCTAACTTGTTACCTATCCCACAACTACTTTAGAGTCTCCAAAGATTTGGAGATCTATTGTGTTTTTGTGTACAATGATACCCACCAAGATAGGGCTTTGAATTTTGCTATATTGCTACCATTTCCAACCCTGTAGGTGAAGGTAAAGTGATGATCCCTAGTCAAGTACATGACACCTCCCTTTTCCACATAAGTTGGAATTCCCTATGGAAGCTCTATAAAAAACTCCATTGTAATGTTTTGTCAATTGCCAAGTGCCCAACTTTCCCGCCTTGCTTCACAATGTCCCTATGGCCATTGTACACACATTGAATCTTATGGGAAATTTGCAAGGGACAAGTGTATTGGGCTTGGAATATCTTACAATTCCTAGCTAGCACAATGCCTAACAAACTGTTTGAGGTGGGGCTTTATGTTCAACGATCATGCTATTTTCCAACCAGGGTTTGAGAGCTTCTTGAGTTGAGTCTCCTTCCCTCACACTCATCCTCACCTAGTGAGTTTTTTTGTTGTATCCCATAGCTAGAGTAGTGATATCCTTCTAGTAGAGGATATATTGTATTTGAATTACTCTTGAACAAAGGACACATGTTAGGACTTTGCCATGTGCATTTCATTAGCACATTCCATGTGAGGACTTTGTTGTACATGTCCATCCACATAAAAACTTTGGTCTTTAAGGGTGCTTTGATATGCCAAACTTTGGACCACCACCACTTTATCTCAATCCCATGACCTTAAAAAAAACGTGGTAATGTACCCCAAATGCACTATGTAGCTTTCACCAATAAGGGTTTTAGATCAAACTAGTCTATCTTATTGAAAGCAAAATTTAATAAAGTATTGAATCCTTCAATGTTGGTTACACTTCAATGCCTACTCTCTCATTGATGCTATCTCATCAACATATTTCCATCCTTCCCTCCATTACGTGGAAACACTTGGGCACTTCTAGAGTGAATGTAAAGATTTTGTTATGCCTTGTGATATTAAACAAACCAACAAGCATCTTGTACCCATCACCATAATGATTCCAGGGGCCAAAATTGATGGGAATATTGAACTCATTCCTTATTATAAATGCAAGCTAGTTGGCCACTAGTGGAAATGAGAGGACCAAGGATTCATGGCCATGTTTATTTTTCCATTCATTTCTTTAGATTTGGCTAGAGGATGGTAATTTATTTTGAAGACATGTATTTGAAAGCATCTGTTCCTCCGCAACTAGCCTTAGATACCTTATGCCCATCCTCCTCTTCTCATTGAGGATCCAATACTCCATAATTGCAAATAATGACTGATTTCATGATGTATTTTTATGATGACCTATTTGTAAACTATTTGGATGACACTTATTTTTGGACACATGGATATAATTCATGTTCTTTTTGGATATTATTTCATGTTATGTTTATCAATTTTATGCTGAGGGTATAACATAAATTTTGGAAAAATAAGAGATAAGTGGGAGTATAAGGTGATGTATCAACCATGGAACCTCTCCTTCTTGTTTCACCTCGAATTTTATGTTTTGTTAGTATCCTTAGTAATTTCTTATTATAAAGTGTTTTTCCATTATTAATGTTCTTATATCTAAAGGCATTAAGACATTATTAATGTTCTTATATCTAAAGGCATTAAGAAAGACGAGAGAGGTATGCCAAGAGTCAAAAGCTAGTTTTGACTCATTGTTTTAATTTCCCTTCAGTGTTTTTCTCCAAGACCTAACAACTCTATTAATAGTAGGATGTTTTCTAATGGCATACATGGATGTGAGGGTTTAAACCTTTCGAGTTTCAAGCATAAATTTCTTTTTACATAAACTTCTTTTGTATATAGTTAGTTGTTTTGGTTTCCACTTAACACAAACTTGCAAACAACTTGTCATATCCAATGCAACTTTTAGAGCAAGTTTATCAATTCATTTAAAATCAAGAGTCACTATTCCTAGTTTTGTTTTGTGTGCAATCCCTGTCTATTTTTGTCAGGTCCCTGAAAACATTTGGCCAAGTTTTGGACAATTTTGGTCCATTTTTTTGTAAGAGTTTGAAAAATTCTTGTTAGGTCATAAAATGTACTCTGTGAAACATATCATAATATAAAGATATGATTCTAGTCATATCTGTTTTGTTCTTAGTTATGCTTTATTTTTTTATAAAATTAATATTATTTTTCTTTATGCCGAAGATAATATTACTTAAAAGGAAAATATTTTGCTGCTTCTCATTTTGTTTCTATTTTTTACACTTTTGCGGTTTAATAGTTTGGTACATTTCTTTTATCATTCTTTTGATAATGTAGATTAGCTAATTCTTTTAAGCAATATTTCATTTTTCTTTAGTTTCCTTTTCATTTTGATGATCAACATAAAAATACATTAATTTTTTTTTTATTATAAAACCCTAAAGATATATATAACAAAATATACATTTAGAAGGATGGTATGTGCAATAACACTTTTTTTTTCCCAGAAAAAAAAAAGCGTAATTTTATTTCATCTTTCGAGTACAAAATTACATAGATTATCTTCACTCTCGAAGAGTGTTTTTGCTATTTAAAGCACAAATTCAGTATCATCTCTGAAAACAATATCATAACAAACCAAAATCTACAGTTGCAAGCTCACTAATGTGAGCTCCATAACCCAACAAAATAAAAAAACACCTTGTTACAGATCATCCATGAAAAGCTAAGAACCAAAAGTCATCCATGAAAAGCTAAAAACCAAAAGGCCAGCTCATAAAGAGCCACAGTAATAAGAAGAGTAAAAGATAAAAACTGACAAAAACCGAATACCAAACAATATGCCCCGGACACATGAAGAAGGAGCAAAGCCACCGACTTCAGAATGCCACAGTCAACCGCAATCGAGTGAAGAAAAACGCCCCTGGCACCGAATACAGCACCATAGGCCCACGCCGTCGAACCGCCCCCGCTAGCACCCTGTGAGAGAGCCCATGCTCTGCATCCCCTGCCGCCGTCTAAGCCATAGATCGGCGCCGTCGCCTGCCGGCATTGGAGAACTTGGACATGGATGCGCAAACGACCCCCTCATCCACCATGGGCACGATCCCCTCAGCCGCCATATGGACGCGAGCCCCTCAGCCGCCGTCGATGATGGGCCAAAAGACGCTCCTCCCTGAAGCAGATCCCCGCAGCACAGTGAGCCGCCGCCGCCGCCATTGGGAAGAAGGTTAAGGCCACTGCCTAATGGGTCGCCGTGCGAAAGCGCCGCCCCTACACCAAGCACCAAGAGAAACCGTCACCGTTGGGAGAGGGCGACCATGGAAGAAAACCATGACCGCCGAGATCAATTCGGGAGCCGACTACCAAAATCCTAGTTGCAGAGCTCTCGAAACCCTTTCCAGTTACATCGACTCATCTACAAAAAGTCTATGTGCAATAACACTTGATTAAAGGACCTCCCTCGTTTCACCATATATGCATACCTTCAATTAAGCAGTTAATCGCAAGCTGCTTCAAACCATCACAACTTGCAGCGGTGGCCTTTTTCAATGAGAAGAATACGATCTTTTCCAAAACTCCACGATTTTTATGTACGAAAGCCATTGCAGCAACAATATAAGAGTGATATCATAGCACAGCTCCACATGTTTCACCCTTCTCATGTTGCTACGGTTCTTGTATAAACTGCCGGGATTTTGTGACGTCGCACTACATATTTTGACCGGAATATTCAACACTGATTTGGAGAATTTTG
This sequence comes from Larix kaempferi, assembly GCA_027924585.1. NCBI lineage: Eukaryota > Viridiplantae > Streptophyta > Pinopsida > Pinales > Pinaceae > Larix > Larix kaempferi. The sequence goes on along the minus strand of BSBM01000133.1, from coordinate 1,561,997 downwards.
ATATGGGCATTGGTTGTTATGGCCCATGCACCAATAGAAGAGGAGACCGTGAACTTGCGAGGAGGAGGCAAAATGTATTCATCTTTTATGCAACAATATACTTTTCAATTTTGATTGCGTCCATGAAGAAGTGATCTAAAATGATTACACCAAAACAAATAATGGGTACCGTCAAGAGGACCGATCTGGAGAAGACTAAGGAATTCGAAAGCAAGCCCAAGCATCCGAAACAAGAATTGAAGCAAATGACTGCAATTTTGCTGTAGACAGGCGGTGATAAACTAACCTGAGCCAGCCTTTGTGAATTATTATAATGCACAACATCCTGCACAAAGGCCCGAACCTGTGAATCTGGATCCTTACAAGTGATCAATGAGGAATTCACAAGAAAAAACCATCGCAGCCAATTTGCATCACTGTGGCGGCATCTATCGGGGTCGTCATGTTGCTCTTTTCTATTAAATCCATGCCTGCGAATTCCATGATATGGGCTTGGTTGTCACAAATTTCAATGCAGAGACATGTATCCCATTCTGCACGCTTCACAATGCACCAGGCTTCAAAATCAACGATCTCATCTCTTGTAGAAGCTACACACCAGGGGAGGATATCTCACGCGACAGTCTTCACATCGGTGGAAAGCATCTCTTCAAATGGAGGTCGCAGCCATCACCAACATCACACATATTAGGGTTTGAGTGTCTTCACAAAGAAATACGCAGCAGTCTTCACAGGTCCTTCGACACACAACTCTAAAAGAAGGCGCAATAGTCTCAACGCTTCAAGAGTCTCGCAGTCTATTGTGCTCTCTACGATGGGAATGACACGAAAAGATCCACGTTATCGTAGCATTCTACAGACTAGTAACTCTTCTCCACAAGCTTTGTATAAGCTCCCCAAGCTACACCATTCACACCAACGCAGCCAAGAGATAGGGAGAGCAATCTACAATGTTTAAGCACCAATAATCTTCAACAAAAAATTCAGGAATATAATGAATAGTGATGGAGATGCAGAAGTCGCATCTCTTCAATCTTGAAGGAGAACACGCTCCCACAATGATACGATACACTGCTTCTCCATTAGACTTCAGAGATTCACATCTCAACGCCACCGACAACCTTCAGTAGTTCACACCATTTCACATGTGTTACAAAGAATCTCCACTTAATTAGGGTTCTTCCACAATGCATTTCATAATGCCTTCAAGCAATTCTTCAACATGTTTCAACACCAACAACAGTAGACATCCCACGCAGACGTAGATACCACCAAATATATCTCCCTCTGTGGTCACCAGATCGAGCTCTCATGCAGAAGGTCGCAACTCCACTGCATTACTCTATACAACACCAAGCCTTAACACATTCAACATAGTCTCTTCACTCTTCATGATCACTAGGATAACAAGCACACAGGTCGTGGGAGGTTGTAGTTCTTCCACGCAAAGATGTTCTCATACATATGGAAGAAGGTCACGTGAATGGAAGAAAAATGCTATGGTAGGTATGTAAACACACGTTGGAGGAGAGATATCAGTTACATCGCAGTGCGAAATGTATCGACATAGATTAGGGTTTCAGGAGAAGATGAGGGAACGGTTGATTTTTAACAGAGTGTTAATTTTTGGCAAATAACGGGACTGAAGAGGGAGCAGAGCTAAGATAAAATGTTTGCTCAGATAATTACATAAATGGCAGACTGTCAAGCAGGAAAATGCAGATAGTTATGACAATCGAGCAAGCAGAAGGAATAACAGACACTTTGAGGTCATGGTGTAAATAAGGCGCATTGAGCAGGTGTACTCATGATAATTTAATTAATGTGGTAAAAAATGGCAGGGACAGAGAATAAATGTCTATTGCAGACTGCTAGGAGTGGCAAGCAGGTTGGGAGGAGCGCAAAATTCAAATCACAGGACTGAGGCTCATAAAAGTCTGATACCACTGTAAGGTGTCCAAACGGGCACATGGACAATTAATTCACGAAGACATACGGAATAGTTCTCAAAACACACGATCTTTTCATTAATTAATGTATATATATATTAATTAATGTATATATATATAATGAGAAGTGATCCTTAGATTTCGAAATCCAAGTGATTTTTTGAACTTCTGGATAACTTTTGGTCTACTTTCAATAACCATTAATCTTTTTTACATGTGAGTAGTGCTCACGAATCCTAACACCAAGAATTAAGCTCCAACAATAATGGTAGAAGATACTAAGATTTACAAACACTTGGGTGATCATTCTCACCTCCCCTTGATTTAGTCTCACGAAGTGGTTTGAAATGTTGTTTGCATGAGAACCATGATCCGTCCATGCTGAGAAGAGTCCACAAACGTCCTTTAAATGAGATACATTATTTGTGTATGCCACAGAAGGAGATATGCTATTCACTTGGCCTTATAATTAGCACGTATTTTACACATTTTTATTTTGCATCATGAAAAATAAAAGCAAACATGTGTACGAATTTGACATTGATTTAATGTTTTTTATTTTATAAATCAAGTATTGCTTATTTTAAATTTTGTTAGTTCTTTGCCATTTGTTTTTCAGTATTAGTTAGGGAAATGTTTGGAATTTTTTATAAGATATTTCTTATTCACATGATTTTTAGTCACACATGTCCACAATGCACATATTTGTACTTATAAATTCATCACAAAATATTTAGTCCTAATTAAAGATTTCCTTGCTGATAAATTTTGTCGGTCAAGACAACATTCTAACACTTATATTTTTTTGTACATAAACTCTTACAATATTTCTACATCTCTTAGTGATATTTTATATTCTTTAATGAAGTTTATTTTTAACATAAACAATTAAGATATCCGTGAGATGTAGAACAGTTGGTGGTGGGGTATGGTTAAGACACCCCCTAAGCGGAAAGGTCGCCGGTTCTAATCCCATGGATACCAAAAAATCTAACCATGTTAAGGGTTGGTGCGGTCCAGGCCGGGTGCAATCCCTGGGTGATTTTGACAGCTTAGATGCCTCTCATTCGTGGTAACTTAGCGAAAGGCAAACTTGCTAGTCAAGGGGGTTCCACCACTTTACCAACAAAAAAAAACATAAACAATTAAGATTTTTATTAAAAAGAGAGCTCAATTGAGTGCATGATTACAAAGACAAGCCTCTTGGTAGATAAAAATTATGGGCTTCTTAAACTAAAGCCAACTTCCTTAACTAGCCTAGACCAATTGAGATTACAATCTTTTTCCTTGCTGGACCTTTCTGCATATTTATGACTAGCAAAATCCTTACAAATTAATTACACATAAGAATGCAGAAACAATCCATTCCTCCTGATAGTAACTTCCTTTAAGCAGAAATTCTAATGTTGCATGCTTCCTTGTTGAGGCATGGACATTTGGTTATTTTCTTCCTTGATCTCTACTTGACCGCCCCCTTTTGATAGGTGGGCATGGATGATATCCCTTTTTAAGAGATTCAACAAATGATACTATCTCGGATTTCTTAGATAACAAGGGTGGTGGAATTATAGGAATCGCTGATGGCTTAGTCGGCACTGCCTCCTTTGCCACATCTAATTTCTCCTCATCCTTTTCTTGTTCCTCTTCCTCCGAGTCTTTTGGATCTTCCGATGTGTCTTCTTCAGTCTCTTGTTCTTCCTCAGTTTCCTCCTTTTCATTGTCCTCTGTTGTTTCTTTCTCTTTTGAATGCCTCTCTCTTGAATTCCCAAGAGGGGGGTTTTTGATGAGGCTTCTAGGGGTGTCTCAATGTTTTCTTCCACATCTTCATTTTGAAAGGACCCAAGAGCCTCAAAGCTATTAGCTATACATTTTGATGGGATACCTGCCTCTTTTTCACTTTCTTAATACCTTCGGTTTCATTTGGAAAAGATGGTAAACTCTTCCTCTTTGGATGATGATTGAATTTTTGCAGAGCTTCTCTTATGTCTGGAGACTACCTAAAATCATATTTTGTTGGGGGAAGGGGGTTTTTCTTGTTGATATTGGGTAGGTTGTTGTTCTTTTTTTCTTTGGATAATTTCGAGCAAAGTGTCCATAGGAATGACAAAAAAATTATAATTGAATGGGATCTGTTCATAGACTAATGCTTGGAGGTGGCTCCACTCGTCTAACTTGATCTCGATTGCTTTTGGAATACCATGTTCAAGATATACGTATACACATATGTGGGCATATGAATAAATACCTCCCTTTGGATCTGCACTGGCAATGAAACGACCTAGCTTGATGCCAATAGAAGCTATGGATTCTTTGTCCTAGAAAATCATCGAAAGGTGGGAGAGTCTTATCCAGATTGGAACACACTTTATTTCTGCTTATGGGTTGAATGAAATCTAAGTTCGAGAGGGGCATGAACATCCCTTTGGGCCCCATGAAGTACGAGCTTGAACAGAATATCACATCTCGATCTTCTCTAGATGAGAACAGAAAAAAGGAAGAAACCTTGGCCTACAACCATAGAAGTTTTCTGTGTTTAAGGAGAGCTGCCCGCATTTTTCTACTCACAAGTCAATCGCGTTTGGGCAGACCAGAGGCCTATAAATATCCCTATCGGCGCTCGTTTTGCTAAAACCAGTGCTGATCTACGAGCTTTTGGGGGGACAATGTTCACTTGAGGGATTTCATCCAGTTTTTTAATGAATCTTTGAGACTAGGCAATGTTTTTGGAGGGTGGGAGAGTAGCTAGGAGGTATTTGAAGGCCTCGATATAATTCCATAGATCCAACTCCATTGGACTATACAAATTCACAAGATACGTCTCTCCCACATCCTCATGATCCGAGGCAAAACCTAAATCGAGTAATGGCAGCCTGCACCTTCAACCGAATGATGGAAAATGCGGCTTGCTACCTCTATCTTCGATTGCTCAAGTTGATCTGGACCTCCGCTAACATTTAGATCTCGTCTTGAAAATTGAGCGACGATTGGAAACTTTGGGTGGCGGCTAGGGTTGAACCGTAGCCTTACTACGAGGCATTGCCTGCTCCCGCTCCATCCTCCCTTCTTCTCATCAATGGAGATTATTTTTTCAAGACAACCTTTTTTTCTCATGTTCTTCTAAAACTTTGTTTTATGTTTGTTAGAATCACAAATACCTACTGGTGCAATCACGCTTAAGGAGAAATCTTATTGTAGCAAAACATCTCTTTTGAACACATCTATAGAGAACATAATTCGCTGGCTGACAGGTTATCAAAACAGGCTCTGGAGGGTTCTGAAGGACATCTCATTTGGGAAGAATGGTTTGAAAATGCCATTGCGGAGTGTGGAGATACCTACTTTTTTGATTAAATTTAGGAACTCTTTTTCTCTTTTTTTGAAGAGGCTTGTAGCCTAACATGTTCTACAAATCTCGTTTGGAAGATTGTTTTGTTTCAGACTGTTTTAGTGAGACATTGTGATCATAAAGTCATATGATGGGCATTGTATTATCTGATTCATTTTTGAGATTTTGATTGATTCAGTTCATGAATCTAGACGATCATTGTACTATTTGATTCACCTTGAATAATAATAGTAGTTTAAAAAAAACCTAAAAAAGTTTATAATTTTTGGTTGTCCCTCAAATTTTCTCTTGGGATATTTTTCAATGATATCAAAGTATAGATGAATTCAAAATTTTCTCATTAAATTTTGAAGAGTGACTTCAGAAAATAAAATATCATGATTATTATCTTTGCCAACATCTATGCCAATATCATTATTATCATCTTTTCCAACATCCTTACTATGGAAAAAATAGATCATAATTTTGGTGGTTAATTTTCAAAGTGATTTTTATTCTAAATAATTAATGTTAGCTAAAAAAATAGCCACAATGTTCAATTCATTATATAATAACATAATATCTACATAACACAATTCATTAATGTTGGCTAAAAAATTGCCACAATGTTCAATTCATTATATAATAACATAATATCTACATAACACAATTCATTAATGTTGGCTAAAAAATTGCCACAATGTTCAATTCATTATATAATAACATAATATCTACATAACACAATTCATTGATTCATAAACATTATGAACTTCATAACATAACATTCATCATAAAAGATATTGAGGGAAAGAAATACATCCCAATCCATGACACCATAACTTCTAATGGGAAAATGCATAAGAGGGAAACACCCACTCTTAATAATAATATACCTTATATGAATTCAATTCTTTTATTCGGATCCAAACTCTTTACATTCATTGTCCCTTTCAATAGTATAAACAATATATTACCACACTTATTCTACAATCTTCACACACACATTAGCTTGTTTGGGTTAATCTAATGATCAAGCAATCCCCTTTTTGTGTTTGTCTTGTCTGGAAAAAAAGTCATTTTGGTCTCAGTTTTAGGATTTTACCCCCAACATTATTCGACCCTGAAATAGTAGGTAATCTCCTTGCTACTCTTAGACTTCGTCTTAGACTGTATTGATCTTGGTTCTATTCATGTCTTTGCTAATTAGGTTGGGTGTCTTATGATTCATGTTCTTCTTTTCATGTCATCATGCATCTGTATTATGTGTCCCATGTCCTATGGGTGATTCCATGAATATGGGTAACTCTTTTTGGCCAAATATGACGGTGAAAAACAAAATTTTTACCCATGTATTAAATTGAAGCCGTTGAAACTCATACTTGCCACATGAATTTTGACATGCGGCTGAAAAACGAAATGTAGATAATTATGTTCGCTTTCCAATGATATTTTTTTTGAAATATACCAATGCCATATATCGTGTCGAATTTTCATTTAATGAAACGTGTGTACTTAAAAATTTGAAGAGCAATTAACAAGTAGTTTGTGTGTGTGCACAATAAATTAATGTTAAAGTAATAATTTTAAAAATTGAAATATGTGAACATGATCTAGACAGAGTGCACTGGGGCTTACATATTTTTCTTTTAATTTTTCTCGAAAAATTATATTTATTATTATTTTTCGAAACTCACTAATGAATATTTAAGTCGCATTTTGCACACATGTGTGTGCGTGCACGAAATCTTTTGATTTTTTACATAATTTGCAAAACTAAAAATACCCTTTTAAAGAGGACGTGTTTATCTGGGGCTTGTGTATTTTTTCAAATTTTTTGGATGTGTATTTTGAATGTTGTGGATTTATCTTTGAGCTCAATCAAAGTTGTCGGCATGGTTTTTTAGGGCAAGTTTTAGTAGAAATTTAAAAACAACAGACATATGAAGATAAAAATTCGTAAATTTTATATATCTAGATAGAGAATTCGTTGACGAATCCAATAATATCAAGTCCACTCATTAATGAGCATTTAATGACATGGTTTAACTCTATGGAAGGCAGACAAAAATTCTATTCTGCAGTGAAAAGGGCTCTCAGCATGTTTTTTAAGCCCTCGATCAAGTTGAATACCTTGATCGAGGGTTTAACAAGACCTCGATCGAGGTATTTTAAAACCCTCAATCGAGAGCCAAAAATGAGCCTTTTTATGTTTTTCAAAAGCTAGATCGAGGTTTTGCGAGCTTTTCAAAAGCTCGATCGAGGTTTTGCGAGCTTTTCAAAGGTTCGATCGAGGGTTTTAAAACACTCGATCGAGGTATTTTAAAACCCTCGATTGAGGTATTTTAAAACCCTCGATTGAGCTTTTAAAACCTTGATCGAGGGTTCGAAAAACAATTTTTTTAGCTTCCATCCGCCAAAAATGGTGAACCACCTTCGTGGAATCACCCCTATTCACCAGATGCTTATGATGTTGCTACCTAATTTTTCCAATTCTATTTTACCTGTACGTGTCTTTAGTTTTTCTTTGATCTGCTTGGTTGAAGGTTTGACTTCCAAATTGCTTGCATACTTGGAAAAAATTATCTAGATCTTTTATTTTACCAAATGGACTTTGAGCTTGGCCTCTTGAATGGTTAATCAATCTGTTTGGTATCTTATGTATGATCTTATCACCCCAATATGTGGTATTAATATCAAAATTGTTCGTCTTCCTCAAATGACACTTCTACTATGAAAATTGCTTCTATTAGATATGATTAATTTGGTAGATGGTCAAATCCCCTCCTTTTCCTAAATAATTTTATCTCATTCTCTCTTGTGATTTTTCCACCTGCTAGATTTCCTTGCATTTGCATACCTTCATTTGTTGTAATTATTTTTCCAGGGTGACAATTATGTGATTTTTTGCCTCTATTTTTAGTCTACCTACTTTGAAAGCTTCTTTCTTATAGTTTTATGAGTTGGGTTTTGATACCTATTTACAATGAGTATGCATATTGCTTCATATAGTTAAACACAATCAAACATCAAGCAATGACACACAAAACATCAACACAATCCACACAAATTATCCTTGAAACACCTCTACTGAGGAAACCAACAAACCAATGAGCTTTACCACTCATTTATTAATCAACACTCTTAACCAACATTTACAACCGTGATTTACTAGACAAAAAATCACACTTCATATCATCATGCTATTTGCATAACCATTACATCTTATTTATAGATGCAATACATACACTAGCTCATGGTACCTGAGTTACAACCCACTGCTCATTAATGGAAACCAATAACATCCTAACCAATTTCAGTTATTCTATTATAATCGACTTGATTTGGTCAACCTTAGTCGATCTCCCGTTGAGATTCCAATCGTTCTAATGTTCCATCGAATTCCCATTGACTAATCGTTGTCTTTGACCAAACAACAACTCCGATCAGCCAATCGACCAAACTTCCACCATTTGTTGAATTCAGACTCCAATCGATTATCGAATTAGACCATCGATTTCATGGAAATAATATAACATTCCCAACATTCTCCCACTTGATGTTTTCTTTGCATAAACAAGAGATTCAGAACTTCAATTGAATTAAGTAGGGTTGACAAGCCTAATGATTTCTTACACCAAGAAAAATTCTCGGTACCCACTGACTTGGTCAATGAGTCTGCAAAATTCTTCACAATGTCTACCTTTTCTAGCAACACCTTCTAGTTCTCCACCATTTATCTCACAAAATGGTACTGTACATCAATGTGCTTTGTATTTGAATGATATGTTGGGTTCTTTGCCAAGAAGATTACATTTGACTATCATAATCCACCCTAACATCATGTTGACCAAACCCATCCTCTAAACATAGTCTCTGCAACCAAACAACCTCCTTACATGCACGAGTAGTTGTCGTGTATTCGAACTCAGTAGTCAACAATGCAACAATCTATTGTCCCCTACTCATCCAATTGACTACTCCATTGAATAACTTGAAAACATATCCATTGGTCAACCGTCTGCGATCGAGATCTCTAGCGTGGTCATAGTCGAAAAAACCATGTACATTTATTTCCTTATTTTTCTTAGGTTTCGCTTGATAGTGTTAAATTTACAACATCATGATTCATTCTCCAAGTCAATCTTGTGTGTCAATATTGAGCCTCGTGTGTCGAGGTAGTGCCTTATAGGAGCCTGAGTTGGACTCATGAAACTTGGAGAAGAATCTTGAGTTGAAATCAAGAATGAATAAGCCTCATGTGTTGAGGTAAGTGCTTTGTATGTCAAAGTGATGATGTTGTACAATATTGCTTGTCAAGGCTAAGGTCTTGAGACTCAAGACAGATCCTCATGTGTTGAGGTGGTGCTTCATGTGTTGAGGTAATGCTTTGCATGTTGAAGCAAGAATGTTTTGTGACGTACTACTAACCATGGTTGAGCTATTAAGTATCCTCTAAAGACTGGCCACCTCTAGAGTGAATTACTTTAGCATATTACCACTTGGAACAATAGTAGAACAAGATGATCACATCATTGGAAAAATATCCTTAGTATATTTGATATGATAATTAATTAAGTTAGCACATGTGGACCATGCAGATAAGACAAGATGTGATAAGGTAAGAGAGAATTCGATTTCTCACTTAAGTAATGATAAAGACTTTAGTTAAATAAGAAACAACTCAAATTGTTAAACTTCAGTGATGTTAACAATGAAAACTTCAGTCAATTAAAGTAGAACTTGAATTGTTCACTTCAATGATGGTAAGAAGAAAGACTCCAGTTAAAAGAGTTAACTAAGTGATAACAAATAAGATCTAGTTAACTAATTGTTTTCATGACGACATTTGAGTTGCGACACTTGAGTTACGACACTTGTATAACGACACTTAAGTTAGCCTCCTAACTAAGTGGTCTAGCATCCATTTAAAGGGCGAGCTCATCCTGAAGTCAATACACAGAGTTAAATATTTTGCATGAGAAGTATGGTGCATTTTTCCATGCAGGATTGATGTATCTAATGTTGGAGCGAATTCTCTTCAAGGCAATTTGTGCATGTGATGAAGATCATCGAATTAGTTGAGTGATGATATTACTTCCAAGTTCTCTTCTTTGTCTATCTCTCTTGCTCTATAATTGTACCACGGGTTCTTGATGCAATTTTCTCATTGTGAGGAAAATCATTCTATGCTATCTATCAATATACTAAGTAATATTTTGCTGGTGTTTTCTCCCTCAAGATATAGAGGGTTTTCCCATGGTAAATTTGTGTGTCGAATGTGAATGCTTATGCTTATGCTTATTTATTGATTTCAAGTACTACTATAATTCAAAATCAAAGACAAAATATTAACATGGTATCATGGCTCAGGGCATGAAAGAGCTAAGTTTAGCAGTCAAGATTGAGCCTACATAGATCCCGAGTGAGCATAGTACTTGAAGAATAATGGCTTCAATCTCAGTAAGATCGAAAGACCGACTTGAATGAAATTCGAACTTCAATACTTGGAAGGCCAGGATTTTGAATATCTTGGAAGAGCATGATCTAGATGGATATGTATTCAGTGTTGTTGAAGAGCCTACCACTAATGCAAGATGCACTAATTTCAAGAAGAATCAATCCAAAGCAAAGAGAATCATTTATGATTTGGTGAAAGACAATTTGATGCTAGTGATTACTCCATCGAATATCGCAAAAGAATGCTTCGACGCTTTGACCAATATTCATGAGAAGAAGGCACCTAGTCAAAAGAGAGCATTGAAGAACAAGCTTCATAATCTGAATATGGAGAAGGACAAAGCTATTGCTTCTTTCTTCACAAATATCTCTCAAGTAAGATCTCAACTCATGAGTATTGGTGTAACCGTTGATGATGATGATCTCATCCAGATTGCTGTCGATGGCCTTTCATCTTCATGGGAGACATTCTTGGCTGCAGTAAATGGTTGAGAAGTGCGACCAAACTTGGAAATATTGTGGCATGATCTCCTAAGAGGAAATTTGCTTCCTCCAAAGATGAAAAATTTGCTCCCTCCAAAGATGAAAAATTTGCTCTTGCGACATGGATGGAGAGAGGAAAGAAATCCATTTCTCATAATAAGTTTCCTCATCGGAAGGAAAATGATTACAACAAGAACTTTGATAAATCTAAAGTTAAATGTTTCAATTGCATTAAGAAGGGTAGATTTCATGCTTCTGCTGCTACTGAAGATGAACATTAACAAGAAAGAATTCTTCCAATGATCAGGAGGCAAGGAAGGATTGCTATCTTGTCTCAGCCCTATCTGGATCCATTAGCACTAGTGCTAAGAAATGGCTGGTGGATAGTGGCGCATCCAAACACATGACTGGATATAGGAGTGATATCACCGATTTGAAGGAAAATAAGTTCTCCTGTCAGATGGATCTTGGAGATAATACCACCTATTCGATTCAAGGAGTTGGATCCAATTCTTTTCAATTGGATTCAGGATATGTACTGCATGTTGATGAAGTTCTGTTTGTTCCCGGATTGAAGAAGAACCTCCTCTCCATTTCAATTGTAGAAGACAAAGGATTCAGATTAATATTTATGGACAACAAAGCGCTCTTGTGGTGTAAGAATTTAGACTTGAATTCTATATATGTAATTGGAGTTAGAGAGGGAGGTCTCTACAAAGTTCCTGAAAATATCATTCAAGCCATGATCCATGAAATAGTCTGTCCTTGTGAACTATGGTATAGGAGGCTTGTTCATCTTCATTTCAAATCGTTACCTAGTTTTTAGAAGATGGTAAAAGGTATGCCTATATTTCAATCTGAGCATGATAGTGTTTGTAGAGGTTGTGTTCTTGGAAAGAACATCAAGAAGATTTTTCCAAGCGGTACCAAAAGATCTAAAGGGATCCTGGACTTGATTCATTCCGATATATGTGGTCCTATGTCAACACCATCCTTGAGTGGTTATTTGTACTATGTGATTTTCATGATGACTTCTCTCGCAAGTCTTGGATCTATTTCCTGAAGGAAAGAGTAAAAATTTCAAAAAATTTCAAGAGTTTAAAGGAGAATCGGACTGGAAATCACATTCATGCTTTGAGATCTGATAATGGAGGAGAGTTCAAGTATCATGAATTTAATGACTTTTGTTGAGATACAGGAATAAGAAGATAGTTGACTGTACCTCATAATCCCTAGCAGAATGGGGTTGCTAAAATAAAGAAAAAAACAATCAGTGAGGCTGCAAAAGCTATAATGTGTGATCAGGATCTTCCCACTTCTTTATGGGCATAAGCCTATTGCACTGTTGTTTATATACAAAACATAAGTCCTTATGCTATCATGGGATAAAAGACTCATGAATAAGTTTTGACTAGTGAAAAATCATATGTTGGACACTTGAAGTTTTTCGATTGTCCTGTCTGCATTCATGTACCAAAAGAGAAGAGGACAAAGATGGATCCATCCAGAAAGAAAGGAACATTTGTTGGATATAGTGAATCCTCCAAAGCTTATATAATCTATGTTCTAGGACAAAGGAACATTTAAGTCAACATAGATGTAACATTTCATGAAGAGGTTGCCTTCAAGCACTCCAAAGAACTTCAGTGTGATTAAGCTATGGAGTATCATGAGACTCCCATGATGGAGGATCCAACTTCTAATTCTTCCCCTTTAGATGTTGAGAGGGAGACACCAGAAGAGTTCGTAGATTCGCATGATCCCGAAGAGATATTAGAACTAATAGAAAGATCTCTTGCTGAACCTCCTGCTAAGAGGAGATTTGCATAGTGTCGAGACTGCATTTTGCAGGAGGCAGAAAAGCATGGAGCAACACCAGGCTCATTCAGCGAGAAAAAGAGACCTGAAATATTTTCAAGATATGTAGCTCAGATGAGTCACATCAGTGATTTAGAACCCTCCACCTATGAGGAAGCTGCTAAGAAGCAGGTATTGAAAGATTCCATGATGGAAGAATACAAATGCATCATGCAAAATGATGTGTGGGAAGTGGTTCCTAAACCAGAAGGGAAGTCTGTAGTAAATTTAGAGTGGCTTTATAAAATAAAACATGCAGCTGATGCCATGAAGTATTGAAAAATATAAATAAATATTTGTAGCTCGTGGTTTCTCGCAGAAAGAGGGGATAAACTATGATGATACATTTGCTCCTGTGGCCAGGTACACCACTATTCACGCCATAATTTCCCTTGCTTCAATTCTAGGGTGGAAAATTCACCAAATGGATTTGAAGACTGCCTTTCTCAATGGTGAAGTTGAGGAAGAAGTATACATACAAAAACCTGAGGGTTTTGTAGTTCATGGGAAGGAGTCCCATGTATGCAAACTTAAGAAATCCTTGTATGGGATTAAGCAGGCCTCAAGGGCTTGGTATTCAAGGATTGAAATCTATCTTCAGATCTTGGGATTCTCCAAAATAGAAGTTGATCCCAACCTGTACTTCAAGGTTGTGAAGAACCAACCATTGATATTGGTTCTCTATGTTGATGACTTGTTCCTTACTGGAGAGGAACAACACAAAGCTCGGTGCAAGAGGTAGCTCACTTCTGAGTTCGAAATGAAAGACTTGGGTCTTATGCACTACTTTCTTGACCTGGAAGTTTGGAAAATGAAAGATGAGATCTCTCTTTCACAAGGAAACTACACAGTTGATGTGTTGCGCAAGTTTGGTATGATGGATTGTAAATCCATGTCTACACCCATTGTTTCTAATCTGAAGAAACTACATGAGTTAGATTCCAGATTAGATCTAGTGGATCATACCATGTACATATATCTCATTGGTTCCTTGATGTATTTGATACATAATAGATCAGACATATGTTATGTAGTGATTATCTTGAGTTAGTTCATGTCTGAGCCAAGACATATACATTAGGTTGCTGCCAAGCATGTGCTTATATACCTTCGAGTTACTATTGCTTATGGACTCATATATGCTTCCAATGGAGGAGCGATGCTACTTGGTTATGCTGACTCTGACTAGGGTGTTAGTATTGTGGATCGAAAGAATACATCTAGATTTTTTTTTAGCTTGGGATCAACTATGATCTCTTCGTCCAGCAAGAAGCAGGGCTCCGTATCCCAGAGTACTACAGATGCATAGTACATTGTAGCTAGTACCGCATGCTGAGAATCCTTGTGGCTTAGGAATCTACTTGTTGGGTTGTTCGGTGAGAAGCTTGAGACTACTGTCATTAGCTCTGACAATCAGAGCTGCATCAAGCTCTGAGAAAACCTTGTGTTTCATGACAGATCGAAACACATTGAGATGACGTACCACTACATCATAGACATGGTCCAGAGAGGTGCCACAAGACTTCAGTACATTGCTACTAATGAACAAATAGCAGATATGTTGACTAATCCTATGTCCATGACGAAGTATAGGTACTTCCAAGACAAGCTTGGTATGGAAGAGAATGCCTCCCTCGTTGAGAGGGAGTGTTAAAGTTACAACATCATGAGTCATTCTCCAAGTCAATCTTGTGTGTCAAGATTGAGCCTCATGTGTCAAGGTACTTCCTTATAGGATCCTGAGTTGGACTCAGGAAACTTGGAGAAGAATCTTGAGTTGGACTCAAGAATGAATAATCCTCATGTGTTGAGGTAAATGCTTTATATGTAAAAGTGATGATGTTGTACATTCTTCCTTGTCAAGGCTAAGGTATTTTGTGTCAAAACATATCCTCATGTGTTGAGGTAATTCTTTGCATGTCGAAGCATGAATGGTGTGTGATGCACTACTAACAATTGTTAAGCTATTAAGTCTCCTCTAGAGACTGGCCACCTCTAGAGTGAATTACTTTAGCATATGACCACTTGGAACGATAGTAGAACGAGATGATCACATCATTGGAAACATATCCTTAATATATTTGATATGATAATTAATTAAGCTAGCACATGTGGACCATGCAGATAAGATTTTATAAGATAAGAGATAATTCGATTTGTTCACTTCAATAATGATAAAGACTTCAGTTAAATAAGAAAGAACTCGAATTGTTAAACTTCAGTGATGTTAACAAAGAAGACTTCAATCAATTAAAGGAGAACTCAAATTGTTCACTTCAGTGATGGTAACAAGAAAGACTTCAGTTAAAAGAGTTAACTAAGTGATACCAAAGAAGATCTAGTTAACTAAGTGTTTGCATGACGACACTTGCATGGCGACAATTTAGTTATCCAACTAACTAAGTGGTCTAGCATCCAGTTAAAGGGTGAGCTCATCTTGAAGTCGATACACAAAGTTAAAGATTTTGCATGAGAAGTATGGCACACTTTTCCATGCAGGATTGAGTATCCAATGTTGGAGTGAATTCTCTTCAAGGCAATTTGTGCATGTGATGAAGATCAACGAATTGGTTGAGTGGTGATATTACTTATGAGTTGTCTTCTTTATCTATCTCTCTTGCTCTGTAATTATACCAGGGGTGCTTGATGTAATCTACTCATTGTGAGGAAAATCATTCTCTGCAATCTATCAATATACTAAGGAAGATTTTGCTGGGGTTTTCTCCCGCAAGTTATAGAGGGTTTCCCCAGGGTAAATTTGTGTGTCTAATGTGAATGCTTATGCTTATGATTGTTCATTGATTTCAAGTATTACTGTAATTCTCAATTAAAGATAAAAAAATTAATAGATAGCAGTTTGCATAATCTGTCATGCCAAGAAGGTATCCAAATACTCTCTTGACTGCAGTCTAGTGCTCTTTTCTAGGTGTAGACATGTACCTATTCAATATTCCCATTGCATCGAAAATATCTGGTTGAGTACAAACCATAGCACATATTGCACTACCTACAACACTAACACATAAAACATGTGACATATTCTCTATTTCTTCCTATGTCTTAAGACATTGTTCAATAGATAATTTAATTCTCACAGATATAGGGACTTTGATGGGTTTGCACTTCTGCATGTTGAAGTGTTTTAGAATTGTCTCAACATATTTACTCTGATATAACTAGATCCTTTTACCTACTCGATCTCTCTTTATTTCCATTATAAGAATGATTTTTGTTGCACCGAGATCCTTCATGTTGAACTTGGAGGACAATTGCACTTTTACCTCCTTAATCAGATCCATGTTATTTCCGACCAAAAACATGTTGTCAACATACAAAAGTACATATACGGAGTGATCACCGAATTTATTTCCACACACAGTTATCAACCTGACTCTCTCACAAACCCCAACTACTGGTTTTACATATCAAAATTTTGATACCGCATCCCTGGTGATTGTTTTAGACCGTAGAGAGACTTATTGAGCTTGCAGACCAACTCCTTTTCTCCTTCCACTATAAAACCTTTAGGTTGTTTCATATAAATTTCTTCTTCAAGGTCACCATGAAGAAATTTTGTCTTTACATCCATCTGTTCTACCTCGATATCAAATGTTGCAAATAAATACATTAGTACCCTAATGGAAGTTAACTAAGCAACATGAGAGAAAATCTCACCAAAGTTGACTCCCTCAACTTGGGAATATCCTTCCGCTACCACTTGAGCCTTGTACTTATTGACTTGTCCTGTTGCGTTCAACGTTTTCTTGAACACCCACTTACTATAGATGGGTTTCCTTTTATTTGATAAAGCAACCAGATCCCATGGCCATTTTCCAAAGTTTACCCTCTGTTGAGTCAATTGCTTCCTTTACTGAACTAGGATAATATTCTATGACAAATAATGAAAAATCATAGCAAAATTCATGTGGACTATACCTTTTCGGTTGTTTCCTTGCTCAACCAAACTTCCTGGCAACCAAAGTCTGTTGTTCCACCTCTTCGTCGGATTTAGTCGACTCGCCTAAATATAGTTTTTATCGTCCATTTCAAACTCTTGTTTTTGTGGTTCCTTTTCTCCTCTAACTTCTTCATCCCTCGAAGTACCTCCAACTTCCCTGAATGATCCGCACATGGATAGGAAGCACAAGGGGGACAACAGTTCGACTGAATGAGTCGGATCTGTTATGGCTGAAGCTTATGAAACAAAATGTGCAAAGCAGGATTACACTACACAGACAATATGTAGGAATGTGAACTGATTTCTATTACTGGATATAAGTTCATGACTTGATGTATATTACAATATTATACATGCTTATATAGAGATTGCTGAGATGCTTGGGTGCTTTCCCAATACATTCAGTTACAAGAGAAGTTAGAACGGTTCAGCAGTTCAACCATTACAGTCGACTGGAAGACAAAGAGACAGTATGTTGAAGTTCGACAGTCGCAAGTCGCAGGTCGATGCTGCATGTCAATGTCGCGAAACTGTGAGGTCACAGAACATGTCGAAGTCGGAACTTTTCAAAGTTGTGTCGACGTCGATGATTGGTCGAAGATGTGTTGAAGTTAGCATCCGACAATAATTCCAACTGCGATGCGATGTGGATCAGACCTCCTTCCTTAAGAAACAATGGTCCCCATTGTTTGCTCATGAAGGTGAGGAAAATTTTTGGTCAGTTCGTTAGCAGAGTACCACTTTTCTTGTGTTGGGATCTGTCCAGATTTAGCAACCTGAAACAAGGGAATTGTGTTAGTCCTTGTATGGCGTACTCGTCGTCCCACAATGGTGTCACAAGAAAGAGGCTCCTGAACATCTAGATTGATGTCGTCGAGTTCTGTTGTCGGTAAGTTGTTATGTTCCAACAATGGTGCATGGTAAGGTTGAAGTAGATCCACATTGAATACTAGATGCAGACCCATGCATGTAGGAATGTCAAGCTGGAAATTTTTTTCGCCAATCTGTTGAAGAATACTGTATAGACCATATCACAAAGGCTTGAGATTCTTGAATGGACCAGTGAAGCGCTCCTTCTTAATATGTAACTAGAACTTATCCCCAATTTGGATGATTGAGGGATACGATGCTTGTCATGTCAGACCTTAGCTTTCTCATTTTCTCGTTGCAACATTTCCTGTGCTTGCTTCTAGATGTCACAGATTTGATCTCGAAACTTTGAAGCTTTATCAACTTCTCGCTCACTGTAGTCAGTGTCGGAGTTTGGATGTGTCGAGGAGCTGATCAAGTTGATAGGCGCTGAGGGTTGAAATCCGTAACAAATATCAAATGGACTCTTTCCTATAGAGCTGTGTTGAGCTCGATTGTAACTGTGTTGTATGTATGGAAGGATTTCATCCCATGTGCGTCGATGCTTGTGGTTGTACATGCGAAGCAGTTGTATGACCAAGCGATTCACAACTTCCGTCGATCCATCAGTCTGAGGATGGAAAGCTGTCGGCAATGAGAGTTGTGTGTCTAGCTGTTGCTAGAGAGTCTTTCAAAATATGCTGACGAATCTGACATCTCGGTCAGAAATGATGGTTGTGGGTAAACCAAAGTGTTTCCAAACATGTGTGAAGAAGAGCTGAGCAGTTTGTTGTGCTGTCATGGTCTTATTGCATGGTATGAGAATGGCCATCTTGGAAAATCTGTCGAATACTACTAAGATTGCATCGTACTGATGTTGGGTAGTAGGATATCCTGTCAAGTATTCCATAGAAATAGATTCCCATGGTTGACTAGGAACTGGCATAGGTGTGTACAATCCATGTCGTCGATTAGGCGGTTTAGAAATGGCACAAACCACGCATGATCGAATGTACTTGTTGACGTCAGTTTTAAGTGTAGGCCAAAATAAATACTTATGTAGAATAGCAAGTGTCTTTGCTACTCCAAAGTGTCCCGCAGTCTTGTTGTAGTACGTGTCCCAAATGAGCCGTTGTCGATGCTCACCGGTCGGTACACAAAGCTGTCCAAGCTTGTATAGCAAGGTGTCTTTCAAGAAATAGTCGGTGGTCGACGACTTGTCAGTCTGAAGCTGTCGGTAGATTGGAGAAAATTTGATGTATTCCTGATACAACTGAGACCAAGTAGTGGTTTCATATACCTGCATACTCATCATTGTACAGAGGAGAGTAATGGGCGGTCTGCTTAGACAATCGGCAGCGGCGTTATCTTTACCTTTCCGATACTTAATTACCAACTGGAATTATTGCAGGTAATTAATCCACTTAAACTGTCGAGTTGTTTGTAGTTTTGACTGGGTCAGAGTGAACTGTAGAGGCTTATGGTCAGTGAGGATGACCGTTTCCTTACCAAGGATGTAATGCCTCCATTGCTTGAGAGCTTGAACAATGGCGTACAGTTCTTTTTCGTACGTCGAATATATTCTAACTGTGTCATTAAAAGTTTCGGAATGAAAAGCGACTAGGTGACCAGACTCAGTGATCACTGCGCACAAGGCATAGTCCAATGCGTCCGTCTCAATCTCAAAGGGCTGATGCAAATCATGTAACACAAGTACTGGTGCAATGCAGAGCTTGTGCTTGAGCTGTTCAAAGGATTATTGTTGTGTGGATGTCCATTTGAAGACATTTTTTCCATTTCCCTTCATCAATTGATTCAAGGGCCAGGCTATGTGACTGAAGCCGAGTATGAATCATCGACAGAAATTCGCTAAACCAAGAAAACTTCTTAGTTCTTAAATGATTTGAGGAATGGACCAATCTTTGAGGATCTATACTTTGTCTGGATCGACGTGAATGCCTGTAGATTCAATTACATACCCCAAATATTTGATGTTGTTCATCGCAAAGGTGCACTTGTCCATGTTCAAGTAGAGTCGATGTTGCTAGAGAGTGTCGAGGAGTTGTCAAATTTGTCCGACATGTTCTTCCCATGATCGACTGAAAATCAATATGTCGTCGAGATAGACAATGACCCATAATCCGAAAGGCATAACTAGCCATTCAAACAATCCTTCCTTGGTCTTGAAAGCAGTTTTCCACACATCTGAAGGTTCGATTGGAATCTGATGATATCCCAAATTGAGGTCGAGCTTAGTAAATAATTTAGCACGTTTCAGACAGTGGATGAGCTCATCTATCCACGACAGAGGGTACCGATTCTTCATCGATATTTTGTTGAGTGCCCTGTAGTCAATGCACATGCGCCAAGTCCCGTCTTTCTTCAGAACGAGGACGACTGGACTTCCACAAGGGGAGGAGCTGGATCGGATATGACCTTTGTCGATCAAATCTTGGATTTGTAAGCGAATATCTTCATTTTTTGAGAATGGATCTTCTGTAACCATATGCGTTAGGAAAAGAAGAACCAAGAGCAAGTTCAAAGGAGTGTTTTACCTGGCATTGTCGAGGTACTCCGTCTGGATCTTGGAATAAAATTCGATACTCGTCGAGAACGTTGTCGATCAACTGCTTCTATCGGGAGCTACTTTGGCCAGTGAGTCGACTCGTTGCTACAGTCTTCCTAGAATGTTGCGGTTTGATCATGATTAACGTGAACTTCTGAGCATGATTGATGAGATTCTTTGTCTGTTTAGAAGATATCATTGAAACCGTTGGTGTAGGTCGTCACTCTAGTATGTTGTACCATCGATTTTGGATTCTGACAATCACCTTCTGCGGTCGTGACTGGTAACTTCCATGGCGATCCCATAGGTAAGGTTTCCCAAACAGGGCGTCGGCCACGGAGAGTGGTGCTACGTTGCAAAGTACTTCATATTCAAAAGGATTTATGAAGTAGGTGAGTTTACATTATCGGGTGATCCTTAGCTCTTGTCCATCCTTCATCCAATGGATGTTGTAAGCTTGAGGATGCGGAGTGGTGACAAGACCTAGTTTCTTCACAAGATCTTCAGAAATGAAGTTCTTCTGTCTCCCATTATCCACAATCAGATGTAATGGGTTGTGCTGGACCCATATCCGTGTATGGAACAAGTGCTCTCATTCCTCCTCGTCGACGATATTCAAGGCTGTTGGAGTGGTCGATTTTGATGTCAAAAGGGTCACTGCGTCTGGCTCTGATTATTCCACCATCTTGTCGAATGCATTGGATGTCGAGACTTTTGCCAAAAATGTCTTCCGAGCTTTGCATTCAGACGTATCTGTCTTTGGTGGAGTCGGCTAAGAATATTTCGACTTGTCGAAGTCGGTTGATGTCTTTTTGTCAGGTGGTCGTCCCGACGTCGGCTGTGTCGTGAAGCACGCTTTTCCTTTCTGCTTGGTTTCGAGTTTGCTGGCATAGTGGAATGCATCCGCAAGCGTAATGACAGTAAGAAATTCCATCTCTTGCTGAATATACTGGGACAATCTGTTGATGTACTTCAGAACAATCAATTTCTCTTCTTCTTGGACACCAAGTCTAGCCATGAGTCGATAGAACTCGTCGGTGTAACTTTGTACTAATTGGTATTTCCATTGTCTTAGTTGTTGCCACTTCTTATACTGTTGCTCGAGGTATTTAGGCGGGTAAAATTCCTTCCGGATGTGTTCAATGAATTTATCGCATGTGTCGATGGGGTCTGTGCTTTTCTCCATCTTTGTTAAGACGTTCTCCCATGAGCAGTGCACAGATGTTGACATATTTAAGGTTGCAATGGTGATCTTGTTAGCTTCTGAGAGTTGATTCACAGAGTAATATGAATTCAATTGTTGCACCCAATTGTCGACGGATTCCGCGTCAATCTTGCCTTCAAGATTTGATATGTCCAAATTCATTTTCACTTTGAAGGGGCTGATTTTATCAGAATGAGTTCTTGTCGAAAATCCTCCGTATGTCAAAGCAAATCGCATGAGAATTTCATTGAACTAGGTGAACATTTCAGTTCGTTGTCGAGTCAACGCTTGCTCAATAAGTTGTTCTGTCTCGTTGGCTACATGTCTATTGTCTGTTTCTTCTGCCATTTCTGGAGGTAGCATCTGCTTGGATTGCTGCGATTGCGAGCGTGTTTGAACAAGCATAAGTCGGTAACTTTGCTAGAAGTGTCTACGCAAACTTAAGCATGAACAAAGATGAGTGCTCTGATACCAATGATCCGCACGTGGCCAAGAAGCACGAGGGGGACAACAGTTCGACTGAATGAGTAAGCTCTGTTATGGCGGAAGCTTATGAAACATAAGTGCAAAGCAGGATTACACTACACAGACAGAACACAAATGTACACAGACAATATGCATGAATGCGAACTGATTTCTATTACTAGATATAAGTTCATGACTTGATGTATGTTACAATATTATACATGCTTATGTAGAGAGTGCTGAGATGCTTTGGTGCTTTCCCGTTACGTTCAGTTACAAGAGAAGTTAGAATGGTTCGGTAGTTCAACCGTTACAGTCGACTGGAAGACAGAGAGACAGTCTGTCGAAGTTCGACAGTCGCAAGTCGCAGGTCGACGCTACATGTCGATGTCACGAAACTATGAGGTCGCAGAACATGTCGAAGTCGTGGAGTTGTCGAAGTCAGAACTTGTCGAAGTTGTGTCGACGTTGATGACTAGTCGAAGATGTGTCGAAGTTAGCATCCGACAATAATGACAACTGCGATGC
This sequence comes from Larix kaempferi, assembly GCA_027924585.1. Lineage (NCBI taxonomy): Eukaryota > Viridiplantae > Streptophyta > Pinopsida > Pinales > Pinaceae > Larix > Larix kaempferi. The sequence goes on along the minus strand of BSBM01000133.1, from coordinate 1,539,356 downwards.
GACGTGGATCACTGAAGATTACATCTATACTATCAAATTCCTCTCTTGTGATCAGATTCCACAACTTATACCCTTTTACCTATCAAATTCCTCTCTTGTGATCATATTCCACAACTTATACCCTTTTACTCCATCCTTGTACTTGATGAAGATGCATTTCTCTGACTTCCTTTCAAGTTTTGATAGATTGAGGTTTAGGGTTTTTGAGAGAGAGAGAGAGAGATTAGGGGTTAGAGGTATAGAGAGAGAGAGAGATTGGAATTTAGGGGTTAAGGATTTAGAGAGGGAGAATGAGAGACAAAGAGAGAGTGGAGGTTAGGGGTTTAGAGAGAGAGAGAGAGAGAGAGAGAGAGAGACTGGGGATATTGGAGGTTACGAGTTTAGAGAGAGAGTGAAAGATTGGTGGTTTAGAGAGATATATTTTGGGGTTTAAGGGTTTAGAGAGAGATAGATATTGGTGGATAGGGGTTTAGAGAGAGAGAGGGATTGGGGGTTAGGGGTTTTGAGAGAGAGAGAGAGAGAGATTGGGTTTTAAGGGATTAGAGGGAGAGAGATGGAGGGAGATTGGTTTCTAGGGGTATAGAGATAGACAGAGAGAGATTGTAGCTTAGGAGTTTGGAGAGAGGGAGAGAGAGAGAGAGAGAGAGAGAGAGAGATTGGAGGTTAGGGGTTGAGAGTGAGAGAGAGGTTGGTGGTTAAGGTTTTTTTTTTTTTTTGAGAGAGAGATTGAAGATTAGGGGATCAGTTCAGAGAGGGAGATTGAGAGAGAGAGAAAGAGATTGGAGCTTAAGGGTTTAGAGAGAGAGAAAGAAAGAGACTGGTGGTTAGTGGTTTAGAGAGAGAGAGATTGGGGTTAGGGGTTTAGAGAGAGAGAGAGAGAGGTAAAGGGAGATAAATTGATGGTTATGGGTTTAGGTAGAATGAGAGAGATAGTGGGGGTTAAGGGTTTAGAGAGAGATATTGGGGATTAAGGGTCTAGAGAGAGAGAGAGAGAGATTTGGGGTCATGGGTTTAGAGAGAGAGAGAGAGAGGCTAGAGATTAGGGTTTTGGAGACATAGAGATATTGGTTGATAGGTGTATATAGAGAGAGAAAGTGATAGAGATTGGGGGTTAGGGGTTTAGAGAGAGAGAGAGAGATTAGGGGTTAGGAGCATTAAGAGAGATATTGGAATTTAAAGGGATTACAAAGAGATAAAAAGAGAGATATTGGGATTTATGGGTTTGCAGAGAGAGAGAGAGAGAGAGAGAGAGAGAGAGAGAGAGAAATAGGCTGATGGTTAGGGGATGAGAGAGAGAGAGAGAGAGAGAGAGAGAGAGAGAGAGAGAGAAATAAATAGGCTGATGGTTAGGGGATGAGAGAGAGAGAGAGAGAGAGAGAGAGAGAGAGAGAGAGATTGGAGGTTATGGGTTTAGTGAGATAGAGATTTGGGATTAGGCGTTTAGAGAGAGAGAGAGAGAGTGGGGTTTAGAGAGAGAGAAAGAGAATTAGAAGAATTCAGGGTTATAGATTTAGACAAAGAGAGGGAATGGAGGTAGAGGGATAGAAAGAGGGAGATTGGTGGTCCGGGGTTTAATGATAGAGAGAGGGATATTGGAGCTTAGTGGATTAGAGAGGGAGATAAAAATTGGTGGCTAGGTTTTTAGAGTGAGAGAGAGAGAGAGTAGAGGTTAGGGTTTTAGAGAGAGAGAAAGTGAGATATTGGTGGTTAGCAGTCTAAAGAGAGAGATATATATTGTGGGGTAGAGGTTTAGAGAGAGAGAGAGATTGGGTGTTAGGTGTACAGAGAGAGAGAGAGAGAGAGAGAGAGAGAGAGAGAGAGAGAGAGCATATGGGTTTAGAGAGAGAAATATTGGGGGTAAGGGGTTCAGAGAGAGAGACTGGTGGTAAGGGGTTCAAAGAGAGAGATATATTGGGGCTCAAGGGTTTATATAGAGAGAGAGATTGGGGATTATGGGTTTAGAGGGAAATAAATAGATCAAGCAGGTTTGAAAAGAGAGAGAAATTAGGGTTATTTGTTTATAGAGAGATGGAGAAAAATTGGAGGTTAGGGGTTTAGAGAGAGAGAGAGAGAGAGAGATTGGGGGTTAAGGGTTTAGAGGGAGAAATCATTACCCCTATAACCCTTAAAGGATATCAATTTTGAACACTAAAATATATAACCTTTAACCCCATAACCTTAACAACTCTTAACCTACAATCCTTATAAACCTAACCCATACCACCTTTAACCCATATACCCTCTAACCCTTTGAAACCCTATATATTTATAACTAATAATCCCTATAATTCATAACATATTAACATCAACCAACACAACCCCAAAATGGTAACCTAAATAATCCCTAACCCATATACACCATGTAACCCTATCACCCACAAACCCTTAACTCTAACAAAAATAACAACTAACACTAAATTCTTGACCAAAAAAAACCCTTCCTAACCATAGAACTTATAATCCCTATCCCTCACGATACTTTATGAACCTTACTATCTATCTTGAAATCATTGTTATAACCTTTATTTGTATGGACTTCATAAGAATTTAGTAGTGTTAACCCCAAACACCTTAACCGTTAAATCCTAGTTAACCCAAAATACCTTAACCCCCTAACCCACAAGCTCTAAATCCCAAAACCCCTAAACACCTAAGCACTTATGCACTTGGGGATTATGGTTTAGAAGAGGGCCTAAAGGCCTTTATGGGGGAGGGGCTCTAGGAATAAACGAGCAAATAGAGATTTATTGGGAAATAAATGCACTAAACATTACCCATCGAACAAAGCAACGTTCTGTAGAGGCATGCACGTGCTAGGAGCACGTGCGTGCTCCTTCCACATGCACGCCTATGCTGAACATGAAATTTTGCACATGACCCATGCTCTTCTCCCGCATTTTTTTTTTTCGCTCAGATCACAAATTTTTCACTCTTCTCACACATAGCTCGACAATCACTTGCATTTTGGATTGAATTCACACACATTTTGGAGTTTATTTGAAAATTTGGATTGAATACACATCAGTTGGACTCTATTTAGCTCTTTGGATTGAATACACACAAGTTGGACTCTATTTGGCTCTTTGGATTGAATATAGAATAGTTGGACTCTATTTGGATCTTTGGATTGAATTCTCATGCTTCTTGGACACACTTGAACTCTTCTTACATATGGTGGATACATCAAAAGACCATTTTACATTTCAAGCAAAGAGCAATCCTTGAGGTATGGTGGCAATGTTTCCTTATGAATTGTATTTTAGTTTTCATTCACTTTGTTTGAATTGTATGTATTTTAGTTTTTCCTCATGAATTGTATGATAAATGTATTTTAGTCTTCTTAATATTCAACATAGAAAATAAAAATATCTTACCACAAAAAAACTACAACATGCACCAAGAAATGCTTTCAACCTTTCATAAAGATAATAAAAAAAACTTACTTGCATCACCACCAATAACCTTTCATAATCACATTACTCCATCCAATACACAAACATTTGTTGAATTCCTCATGATTTCACTACAACAACTCACACAAACACCAAAAGAATCAAATCCTTAATCTTTAGGGGCGATTTTCCCTCTTCCAAAACATGAAAATTAAGTGAGTAGGAGCTTCTCATTTTATAGGAAATGTGCTCCTGCTAGCACCACATACCATGTTGATGTATATGTAACTTCGGAATGTATTTCACATATATGTATATTGTATTCCTATAGAGATGTTATTATTCCTCTATACGGAAGTGTCGTTATTTATATTGTAAGTGTCGTAACTTATACTTGATGGGTTATTAGACCACCTTGTTTGGGGTGGGCCCTGTATAAGTCATGTGGGTCAAAGGGTTATTAGACCACCCTATTGGGGGTCGTCCATGTGGGTCGAAGGGTTATTAGACCACCCTATTGGGGGTCGGCCCAGTCAGCATTATGTTATGTGGTTAAGTTCGAGCCTACATGAGTTAGGTAAAAAGGCAAGTCAAGTCAAGTATAAATAGAGTGCGGGAGGCACTCTATTTGCTCACTCACTTCTCACACATGCACTCAAGGAGGAGTGGCGCACTTATGGAGGAGGAGGATCTGCTGCTAGGTTATGTTTATCTCTCATGGTTGGTTGTATCATTGCTCTATCTATCTCTGAGGAAGTTATTGGGGTTTTTTTCACCTTTATGGTTTTCCCCAAGTAAATCTTTGTGTCTCTTGTGTGCTTGCATTATTGTCTCCATGATTGATATGCTGTAGATATGCTGTACATGTTGTTCTCTCAGTTAAGATCCTAGATCAGATTGAAGTAAATTCTGAAAATTTAACATACCACCATCCAATACCATCTACTAACACAAACTATTTTCAAAAAACCATGTGCCAAGTGACAAGCTACCAAAATGAGGCTCATTGTACATTGTTTCAAGATGACAAGAAAACATCTCAAATTGAGGTCCTAGAGGTGATGTTGTTGTTGTATCTAGGGCATTCTCAATAGATTTTAAGATTATACGAAAACATTCTCACTAGATGTTGTTGTAAATTGTTTTAGATGATGACCAATTAAGGACAAATGTGAAATGAGTACCCTACCATGGTATTAGACATAAAATGGGAAACCACAACCACACATTTAGACAAAAGTGAGTTGCACTAAAAATGAGGGAATTCACCACACTACAAGCCTATGCCACTAAGATGGATAGGAGGACCTTGATGCCAACCTAGGTTGGGTTGTGCATTGATGAAACATTATAAAATCCCACATCAATATTTGATTGAATAATTGTATAATCGATACCAGTAACACAAGCTCTATGCATGTACACACTAATGGGATGTTGAGAGCAAAAAAGATCTTTGTTGCACCACACATGAAAATCTAACCCAAAATTCGACGGCATATATGTCCGATTTTCGAGATCAAGCTGTCGACAATCCAACAAGCCTCTCCTTTTTTAAACGTCGGTAGACATTCGACGGATATCCGACATGACATTGTTGAATATCCGACCACAAATCTATTAATATAATTGTCGAAAATCCAACCACAAATCTATTAATATATTGGTCGGATATCTGACACATATAGGTCGGATATCTGACCACAGTTTCTTTTTGGAACGTCGAATATCCGACCAAAATTATTTTACAGAAGGGCAGATATTTGACCACATAGCCGTCGGATATTCGACCCAAAATACTTTACAGGAGGTCAGATATCCGACCACATTACCGTCGGATATCCGACGCCAATACCCACAAAAAAAGAAAAAGTTTGACGACATTTGTCGTCGGTGGTATGTCATGGTCGTCCGAATTGTTGGAAGGGCCGTCGAAGATCCGACCATTATGGGAAATTTAAAAAAAAATACTAGTTCTATGTAGATTTTGCTACACAAGAAACTGTTCAGGTGTCACAATTTGAAGACATTCTCAGTAGCCCCCCCCTCCTTCAATGTTTTCTAAGTTGATTTTTCTACCTCACCATACTTCCTAGATCATGTCACTCTTCACAACACCAAATTTGGGTCAGCCTCCCCACTAGAAAGGGGTTGAATCCTCGAATTCCACTGGGCCTTAATAAAATTCAAGTACCCATGATCATATGACTCTTATGTAGCATCAAATTCCTAAATTTGATCTCAAGAAATTTGATGAGTGTGATCCCACTAAGTGCATCACTCAAATGGAAAATTACTTTTCCTTACATGGGGTTATTTATAATTTAATTAAACTTAAACTTGGAGTCTTATATTTTGATCCTAGAGGATGGAAATGGTGGAATTGGTATAAGAAATATCATAGGATTTATATTTTCTGGACACAATTTGTCTCAAACCTTTTTGAAAGTTTTGAAACTATGGAGTGATATCCTCGGGACAGAAAGGTTAAGAACTTAATCCCATTGGAAATGAAGTTGTCCTAAAGACCTTGTATGTACTATGGACTCATCACATATAGTGAAAGAGAGGAAATGGGAAAAGTATGAATATCTTACAACATTCTCACTAGCATATTTTGATTTCAATGCATTGAAAAAACAATAAATTGTGGTCAAAGTAAAGCTAATGAAGGGGCTATGAATTATCATCATTGGGTTGTCAAACAATCATTTCCATATTTCCAAAGACAAATAACTCATCAGAATACCTTCTAGGTGTTTTATGATTGGATAATGGTAAATGGGAACCTCTTACATCAACTTACATCAGGACTTTAGAAATAATTCAAATAATACAAAGCCCAAAAAACTAAACTTAAAACAAGAAATTTCCTTCTACACCAGATAGTTAAAAGTTCTTAATTTTTAAAAGACTCCCTATCATGTCCCTTCATCTGCATTTATGGCTTGAAATTGTTGTACCATGGAAACTTAGAATCACCCATCTAATTAGATTCATCTAGAGATCTACAAACCTCAAATATCTTAGTGAGTTGCTCCAGCTACAAACATCACAAAATGAATAATTGAAGAGACATGCATAGAAGCAAAGAAAGGTTCAAATATAACAAAGACATTATAGTGACTTGATGGGTATCATTTTTTTAATCTTAACCTCACTCTTCCCTCATAAAATTGGTTTTCCATATGAAAGATCTGCAAATATACATCCCACCGACGACATGACAACAACTAGATCATATTTTGTTGAGCCTAGAAACAACTCTAAGGGACTAGAGACAACATTAGAACACAAAATTGAGTTCGCATTGCAAAATCAACACCATAAAATTATGTTATCTAACAGAAAAATCATATACAATTATGTCAAGGAAACAAACTTAAAAAACGGTCCTTTTGGAAGAAATCTTCTTTTAAGAGAAGCTAATTTTATTAATGTCCAATAAATGACCATAGAATTAATTCCATGGGACTAAAATAACGTACAATATGTTAGTACAAAGTGTGAGTGCAAATGCGATATGATATCTAATCTATTGTAAAAAAGGAAAGATCTAATATTTAAGAATCAAGCGATAAAAACTATAATAGCCAGGAAACTAGTTTGAAAAAAGAAAAAATAGTATGTGTTCTAATTTAAAAATTATAGATAATACCATCACTAGTATGAATTGTCCTAATAGCCATAGAATTTTCAATAAAATATTCCAAATACAATGATTACAGAAAAATATGGACAACTACAATATGTCATACCTGTAGAGCAAGGGACGTCGGTTTCAAAAGTTGTACAACATCACGTTGATAATTAAGTTTTGTAAGTTGTATAGTGACCCAATCAAACAGGTCTTTATGACCATTTGTGCCAAGCTTGACACCCCCCAAGGATGAAGCTATATATGGGACCTGCCACACACCATGTCAATATATATTATATATGTTCACATGAATATACTCATGTCCATAAGACAACGTGTTACTTTAAATAGCATACCATTTTATCAAGTTGTACTGATGCTTCTTATGCTTACAACTTAGGAAGTAGAAGTTTTGTATATCCTGCACCAAATATGAGTAATCATGGGAAATCAAGATAATAACAAGAATTGGAAAGGCTAAAAAAATAGCATCCCGTTTACAAGAAGTGGTGGAATCTTGAACTTACCCTTGCGCTTTTGTTAAACCTAGATATTTATAGTTGGAATCCTCTCCATATTCTCTATTTGGATGGAAAGACCTCATGCAGGGTCCCTCACAACTACATCATATTACAAATATTATTAGTACCATGAAAAATGATGATAAGATATATAACATATATTCCAAAATTGTAAAAACTACATTATTTTTCTAACAAACTTGTGAATTAAAAAACGTCACCAATTCATTTATTGCCTTAGCTTGTAGAAAAAAATAGATGAAATCTAAGAGATGTAATAAATTTTGTTCATCCTAGTTCCATTATAAATAAGAAATGCAAAGATTACATCCTAGCATTGTAATACAACAAGTATAGTAAGGTCTTCACAAAATGAATTATCCAGAAATGTACCATAACTAGAACTAAAACCCAGAAATGTACCATAACAAGAACTAAAACCCTCACAAATCCTAGAATGACACAATTTTACATTTGGCATAAATTGGGCAAGGACCCATGCCTCATGTGAACTTCGTAATCTCTTGAATACAAGTGATTTAGACTATGAGCACCCTAAACTCTCTTGTTATTGGTTTGCATCTTCTCTCTAGCACACTTATGGATTCTCCCTCTGGTGCACCCATAAATCATATCTAATACACTTCTTAGGTTGTAATGTTGTGCTACCCTAACATTGTTTTTCTCCTTGTTTATTACAGGAATTAGGGTTTGTTGGTTGGTTCAATTTCATCCTTGCGGTCTCTTACGAACCTCAACATGGTATACAAGAGAGTGTGGGAATTCCTTACACATTTCTCTATTGTTTTATGCCCACTACTAGGGTTTATGTCCTAGCTGCAACCCTAGGGTTTATTGAGCTATTATTTTTCCGATTCAATGGACGTTGATAAAATTATCTTATCAATCTTATCTTTTGTCATCCATAGCTACATGCCCATGGTTTATTGTTAAACATTGAATTGATTAGTGATATTCTTGTTCAAGTATGCCTATAAATAGGATTGTTGAACTTGATTTCAATGAATTTTATCTTACCATAACTAGAACTAAAACCCATAAATGTACCATATTAACTAGAACTAAAACCCTCCCAAATCCTAGAATGACACATTTTTACATTTGGCATAAATTGGTCAAGGACCCATGCCTCATGTGAACTTCCTAGTCTCTTGAATACAAGTGATTTAGACTATGAGCACCCTAAACTCTCTTGATATTGGTTTGCATCTTCTCTCTAGCACACTTATGGATTCTCCCTCTAGTGCACCCATAAATAATCTCTAATACACTTCTTAGGTTGTAATGTTGTGCTACCGTAACATTGTTTTTCTCCTTGTTTATTACAGTAATTAGGGTTTAGGATTGGATTCTCCCTCTAGTGCACTTTCATTTGATTCTTGGATTCTCCCTCTAGTGCACTTTCATTTGATTCTTGGATTCTCCCTCTAGTGCACTTTCATTTGATTTTACCTTTTCTCAAACTATCATAAGTAAGTGAGAAATGAATAATTCCTTACCTTGTCAGAGGCTTGGAAAGTAGGATAAGATGCTTTAGTTTCATAATAAGCCCCAAGAAATTGTCAAAATTTAGATGACATGCGAGTGGGTTGTGGAAAGGCACCACCGTATCCATTCATTGAGATCCTCTTTATTTCGAGAATAATTTAATATTCTCTACTGAATAGAGCCAACCACGTGAAGGTGGAAGCTCTTATGGCCCCTCCCCCCCTCACATCACTCTCAATTCCCCATACCCAATGCATGTACTTGAAAAACAAAATTATGTGCAAACATGCAGATTTCATCATAAAGAAACATTTACCATTCATTCAATAAAATCTAACATTCATTCATTCAGTAGGGAAAAAAAAATTCATGACATTATATTATAAAAAAAAATTACACAGCATTTCTTCAGTCACTTCTTTCTATTTTTTATTCTCTTTACAAAATCAACAATAAACTCATCTTCTGGAACTTGTTGTTCAGTTCTTGGTGCTTCATCAACTTGTCGTGATGTATTCCTAGTAGAGTACTCGCGACGTGGATTTTGCGGCAAGGGGTCTGGATTTGCTGCAATAATTTGAAAATGTTACATTGATATATTTTGGTATTATAATGACAAGTATTTCATTTAAAAAAAACATTACAAAGGTGTTTTTTTAACTGATGTGGCCGCATCATGTACTTCATATTCTTGTCTAGGCTTAACCTATACAGTGTGACCCTCTACATGATCTGCAGTTGAAACATGGAAAAGTACAATTAATGTTCATCATCTGCAATGCAATATTTAAAATTGTAGCGTATGAATAAATTCATTACCAGGATTCGAATCATGATCTTCGATTGGTTGTTGTCCATCCTCGACATTGAGTGGATTGGTGCTTTCCTGCTCAAAACATAGTCAATATTTTATGGCAATTATTTAATATGAATAGATTGCACAACTAATAAATCTTCATTAAACTATATAGATTTTATATACTTGTGCGCAAGATGGATCACCAAAAGACTGTGTTTTCCCATACAAGATTTTTCGGCGTTCAACAACAGCTCCAAAGCCGTGCTGGAAGCCAAGCTTCAAGTCTTCCTCAGTGGGCACTTCCTTGAATCGGTCGGCCTGCATATTTGCATAACATCATGAATTTACCTTTTGCGGTGCAATAAAATGAAAATAATTTGCAATTTATTATTTGGATGCATTATTGTTTTTTCGATACTTACAATTTGTGTTGCCAAATTCGAATAACCACCAGGCCCAAGCTTGTGCTGACCAATTTTTTCTTGTCTTTCCTTTGTGGCCTTTGATGTGTCTGACAGCCTATGAAAGTGCTAAAATATGTTAGATGTTCCAAATTTGATATAAAAATTAATAATAATAAGGTTTAGAATTACATTGTGGAAAGTATTGCATACCTCCCTGTGCCTGGTGGTAGCTTTCCTTCTTTTCTCAGAGCCCTCTGCTTTCCATCTTCCACTAGGGATTTCCACTCTCTTGCTGGAATCATCGGAGGGTGCTCATACCTAGGATTCCTTTCTAGGTGAACCCTATATTGGTCCCGAACAATCTTCATATGTTGTCCAACCTTCTTTAGGACCGTGTCTCTATTAAATGTCTCATTGCCGAACAGGGCAACCAATCGATTAGTGAGCTCAACTTTTAAATTTTTAATTTGTTTATACCACCTTGTGCAGATGGTGGGCCCAAATATTTCCAAGGACAAATCATTTACATGTTTATAGAAAACATCATTTCCTACAAAACGATCATGCCATCATTAGTTGAAAAACAATGTTATATCGGTATATTACAATTAACTTATGAACACTAACTTGAACAATGTATAATTACCTAGGATCTTCTCTATCTTTATTGGAACGAGCTCTTCGTCCACCAAAAATGTTTTCTGTATTGTACCCGTGATAGTGACACGGGAAGATCCAGGAAATGTTGCTTCAACAATATCAATACTAGCAGGCTCTGCATCGACCCCTTCTTCTGCACGATCTGGTGTGCGCCAGTCACTAGTGGGTGCAATCACAGTTGGCCTCGGGGGTGTCGCGGAACATGTTACCGACTGTTCAGTCGACAACAACGACACATGAGATGTATGTGGAGTTTTTTGCTCATGTGACGACTCTCCACGAGCATCACTAGGGCCAACACTGCCTTGACCACTACTGTGTGGTTGCAAAAAATCCTGTAAATACAAACCATATTTTATAATTTCACCATCATATAAAAGTAAAAATTATAAAATAATAAATGAATTTATATTATGATTCAAGATTCCCCAACTTACTGTCAAGGCCTGAGATCTCTTTACCAAAACATCAACCTTGGCTTGAATCTCATCTGTATGTGGATGAATGAATAGTAGACGAAGGATATCCTCATTAATTTTTTTCAAGGTCTTCTCTATCATATTAATCGGGTCTAGAGAAGAACCAATGTCAGCATCCTGCATCAACTCATCCACATCAAAATATATTGATTGCTATGACGCTGGATCACACGTCGAATCAGTGGTCTGCAAAAAAAATATATAAAACATTAATGACGTGAAAGCAATAGACTGAGGAACAAAGTATATTAACAAAACATATTGATCATGATATATTCCTAAAATTACAATTAGGTTTACCTGATGCCTCGATGCTGGTGTTGTCTAATCCACAGCTGGGGACTTGCCCCGATCATCCCCATGCCAAAAAGAAGTAGAAAAAATTATCGTAATGAAACCAATATACACACGAAAAAGACATAAAAAAATATTATGCTACATATTATATTTGTACAATTCCAATGAATTATACCTGCTGCCTCGAGGATCGTCTACTCATTGGATCAATGGTTATAGGTGACCTACCCTGATCTGCTAATAGGGAGGTGCCCATTACAGAACCATGCATCAAAAACATAGAAAAAATTATATAAACGAAACCAAAATACTCACAGAAACAACATAATAAGAAAACATTTTGATGTATTTAAATTGTACAATTACAATCAGGTTTACCTGTTGCCCGGAGGCTGCTGTCATCCGATGAAAATATGAGTGGTTTACCCGAACAACAATCTGCAACAAAAATATAGATAACATTATCTAAATGAATCGAATATACTCTTGAAAAAACACAAAATAAAATAAAATTGTCCATATTAAATTTGTACAATGGCATCGATGTATACCTGCTGCCTCGAGGCAGGTACAGTATCATCTACTGCTATGGAGGTGCCCATTACAGAACCCTGCATCAAAAACATAGAAAAAAATTATCTAAACGAAACCAAAATACTCACGGAAACAACACAATAAGAAAACATTTTGACGTATTTAAATTGTACAATTACAATCAGGTTTACTTGTTTCCCCGAGGTTGCTGTCATCTGATCAACAGTTGGGTGGTTTCCTTGATTAACACTCTGCAACAAATATACAAATAACATTATATAAACCAAACAAATATACTCATGAAAAAAGACAGCAAAAGAACTCCTTTTTCATATTATATTTGTACTATTACAAAGATGTATACCTGTTGCCTCGAGGAAGTTGTACTCCTCTGACTAGCTGCCGGGGAGATGCCCTGATCATGACTACCCTATGAAGTAAATATATAAAATTTAAATGAAATTATAACAGTAGACTAACGGAAAATCCTTAAGATGTTAAATTCATTAATAAAAGGTTGGGTAAATTGTTAGATGTACCACTCTCATAGTAACCATGTTTGTATCTACTCGATTCAAATTGTAACTAATAAGCAACTCTTCCCCTGCAGCTATTAATTTAATGGCACATACAAAAACAAGGTTTCCTTCACGCCCCTCAAATATGCAGTTGGGTTGCTTAATTGTAGACCCTGGTTGTGTACTGTTTATAAACCCCACAATATTCCCTGTGGCTTTTGGCCTTCCGTCAATGTACAACGCTGCTCCTTTATTTTCATCTTTGTCTTTCAGTTGTAAATAATTTGATGACAATCCATATCTGCACATACTTCGTGTATATTGGACCAGGCGCATCCAATCTTTGTATTTGTGACAGGGTCCAACATACTCCATCAATTTTGTACATCTGCCGTAACCGACCTTTATGCCATCCATGCCAAACAACCCCAAACCATGTAATGGCGATGGTGCAATTTGATATATCCTCTCGTTCACACAAAAATATGTGTTTAGTTGAGGAATATCCTTGGGTACCCATTGTTTCACTAGATGTTTGTACCTCAAGGGCACCTTGATGTCGCCTATTGTCTCATCATCATAGGAACATGACCCCTTTCAACTAGAAAAAATTCCATGTGTTTTTGGAATTTTCTTCTGATCTTTTGACATCTAGTTGATATAAATCTTGTAGACCTACTCGATGTCTCACTTTCCTCTATTCTTCCTAAACTCCCCTCACTCAAGGAAGACAGATCTGACAAATACCTGTTTGGTTCTACTTGCACCATGGGAAAAAAGTTCAAATAGGACCTTGTTGGGTATGCATAATTCATATTAGAAAATTACAAGGCATTAAGGCATGCATTTTCCACTATCATCATACATAGTTAGCAATTCTCCCCCAAGCTTGAAAATGCATATGTTGATTAGTAATGGACTTTTCCTTTAATTGTATTGCATGTTCAAAATTGGAAAAAATGGCCAAAAATAATTTTTGAATGCCTTGAGTTCGTATAAGAATGAATCATCAAAGTTTCGAGCCTATGTGTTGTTAAACTATGTGAGACATAGTTTTAAATCATAATGGAATATGCTTTGAGATTTGGATATTAAAAAGTAGACATAAAGTAATGGAATATGCTTTGAGATTTGGATAAAAAAAGAGAGTAAAGGTGATCCCAATTATAAAAGAGGATGATGATAGATAGGTTTAGGTTTAGGTTACTTACACCGTAATGTGGAACCTTCTTGTTTTATACTTATAAATATTACTTTCAGTCAAAACTGTACCTCTCAGAGGTCAACCAACACTAGGAACCCACTGACCCTATTAAAGGGTAAGTGCAAACCAGAGAGAGAGAGAGAGAGAGAGAAAGGTTGTATGCAACAGTAGTTAGACAAAGACAGTTACATTCATAACATAAGTTAAATAAAGCACAAAGAATGATTACAACAAAAGTATTAGTGCAAATAAAAGCTTAACAAAAATACACAGATCTAATCACCAACAATTTTGTCTGACATGACAAGTCCTAACTACTTAATACATACATATATATATATAAATTAAAAATTAAAAATTAAAAGTAAATTAATAAAATAACAAATAAAATAAAAGGAGTCATAAATAATAACATAAATCATAGGTGGGGTACTAGGGTCATTTAGGGGACAAACAACCATAGTACCCAAAGGACCAAAAACATTAAAGGGTGGTACAAACAGCTCAAGATGGGAGAAATGACCCTACTAACCACACGCCAAGGACAAGGTACCACAAGACCAATAAACAACAAGGTGTAAGGACCAAAAGTAAATCAACCAAGGTGGGGAAGGTACAACCAGTCATCTCTCTCTCGAATGTACAAATGTTCCATATAACCTGAAAGTTCATCATCACTGTATGAAGAAGGGTCCACACGGATCATGTGGTCATGATGAGGTATATGTGTGATGAGGTATATCAGCCATGGGAATGAGTTTGACGCTAAACAAACAAATCTCATACATTAATTCCCATAATTGGTAAAGGAATGCCCATAATTGTTGGCACACAATTTGGAAAAGAATTAAGGTTTGAGTTTGTCAAGCACACCCGATATCTAGAGTATGAGCAATATAACATCTAAACTCGCATATTGGATGCCAATTTTATATAAAATCATGACAATGTGGGGTAACCATGCATCCATGCAATAGCTCCTTGTAACTATCTCTTATTTGACCTACCAAAGAGATGGAAGGTCAAATAAGGTCAAATATATGCAATAGCTCCTTGTAACTACCTCTTATTTGACCTACCAAAGAGATGGAAGGTCAAATAAGGTCAAATATATGCAACAACTCCTTGTAACTACCTCTTATATGCAATAGCTCCTTGTAACCACCTCTTATTTGACCTGCCAAAGAGATGGAAGGTCAAATAAGGTCAAATATATGCAATAGCTCCTTGTAAGGTCAATTCTTGAAGGATAATTCCACAAATCCATCCACATGGCTATAAAATGTATCGATTTCTCAATCATACCCTCTTAACTAAACAATACTGAAATATAGTATATAGAGTAAAATAAAGGATAAAGTTTAGGTGGGATTTACATTTTCCAAGCTTTTAGCATACACCCCATTGTGGAAGTTAATAAATTGACAAAAATAGTGCAAGAAAAAATACTAAATAACACTCCTTGTTGTCACCTAGTAACAACCTAGAAAGTTTGATGGAGAGGGAAACCAACCATCACAAAATCTTTACAAGTTAGATGTGTATGTGTTAGATATTTAAGTGGTGGCTGGACCTTTATCTCATCACTAGTACTTTTGTTGGGATTTTAAAACAACTTAGACAGAAGAAGGATAAATGAAAAATGAAAGCACCCAAGACTCCCCATGGGGTATTTGTTGAGTATGTTGGCATTGATGTCAACAGAAGAAGAATGCAAGAAGTTCATTGCGGGCATTTCTAGAGATGCATGTGGGCATTTCTAGAGCTCCACGTTACCATATTAGTTTGCTCTATATGTACAATGTCAAGAAAACAAAACATACTTCTGTGACCATAGTTTACATTGTACACTTACAAATATAGCACGCATAGGTTTGCACAGTACCCAATCAATTGCTACATCGAGTTTTAATAATCTTGCACATTATAAAACTCATAATCGTGGTAAACGTTTGTTTTCCTCATTTCATAATTGAAAAATAATATCTTATTTGTTATTTTTTTTGCAGGGGTGATATTTTTGTTTTGTTAAAAAAACATATTGAAGATGGGAAACAAACGTAATAATAAAAGAAAGTCTAGAAGGAAGGAGTTTCCCCCCGAAAAGGCCCATAAGATAAGAGGAAAGGCCAAGTTGTACATGGAAAACTATAGACATCAAATGTTAGTGCCTTATATCCTAGCGCAATGCATGCCACGATGACCTCGGGTTCATCAGGAGAAGCGGATGCGGGTAATGGAGCCCTCTCAAAATCCAACGTCAAGCGATCATCCGACGAATAATCCATCAACAAGCAATGATGAAATGGCTAAAGTCAATCAAATATTGGTTGATGTTGAGTATGCAGGGATGGATGTTGAATGTGTTGTTAATTGGAAACCTGCCCAAGAAGAGCACACACATGTCAAACACACTCCCTTGCAGGACCAAATTGTGAACGAAGTGCCACAACAAATCGGTGACAAGACTCATACTTCCTTTCCGACTCCTTTGCCTTGACTATCATTGGGGCGACGAAGAACTCCCAGATGTATTCATGTGGATGAAAGTTCCTTTTTAGGACTTGAAGGTAAGTTGCCTAAACACACTATTGATTTCCATTGTAGCAGGATCATCAAATAATTTTTTGAATCCAAAACCGATGCAACAAAATGTCAATTGTTTCTGGCTTTGTTAAAATCACATTGTCTAGCTCATGTTAGGAGAATTTTAGGCATAAAGTTATTTTGAAGTTTAGAGGCCAATGGTCATGTTGTTAGAAATCTACAGTCTGCATTTAATTTGATTGGAAAAATTCTCGTACAAAAGATCTTAATGCAGCTCGTCTTGTACTGTCAGAATCGATTGTAGACAAATCCACAAGGCAACGTCGCCTATTATCAAACATATGTAAAATATTTAAAGTAGATAGAAATAATCTTCAAAAGTATTCTTCTATTCGAGAAAAAATTGAGACCCTAGGCCAAAAATATTGTTGGGCCTTTGTTGGTAGGTTACCTCGTTCAGACATTAAGCTTATTGATGTTGTTAAAGAACTAGTACAAAAGTTTTGGCATGATAACACTAGACCATCATCGAATCAAAGAGATGTGTTAAAGTTGAGAAAAGGTGTTATGGGGTGTGAATCCCATGTCAAGCACTTCCTTGACACGACACAAACAAAACTCTATGAAAGGTTCAAGCATGAGCTCACACAATTGAACTTGGGCCAAAGGTCCTTTGAAAAATGCAAACCCTGGTATGTTAGAATTTGCATTGATCGCAACACATGTTGTTGTAGATACCATGTAGAATTTGATTACTATTATGATACATATAGACATATACTTTGTGATTTGCACACTAACATTGTGCATGACTTCCCATCGTTACAAACACCGAATGCATCCAGAGAATTTATCCATAGCATAATGTGTCCAAGACCTGAAGGACAAAAATATAATAAAAATCATGTTTATATGGGACATGTTCCAGGTGCAGTGGATTTGCATTATTGAGCCGCTGCATCCATGAAAGCGAGGAGCACAAATTTGGGAGGATGTTAGTAGAAATATAGAACTTCAAGTACATAGCATATCAAGTAGATAGTGTAAAGGAAAGCAACAAAATTGCATTGTTGAAGTCACAGGTAATTTAAGTTTCCATAGTTTCATACTGTACATGTTGAATTTATACATATATATTCAGATTGTAAATGTCACGTTGTATTAATTCCCTTGGTTTTGTGGCACCAGGTACAAATTTGTGATTTCATGAAGGAATTCTACAAAAATACCAAGCAGTATGTACAACATGTCCATGTAGCACGATGGTAGGATGAACAATACAGACGGTGCAGGGACACCTTTCCCAATTGCACAATATTGTCGGTTGTGGACTTTGCTGAAAACTACACCCTGTAGCCACAAAATGAGATTCAAAGTCAATAATACCATTCATACCAATTTAGCATAATGGTCCATATCACGTATAGCCATGCACCAGAGAGTAGCAATGACAGGAGGATAATATTGAAAGATACCAACTTCTACATCAATGATGACAGGTGCCACGACTTGCATTATGTGCAGTGTTGCTTCATAATTTTCTATGATCAACTGAAGGAGAGAGGTATACAGATGGATCAGCATTGGATATGGTCAGATGGTTGTGCAGGCCAATTCAAAAATGCACATGTATTCCAGTGGTTGAGTATTTTGCACAAGACTTATGATGTGTTTCATATATGGAACTATTTTGAGACCGGGCATGGAAAGGGAGAGCATGTCCCAAAGTGGTCTCAAAACTGCCCTACAAAGGGAGGAAATGAGTTGCATGACAAACCCTCATATTTGGGATACAGAATCCATAGTTGAATGGTGCTCTGCAAAAATGTCAGATCGAACCACAGAGCATCACAAACCAGCATGTAGAGGACACGTTGTCAGAAATTTATGGCATGTGGTTGATATAGATCGATCGTGTTCTTATAGTTGTAGTACTGTACAAGGGACTCATGGATTTCATTCGGTTCGAAGCTCAAACAAACCTTTATTTGAAATATGGACGCGTAAACTTGCTTGCTTTTGTGGGCCTTGTATTAGTGGTGAGTGGGATGAGTGTGAATCAACGGATTGGGTTGATGAATGGGATCATGTATCACTTGTAGTAGACCCACGTGCAGTTGTTGAAACAATCTAGTTAGAGGAAGGCTAGTATTCTATTTCGAATGACTATGATCATATATCTGATCTTGTACAACCAGGTAAAGATTTCTGCATTCATATCCTGGTTCCCTTCTTGTTTTTTTAATTAACCATGTTATCAAACCACTACTTGTTGGAATTTTACCGTAAAATGCATTTTTGCAGGAAACATCTATGTAGTTGTTGCCCCTACAGATAGTGCAATTGGCACGAATTATTGGTCGGAACGATGCAACCACGGGAAGCAAACCCTCCTCACATCATTAACTGATAGTGAAGGCATTACCTTTCTGAATGGATCGATGGTTGTTCAGGGAGAATATATTACAATATATGGAAAGGCACCAAAGAGCAGTGGCTACACATACGTGGATTATAGACCAGGTTCACAGGTGTATCATTTTACGTACTTGATTGTTGGTACAAACATCCAACTACAAACAATGTCAACAAAGTCATCAAACAAGGTACACTACTTACTACCTCATGCAGAGCATGAGAGGTTGTCTGAGACAATAAAAAATAGAGAAGATCCAGAAGCCCTAATTGATTGAGATACATAGTATAGTCATGTGATTATTTATTCATGCACGTCTAATATTATTCATTTTAGATACTTTATTTCTTGTTATGTTATATAGTTCATTTCATGTTATGTAGATCATGTTATCTTATATCGTTTATTTGATGTTTAAGTTATGTTTAAGTTAATATTACAATGCACTGATGTTTTACACCAATCACTCCAATTCAAGTTTCCATCCCTTTAGGAAAACTTCACATGCATAAACAAGATTTGAAAACTCATCTTATATAGTATATATATAATGGAGGATAACACTCCAGGGAAGAAACATAAGTGATCCACACACTAGCGAAGTGCTCCACTTGTAGAGTACATATGTAAGGAAAGACCATCAATCCATATCCAAACCTCCAAAAAGGAAACCATGGCACCATATGCTATCTATGGATTATGTCCCTCCTACACAATACACATTGCTCCATGTGTCTTGTAGGGTGTTCTCCCACCAATTGAATACTCCATGTGGCCATAATGCAAGGTGTCCGCCATCAAGGCTAGAGATATTAATTGCTCAAGGGAAGAACGCTAATCCAATGACAATCTGACGTTTGACATCCATTGAGAAAGTTATTACAAGTGTGCATATCAATCACATAACATCTCTTGTGATACAATCCATCTCAAACCATTCAAGGGATAATCCATGGCTCTATAATTTGTAATACTCACATTATCTATGACTCTTGAATCACCCTCAACAACGTCCTCCATTAAGGCATCACACCTCTCTAATGAATAAGTAGAATGTGCATGGATGAAGTCAATCTCAAAGCTTAATAAAAAATCACACTATATGGATTGGAAGCTAGATCTACCTCAATCATGGATTGGAAGCTAGATCACACCTCTCTAGATCTACATGTTCCTTCTAAGAAATAGAACCTAATATAGCTTAAAGACCCTTATCTAGCCCTAGAAACCACACAAAAAGAAATTATCCCTCGAAATCCTAATGTGGACCTAGAACCCTAGAGACCTAATCTAGAATACTTATCTATCCCCGAAGACCTAATCTAGCTTATAGACCTTGATCTATCCCTAGAACCCATACAAAAACAAATCTATCCCTAGAAAGCCTAATGTGGACCTACAACCCCGGAGTCCTAATCTAGAATACTTATCTAGCGCTAGAGTCATAACCTAGTCTCAAAGACCTAATCTAGTCATATAGAACCTAATCTAGCTTATAGACCTTGATCTAGCCCTAAAAACTAGACAAAAGCAAATCTAGCCTTGAAAAGCCTAATGTGGAACTACAACCCTGGAGACCTAATCTAGAATACTTATCTATCCCTAGAGATGTAACCTATCCCCGAAGAACTAATATATCCATATAGAACCTAATATAGCTTATAGACCCTGATCTAGCCCTAGAATCCAGACAAAAAACAAATCTAGCCCTGAAAAGCCTAATGTGGAACTAGAACCCTAGAGACCTGATCTAGAACACTTATCTATCCCTGGAGACGTAACCTATCCACAGAGACCTAATCTATCCATATAGAATGTAATCGAGCTTGTAGACCCTGATCTACCCCTATAAACTAGACAAAGATAAATCTAGAGACACCTGGAACCTCATGGCCATTCAGGGACGCTTTGAGGATTTGCTCCAGGGGCATGGAACTCGAACCAGCGAGAAGAACAAGGTTGCTTCAGCTCCCACACGTGCATATGGCCAGTGTGGAGGTGTTCATGATGGCCACACAAACTCAGGAGCCTTCGGTTTAGAATTGATCCCCTTGTGCAAAATTGGCATAGCCTTCACTGAGCAAAACCCTAGTTCCATAGATAGAACAATAACACCGTTTCTGAGCATTTGAGTCATGGCGGGGGGGGGGTCCCACAACACTCCCACAACTAGAAACCAATGTCCCAAATCCATCAGAATCGACAGATTCGTGATCGGAGTCACAGTTTTGGTGCTATGGGAATTTTTTCTAGGCATGCCGTGGCCATTCAAAGACGCTTTGGGGATTTGCTCCGAGGGCATGAAAATCGAACCAGCGAGTGGAACGAGGTTCCTTCAGCTCCCACACGTGCATATGGCCAGTGTGGAGGTGTTCACGATGGCCACCCATGCCCGGGAGCCTTCGGATTAGAATTGACCCCCTTGTGCAAAAATGACATGGCCTTCACTAAGAAAAACCCTAGTTCCAGAGATGGCACAATAGCACCTTTTCCGAGCGGTTGAGCCATGGTAGGGGTGTCCCAAAACTAGAAACTGGTGTCTTGAATCCATTGGAATTGACAGATTCGCGATCAGAGTCATAGTGTTGGTGCTATGGGCATTTTTCCAGGCACATTGTGGCCATTCAAGGACGCTTTGAGGATTTGCTCCGGGGGCACAGAACTCGACCTGGAAAGCGGAATGGGATTCCGTCAGCTCCCACACATGCATATGGCCAGTTTGGAGGTGTTCACAATGGCCATGCACACCCGAGAGCCTTGGGATTAGAATTGAACCCCTTGTGCAAAAATGGCATGTCCTTCACTGAGCAAAACCGTAGTTCTGGAGATGGCACAATAGCAACGTTTTCAGGCATTTGAGTCACGGTGGGGGGGGGGGGTCCCATAGCTAGAAACCAACGTCCTGAATCCATCGGAATCAACAAATTCACGATCAGAGTCACAGTTTTGGTGCTATGGGAATTTTTTCTAGGCACCTTGTGGCCATTCAGGGATGCTTTAAGTATTTGCTCTGGGGGCATGGAACTTGAACCGACGAGTGGAACGGGGTTCCGTTAGCTCCCACATGTGCATATGGCCAGTGTGGAGGTTTTCACGATGTCCACGCATGCCCGGGAGCCTTCATATTAGAATTGACACCCTTGTGCAAAATTGGCATAGCCTTCACTGAGCAAAACCATAGTTCCGAAGATGGCACAATAACACCGTTTTTGGGCGTTTGAGTCACGGTGGGGGGATTCCCCTCGTTGGAACCTGGTGTCGTGAATCCATCGGAATCGATGGATTCGCAACCGAAGTCATGGTTTTGGTGCTATGGGCATTTTTTCTAGGCACCCCAAGGCCATTTAGGGACACTTTGAGGATTTACTTGGGGGCACAGAACCCAAACCGATGAGTGGACTTGGATTATTTCGGCTCCCACACGTGCATATGGCCAGTTTGTAGGTGTTCACTATGGGCATGCTCGCCCAGGATCCTTTAGATCAGAAATGACCCCCTTGCGCAAAATTGACATGGTCTTCACTAAGCAAAACCCTAGTTTCGTAGATGGCACAATACCATAGTTTCTGTGTGTTTGAGGCACAATGGGGGGGGGGGGTCCCTAGTTGAAACCCAACATCCAAAATCCATCAGAATCGATGGATTCTCGACCAGGTTCACGGTTTTGGTGCTCTAGCCATTTTTTCCAGGCACCCTGTGGCCATTCATGGACAATTTGAGGATTTGCTTTGGGGGCACAAAACCCAAACCAAAGAGTGGAATTGGATTCTTTCAGCTCCCACACATGCATATGGCCATTTTGGATGTGTTCATGATGGCCAAACTCGCCCAGGAACCTTCAGATAAGAAATGACCCCCTTGCGCAAAATTGGCATGGCCTTCACTGAGCAAAACTCTAGTTCTGGAGATGGAAGAATAGCACCATTTCCGGGAATTTGAGGCATGGTGGGGGGGGGGGGGGGGTTGGTTCCCCTAGCTAAAAACCGACGTCCCGAATCCATCGGAATCAATGGGTTTTTATGACCCGAGTCACGGTTTTGGTGCTATGGGAATTTTTTCCAGGCACCCCGTGGCCATTTAGGGAGACTTTGAGGATTTGCTCCGGGGGCACGGAACCCAAACTGGAAAGTGGACTTAGATTATTTCATCTCCCACACGTGCATATGGCCATTGTGGATGTGTTCATGATGGAGATTCTTTCCCAGGATCCTTCGGATTAGAATTGATCCCCTTGTGCAAAATTGGCATGTCCTTCACTGACCAAAACCCTAGTTCCAGAGATGGAATAAAAGCACCATTTCCGGGTGTTCTAGGCACAATTGGGGGGGGGGGGGGGGTCCCATAGCTGAAACCCGATGTCCAGAATCCATCGAAAACTATAGATTTGCGACTGGAGTCACGGTTTTGGTGTTATGGGCATTTTTTCCAGGCATCCCGTGGCCATTCAGGGACACTTTGAGGATTTGCTCCGGGGGAACGGAACCCAAACTGGCGAGCGGACTTCGATTATTTTGGATCCCACATGTGCATATGGCCATTGTGTATGTGTTCACGATGTCCACTCTTTCCCGGGAGCCTTCGGATTAGAAATGACCCCCTTGCGCAAAATTGGCATGGCCTTCACTGAGCAAAACCCTAGTTCCGGAGATGGCACAATAGCACCGTTTCTGGGCGTTTGATGCACGTTGGGGGGGGGGCTAGTTGAAACTCGACGCCTTGAATTGATCAGAATCGATGGATTTGTGACCGGAGTCACGGCTTTTGTGCTATGGCCATTTTTTCCAAGCACCCCGTGGTCATTCAGTGACACTTTGAGGATTTGCTCCGGGGGCACGGAACCCAAACCGACGAGCGGAATTGGATTCTTTCGTATCCCACACATGCATATGGCCATTGTGGATGTGTTCACGATGGCCACGCTCGCCCGGGAGCCTTCGGATCAGAAATGGCCTCCTTGTGCAAAATTAGCATGGCCTTATGCAAGTTAGGGTTTATTTATTGTGTATGTGCATGGTCTTATGTGTATTTGTATGTGTAGATATTTGTATATGTGCATGTTGTTTATGTACAAATTGGCGTAGTCAAAATTTTCTGCTTGATTGCGTCATTTACGCATATTTAGAAGGACCAAATGCAATAAGAACTCAACAAAACATGAAGAGACAATTGTAAAAAACATTAGAAAATTTGTATTGGAGCCATAGTGTTTCTGAGAGATGATTCTATAATAGACAAGTAAGTTTTGGTTTGCATAAAATAAGGTTGTTTTCCCTTTTTTTTATAACAAGAGGAACTTGTATGCATTATGAACGTGATAGACACATTACAAAGGTGCAAACATTCTTATGACAACATATATGGCATTAATTAGTTTTTATGGTAGGTAAAATCCTTCCAACCACATTAACTCCATAGGTTATAATTATTTTCAAGGGGGGAAATGTGAGCCATTAGGATTTTTTAAGCACTAAGTTTGGATGTGCGTTATTTGGACATGAATAATGTAGAAAATTTGAGGTTTAGGTTGTAAGAATCGATTCTAAGCATCCCGAGCCATGGATAATGCCTTAAAGAATAACAATTGACCTTTGAAGGCTATCCTTTGCCTTTGATTGTTGACCTAGATTCAATAAGTAGGTTGTGGACATTAGGTATGGGTCTTGGGACCATGAACATGTTCAATGGAGGAAACATATGCCTTATGCCCTAAACAAGGCTTCTATACATTTAGGACCAAGAATGATGTGTCAAATCACAACACATCTAGGATCGATGGATATTTGGCCTCCATATGAGCATATTCAAATATGATTAGCAGGTTATGAACACCAAGTGTTGGTGTTGAGGGCCTAGATATGGTTGTGAATATTTAGCTTTTGGTGAGGACATGGACACTATTTGGAGGTTTTGAACACAAAAATTGGTTCTTAGGGTATGGAAGTGTTCAAAGGATGAAACATAGCCCATAGGTCCTAATAGAAGCGTTTAGGTATTGACGAACATGGGCAAGGTCTTGGACCATAACACTTGGCATCTACTAGGCGCATTTTTTCTCTATGTGGGAATACAAGAGGAATAGGATAACCACTAGTAATTTTTTAGCCACATATACAAGTCATGAATCGATACATGGTAAATGTAGGAAACCTAGGAGTTATTCCCTAAATGCACAAACTTAGCGATCAAGAGCAAAAGGAGCTTTCAAACCACCATATAGGACATGTCTTAGGGTTCTTTGGCTTCCAAGTGTTGATACATAGTTCATTAGGATATTTTGAGAACCATTTATGGATATTAGGGCCTTGTACATGGTTGGGAGGAGTGCTGCAAACCTTTATAAAAATAAAGCTTCTATGGGAAGGGAAACTTGAGGCTTTGACCTTAAAGAGGCCTCAAATGACAAGGATATGTTTAGCCTCCAATAAATGATATGAGTGCAACTAGGAGTATTTTAGCACTTAGTATGATTTTTATGGCACTAAACATGATCAAATGATGAAACCTTGACCTTAGGCTCTAAAGGAAGTTTCCAAGGATAGGGGAAATGTAAGCCTTAACCAACCACATAAGATTGGTCTAGTATATCTTAAATATTTGAATGCCAATATGGACACCATTAGTAGGTTTTGAGCTTTATGGGTGGACCTCAAATCCATAAACATGATTCGAGGAGGGAGACCAACATCTCAAGGCTAGAAATATATATTTAGGGCTTAGGACCAATGATAAATTTGATGCGTCATTTGTAATGCTTCAGGGCATCATTCATGAACCTTGGTCCCTAGAAGGTGCCTTTAGAGCCTAATGCATTATTCAAAATTCAAAATATTTGAAAGTGATATTTAGGTGTGTAATTGTGTTTGAAAAGATGATGTTGCTTGTTATTTTATACTAATATTTGTATGGTTTTATTTGTGCAAGTGTGCGTGTAAATATGTGTCTATGTGTGTTTTTTCTAACATCTAAATTTTTGTATATGTGCATAGATATTTGCCTATGTGCATGTATTTTTTGTATGTTTATGTATAAATCTTTTTATGTGTGTAGGTTTTTGTAGTGTAAATGTATATGTATCTATACATCTTTAATATGTGTGTAAATATAATTATGTGCATCTAACTTGTGTGTGTTTGTGTGTAAATGACTAGGGATGGTAGGTACACAAGGGGGATGACCAGGGGTGGTAGGTACACAAGGGGGCTCCTTCATTGATCTAGAGAGAACTCAATAAATCAAAATATCATGGGGTCTAGGGAATGCTTCAAACAATAAAGTATAGACTTAAATTCTCTCCGTCAAGAGATCGAGATCACCTTTTCGGCAAACATAAGGAACATTTTGGTATTTGGGAAGATCGCCATTATCATTCATCACATACACAACAATTTCATATACAATGACAACTCTTTAGAAAAACTTGTCAAAATAATAAGGTATAGGAAAATGTCAAGTATCTCCCTAGTCATCATATCAAGGGCCCCATAAAATTTCTCCAATAACTACTCAAGGTGTTGAATTTTACCATCGAACTTTCATCCTTGCATTGTGATGTATACAAACTGGTTGGATCTGATTATAATGGAATTTTACGATCAAAATACATTTCATAATACAAACCAATTGAAATAATTTTCATTATGTCAATTCTAAATCTAAAGTCACACTTAAACCTAACAAAGCATCCATGCTAAGAAAAACACAGTGGCAGAGGGATGATGGTCCCTTCACAAGGAAACATTCTAAGTGAAGGGGATGAGGAGATGTTTTTCATATCTTTGACCAAAATGATGATAGCATAGGTTTTGCACACCTAAGTACGATCAACAAGTACTTATTGATTGGCATATCATAAAATATTAAACATCGGTGGAAATAATTATTTTTACAATTATGACATTGGTTCCAAATGCTACGAACATGGTCAAGTCAATATTTTTGTTAGAGTTCAAACACAATATTTTTTCCAATCGACCATCCAAAAATGACTATATGAGGCCACTAGAGATCAAAATTTATCTATTTCATCGTAAACAAAGGAAATCATATCAAAATCCATTCAAGCTCAACCATTTGTTTTAAAAGAGTGATGTTGTTTATTAGGCAACTAAACACAAAAAGAGACAACGAGATACAAATATAGATATCATGGATATAAATCACATAACTGAAAATCCATGTACATCAAAGCTACAAAACTAGTCCAAACATATAAGTTTTTTGGAAAACAGTGGAACATGGTTCCCAATGTACACACGATGGCAACTCGTGCCCTATACAAAGTCTGGCAACTCATGATGTAGATCCAAAATACAAGGAAACTCGTGCCGTAGATACCAATTACATGGCAATTGGTGCCCAAAAATGCCACATCGTGGCTAATGTGCATAACATGCTATGTAGAGCATCGTGCCCATCTTAACACTCCCACATGCATCTCCAAAATCGATCTTCCTCTTCTTGGAGCTAGTGGAATCTCGAGCCTTAGTTCCGTCTAGGAGTAGACCGTCTCTCCAGGCATTGAAACAATTGATATAAGATACCATCATTTTCAAGCATTTGTAACATTTACCACATTTATAAAATGAATGTAGAATTCAAATATTAAATAACTCACCGCTGATAGGAGTGGGAGACGTGAGGTAGGTGTCCTCGATCTACTTAGCCTCTCAACAATGCCACCCTACAACATTTATGAC
The DNA here is from genome assembly GCA_027924585.1 of Larix kaempferi. NCBI lineage: Eukaryota > Viridiplantae > Streptophyta > Pinopsida > Pinales > Pinaceae > Larix > Larix kaempferi. The sequence goes on along the minus strand of BSBM01000133.1, from coordinate 1,511,740 downwards.
AATCATTTCATTGAAAAAAAATAATTGATTAAATTAATTTTCATTAATGCATCACAATATTTTTATAAATTAACTTGATTCTCACCGTGAACACCTCTGACAATGGACATGACTGGGATTCAGGGCGAGCAGGTGGAGCAGTTGGTTGGACAACCTACTCCGATGCAATAAGGGGGGGGGGGATATAGTTGCAGCAAATGCAGGTGCAACCATTGTAGATGTATCGACATATGTTGCAATAGTAGTTGCCACAATAATGGCGGGAACTGAAGAAGATAGGGTGCAAGAGGGAATTGTGGTATGGGGTGGAGGAGGATTTCGTGGACGATGAACCCCTACCGGCTGTACGATAGGGGGTATCAACCTAAAAGGACTAGGGGGGATGTTGAGAGATGGTTGATGGGAGGGCAGTCTTGGATAGAGGGAGGAGGATGAATACAAGGGGGGATGTGGACGAAGGGGGGAAGCTGGATGGAAGGGGGGGCGTGGATGAATGGGGGAGGATGGATAGATGGGGGGTGTGGATGAATGGGGGAGGCTGGATGGAGGGGGGGATGGACAGAGAGGGGAGTATGGACGGAGAGGGGAGGATGGATGGAAGGACGGGGGTGGATGGAGGGAGAGGTCTGGATGGAAGCGGGGGGTGGGGGGGAAACTCATGGGAGAGGATGGAAAAATGGGACTGAAGTGGGGAGGTGGAACAGTGGCACCTACAGCTGATGATGGAACCTGCAGCTGATGGTGGCACCCGCATATACATTTCTAATATCATAGTTTAGTAGACAAAAATAAAATTAAACCATATTAAGTCATAAAAATTCAAATTAAAAGTGTGCTTTTAACTACACATTGTACCTATGTGTATGGTGACCCAGTGTCGATCCCTGGCGGAGATGGTTGGTCATCATAGTCTGTGCATACTTGTGGACACCAAAATGCATGCATGTTATGAACATATTAAACAAGTAATTATTTAGGCAATCAAAATATTCAAAAATATTGTACGAACTATCATCGTGTATGTCATAAATATAAATAAATAAATAATAGAAATGACATAAGTAATAACAATATTGTGTGAGGTACTGAAAATACCTCTATGTGAGGTGTTGCAATTTCAATTGCAGCTGCTATTGTTGTGTCCAGGTTGGGAGATCGTACGTTCTCCCATGTTGGCGTCTCCACTCTAAATAACTAGATACATTGAAATAACAGTTTAAGTCATATATAAATGCTTTAAAATTACTTTACAATTTGTCAAGTGATGATTGAAAACTCATTAAACAAAGTTCTAACCTAATCCATATAGTAGCCCTTGATTGGGCCAAGGCAAGTGTGCCCGCAGTGAGGACAAAGATGTGGCATTGTCCCCGTCGAACTAGATGGCCAAGCATGGATACCACCAGTCATAGGTCTATCCTGACTCTATCGTGAAGGCCCTGCACCTGAGTCTCTATCAGGGTCAACATGTCTCTCCATTGTAGTCGCTTCTACAAACGCGGTGTGTCTAAGGAGTCCACGTGCAACACTCCTCATCGCCCCCTCGATCTGATCAAGTTTGTAGGGTAACTAAGGTGGTTGGGGAGGGGGGTTGGGATCACACCTAGGAGCTGGTGTCCCTCTCAATGGGTTCCTCTTGGCAGTAGTCGATATTGGGCAGAGCCAAGCCCAACACCCTGGAACTCGATTATGTCAAAATAGTTGACATGTAAACCGAGCACAAACTCAACCCACAGTTGTCGAAGGAAGTAATGTGGAACCTCCTTATTATTGCAGGGAGGTTTATCGTAAACCATGAACCACCTCTGCATCCAATTTTCCCTCCATGGTTGGAAATGACACTAATCCATGTAGACATGTGGCTTTCTAATGTCCGGTGGTTGTTGTGTTCTTGGATTGGTGAACATACTGTATAATTGGGCCTTCATAATATTCAATGCTTTTATTTCCTCCTTGGAAATGCTTGTGGAATAATACTCTCGCATCCTAGCTCTATATTCGGTCATGTCAGTCGATTGGCGACGTGCATGGATGAGGGAGTCAATTGAGCTCTCAATTGAGGTGGAAAGGGACACTCGAGATGGTTCCCAGCGTTTCTTAATTCTTGAGTGTGCACTCTCATTTCATTTACGTAATGGTTGAAGTCGTCTTGGTCGAAATTTTGTTGGGGGTTTTGATTTTGCTAAGGCTTTTCATTGGTTCCAATATTTTTGTTTTCTTGTGTTCCACCAGAATCCATGTTGACATTTTGTTCATTCATTGTATAGGTTTAGACTCTGCAATTGAAAAAAATTCTATTATTTCACTAATTTGGGAATTATTAAAAATTTAATAGAAAATAAAAAAAAAATCAATAAAATGACAAAAAACAACGATCTTACCTATCTAATGCAATGGATGATCACTCGGTAGATGGATTGATGGATTTCTTGAGTGCAATGGGTGAGTGGGGTGGTCTCTTACTCCGCATATGCGTCGAGTGAGTGAAGCTTGTTCGATTGGAAATGAAATAGAATGAGTTTCCCCCCTTCTTTTATTTGGTTTAACATGAGCGCGTGTGCGCCCTTGGGCACGTACGCGCTAACAATGTGCATGAACAACAACGTGCACACTCCTCGGTTGGGTACCTAACCTAAAGGCACGTGCGCACTTCCTTAGGTGCGTGCGTGTCTTCGTTTTTTCTATGCTAGCACGGCCCCATTGCAATGGTTTTGGGGAGCAACTTTGTGCACCCACCCATACAAGTGTTTGTCAAAATGTGCCAAAGAAACTTAAAAACCTTGCACATAACATGATTGCTAAATTGTGCTAAAATTCATGTAGCTATAAGTTATATTTTGGAAACTAGTTTCATGTAGCAATGCATTTTTTGTTCTTTAACCACTTGAGAAAAGTTTATATGTATAGATGGAAATGCCTATTTCCCTACTCAAGCTCGATATTTAGATGCCCATTAAGTGTTTGTTAAAATATCTCAAAGAGAATTAAACCTTTTGCATATGATATGCTTAGAGGGTTTGAGGTGAATATATATCCTTTAGCTTTAAATTCTTTGGATCACATGATAACAAATTAAAAAAAATGGACTTATTGTTGGGGTTAGATTCAGTGTTAGTAAGAAGTATTTCCATTTTAATTTGTCTTGGAAAGGATAACAAACATGACTGTGAATGCAATTTTATAGTGGAAAGAATTACCTTATGTATTATAGAATTATGAAAATTACTTAATCTGATGGCTTGATGAATGAGTTAATGAAACTATGCAGGAAACTTTTTTTAATAAGTTGTTTAATGCAATATCTAACTGAAAGAGCATATATATCCATACTAGATATTAATTGTTTGTCAAAATGCATGAATGACCTTCCGTGGCAACGACAATTTATTTGTAATGAGAAATAAAAGTGTATTGATATTATGATCGAGTCAAGAATCCATAGTTGGAATAGGTTTATGCAATGCTGAAAATCATTTCATGTAGCTGAATTGTTGCAAGTTAAGCAAATAAGAGTTTCATGTTTGGAGATGGTTAAGCAACCGGGTTTAATGTTGGTTAAAACCCATATGATGGATTTTTCATAATCTTTGCATAAGTATGCATTTATACTCAATTTACAGATCTCTAGAAAAACTTGTAAATTCCCGGTAATTATTATTTTGCAACGTAAAGACTTTTTAATTCAACTTGTCACTTGTCTGTGTAGTGGATTTGGCTAATCTAGGAGTTTATTAAGAAACTAGATTTAATGTTGGACAAAACCCATATGATCGAGTTTTCAGATCCTTTGTGCAAGTATGAGTTTCTACTTGATTTACAAGTTTTCTAGGAAAACTTGTAATTTCTTGTAGGTGACAGTTTTTGCAGCAGAAAACATGTAATTGCTGAAACAAAAAACTTGTAATTTTCTGTTATTGACCAGCTAGTGTTGGAAGAACTTATGCAATCATGTTAATATCAGCAGAAAGGTAAGATATTGATTATTTTATCATTAAGAAGCATAATCATGAACTTGGGTCTTGGTTTTATTGGTCAACATACGAGGCTTGTAGGCTTTTACAATTAAAGCCAAATTGTTTAGTTTGCATAAAAGTTTGGGGTTTATTTGTAAAGCAAATTAAATTGCAAAAAACTCATTACTGAAACATGAGTTTTATTTATTTTAAATGTCAGTTCCTTGTAGAGCTGGAGGTTGACTCTAGAGACACGCTGAATATACTTTTGAATATGTTTAAAATAAAGAGGCATGTGCTTCAATTATTATGTTTATGCTTACATTGACATGTATACTTATTGTGTGTATGATTTTATCATGTCCTTGTATAATAAAAAATCGGGTGTAGTTTTGAGTCTAGTTACATAAGGGTGTATTACAAAGGGTTTGAACATAGAAGTAAATTTAAATTTGAATTATTATTTCAATTATAGTGTACGTTTTGAGTGGATCAGAACATGTGTTTTTTCTTAGGAAGTCTCTAAATTTTAGTAGTGCAATATATATGAATTATATTATTACACTAAGGTGTAATTATTAATAATTATTTTTAAAATATATTCACTTATCTTTAAATATACCACTAATTCTTTAATGCATTAATTTAAATATCAAATAATTAAGATATAATATATAGAATTATTAAATTTTATAAATAAATTAATTTAACTGTGGAGAAAGACAAAAAAAAAATGATGTAGAATTCAATCAACTCTTTACTAATTTTGGTTGATTTACAATTGAAGAAAACTCTTGTAAGCATTGTTATAATATGTACGATGATACTCTGATAAAACTTAGTTTTAGTTGATTTATAATTGAAGAAAATTTTTATAAACATTTTATACTATGTAAAATTAGATGGTAGTAAAATATTATTGATGTTTGAATTTTTTATTGAAAATATTATTAAAATTTTATTTAAAGTATTTAATTTGATATGTTTTACAAAATATATTTATGTAAAAGATTAAGTTAATAAATTATTAATTTAATTCTTTAACTTTAAAAAAATTAAAGAAAATATAATTATAGAATTGTGAATTTTAATTTTTTTTCAGCAGGAACACAAAAAAGGAAATATATTTAAACATAGGATAATTTATAGAAATCTCTTCCTTGAAGGGTAAACCATAACCTGAGAATTAAGTCCTCTAGGGTTGTTATCATGAGTTGTTCAAAAATTGGAAATGTTTCTTCTTTCTGTCCCTTAATTCTACTTTTACAGTATAAATCCTAACATATTGATTATAGAGTTTAATACAAAAAAACATTCAGCAAAAAGACAGGGGGAGTGCTCGACTTCATTCCTGATTCTGGGCAGGTGGAGTTTCTTCTTGCATGAGAGAGTCTTCCATTAAGGAGTCACCTTCTCGCTGGGCTTCGGGATCCAGTGGCTCTCTCTGCTTCCCAAGTTCCTCCTTCAGGTCGTTTAGAACACCTTCCATTTGGTCTAGTCAATGCTCTAATTTTTCATTAGCTTTCTGCAGGGAGTCGAACAGTTGTCCTTTCATAGCGAACATGAATTGCTTAAGACCTTCAAAATTGACCTACTGATGTTCTTTTATGCTCTTCACCTCTTTCTGCAGCTCTTCCATCTCACCAACCTAGACGTGAACGTTGGTTTCCACATCTTCCAGGCGGGAATCCATACGAGAGATATCAAGACCTATAAGCCCGCATTCTTCCATTGCATATTTGGAAACTTCATAGGAGTTACAGGCGTTCTTCCCGATGTCCTGGTGCACAACTTTGATCTCCCGGAGCTCCCCTATCAAACTGTCAATCTTCCCTCTTTTGTTGACAGAGAGAAGCCAGAAATGAATATGAAAGCCAACACTGGGAGGCAAAGAAAAGTAGAAGGCGGTGACTGCATTGCCGGACAACTTCATATTAAACCAAGTCCTTTCCACCAGCTGCATCTCATGCGAACGAGAGGCTCGAGAAGACTGATGGAATTCGCATGCTTCCATCTTCAAAACGTAGTTACCACCATTAATGGTCGAAGGGATTGCCCAGTGATGAGCCTTAAAGACCCCTTTTTCATGGAATCCACATGTCAAGCGCACGAGAGGGGGCCACTGCATGTTCGACCAAGTGACGGAGAAGGTAGGGAGATTTCTTAGAAGGGGGCCATTTTATGAGTGGGGGTTCTTGATTCAAGACCATATAACCTTGTTTTATCCTAACTCCTTGATTTGCCATATAATCAGTCGCAACATTGTTATGCCTTAAAATGTGGGAAAACTAGATCGTAGAGATATCCTAGATGGTGGAAACGATATGTTTTTGGATCCTATTCACATTCTTATTGTGCCATTTTTGTATGTTGATCATTTTATGGATAACGATCGTGCAGTCTCCAAAGACAGAATAATAGTCTTTTTGCATAGACGCCATTATTTCAACCCCCTGAAGCAAGGCCGCCCATTCAACTTGGTTGTTAGTTCTCCATCCTATTTCCCATGGGTACTGGTATAACTTGTTTCCTCCAGGATCGTAAACGACCCCTCTCGCACTTGCCACCCCTAGTGAATTTTAATTGTGAAATATATAGAAATTAAATTAAATTCTAAAATTATTTACGATTTATTAGTCATTAAAGAATGCTAATAATTTGGATGAAGTTGAACCTAATTTTTTATCAATTATAAAATAATTAATTAATAATAACATGATATATGAGTTATATGCTTTTTTTCTTTTGAAAAAAAAAAAACATGATATATGAGTAGATACAAATTATATGACAATGATAATTTGATTGTTTATTTATAATATTTTAACAAATTTTTCTTTTTAATTAAATTTTAAAAAATTATTGTTTTATATTTTTATATTTTTAAAATAAATTTTTAATCATTAAATTTAATCTTTTTAATACATATTATCTACTTAAAATTAAATATAATAATCTTAATAAATAATAATAATAATGTAATTAAATGTATTGATTTAAATTTAATAATTAATATAATTTAATTTAAACAATTTTTAAAATTATTCACGTAAATAATTTTAAGTAATTTTAAATCATTAATATAAATAGGTAAGTTTGTTAATGTCAAAGATACGATGGTTTGTTGGTGGGGTTAGATGGATTCCATTCCATTCATCAGGGTTCAATTCTGTTGAGACATCTTCTAGCTTGGATTACCGGCGGAGGGTTTGCTTGACCTACCATCCACATATATGTGAGGAAGATGATTTTTACGCTGAAAAAAAATAAAAATTTGTCAACATAGTTTTTTATTCACCCGATTATCACCAAAAATAAATATAAACAAGTGAAATAGCTGCAAAGCAGCTAGTCCCTGCTTAAAAAATTGATATATTTTTGAAAAGTTTAAACAATAAAAAATATAACAAAATGAAATAATAAAAAAATACAAAATAGTATACTTTAGGATTAAGATTAAAATATTTTGATTTTTTAACTATTAAGAATTGGAGTCTCTAATCTTTCTTTGGCAAGACCACAATTTTTCGTTGTTTATAAGCATAAATGGATTCAACTTTGTCAAAAATCTATGTTTTTATGTGGATTGTGCAATCTTAACATTTTATATCATCACAATTTGGAATACTCAGATCGTAAATTTGGGTAGTTTTAAAATTGGGCAATTAGTCTAGATCAGGAAATCCCAATTGCTAAAACTACAAAAATGTGATATTAGCAATTTCCAGCAATAATTTTTACTAGTTTTTATCCCAAAATCACCGGAAAAACGGGCGTTTGAAAAAAATCCAAATTATCTAATCTTTAGAATACTCTAAATATATAGCAAATATTTAATTTTCATAAAATAAAAATATTTTGATATAAAATCAAAATATTATCGCAAACCAAAAAGTATTATAAACTACTATATTAAATTGTTTATTATTTCAAAAGTTGATGTTGAAGTCGAAGCAACAGTAGGTATGTGAAACACATGGTGTACAAAGTATATGTCAAACACGTGATATACAAATTTCAATTATTAATGTTTTAAAGCAATGTGGTCTAGTCTTCATGCGACTTGTATGCTATTACGGCTATGTATATCTTTTTCATTTTCATTTCTCTTCACAAGAAATAAATTAAAACTACTAGATAAACTTTAGATTTTATAATTAAATGGTTTAAAAAATATAAGATTCCTATACTAATAATTTTCCTAACAACAACAAACAACTTTTAGATGGGGAGCAATGACGTTACTCTTAAACCACTAAGTTATTGCAAGTTCGGGTGAACTCCTTTTTATTGGGTAGACCATCCACAATTCAAAACAGTCCACCGCAATTTTATTTTTGTTGGACATAAACCACTGGATTTTTCGATTGGATAGCGACGAAAAACATGATTTTTTTTATCGGGTGCAATGAAAAGCTTTGGGAACGTTTTGTTTCGGGGACTTTGGAACTGGAAACCATTCGGAGTTGAAAATCATGGGAGACACTGATCTTATTGTAATGAATTCCCCTCAACTGACACCATAATAATGATTGATTAAAACAACCAAGGGTGGGACTCTCGGAGTCGGTCGGGAGTAGGCAAAGCTTATGCATCCGAAACAATGGGATATATATTCATATCAATTATTATGTCCCCGAAGGGGAAAATATATATATATCGCTAACTTCCTATTAATTTGGTTTAGAGACTACACATTTTTACATGTTGTAAGGTTTAAACAATGTATTCAATGTTATATATTAAATAAAATTATAAAAAAAAAAACATTTATTTGAGTAGTGATTGGCTCTAATTTGCTTACGTTTGCCTTGTTTTTCCCATCCTAGGAGGGGGCGGCGGGCAATCGTCAGCCTAGACTGGAGTGTTTGACTTACAACACTGTACACAGTGCACACTCCAATGCACTTTGGCAGTCGACCATTATAGTAGTGAGGTCACGTCCGCACAGGCTGGCCCTATTTTGGAAAATATGCAACGACCATTTCAAATTTTTATGATATGTCTTTCTATAGTTTAACCAAAGTTTTTATAACCTGACCTCTTATTGTGAATTAAACTTTTCATTTTTTGAGGCGCTTTATCCATGCCTGCCTGGCAACCTGCTCAGCACTTACTTTGACTACCTGCGCTAAGCCACCTGCTCACCTTGACAAGGGTTAATATTTTCATGTTGCCATTTGTATGCGGTTACCATCTCCATCTGTGTGTGCCATGCAAAGGTTCGAGAGGCTATTTAACATATAGCATCGGAAATCCACCTTCCAGTTTTTAATTAACAATATGCTTCACGGCTCACAGGCTATTTAACATATAGCATCGGAAATCCACCTTCCAGTTTTTAATTAACAATATGTTTCACAGCTCACATTGGGAAATCTCTGCGTTGAAACCAAATTTATGCCTCCACGGGATACGAACTCTTGATAATTGTTGCGCTCTCCTCTCCGTCCTCACCATCTCCAGCCTTTGTGACACGAACTCTTGGCAATTGTTGCGCTTTCCTCTCTATCCTCACCATCTCCAGCCTTTGTGACAACCAAGTCTCCTTTCATTTAGATAGATCGGCCTGGAAAATTATTCTAGCGTGTATATGTATGGGAAAACTAACAATAAACCTGTACAACATGATTCGATCTGATGACATTTTGAGAAGCCTTGATTTCAAGTGTGTTCAACAGGATTCGATCTGATGACATTCTGAGATTATTATTTTTTGGTACAAATGGATCCGTGTCCGTTCGTGCAGGTTTTGGTAGGAGGTTTGGCTCTGAGAATTCCAGTGGCCTCCAAACCCACAAGAGCAGGCATGCATTCTTCGAGATTTCCTTCTTTTTTCCAGATTAAATTCGATAAATTCCAGGTTCAGATAGCGGCAGTTCCGCTCATTTCGAACGACGCTGCGGCCCCCGTCACGGTTTTGGTGCTATGGGAATTTTTTCCAGGCACCCCGTGGCCATTCAGGGAGACTTTGAGGATTTGCTCCAGGGGCACGGAACCCAAACTGGAAAGTGGACTTAGATTATTTCATCTCCCACACGTGCATATGGCCATTTTGGATGTGTTCATGATGGAGATTCTTTCCTAGGATCCTTCGGATTAGAATTGACCCCCTTGTGCAAAATTGGCATGTCCTTCACTGAGCAAAACCCTAGTTCCAGAGATGGAATAATAGCACCATTTATGGGCGTTCGAGGCACAATTGGGGGGGGGGTCCCCTAGCTGAAACCCGATGTCCCGAATCCATCGAAAACTATAGATTCGCGACTGGAGTCACGGTTTTGGTGTTATGTGCATTTTTTCCAGGCATCCCGTGGCCATTTAGGGACACTTTGAGGATTTGCTCTGGGGGAACGGAACCCAAACTGGCGAGCAGAATTCGATTATTTTGGCTCCCACATGTGCATATGGCCATTGTGTATGTGTTCACGATGTCCACTCTTTCCCGGGAGCCTTCGGATTAGAAATGACCCCCTTGCACAAAATTGGCATGGCCTTCACTGAGCAAAACCCTGTTTCCAGAGATGGCACAATAGCACCGTTTCTGGGCGTTTGATGCACGTTGGGGGGGGGGGGCGCTAGTTGAAACTCGACGCCTCGAATTTATCAGAATCGATGGATTTGTGACCGGAGTCACGGCTTTTGTGCTATGGCCATTTTTTCCAAGCACCCCGTGGTCATTCAGGGACACTTTGAGGATTTGCTCTGGGGGCACAGAACCCAAACCGACGAGCGGAATTGGATTCTTTCATATCCCACACATGCATATGGCCATTGTGGATGTGTTCACGATGGCCACGCTCGCCCGGGATCCTTCGGATCAGAAATGGCCTCCTTGTGCAAAATCAGCATGGCCTTATGCAAGTTAGGGTTTATTTATTGTGTATGTGCATGGTCTTATGTGTAGATATTTGTATATGTGCATGTTTTTTATGTACAAATTGGCGTAGTCAAAATTTTCTGCTTGATTGCGTCATTTACCCATATTTAGAAGGACCAAATGCAATAAGAACTCAACAAAACATGAAGAGACAATTGTAAAAAACATTAGAAAATTTGTATTGGAGCCATAGTGTTTCTGAGAGATGATTCTATAACAGACAAGTAAGTTTTGGTTTGCATAAAATAAGGTTGGTTTCCCTTTTTTTTTATAACAAGAGGAACTTGTATGCATTATGAACGTGATAGACACATTACAAAGGTGCAAGCATTCGTATGACAACATATATGGCATTAATTAGTTTTTATGGTAGGTAAAATCCTTCCAACCACATTAACTCCATAGGTTATAATTATTTTCAAGGGGGGAAATGTGAGCCATTAGGATTTTTTAAGCACTAAGTTTGGATGTGCGTTATTTGGACATGAATAATGTAGAAAATTTGAGGTTTAGGTTGTAAGAATCGATTCTAAGCATCCCGAGCCATGGATAATGCCTTAAAGAATAACAATTGACCTTTGAAGGCTATCCTTTGCCTTTGATTGTTGACCTAGATTCAATAAGTAGGTTGTGGACATTAGGTATGGGTCTTGGGACCATGAACATGTTCAATGGAGGAAACATATGCCTTATGCCCTAAACAAGGCTTCTATACATTTAGGACCAAGAATGATGTGTCAAATCACAACACATCTAGGATCGATGGATATTTGGCCTCCATATGAGCATATTCAAATATGATTAGCAGGTTATGAACACCAAGTGTTGGTGTTGAGGGCCTAGATATGGTTGTGAATATTTAGCTTTTGGTGAGGACATGGACACTATTTGGAGGTTTTGAACACAAAAATTGGTTCTTAGGGTATGGAAGTGTTCAAAGGATGAAACATAGCCCATAGGTCCTAATAGAAGCGTTTAGGTATTGACGAACATGGGCAAGGTCTTGGACCATAACACTTGGCATCTACTAGGCGCATTTTTTCTCTATGTGGGAATACAAGAGGAATAGGATAACCACTAGTAATTTTTTAGCCACATATACAAGTCATGAATCGATACATGGTAAATGTAGGAAACCTAGGAGTTATTCCCTAAATGCACAAACTTAGCGATCAAGAGCAAAAGGAGCTTTCAAACCACCATATAGGACATGTCTTAGGGTTCTTTGGCTTCCAAGTGTTGATACATAGTTCATTAGGATATTTTGAGAACCATTTATGGATATTAGGGCCTTGTACATGGTTGGGAGGAGTGCTGCAAACCTTTATAAAAATAAAGCTTCTAGGGGAAGGGAAACTTGAGGCTTTGACCTTAAAGAGGCCTCAAATGACAAGGATATGTTTAGCCTCCAATAAATGATATGGGTGCAACTAGGAGTATTTTAGCAATTAGTATGAGTTTTATGGCACTAAACATGATCAAACGATGAAACCTTGACCTTAGGCTCTAAAGGAAGTTTCCAAGGATAAGAGAAATGTAAGCCTTAACCAACCACATAAGATTGGTCTAGTATATCTTAAATATTTGAATGCCAATATGGACACCATCAGTAGGTTTTGAGCTTTATGGGTGGACCTCAAATCCATAAACATGATTCGAGGAGGGAGACCAACATCTCAAGGCTAGAAATATATATTTAGGGCTTAGGACCAATGATAAATTTGATGGGTCATTTGTAATGCTTCAGGGCATCATTCATGAACTTTGGTCCCTAGAAGGTGCCTTTAGAGCCTAATGCATTATTCAAAATTCAAAATATTTGAAAGTGATATTTAGGTGTGTAATTGTGTTTGAAAAGATGATGTTGCTTGTTATTTTATACTAATATTTGTATGGTTTTCTTTGTGCAAGTGTGCGTGTAAATATGTGTCTATGTGTGTTTTTTCTAACATCTAAATTTTTGTATATGTGCATAGATATTTGCCTATGTGCATGTATTTTTTGTATATTTATGTATAAATCTTTTTATGTGTGTAGGTTTTTGTAGTGTAAATGTATATGTATCTGTACATCTTTAATATGTGTGTAAATATAATTATGTGCATCTAACTTGTGTGTGTTTGTGTGTAAATGACTAGGGATGGTAGGTACACAAGGGGGATGACCAGGGGTGGTAGGTACACAAGGGGGCTCCTTCATTGATCTAGAGAGAACTCAATAAATCAAAATATCATGGGGTCTAGGGAATGCTTCAAACAATAAAGTATAGACTTAAATTCTCTCCGTCAAGAGATCGAGATCACCTTTTCGGCAAACATAAGGAACCTTTTGGTATTTGGGAAGATCGCCATTATCATTCATCACTTACACAACAATTTTATATACAATGACAACTCTTTAGAAAAACTTGTCAAAATAATAAGGTATAGGAAAAGGTCAAGTATCTCCCTAGTCATCATATCAAGGGCCCCATAAAATTTCTCCAATAACTACTCAAGGTGTTGAATTTTACCATCGAACTTTCATCCTTGCATTGTGATGTATACAAACTGGTTGGATCTGATTATAATGGAATTTTACGATCAAAATACATTTCATAATACAAACCAATTGAAATAATATTCATTATGTCAATTCTAAATCTAAAGTCACACTTAAACCTAACAAAGCATTCATGCTAAGAAAAACACAGTGGCAGAGGGATGATGGTCCCTTCACAAGGAAACATTCCAAGTGAAGGGGATGAGGAGATGTTTTTCATATCTTTGACCAAAATGATGATAGTATAGGTTTTGCACACCTAAGTACGATCAACAAGTACTTATTGATTGGCATATCATAAAATATTAAACATCGGTGGAAATAATTATTTTTACAATTATGACATTGGTTCCAAATGCTACGAACATGGTCAAGTCAATATTTTTGTTAGAGTTCAAACACAATATTTTTTTCAATCGACCATCCAACAATGACTATATGAGGCCACTAGAGATCAAAATTTATCTATTTCATCGTAAACAAAGGAAATCATATCAAAATCCATTCAAACTCAACCATTTGTTTTAACAGAGTGATGTTGTTTATTAGGCAACTAAACACAACAAGAGACAATGAGATACAAATATAGACATCATGGATATAAATCACATAACTGAAAATCCATGTACATCAAAGCTACAAAACTAGTCCAAACATATAATTTTTTTGGAAAATAGTGGAACATGGTTCCCAATGTACACACGATGGCAACTCGTGCCCTATACAAAGTCTGGCAACTCATGATGTAGATCCAAAATACATGGAAACTCGTGCCCTAGATACCAATTACATGGCAATTGGTGCCCAAAAATGCCACATCGTGGCTAATGTGCATGACATGCTATGTCGAGCATCGTGCCCACCTTGACACTCCCACATGCATCTCCAAAATTGATCTTCCTCTTCTTGGAGCTAGTGTAATCTCGAGCCTTAGTTCCGTCTAGGAGTAGACCGTCTCTCCAGGCACTGAAACAATTGATATAAGATACCATCATTTTCAAGCATTTGTAACATTTACCACATTTATAAAATGAATGTAGAATTCAAATATTAAATAACTCACCGCTGATAGGAGTGGGAGACGTGAGGTAGGTGTCCTCGATCTACTTAGCCTCTCAATAATGCCAGCCTACAACATTTATGACAATCATTTCATTGAAAAAAAATAATTGCTTAAATTAATTTTCGTTAATGCATCACAATATTTTTATAAATTAACTTGATTCTCACCGTGAACACCTCCGGCAATGGACATGACTGGGATTCAGGGCTAGCAGGTGGAGCAGTTGGTTGGAAAACCTACTCCGATGCAATAAGGGGGGGGGGGGTATAGTTGCAGCAAATGCAGGTGCAACCATTGTAGATGTATCGACATATGTTGCAATAGTAGTTGCCACAATAGTGGCGGGAATTGAAGAAGATAGGGTGCAAGAGGGAATGGTGGTATGGGGTGGAGGAGGATTTCGTGGACGATGAACCCCTACCGGCTGTACGATAGGGGGTATCAACCTAAAAGGACTAGGGGGGATGTTGAGGGATGGTTGATGGGAGGGCAGTCTTGGATAGAGGGAGGAGGATGAATACAAGGGGGGATGTGGACGAAGGGGGGAAGCTGGATGGAAGGGGGGGCGTGGATGAATGGGGGAGGATGGATAGATGGGGGGTGTGGACGAATGGGGGAGGCTTGATGGAGGGGGGGATGGACAGAGAGGGGAGTATGGACGGAGAGGGGAGGATGGATGGAAGGGCGGGGGTGGATGGAGGGAGAGGTCTGGATGGAAGCGGGGGGTGGGGGGGAAACTCATGGGAGAGGATGGAAAAATGGGACTGAAGTGTGGAGGTGGAACAGTGGCACCTACAGCTAATGATGGAACCTGCAGCTGATGGTGGCACCCGCATATACATTTCTAATATCATAGTTTAGTAGACAAAAATAAAATTAAACCATATTAAGTCATAAAAATTCAAATTAAAAGTGTGCTTTTAACTACACATTGTACCTATGTGTATGGTGACTCAGTGTCGATCCCTGGCGGAGATGGTTGGTCATCATAGTCTGTGCATACTCGTGGACACCCAAATGCATGCACGTTATGAACATATTAAACAAGTAATTATTTAGGCAATCAAAATATTTAAAAATATTGTACGAACTATCATCGTGTATGTCATAAATATAAATAAATAAATAATAGAAATGACATAAGTAATAACAATATTGTGTGAGGTACTGAAAATACCTCTATGTGAGGTGTTGCAATTTCAATTGCAGCTGCTATTGTTGTGTCCAGGTTGGGAGATCGTACGTTCTTCCAGTTGGCGTCTCCACTCTAAATAACTATACATTGAAATAACAATTTAAGTCATATATAAATGCTTTAAAATTACTTTACAATTTGTCAAGTGATGATTGAAAACTCATTAAAAAAAGTTCTAACCTGATCCATATAGTAGCCCTTGATCGGGCCAAGGCAAGTGTGCCCGCAATGAGGACAAAGATGTGGCATTGTCCCCGTCGAACTAGATGGCCAAGCATGGATACCACCAGTCATAGGTCTATCCTGACTCTATCGTGAAGGTCCTGCACCTGAGTCTCTATCAGGGTCAACATGTCTCTCCATTGTAGTCGCTTCTACAAACACGGTGTGTCTAAGGAGTCCACGTGCAACACTCCTCATCGCTCCCTCGATCTTATCAAGTTTGTGGGGTAACTAAGGTGGTTGGGGAGGGGGGTTGGGATCACACCTAGGAGCTGGTGTCCCTCTCAATGGGTTCCTCTTGGCAGTAGTCGATATTGGGCAAAGCCAAGCCCAACACCTTGGAACTCGATTATGTCAAAATAGGTGACATGTAAACCTAGCACAAACTCAACCCACAGTTGTCGAAGGAAGTAATGTGGAACCTCCTTATTATTGCAGAGAGGTTTATCGTAAACCATGAACCACCTTTGCATCCAATTTTCCCTCCATGGTTGGAAATGACACCAATCCATGCAGACATGTGGCTTTCTAATGTCCGGTGGTTGTTGTGTTCTTGGATTGGTGAACATACTGTATAATTGGGCCTTCGTAATATTCAATGCTTTTATTTCCTCCTTGGAAATGCTTGTGGAATAATACTCTCGCATCCTAGCTCTATATTCGGTCATGTCAGTCAATTGGCGACGTGCATGGACGAGGGAGTCAATTGAGCTCTCAATTGAGGTGGAAAGGGACACTCGAGATGGTTCCCCACGTTTCTTAATTCTTGAGTGTGCACTCTCATTTCATTTACGTAATGGTTGAAGTCGTCTTGGTCGAAATTTTGTTGGGGGTTTTGATTTTGCTGAGGCTTTTCATTGGTTCCAATATTTGTGTTTTCTTGTGTTCCACCAGAATCCATGTTGACATTTTGTTCATTCATTGTATAGGTTTAGACTCTGCAATTGAAAAAAATTCTATTATTTTACTAATTTTGGAATTATTAAAAATTTAATAAAAAATTTAAAAAAATCAATAAAATGACAAAAAACAACGATCTTACCTATCCAATGAAATGGATGATCACTCGGTAGATGGATTGATGGATTTCTTGAGTGCAATGGGTGAGTGGGGTGGTCTCTTACTCCGCGTATGCATCGAGTGAGTGAAGCTTGTTCGATTGGAAATGAAATAGAATGCGTTTCCCGCCTTCTTTTATTTGGTTTAACATGAGCGTGTGTGCGCCCTTGGGCTCGTACGCACTAACAATGTGCATGCACAACAACGTGCACACTCCTCGGTTGGGTACCTAACCTAAAGGCACGTGCGCGCTTCCTTAGGTGCGTGCGTGTCTTCGTTTTTTCTATGCTAGCGCGGCCCCATTGCAATGGTTTTGGGGAGCAACTTTGTGTGCCCACCCATACAAGTGTTTGTCAAAATGTGCCAAAGAAACTTAAAAACCTTGCACATAACATGATTGCTAAATTGTGCTAAAATTCATGTAGCTATAAGTTATATTTTGGAAACTAGTTTCATGTAGCAATGCATTTTTTGTTCTTTAACCACTTGAGAAAAGTTTATATGTATGGATGGAAATGCCTATTTCCCTACTCAAGCTCGATATTTAGCTGCCCATTAAGTGTTTGTTAAAATATCTCAAAGAGAATTAAACCTTTTGCATATGATATGCTTAGAGGGTTTGAGGTGAATATATATCCTTTAGCTTTAAATTCTTTGGATCACATGATAACAAATTAAAAAAAATGGACTTATTGTTGGGGTTAGATTCAATGTTAGTAAGAAGTATTTCCATTTTAATTTGTCTTGGAAAGGATAACAAACATGGCTGTGAATGCAATTTTATAGTGGAAAGAATTAACTTATGTATTATAGAATTATGAAAATTACTTAATCTGATGGCTTGATGAATGAGTTAATGAAACTATGCATGAAACGTTTTTTTAATAAGTTGTTTAATGCAATATCTAACTGAAAGGGCATATATATCCATACTAGATATTAATTGTTTGTCAAAATGAATGAATGACCTTCCGTGGCAACGACAATTTATTTGTAATGAGAAATAAAAGTGTATTGATATTATGATCGAGTCAAGAATCCATAGTTGGAATAGGTTTATGCAATGCTGAAAATCATTTCATGTAGCTGAATTGTTGCAAGTTAAGCAAATAAGAGTTTCATGTTTGGAGATGGTTAAGCAACCGGGTTTAATGTTGGTTAAAACCCATATGATGGATTTTTCATAATCTTTGCATAAGTATGCATTTATACTCAATTTACAGATTTCTAGAAAAACTTGTAAATTTCCGGTAATTATTATTTTGCAACGTAAAGACTTTTAATTCAACTTGTCATTGTCTGTGTAGTGGATTTGGCTGATCTAGGAGTTTATTAAGAAACTAGATTTAATGTTGGACAAAAACCATATGATCGAGTTTTCAGATCCTTTGTGCAAGTATGAGTTTCTACTTGATTTACAAGTTTTCTAGGAAAACTTGTAATTTCTTGTAGGTGACAGTTTTTGCAGCAGAAAACATGTAATTGCTGAAACAAAAAACTTGTAATTTTCTGTTAGTGACCAGCTAGTGTTGGAAGAACTTATGCAATCATGTTAATATCAGCAGAAAGGTAAGATATTGATTATTTTATCATTAAGAAGCATAATCATGAACTTGGGTCTTGGTTTTATTGGTCAACATACGAGGCTTGTAGGCTTTTACAATTAAAGCCAAATTGTTTAGTTTGCATAAAAGTTTGGGGTTTATTTGTAAAGCAAATTAAATTGCAAAATACTCATTACTGAAACATGAGTTTTATTTATTTTAAATGTCAGTTCCTTGTAGAGCTGGAGGTTGACTCTAGAGACACGCTGAATATACTTTTGAATATGTTTAAAATAAAGAGGCATGTGCTTCAATTATTATGTTTATGCTTACATTGGCATGTATACTTATTGTGTGTATGATTTTATCATGTCCTTGTATAAAAAAAAATCGGGTGTAGTTTTGAGTCTAGTTACGTAAGGGTGTATTACAAAGGGTATGTCTAAGCATAAAAGTAAATTTAAATTTGAATTATTATTTCAATTATAGTGTACGTCTTGAGTGGTTCAGAACATGTGTTTCCTTTTAGGAGGTCTTTAAACTTTAGTAGTGCGATATATATGAATTATATTATTACACTAAGGTGTAATTATTAATAATTATTTTTAAAATATATTCACTTATCTTCAAATATACTACTAATTCTTTAATGCATTAATTTGAATATCAAATAATTAAGATATAATATATAGAATTATTAAATTTTATAAATAAATTAATTTAACTGTGAAGAAAGAAAAATAAATAAAAAAAATGATGTAGAATTCAATCAACTCTTTACTAATTTTGGTTGATTGACAATTGAAGAAAACTCTTGTAAGCATTGTTATAATATGTATGATGATACTGTGATAAAACTTAGTTTTAGTTGATTTATAATTGAAGAAAACTTTTATAAACATTTTATACTATGTAAAATTCGATGGTAATAAAATATTATTGATGTTTGAATTTTTTTATCGAAAATATTATTTAAAGTATTTAATTTGATATGTTTTACAAAATATATTTATGTAAAAGATCAAGTTAATAAATTATTAATTTAATTTTGTAACTTTTAAAAAATTATAAAATTGTGAATTTTAATTTTTTAGTAGGAACATAAAAAAGGAAATATATTTAAACATAGGATAATTTACAGAAATCTCTTCTTTGAAGGGTAAACCATAACCTGAGAATTAAGTCCTCTAGGGTTGTTATCATGAGTTGTTCAAAAATTGGAAATGTTTCTTCTTTCTGTCTCTTAATTCTACTTTACAGTGTAAATCCTAACATATTAATTACAGAGTTTAATACAAAAAAACATTCAACAAAAAGACAGGGGGAGTGCTCGACTTCATTCCTGATTCTGGGCAGGTGGAGTTTCTTCTTGCATGAGAGAGTCTTCCATTAAGGAGTCGCCTTCTCGCTGGGCTTCGGGATCCAGTGGCTCGCTTTGCTTCCCAAGTTCCTCCTTCAGGTCGTTTAGAACACCTTCCATTTGGTCTAGTCAATGCTCTAATTTTTCATTACCTTTCTGCAGGGAGTCGAACAGTTGTCCTTTCATAGGAAACATGAATTGCTTAAGACCTTCAAAATTGACCTGCTGATGTTCTTTTATGCTCTTCACCTCTTTCTGCAGCTCTTCCATCTCACCAACCTGGACGTGAACGTTGGTTTCCACATCTTCCAGGCGAGAATCCATACAAGAGATATCAAGACCTATAAGCCTGCATTCTTCTATCACGTATTTGGAAACTTCCTAGGAGTTACA
Source organism: Larix kaempferi (assembly GCA_027924585.1). Classification (NCBI taxonomy): domain Eukaryota; kingdom Viridiplantae; phylum Streptophyta; class Pinopsida; order Pinales; family Pinaceae; genus Larix; species Larix kaempferi. Next base: position 1,491,530 of record BSBM01000133.1, on the reverse strand, counting down.
GGCGTTCTTCCCGATGTCCTGGTGCACAAATTTGATCTCTCGGAGCTCCCCTATCAAACTGTCAATCTTCCCTCTTTTGTTGACAGAGAGAAGCCAGAAATGACTACGAAAGCCAACACTGGGAGGCAAAGAAAAGTAGAAGGCGGTGACTGCAATGCCGGACAACTTCATATTAAACCAAGTCCTTTCCACCAGCTGCATCTCATGCGAACGAGAGGCTCGAGAAGACTGATGGAATTCTCATGCTTCCATCTTCAAAATGTAGTTACCACCATTAATGGTCGAAGGGATTGCCCGGTGATGAGCCTTAAAGACCCCTTTTTCATGGAATCCACATGTCAAGCACGCGAGAGGGGGCCACTGCATGTTCGCCTAAGTGACGGAGAAGGTAGGGAGATTTCTTAGAAGGGGACCATTTTATGAGTGGGGGTTCTTGATTCAAGACCATATAACCTTGTTTTAGCCTAACTCCTTGATTTGCCATATAATCAGTCGCAACATTGTTATGTCTTAAAATGTGGGAAAACTAGATGGTAGAGATATCCTAGATGGTGGAAACAATATGTTTTTGGATCCTATTCACATTCTTATTGTGCCATTTTTGTATGTTGATCATTTTATGGATAACGATCGTGGAGTCTCCAAAGATAGAATAATAGTCTTCTTGCATAGACGCCATTATTTCAACCCCCTGAAGCAAGGCCGCCCATTCAGCTTGGTTGTTAGTTTTCCATCCTATTTCCCATGGGTACTGGTATAACTTGTTTCCTCCAGGATTGTAAATGACCCCTCTCTCACCTGCCACCCCTGATGAATTTTAATTGTGAAATATCTAGAAATTAAATTAAATTCTAAAATTATTTATGATTTATTAGTCATTAAAGAATGCTAATACTTTGGATGAAGTTGAACCTAATTTTTTATCAATTAGAAAATAATTAATTAATAATAACATGATATATGAGTAGATACAAATTATATGACAATAATAATTTGATTGTTTATTTATAATATTTTAACAAATTTTTCTTTTTAATTAAATTTTAAAAAATTATTGTTTTATATTTTTATATTTTTTAAATAAATTTTTAATCATTAAATTTAATATTTTTAATACATATTATCTACTTAAAATTAAATATAATAATCTTAATAAATAATAATAATAGTGTAATTAAATGTATTGATTTAAATTTAATAATTAATATAATTTAATTTAAACAATTTTTAAAATTATTCATGTAAACAATTTTAAGTAATTTTAAATCATTAATATAAATAGGTAAGTTTGTTAATGTCAAGGATATGGTGGTTTGTTGGTGGGGTTAGATGGATTTCATTCCATTCACCAGGGTTCAATTTTGTTGAGACATCTTCTGGCTTGGATTACCGGCGGAGGGTTTGCTCGACCTACCATCCACATATATGTGAGGAAGATGATTTTTACGCTGATTTTTTTTTTTTTTTGTCAACATAGTTTTTTATTCACCCTATTATCACCAAAAATAAATATAAACAAGTGAAATAGCTGCAAAGCAGCTAGTCCCTGCTTAAAAATTTGATATATTTTTGAAAAGTTTAAACAATAAAAAATATAACAAAATGAAATAAAAAAAATACAAAATAGTATACTTTAGGATTAAGATTAAAATATTTTGATTTTTTAACTATTAAGAATTGGAGTCTCTAATCTTTCTTTGGCAAGACCACAATTTTTCGTTGTTTATAAGCATAAATGGATTCAACTTTGTCAAAAATCTATGTTTTATGTGGATTGTGCAATCTCAACATTTTATATCATCACAATTTGGAATACGCAGATCGTAAATTTGGGTAGTTTTAAAATTGGGCAATTAGTCTAGATCAGGAAATCCCAATTGCTAAAACTACAAAAATGTGATAATAGCAATTTCCAGCAATAATTTTTACTAGTTTTTATCCCAAAATCACCGGAAAAACGGGCGTTTGAAAAAATTCCAAATTATCTAATCTTTAGAATACTCTAAATATATAGCAAATATTTAATTTTCATAAAATAAAAATATTTTGTATATAAAATCAAAATATTATCGCAAACCAAAAAGTATTATAAACTACTATATTAAATTGTTTATTATTTCAAAAGTTGATGTTGAAGTCGAAGCAACAGTAGGTATGTGAAACACATGGTGTACAAAGTATATGTCAAACACGTGATGTACAAATTTCAATTATTAATGTTTTGAAGCAATGTGATCTAGTCTTCATGTGACTTGTATGCTATTATGGCTATGTATATCTTTTTCATTTTCATTTCTCTTCACAAGAAATAAATTAAAACTACTCAATAAACTTTAGATTTTATAATTAAATGGTTTAAAAAATATAAGATTCCTATACTAATAATTTTCCTAACAACAACAAACAACTTTTAGATGGGGAGCAATGACGTTACTCTTAAACCACTAAGTTATTGCAAGTTCAGGTGAACTCCTTTTTATTGGGTAGACCATCCACAATTCAAAACAGTCCACCGCAATTTTATTTTTGTTGGACATAAACCACTGGATTTTCCGATTGGATAGCGACGAAAAACATGATTTTTTTTATCGGGTGCAACGAAAAGCTTTGGGAACGTTTTGTTTCGGGGACTGTGGAACTGGAAACCATTCGGAGTTGAAAATCATGGGAGACATTGATCTTATTGTAATAAATTCCCCTCAACTGACACCATAAATAGATAATAATGATGGATTAAAACAACCAAGGGTGGGACTCTTGGAGTCGGGAGGGAGTAGGCAAAGCTTATGCATCCGGAACAATGGGATATATATTCATATCAATTATTATGTTTCCGAAGGGGAACATATATATATCGTCAACCTCCTATTAATTTGGTTTAGAGACTACACATTTTTACATGTTGTAAGGTTTAAACAATGTATTCAATGTTATATATTAAATAAAATTTAAAAAAAAACATTTATTTGAGTAGTGATTGGCTCTAATATGCTGACGTTTGCCTTGTTTTTCCCATCCTAGGAGGGGGCGGCAGGCAATCATCAGCCTAGACTGGAATGTCTGACTTACAACACTGTGCACAGTGCACACTCCAATGCACTTTGGCAGTCGGCCATTATAGTAGTGAGGTCACGTCCGCACAGGCTGGCCCTGTTTTGGCAAATATGCAACGACCATTTCAAATTTTTATGATATGTCTTTCTATAGTTTAACCAAAGTTTTTATAACCTGACCTCTTATTGTGAATTAAACTTTTCATTTTTTTAGGCGCTTTATCCGATGCCTGCCTGACAACCTGCTCGCCACTTACTTTGACTACCTGCGCTAAGCCACCTGCTCGCCTTGACAAGGGTTAATATTTTCATGTTGCCATTTGTATGCGGTTACCGTCTCCATCTGTGTGTGCCATGCAAAGGTTCGAGAGGCTATTTAACATATAGCATCGGAAATCCACCTTCCAGTTTTTAATTAACAATATGCTTCACGGCTCACAGGCTATTTAACATATAGCATCGGAAATCCACCTTCCAGTTTTTAATTAACAATATGTTTCACAGCTCACACTGGGAAATCTCTGCATTGAAACCAAATTTATGCCTCCACAGGATTCGAACTCTTGATAATTGTTGCGCTTTCCTCTCCGTCCTCACCATCTCCAACCTTTGTGACACAAACTCTTGGAAATTGTTGCGCTCTCCTCTCCGTCCTCACCATCTCCAACCTTTGTGACAGCCAAGTCTCCTATCATTTAGATAGATCGGCCTGGAAAATTATTCCAGCGTGTATATGTATGGGAAAACTAACAATAAACCTGTTCAACATGATTCGATCTGATGACATTTTGAGAAGCCTTGATTTCAAGTGTGTTCAACAGGATTCAATCTGATGACATTCTGAGATTATTATTTTTTGGTACAAATGGATCCGTGTCCGTTCGTGGAGGTTTTGGTAGGAGGTTTGGCTCTGAGAATTCTGGTGGCCTCCAAACCCACAAGAGCAGGCATTCATTCTTCGAGATTTCCTGGTTTTTACCAGATTAAATTCGATAAATTCCAGGTTCAGACAGCGGCAGTTCCACTCATTTCGGACGACGCTGTGGCCCCTGACATCCAAAACTTGGCGACGAGCTTTCATCTGGAGCATTTGGAGCTGCTAAAGATGTCAAAGATTTCGTGTCTGGGGGTTTCAAATCCGCAGATGGAGATTGTAATTTACATGTGCCGACAGGGTTCGAACTATGGTATGAACATGGGGAAGGTGCTAGGTAAATTCATTGTTCCTTTGGACTTGGAGGGAGCCCACGAGAGGTTGGTTGTGTTGCACAACGGGTGGGTTTCTATTGGGAAAAACTCGTCCAGGGATTCGAAATAGGGTCCTCAGCTTCACTTGAATGTCCGAGCGGAGCCCGACCCGAGGTTCGTTTTTCAGTTTAACGGCGAGCCCCAGTGTAGTCCGCAGGTACTATATTCGACAACCCATTTTTAGTTGCGATAGGAATTCTTGCTGGTAATAATTTGACAAGAGGAATTCCACCTGAATTCGGGCAGCTTAAAGCGTTGAGAGCACTTGATCTCAGCTTCAATTATACCTTGGGAGGATTGATTCCAAAAGCATTGTGTAATTGCACACGCCTTAAATGGATCAGACTGTTAGATAACAACTTGACACGGACTTTTAGATAACAACTTGACAGGGATCCAATAGAGTTTCATATAGCTCGTACAGAGTTTTAAGTACAGAGGAATAATTGTACAAAGTTTTAACTGCAGGGGGGTAATGGTTTTTAGCAGACCTCGGGCTCAGGCTAGAGCATATTCTATTCTAAGTAACTATAGAACTCGTTTCACTTTTACACTGAGTTTGTTCCGCTGAGCAGTAGATAGTGTGAGCCCCAGCCCCAGGGTTTGTCTTTGTTCCGCTAAGCAGTAGATAGTGTGGGCCCCAGCCCCAAGGTTTTCCAATTGCAGAATTGAACAGAATCAACCTACGAATTGGTATAAATTTCAAAAGATTTTATTTATTTCAAGTTCTATTTGCGGTATTAAAATGCATTTAGATCATTACAGTATTAAAATGCTTTTTAAATTTGTAATCGCGTCAAACTTTTTAGAAAATGAAACATATATTACTTCGAGCATTTCGTTTTCGGTATCAGGCAAGAAACATTTATAGTCACAAATAACGTATTTAAGCGACAAGAAGCTGTAGGAGGAGATGCATAGGTTGAGAAGACGACCAAATATTTGGCGTGCTTGTCATTGTTTTTTAATTAAACCAAGAGAAAGCTGGTAGGAGATGATCGCAGTCTCCTAAAAAAATACATGTGTTCGCAATTAATTTGTCGATCAACACCTGGTATTCGTTCATTCAAGTTCAACGCACACCCAAGCCCATGGAACCGCCGTCAGGATCGCTCTACTTTAAGATACCATTATCGTCTGAGGGAAAGATCTTCCCATTTATTACCACTTCACTGAGTAGTGAATTGTCCTTCATTTCATTGACATATAGTTGGTGTGAAAACCGCCCCCAATACCATTGACTGGAGATTAATTATCCATAATTAAATAAACAAGAAAACATATCTTAAATATAATTATCATAATTTTAACTGTTTATTTATGTTTATTTATAAATAGTAAATACAAGGTATTGAAATCTTTGCAGTAAATTTTTAAATTTCAAAACAACTTCTTAATAAAAATGCAAAACAATAATAAATAAAGACAAATAAAATCTCTTCCATATAAACTTTATAATTTTTATTATTTAATGCTTATAAATAATAAATACACCGAATTAAGAAATCTTTATAACAATTCTCCAACTTTCAAAACAACAACTTAATAAAAATACAAGTATCTAGATTTCAAAACAATTTTTTTTAACAATGTTAACCAATTCCAACAAATATAACATTGTTATGCCCCTATAATAATAGGGGCCAAGAGTGGGCACCAAGATATCAATTTATCCATAAACAATTCAAAACGTTGGTAGATATAATAACTATGCAAATTGGTAGATACAATAACTATGTTTCGCATAAATGGATAGCAGAAGATCCATTTAATCAAGAAAATTAATGCGAAATTACTTTTCTACGTCAACATATCTTAAGAAAATAATCCTAGTAAAAAGTAAAAGATATGATATGCGAACCATACATGCAATACAAAACCAAGATTTATATCAAGTTAAAATCACAAATTCTACGTAAGGCATATATAAGTATTAGAACTAAGATTAAAAAGTAAATGATATGATATGCGAACCATATATGCAATACAAAACCAAGATTTTGTATCAAGTTAAAATCACAAATTTTACGTAAAACATATATAAGTATTAGAACTAAGGTATAGAACGCAAGGTAAAAATAAAGAGATGAATAATTTAATACATGTAATACAAAACCAAGATTTTGTATCAAGTTAAAATCACAAATTTTACGTGAGGCATAAATAAGTATTAGAACTAAGGTATAGAACATAAGGTAAAAATAAAGAGATGAATAATTTAAGAAGTTTATTCCGTGGGGTTTTTACAATTTAAGCTGATGAGATGTGCTACTCCATGGTATATGTTGGTTTATATATATACATGGCTCCAAAATCCAAATGTTGTTCTTTATCATAAATTTTTCATTGTATTTGAAATTAAGTGAGTAAAAATTGGGGTGTTGTTAACTTTATATAGAGGTTATTAATGATGAATGAAAGAATTTAGCCAGTAGTTAAATTCTTAATATTTTTTTCTAAATTTTAGGATAATGTAATAATTAACATTATTAGTTGAATGAGAGTTTGGTGTGCTTTGTGAAATCAATTTCTTTAGATTAAAGCAACATTTATGGAGATGGAAATAATGAATATCACTTCAAATATATATATATATATATATATATATATATATATATATGTGAACATCTTAATATGGATGCCTTTTGAAACAAGGTTGGATCTAGGTGTTCATATAATTCTTTGTCTTTCCATAGGGTGGAATTATTTTTCATACAATCTTTGAAAACTAATACATTAGTGAATATTGCCTTTTGATTTAGGATATCTTGAATTATGAAATCTTTAAAATATTGCATTAGTTGGAATTTTTTTGGTGTTATAAATATTTTATATAATATATATTTGAAAAGTGAATAAATTAATTGAAGTTTTATATTTATATATAATTGATATGATTTAAAGAGTTATATATAAAATTAGATGTACTTATAATAAAGAATTAATGTTTTAAATTTAATTTAGGATTGAGGGTCTTATGCTCATCACTCCTTCGTAACATGTGTGTCCTTCAATATAAAAGTTGTACACAAAATTATGGCCTAGCTTGTGATTCTCAGAATAACAAGCAAGAATTCATCAAAACATTGAAAAACAATTTGATGGTTAAGTAATTTTGTAATAAAGAATTTTCTTTTCTATTACAATTTCGTGGCAAAAATACCATATTATAGCAATATCTGTTAGCAATTTCTGAACGCCACTGAGGTACATTGCCACCTCGTAGCTCTTGTTTTATATATAGTGATATATCTTTTTATATAAATGTTTTTTTATTTGATGATTAGAAATCCACAATTAACCTAACAGTACATTAATAGCAAACTAGATATATATGTTTAAATTAAATATTTAAATAGTTGCAATAATAATAATAAAATATTTTATCAAAATAAAAAATAAAAACATTTATTTGTAATACTAAATTTTTATTATAATCATTTAGATTTAAAAAAAAATAATGCTTTCAAAATTTTGTATTAAACATAATTTATAGTCATCTAAAATGTTGCAGCGTTCATTTAACCAAACACTTTAAAATATTAAACCGCTCCACCGCTCCAGAAACAAGACGGCATTGGCAATAAATAGTTGAAGAGAAGGCGAGCGTACGCCTCGTGCTGCAACGAAGGTGGGTATCTGATGACATAACGCAACGCACGGAGACAGTGCCCGAGACATCGAATTCACAGGACATACCTACCATCGTACAAAATAAAGATTTGGCCTCCCGAGTCGGGGCATATAATTTCTCTGCAAATTATATAGGGCAGTATTTAATAATATATTAATATAACAGTAGTACAAAAGACAAAGACAAGTGGCATTTTAATAATTTTTTTAAATATTTAAAATTTTTAAGTAATTTTGTTTTTTTGACAATTTTACATCTCACCAAAGATAAATTGTCAATTCATGAGTTTTAGCCAATAATAAAATAAAAAATTTAATTTCAAATATTAAAAAACTAATTTTTAATTTTAAAATATTAAATTTAATATAAAATTATTTAAACACATTCAAAAATAATTTTGTTTTGTTTTGTTATTAATACAAAAATAGCAACCAACCGATTGCTATAATCTCTGCCTTGACAAAGACTAATAAATAAATTTTTTTAACATAATTTTTCTTGAAAACAGTGTAAACTATTTAATAACCTGTCATGCAAAGGCCAGTATTTATGGACCAGACTGAATATGCAGCTAAACAACCAGCACAACTACACCGCGTAATCTTATGATGTCTAATCCTGCTACGTCATGCACTCCACAATAAAAGTTTTTACTATTTACTTTTATCACTGGCATATCAATGACTTATTGCGGAAGGGTAGATAATTAAATAGTAGTACATATGTTAATAATGTATAATTTTTTTGTTTTTAATTATTTTTAATTATTATTTATATCTCATAATTTTTGTGAAAATTAGGTAAAATTAGTCAAACCTAACATTTCAACAAATTTAATTTTCAAAAATTCAACAAATATTTTTATTTTATAAAATATTTACTTTAATAAATTAATTTTAAAAAACTTTAGCAAAACATTATAAAACTTTTATTATTTGTAAAATTCAAATTAGATTGAATCATAATTGATTTTTTTTTTTCACTGCAGAATTTAACTTACTATTAATATGCGAAATAGTAAATATGTCCAATTGTCATGAGAATACATAGAAATATCTAGACCAAACAATACCGGAGGTACCGGTCCATGGCCAACAAAGGCGCGATCACTAAGTGGAGCCAACCAAGAGCCCAATGAATGGCCCAAATTATATCAGTTCCCCAAGGTACAGGGGGAGTTCCAGTAGTCAAAACAGTAAATCTACCACCGCAGTTTACATGAGAATTATTCAACATTACAAAAAATAAAATAGTAGACAAGAATCGGAAACAGCCGAAATACCAATGGCCCATCAAATGCCATAGACGGAGCCAGGGAGAGAGATCAATTTGTGCAATCCTAGAATCGAGATAACAAGTTCCGAAGTTACATAAGGATGAAGCTTAAGAGCAAAAATGTTAAGTATAAATATAGCTGCATAATAGTTTTATATACTGGCAGCCCAACGAGGAGTTGGGATCAACTTCAATATTAAGGACCTGCAAATAGTAATATCAATCGTCGATACATATATTAAAACCGCTAACATCAAAAAACCAAATAGGCTGTAAAAAATAGAAGACAAAAAACATGACTAGTGTAAATGAATAGAACCATGGGAAAAGAGCAAGTCCTCCTGCCATTCCTGCCAAAATATGTGTCCCTCCAGAGAGGTCAAGGCCCGCTTGGAGAGCATATCGGCCTCAGTGTTCACCTCTCTGAAGATATGAGAAAAATGTGTATGTTCAAAATCAATAATCAAAATCCGAGCCGCATCCATCCAATGGGAAAGTAGCAGAACATTAAGAGGAGAGTTACCCAATGCCCTAGAAATAATAGACATAGAATCACCCATTACTACCAGAGAAGATATCTGTCGGGAGCGAGCAAAATATAGCAAGAGCCAAAGGGCACATAACTCCCCGCGAGTATTGGATCCAATTCCCAGATTGAGCCAAATATGGAAGTAACAAGTGGTGGATATGTGTAATATTGCCCCAGCCCCACACACACTAGGCCCTCCAGTAACGGCCCCATCAAAGAAGCCGCATGGATATATCAAGATAGGAGGAGCCACACGTCTATCCATGCCCAAAACAATCCTACTGATCCCCTGACCATGAATTGAGGTATATTCCTTGAAAGCAACCAGAGTTCGACAACAGATCCAATCCAGGGGAGGCATAGACTCCTCAAAGATTCGAGCATTTCGAGCCTTCCAGATCTCCCAAATCATGAAGCAAGGAAGTTCAACACACGTATTTGTTTGACTGAACCATGACTCAAGACAGATGTTAAGAGTGGAAGTTCTCTAGACGCATTGAATACCAGCGAGAGGAGTAATTTGATTCGAAAGACCCTGTATAAAAGTACAGGAGGAGAAGAGATGGTCAACTGTTTCTTCCTGAGAGCAGCAAAGAGGGCACCATCCAAGGCCATTGTAGCCTCTGTGACATAAATTGTCCCATGTAAGTATTCTGTTGCAGAGAGCCAACGAAATAAAACATTTTATTTTAAGCGGAATAGCCAGTTTCCAGACAGCTTTTTGCCACCAATAGGTCTCAGGTTGGATATCAACAAACAATGAATCATACGCCATTTTGGCAGAAACAGTTCCACGGGCCACATCCCACGACCAGGCTAATCTATTAGGCTTCTCAGTCAATTGTATATTGGATTGGCACAATGGTCTGATGTATTCTGCCCATTCAATCCCCAAATTTCCAACAAGTCCTAGTTGTGTAGCCGAGATCCACTTTGAGTTCCCATCCATATATAGACCAGTCGCATTTGCAAGGGTGCAAAAATGTGATGCACCTGCAACAATTAATTAATAAGAATATGTGAAATAGCAGAAATGACAGAACTCAGAATCACTTTTATATTGATCACGGGCCACTTCTAGGGGGCAACCTCCTTTGAGCAAGCTCAATACAATTAACTTCACGGTGCCTTCAATGACCTCAACACACACTTATATACTAAGTCTATGCCCAATACTATGAGTCAAAACCATGGGACATATAATACTACAGGATGACTTACAAAGCATATATGTCCAATACTATGGGTCAATATTATGGGCTAATATAAACTACGGATCAACAAATACTACGGGACGACTTACAAAACATATGCGTCCAACAACAATATACTAACATAGTAAAGAGAAGGGTTGACATAGGTTCCTAACATCTCCTCTCCCTTAGAAAAAGCTTTGTCCTCAAAGCTTTGGTTGGAGAAATTGCTGCAGAATCTAAAGGAGTGGTTCCCCGGTAGCATCCTCGGGTTGCATTTCGGGCCACTGACGCCTTTGGAGTGTCAAGAAGGATTGCTTGGAAGGCTGTAGATGAAGAAGAACCCTGTCAGCTGCATGGAAAATGCGCTCAGAACGGTGCTGATCAGCTTGTTGTTTCAGGCAAATTCTGGCCATGTGAAGATTGTCCTGCAGAATAAGAAGAATCTGATCGTGGTTTCGAAGAACCAAGTCAATTTTCGGAACTAGAGAGTTGCTAAGGGTGTATGGACGAAGAACTGGTAGTGTTTTTCCATAGACTGCTTCATATGGTGTCCTTTGAGAAGTGGTATTGTACCACCAGAGCGCTGCTAGGAAATCCATAGAAATAGGTGGCCAAAGTTGTGTAGGGATGGGCAGGGGTTTGAGCAATCATGAAAGGAGTGTCGTTTAACCCTTGTTGACTTGGAAAGTTTCATCGTCAGCCACCATCTGTTGAATTGTCATTTTTAGTCCATGCCAAAAGAAGTTACATTGTTCCCGATCATACATTTTGCAGAACCCAGAGTGCCCTATTGATGAAGAAGCATGGAGTTCATAGAATAGATAGCCCTATTGAACATATTGCAACCAATTTGGAACAAGCAGAGGAGGAATTGTAAGAGAAACTGGGTCATCAAGTGTGCGAGAAGGAGCATCTTCCACCATATTGTCCTTACCCTTCTTGTAAGTGATCACATAGGGATAACCCATGAGTTGGATAACCCATTTCAGATGTGTTGGGGAGGAGACCCATTGTTCCAGAAAATTTTCCAGACTCTGGAGATCAGTCTTGATGCAGAAATAATTCCCTAATAGGTATGGCTGCCACTTCTGTACTGCATGCAAAATAACCATCATTTCCTGCTGAGAGGTAGAGGTGGCTAAATTCTTACCAGAAAGGTCTCTTGAAGGCAGCAAGCGCATTGGTTCAGCAAAGATACCTGCATATCTATCCAAGGAAGTAGTGGAGACTGTTGATGGGTTCATATGAATGGAATTGAGCTGAGCGATGACACCATGTGAATTCTTCTTAAGGATTTTTTCTAGGCGATGTGAACTGATGATGCAGAGAGACCCTGGTTGTAAGCCCATAAATTTGTGTTGTGCCCCATTGACTTTAAACTGCATCCAAAATTCAGCAAAATCCCATAAGATAGGGCCAAGTGTGCGTAACCATTGAACGCCCAAAACCACATCACATCTGCCTAAGGACAAGGCAAACATGTCAAAGCGTAGGTTATAATCTTCCATAGAGATACACACATTGTGACACTTTCCCTTGCAACGTAAGGTGCCCCCATTGGCAACCATGACTTCAAAGTTGGAGCAAGGATGGACAAAACAATCAGCCTTTTTGGCAATCCGAGGGTCAATGAAGTTATGAGTGCTACCAGAATCAATGAGTATGGTAAGAGGGAGTTTTTTGAAGTATCCCCTGACCCGCATTGTTTGTGGGGTGGTGACGCCGGTTACAGCATGGAGAGAGATATCGGGTGGGTCGTCCTGAGATGGGGTGTCAAGAGGCGGGTGTTGAATGTCGACCTGATCATCTACTGTATCTGTAGCTTTTTCACCAAGTTCTAAGGCAGGCGAAGAATCCACATCCAAGAGATAGAGCTTTTGTTGAACACATCTATGTCCCCGAGTGAATTTCTCATCACAATTATAGCAAAGCCCTTTTTCTCGGCGTGCTTGCATTTCTATTTCAGACAAATGCTTGATAGGAGTTGGTTGAGGAGCAGGCGTGATGGGAGGTCGTTGGGAACCCATATTTCTGAAGGGAACAAAGGTGGGTTTGGAGCATTGTTGAGCTGCGATATTGTCCTTGGCCAGCTTAGCCAACCCTAGGACTTCCATCATTGTGTTGGGACAAAACATTTTGACCTCTGACCGGATTTCATCCTTGAGACCACTGATAAAACAACTCTTGTAGAATTCATCAGACAATCCTTCTGTGTGATTGGCCAATTTCTCAAATTCTGTCTGATACTCTCACACTGTGCTAATTTGGTGAAGTTTAGTGAGTGCTCCTGTGAAATCATCAAAAGCACTAGGACTAAATCGTGGCAAAATGAGTTGGCAAAAATCTGTCCAGTTTGGCTCGGGATGAGCTTTGATGTACCAACGGTACCATTGAAGGGCTTCTTGTTCCAAATGAAAGGATGCAAGTGGAACTTTCTGGGCATCAGAAGTATTATGCAGACTGAAATATTGTTCTACTCGATATATCCATCTAGTCGAATCAGTACCATTGAAGCGAGGAAAATCAAGCTTCGGCCCACGAAAATTGCTGGAAGAAGAGAACCTGGTGGCTGCAAAAGATTCTGGTTGTCTGGTATTGTTCATGGCTGAATGCTGAAGATGGAGGCTGAGAAATTTTTCATCCAGATCTTGGAGTTTGGTTTGGATGGCTACAAGTGCTTCCTCCATGGGGTGTGCTCCTGCACGGGTGAAAAACACAAACAGAAGCTGATTTAGTAAAGGGAAATTTGGATTGGGGAAACAATTTGATGGGTAATTGGGGTTTGACTAGATTTTGGACACTGTCGAAAGGACAAGAAAGCAAAAAGGGGGATTTCAGAAGCGGGGTGATAAAATGAGAAAATTTGGCAGAGAGGGACAAAAAAGCAGAATTCAGAAAGGAACTCTGTGGTAAAATTTAAAGGTGATTGGGTGAAATCTGAGGAAGTTATGGCAAACGCTAAAAATAGACAAATGTGGGATTTCGGGCTTTGGGAAGGGGAATTGGGGATAGGGTCCTCAGGAATGAAAGATGCAGAATGGGATGACAGGGGTTCCCCGAAAATTTCAAGGAAAACAGAGTGAAAACAAGGGAGATATGGAGAAAAAACTGAATTTTATACTCTTTTTTTTCAGAAATGTATCGGCAACAGCGGCGCGGAAGGAATCCGCAACAGATGGATCTGCAACGGCACGGAAGGGATAAAAAACGGCTAGATCTGAAACAGCGACTGGATCTGGAACGACTTTCAAAATAGATCTGAAATGGCTGGATCTGGAGCGGAAGTGATCGGCAATAGTTCAACTGAAAATAGATATGGACCCCAGGTATGTACGGCTTCCTAACAGTTCAGGTGTTTCACTCGGCCACCAATGCTGTCTGACGGCTTGCGTATTGGGGCAGTACCCCACTCCACAGCTTAGGTAAAACTGATAACCGATTTGCCACAAACGACAGCTCTTGGTTTACCTCACGGGTGGGAACTAATCTATCAAGTAGGGGTCGTTACCCTTTTCGTTGGCAGGTCCTCGCAATGGGCCAGCTACTTTGGGGTTCATGTGGTACTCCTCACAATGAGTTTTAGGGCTTATGCCCAAGTACTTCCCACAGTTAAGCGGATAGGGATTATTCCCAAATCCGAAGCTGCAAAAAAAAAAAAAAAAAAATTGGCAGAAATTCCACCCAACGAGCCCAAGAAAGTGCTCTGATACCAGTGTGATGAACTTGCAATAATTAATTAATGCAAATACACGAGATATCAGAAATAATAGAACAAAATCACTTTTATATTGATCACGGGCCACTTCGAGGAGGCAACCTCCTTTGAGCAAGCTCAATACAATTAACTTCACGGTGCCTTCATAGGCCTCAACACACACTTATATACTAAGTCTAGGCGCCAATACCATGGGTCAATACTATGTGTCAATACAAATCATGGGCTAAGTCTAGGCACCAATACTATGAGTCAAAACCATGGGACATATAATACTATGGGACGACTTACAAAGCATATGCGTCCAATACTATGAGCTAATATAAACTATGGCTTAACAAATACTACGGGATGACTTACAAAGCATATGCGTCCAACAACAATATACTAACAAAGTAAAGACATGGGTTCCTAACATTGACCAAGTGCATATTAGGTGTGTTTCCAATGCAGAGACTAAAGTAGCAATGAGATACTAATCTAGTTCATCAATTAGGTACATGCAAATATGTGTTATCAACAAAATGAGATAAATTATAAGTTATAGCAAATGTATCTCAAGCTGAGATATGTCATTTAATTCAACTTTACCAATAATGTGTTAGAGTGCTTTACCAATCAGGTATACACTTGTAGCATGATACTTCATAACCAAATTGTAATTATACATATAAACTAGGTAAATGACTCTAACACATTATGGGTTGAGGTTTATTGGCAATATAGTCTTTTGATCCAATATTGATTATATTGATGCATCTCATTGAATGATCTAACTAGGCTAATATTCTTCGGTGATATTATTAGCAATTGACTCCATACAGGCACTGGTTTAACTACGAATTGCATAGCAAATATATTTTTTGTGGTTGTTTAAGTGTCTTACAGGATTCCATAAGGATACTTCTCCTTGGAGGTTTCGACTTCAGAAGAAATTAGATCGGTGACCGAGCTGACATTGGGCCACTTTTCTTATTTATGCTTACTGGGAATTAGCCCTACTAATTTGCCCATAAACACATCCATCATAGGAGAAAGCCAAGGATATTGTTGCCAATAGCGAAGAGATCGTGGAGTGGAGATTCACAATCAAGATTCAAGATTTATAGGTATGTATAAATTTTTAAAACGTTTGGCTTCAAATTTATTTGTTTGTTTTTATAAACTTAGGCTAGGGTTTGCATTTGCAATGTACCTCTTCTTCTTGCTTTTTAATGGAAGATTCAAACATTCCATTTCCACATTCATCTAACCCTCGTTATTTAAATTTTAAGCTTTGCAAGTTTGCATTATCATGTGTTTATTTTGGTTTTTTTGTGCCATAGGGCTAAGATTTTTTCTTCAACAAAATGCCAAAGCCATTGGATCCAATGTGGGTGTATGGTGAACCAAAGCTTCCCAACAGACAAATATTGACATGCAATCTTTGTTGCAAAAAAATTTATGGAGGAATTAGATGTTTGAAATACCACCTTTCCAAACTCACCGGATTTGATGTGGATGCTTGTGACAAAACTACCCCGGAAATTATGCGCATTGCAAACCAATCCATCATTGATATTGCTAATAAGAGGGATGCAAAGGAGGTCGCAAAAATGAGCTTACAAGTACTACCACTGGAATAAGTGCCTCAATGGGAGGAGTAGGACCACAATCCCACTCCTCATCCACACGGCCCACAACTTCTCGAATGCCCTCATAAACCTCACCTTTCTTTGTGGCAAGGTCAACACCGGGGGGGCAACCTTCTATTCAAGAATTGGTGAAAACAAAGGCGAAAGCGGAGGTTGACAAGATTGTGACAAAATGTTTTCTTTGGAGATATACCATTTAACATTCCCAAAAACCCCTTCTACCATGCCATGTTTGAAGTTGTTGCTATTTTTGGCCCGGGGTATAGGGGCCCTTCCTATAATGATTTGAGAGGGCATCTTCTTCAAGGGGAAAAGGTTGATTGCATGCAAAGATTAGTTAGGCTCAAGGAATCATGGGAGACCACCGGATGCACCGTGATATTGGATGGGTGGACTGATACAAAGGGCAGGTCAATTCTAAATTTCTTGGTTAGTTGTCCCAGGGGGGCAATGTTTATCAAAAGTGTTGATGCAAGTGCATATACAAAAGATGCACAATTATTATGTGAGTTGATGGATGGCTTTATCAGAGAGATAGGCCCGCAGTATGTTGTTCAAGTCGTCATGGACAATGCTGCTAATTATGTTGCTGCTAGGAGGTTGCTCATGGAGAGGTATCCAACCTTGTACTGGAGTCCTTGTGCAACCCATTGCATTGAGTTGATGCTAGAGGACATGGAAAAAATTCCTTGGATCAAGGGAACCATTTATTCAGCTCGGAGTGTGACCAAATACATATATAATCACACATGTTCTTTCACTCCTGAGACAGTTCACAGGGAATAAAGAGTTGATTCGTCCCACGATCACACGTTTCACCATCAACTTCATTTCACTTCAGTCGCTCCTCAAGAGTATGTTGTGTTGAAAAAGATGACTCTAGAGGTCCTCCCTCATATTTTTGGTGAGTGTGATGAGGGGGACCAAAAAGTTTTGTTCCTTGTGTAATTATGTAATAAAGTGACTTTTATGTAAATAAAGTTATGTTTTATACTTTATAAAAGTGGGTCACATTTAAAGTGATGTATTTAATAATGAATGAGTTTAATTATTAAAAGTGAATTAAATGTAGACCCTTGATGTTGTAATTAAAACTCAACCCTAGATTAGGTAGTTGATGAGTTAGTTACAAAAAGCAAAGTATAAAACAAAGTGAGAGGGACAAATGAAAAACACATCATCAAAGAGGAAGAGAAAAATTGAAGAAAAAGAGTACCATAGAAGGGAACGATTTCCAAGAGAAGAACAACAACCTGGTTCCCAATGCAGTCTGAACCGACCGTACAGCAACATTAGAGGCAGCCACACGTGTGGGGGCTTGAATTCCAATGAAGCTGGCTTGAATCCCAATGCAATGCGCACAATAATTAATGCATACCGTACAACATTAAAACCAGGCACGTGAGGAAACAGAAATCGAGGTAGAAAAGTACAGTTTTGTATAGCAGGCCGTACAACTACTTTTTGGCACAGTTTTCAAGGTTGGGTCTGATTTCTGTAATAAATTGTTGTTTGTGGATAATCTGTCAGTTAGGGTTGAAGAAAAATTCCTTGTTTTGAATAAAGGGGTTGGATAAAGGACAGCGCAGACTATCACAGGACGAAGTTTCAAACCTTGAGGAGTAGAAATTTCGGAGATACATCAAAATTAAGACTCGACAAATATACAATAAAAATTGAAGAAACTAAGGCATCAAGTTTTTGGGGCTTCTCTTCATCAATTTAGAAAAATGAGTACATTGGACAACTCGCCTTGAGGAGGCGCATCTTCCTGTCCAATCAGAAGTTCAAGATTCCAACTTTGAAAAATTAGGATTTCTCTAACAAACCCAAGGTCAGCCAGCTCCAGAACCAGTTTCGACAAAATAAAGTGGTAAGACCTAAAAGTTTTGTTATTTCCATTTGAAGTTCTCATTAAAGATGTCTCACCACACCAAGCTCGAGGATAAGCTTGAAGGAGCTAATAACTTTCGAGCATGGAAGTATAGGATTGCTCTGGTCCTGGAAGAAAATGATTTGGACAAGTATGTGAATGAAGAGGTTCCAACACCAGAGGGAGATGAGGCTAAATCCATCCACAAGAAGAACTTGGTTAAGGCCAAGAGAATCATTACAGATTCTATTAAGGATCATCTCATCCCACATGTGTCATCCTTGAAGACACCTAAAGAGATGCTTGATGCCTTGACCAAGCTATTTGAAGGAAAGAATATAAATCGGAAGATGACCTCGAGAAACCAACTTAAGAATGTGAATATCCAGAATGCAGAGACCATGCAATCCCATTTCACAAGGGTCTAACAAATCAAGGAGCAACTTGAAGCAGTTGAAGAGAATGTAGAAAAAGGAGAGATTGTTATGACCACCTTGAATGGTCTCCCAAGATCATGAAACTCATTCATTCAAGGGATATGTGCCAAAAAGAAGTTGATTACATTCTGTAGACTATGGGAAGAATGTACACAAGAAGAAGCTCGACTTGTGGCACGAAAAGAGAAGATGGGAGAAAATGATGATCAAGCTCTCACAACACACGCCAGAAGGAATCATAACAAAGAGCACCAACATCACAGTAAGAGGGAGAAACACAATCAGAACTATGATAGAAGATTCGGAAGAGATCTTTCCAACATTAGATGCTATACATGTGATGAGAAGGGACACTACTCCAAAGATTGTCCCAGAAACAGAGGTGTCTCCAACAACAAGAAGACCAACAAGAAAAGGCACCATGCTCACACCGCGGAAGATGATGAACCTGCAAGGAAAAGAACCAAAGAAGAAGAAAGAGATGATTCTTCAAATGATATGTATTATGATGAATAAAGATCAAGAGGGAGCACACTGTCACACACTCCAGTAGTTTCTGTAAGGAAGCAAAGATCAAGAGGGAGTCCACCCAACAACCAAACAAAGATAAGTATTTGAATTGTCATTTCTTGTATATGATATTGTTCAGTCATGTACATACTTATGTTCCTAGATTTAGGATGTGTATTATGCATGTTAGAAAAGTTGCATTAATGAACAAGATACTACTAATATGCAAGTAATGGGTAAGTGGCCTATGGTACTGTACAACATTCCATTGCTACTTATCTAGAATGAAACCTCTTTGCTGACATGTTGGGAGTAGTGCACACTCTTAACAATGTTCTGGTAGAGATGGAAGGCATCTAGGAAGTTACCGTAGGAATATATGGATGAATGTTGTGTTGAATCATTGGCTAAGATAGTTGCATGATTGTGTGACCTACGTCTTTATGCATAAGAATTTGTTTTGACAATTATGAAATGTTTCTAATCACGCAACTAAATTGACTTGTAGGAAAGATCGTGTACTACAAGAGAGACTTGTTTCGAAGAACAGGTGACGATGATTCAGCGACAACATTCAAGAAGATTTATGAAGATGAAGAAACCACAAGAAGCCGTAGATCCACCTGGTGAGAAGAACTCCCACAAGAGAAGACTAGCATGGGCACTGTTATCACATATATAGTAGCTGGGCTACCATACATTTTTTGTCAGATTCCAGTACACTATTTAGCCAGTTCCCTTACATTGAGATGCTGAGATGAGCATCTATTTGGATCACTATAAAATTTGGCCAGCAGTTTTATTCCCCATGCCATTTCTGAGTCTCAGGACACTCAGGGAGATGACTGATGTAGCCACTATACCATTGGTACAGAGTATTTAGTAGTGCCCAGAGTTACAGTAGCAATCTCAGAGGACAGATGATGCTGCAGATGATGAGCATTCAGGTATATGACTCAGCAGGTATATCATGGTGTTATGGTTATATTGTTTTTATATTTATTCTTATAGCATGTCTTAGCGCTTAGTGTCATGATCTAGCGATCATATAGATATGTGGACCTGGTTGATCTTATTATATATACTATATTGTCCCTACTCAGACTTAGAAGTTCATTATTCATACTCATTGGTTTTATCCTCCTTAGGGAGAATAGAGGTGATCATTCCACCATACCTTGGCTTGCTAGTGTTGGCTCCATTATTCATTGTCTTCATCCATCCATTGCCTACCTTTTAGTTTATCACCCTGACTTACTACTTGACTAGTGACATGGAGGATCTTTCCCCCACTGTAGCCTCTGTATTGGATGAGCTTACCTGTTTATTGTGTCTCGGCTCTGAGTTGGTGACAAAACTTACCTATGGTGAGTTGGATTTCCTTGTGAATTCCCCTAGTCACTAAAGTTGTGTTGGCTAAACCTGAAACTTTTAGTGCTGCCATGAATACAAAATATGGAAAATGAAATGCTATATCTTGTATGAAAAGCCCATTCATGCAATGTGTTTCTAAACACACATGAATGAAAGGCAAGCCAAATGAAAGTGGCTATGAAATAAAATGTTATATCTTTTGGAAATGTAAATTCCTAGGTAAACAGGTTATCTGTGACACACCTAAAAGTGCTCAGGTAAACAAGTGCCTTAAAAACACACCTGCAACAGAAAGCCTCAAATAAATGTAAATCTATGCAATATGTTTATAAACACACATAGATCAAAGGCTATGGAAACTTCAGACCCAAAAAGCAATGGAACTTAAGTGCTATATCAAAACAATTGTTGGCCTCATTTGTATTATGGATTGTGCGCATCTGTTAAAAGTGAATAAACCCTCTTTGAACAACTCATCCATTTGTGAGACACCGCCATCCCCTGTGTTGTTGCTCATTCAGTATATACCATGGTGTGTATTCCCTTTCCCATATCCAAAGTGTCACAATGTTAAGTCAGTCAAGTCATCCTTTAGCCTAGCCAGTTTATTTTAAGCCTTCACCCTTCACTAGCAAATTGATCACAACTATGAAGTGAGTATGGTCCTGAAAGTCTAGTCTGAGTAATAATAATAATTAATGACATTATATATTTGGATTTAGATTGCCAGTAATGACTACTTTGTGTTATAATTGTTATTTGAATAAGTTGTAGAGCATGCATTAACCTTTGACACTTTGCAGCAGCTTCTGATGATAGTCTGAGTTTTATTTGGTCATGTTGACTTGGTCAAACCTGGTTTAACCAAGGTCAACCGCAAGACATGAGATGGTTGGACCTTGTGATGATACAGATAGATTATATATGGTCTATGTACATGTACATGATGATTCTATGTAGCAGATACAGGGTTATGATGATGATTTATGGTTTTCAACATTATTTAATTATTTACAGATTATTATTATTTCACCTGTTCCGATATATTGGATTTATTATATGATAATGCAGAGATTCATATGGTGTATGAGTACACATCTTGGATAGATTTGGACCTCTGGAGTCCAATGAGACGGTCTGTTTTCAGTTCCGAGCACTTACAGTGATGATTGAGCCTCAGTAGGCTATCCCGGTGCAGTTTTGGTCTGTCGGAGACCCTGTTAGAGCAAAGATGATTTTTATCTGGTTGACCTAGGGCACTGTGCTTGCAGGGGGTGGTCCAGCCACTTGTTTTTACCATATTACCCCCCTCCCGGACACACTGGTGCCCTCACCTTGACAGCACAAGCACTCCAGGATGCAGTTTGGGGCAGTTTCACGCTTCCCGAGGCATTTCAGGATTGGTAGAAATGACTATTGAGGAATTCGATTTGGGCTACTGAGGCAAGGTCTTAGCATGGGATGATCAGTGATGATGAGTAGATGTCTTCCACACCTTCTCCAGCAATTTCAACTTCATCGAGACCCACATCCATCACTTATGACACTTTTTGATGATTTCTAAGGCCCACGATTTGTCCATAGAGGCACGATTTGGTATATTGATGACTATTTTATTATTATTGTGCTATGGGGATTGACCAAGGGTGGCTAAAATTACCCCTTGGACCCACCATGAGCTTCTTATTACATTTTGTCATCATGATTTGGTGGGATTCCCCTCTCCTAGGGCGATTTTGTCCACTTATGGTTATATTTTATTAGTGATCCATGTATTTTATTGTTGAGCTCATCTCAACCATTGATTAGACATTTGTATCTTTTAATCTTAGCCACTCATTCAAAAAGTGGTTAGGGTTTTGGTGCCTCTTCTTCCTATTTATAGGAAAGAGCCTCTCATTGTAAAGCGGGTCTTTGGCTCTTGGATTCTTGATATAGAAAAATTCTCTTGTGGAAATTCTTGTGGTCTCCTTTGCATCTGGTGTTCTTAGATGGTGATTGGAAAGTCTATTGCATCCTAACATTTGGGTATTTGTGGTAAGATCTATATATGTTGGAAATCTTTGTCTTGTCTACAGGAGGGCGACTTCAACCTTGGGCGTTTTTGTAGGGCTTCCTCAACTCGCTTGGATTGGCATTCGTTTGTAACAGGGGGTTATCATTAGTATCATTGTGATCTATGTTATCTTTCTGTTATTTCTCTTGCAGCATTTGACTTTATCTCTTGATGCAATAAATCTGATATTGTTGACGTTTATTGTGCAGGAGGGAGGGCGCATTGGTCTCCTTGGACAAATCGCACTTCACAGGGATCTACTCCAAATTGCTTCAAATTGATTGGATTTGCATAGATCATCATCATCAAGGCATCTACAAGGTTATCCAGGTAAGATCCACAAGTTTGTTTCTCTTATCTTGATTCCAATCCATTGGCACAAACATATAATTGATAAAACCCTAATTAATCAACTCATTGTTACATTTTCTTAGATCTACTAAGATCTAGTGGTTCCTTGTGTAAGATATTTAAAACCCACCTCTATAGTATCCACGGCATCCCGGATCTATAGTTTGGTGAGGATTGGCCTCCATTTGACCCTCTTCCCAAGCCAACTTAGCTTCTCCAAGCAAGGGCGCACTTCTTGGTGAGGGTGAGTTGACCTAGATCTAGTACATGGGTAGTTGAGATTTCACTTGATTCATGATCTACACATCCTAAAACCCACTCCTAGACTGTTACTTTGGCAATTTCTTCCTTGTGGGCCCTATTCCACATTTTAAGGGATTTAATCCCCATTTTGAACCACTTGGTATCTTTAAACTCAAATCTAGTAAGATCTAACCATTGGATTGCCTTGAATTTCTAGATCCATATTATCAATTGCTTAAACCACTTGGATCTAAAATTTGGATGTCATTGGACTTGTCTTGATCCCATTTGTCCCACATTTTACCCTCCTTGGGCAAAGTCACACTTCCTTGGGAGATTGAGTTGGTCCACTTCTAGGACATGGGTACATGATATTTTGGTGGATTTGGAACAAGCATAATTCAAACCCTAGGTCTAGTAGGTTTCTTTGTAAAATCTTGCCTTGGGGATAGCATTCCTTGTTTTAAGGGATTGTGGTCTACTTAAGTCAAACCACGAATTATTAGATCTAGACTTATTCATCCATCAAACCATTAATAGCCCACTTGTCTTATGCCATAGGAGTCATCAACCATAAGTTAATCTCTTCTTGACTCCATTTATTCCAATTCTCAAGGCACTGATCTCTCTCCAAGTCAATTTGACTTTCCTAGATTGTTGGATTACCTTGTGGTTTGATCCTTGTTTGGTGGACTAAACCCTTTGATGTTATCATATCTCATGATCAAGTTTGTCACTTGTACTAGTTAGCCCCAATTCAACCCTTAAACTACCCTGCATTGGACACGGTTCCCAAGGCAGTAGATTTTCTCACATTGAACTAGTACTTTAATCCTGGATCTCATTTCAAATACTATAAGTCACTTTCACATCAACAATGAACCAAAGCTATACTCATTAAACCCCTTACTTATCTTGTGACTTCATCTTTAGGTCTAAAATAAACCATACACCTTACTTCACTTAGTATTAATTTGATTTGGTGTCTTGGTTTGATCTCTCCTGTCGGGAGTAGATCGAGTCTCCCCCTTTGCTGTCTGGGCTAGATAGCATAAAGTGAAGGTTGCTTCGACTGGCGTGGCAACCATCTATTGGAGGTCGAGGTAATCGTGGTTGCACCTTTTGAGTTGCCCTTTCCTATTGCCATCCATTAATGGATACATCCACAGGGGTAACTACAGTTTAGGTGATAACAGGCACTACAAGATGCAGAGAAGTATGGCAATGCAGAGGGGATGCACAGAGAATGCAAGAGACCTAGGCCATACTCCAACTATGTAGCCCTATTGTGTGACATCATTGACAAAGAACCTTCCAACTATGAGGAAGAGGCAGAGAAGAAAGAATGGAAGGATGCCATGATCAAGGAGCACCAGTCGTTCATGAAGAATGATGTCTGGGATGTAGTTCTGAGACCAGAAAGGAAGTCTATTGTGACTCCAAGTGGATCTACAAGATCAGGCATGCTGCAGATGGCAACATAGAGAAACACAAGGCGAGGTTTGTGGCACGTGGCTTCTCCCAAAAGGAAGGCATAGATTATGAGGAAACATTTGCACCTATAGGAAGATACACTTCCATCAGATCAGTACATGCATTGGCTGCAGTAATGAAGTGGAAGGTACACTAGATGGATGTCAACACAGCGTTCTTGAATGGCATAGTAGAGGAGGAAGTGTACGTGGAGCAGCCACTCGGATTTGAGACACATGACAGATAGACTCATGTGTGCAAAGTAAAGAAGGCCATGTATGGATTGAAACAGGCACCCAAGACGTGATACGGCAGGATGGATAGCTTCCTGATGAGCTTGGGCTTTACCAAGAGTAAAGCAGATTCCAACCTTTACTACAAGATTGAAGTGGGAAATCCAGTGATAGTTCTACTCTATGTAGATGACCTGTTTGTAACAGGGGAGGATGGGCTCATTGCAGATACAAAGAGGAAACTTGCCGCAGAGCTTGAGATGAAGGACCTGGGTATGATGCATTATTTCCTACGCATGGAGGTGTGGCAGAGTGTGGATGGGATCTTCCTTGGACAAGGGAAGTATGCAGTGGAGATTCTGGAGAGATTCGAAATGATGGACTGCAAGGCAATGGCCACCCCTATGGCATCGAACCTGAAGCTATTGAGTGACGCTTCATCAAGTTCGGTTGATGCCACGATGTATCGTCAGATGATTAGATCTTTGATGTACCTGACGAACACAAGACCAAACATATGCTTTGCTGTGAACACATTGAGCAAATTCCTGACAGATCCGAGACATGTTCACTTGATTGCTGCAAAGCATATTCTGAGGTACCTGAAGGGTACAATTGATTATGGGCTCAAGTATGACACGAATCAAAAGATTAACCTGGAGGGTTATGTTGATTCGGATTGGGCATGCAGTGCCGCAGATAGGAAAAGAACTTCGGGATGTTGCTTCAGTATGGGATCCGGTATGAACTCCTACTTTAGAAAGAAGCAGTCGTGCGTGGCACTGAGTACAGTCGAAGCAGAGTATGTCGCAGCTTGTTCGGCTAGCTGTGAGGCAGTATGGCTCAGGAAGCTACGATCTGATTTGTTTGATCTCCAGTTAGATGCAACTTGTATATTCTGTGACAACCAGAGTTGTGTGAAGTTGTCCGAGAACCCGATGTTCCACGACAAGTCGAAGCATATTGAGATCAAGTATCACTATATTGAGGATATGGTGCAGAGAGGAGCAGTGAAGCTCCAGTATATTGCGACGGATGAGCAGATAGCCAACATGTTGACCAAGCTGCTAGCCAGAGTGAAGTTCGAGTACTTCAGAGAGAAGCTTGGTGTACTCCAAATTGAGGTTCCTTCCAAGGGGAAGTGATGAGTCTGGAAGACGCAGATGCACATGGGCCATTCTGGCATGGTGGTAGGAAAGTCCTCCCATGGCCGTTGATATAAGTGTCAGGCCATTCCAGCATGGTGGTAGGAAAGTCCTCCCATCGCCGTTGATATAAGTGCCGAGCCATTCCGGCATGGTGGCAAGAAAGTCCTCCCATGGCCGTTGATATAAGTGTCGAGCCTTTCTGGCAATGGTGGTAGGAAAGTCCTCCCATGGTTGTTGATATAAGTGCTGAGCCTTTCCGACATGGTGGCAGGAAAGTCCTCTCATGTCGGTTGATGTAAGTGCAGTGTCTTTCCTGAATGGTGGTAGGAGAGTCCTCCCATGTCGATTGATGTAAGTGCTGAGCCTTTCCCGAATGGTGGTAGGAAAGTCATACCTTGTCGATCGATGTAAGTGTTGTGTCTCACATGGTGGTAGGTTGGTCCTCCCATGTTGGTAGACTTGTTATGTGCAGCATGAAAACGGGTTGGCTCTGTAGAACTTCCTATGAGTCACGAGTAGATTCAAGAGATGTCACCAATCGATGATCGAGATGATGAGGATTGCAGTAGCAGCGACGACAATGATCCAGCATCGAAGACTGGTGTTGATGTCTATGTCAAGAGAATACCTTCCTAGTTAAGAGGGAGTGTTGATGTAATTGTAACTTCGAAAGATATTCACTTGTATTTTATATTGTATTTATTATTGTATTTTATTTGTACCTCCGACGGAGATGTTTATTTCACCGATCGGAGAAGTAATTATTGTATTTGGTCATGTAAAGTCATTGAGGTTAGCCCTCAATCGTAAGTCGGGGCAATAGACCCTAGAGTCAGATTGTATTAGGGTTAATAGAGTCTTCTAGAGAAGTCGGCCCAGTCTGGTACAACTGGGGTCGACCTAGTAAGTGAAAAAGGTAAAGTGAAAGTATAAATAGAGAGCTAGGCTCTCTCATTTATTCATTCACTCACTCACTCAAGTTCGCATAAGTGAGAGAGGACAAGTTCGCACAAGTGGAGAAGAGAGAAGTTGCTAAAGACCATCACTATTTTTGGTTTTTACTTTTGTGACATTGTATTGGTGATCATTCTATCTTTGAGGAAGTTGCGGGGTTTTCTCTTTTATGGTTTCCCCGAGAAAAATCTTTGTCTCTTGTGTTATGCTGTGCATGTTGTTCTTTCAGTAAGATCCTAGATAAGTACTGATTAAATTGTGAAAATCTAACAATGGTGACAAGCCCACAATGGGCTGCTTGTATGAGGCCATGGATAAGGCCAAGGAAGCTATCTATCGGTACTATGATGACAAGGATAAGGAAGGACTCACCAAGAGAGCTCAGATTTGGGGTGTGATTGATGAACGATGGAATAACACTCTCCATTGTCCCATTCATGCAGCAGGGCTCTTCCTCAACCCTACATTCACTTATGCTTATGGATTTAATTTTGAAGGTGAGGTCATGGATGGTTTTTTCCAATGTGTTCAAAGGATGGTGCACACTCCAGCTGAATGCTTAGAGATTTCTAGACAAATGAAGATATATAGGATGGCAACGGGGATTTTGGGTTATGAAATGGCTATCCTTGATAAGACCGCAAAGATGTCAGGTAAGCTTCAATTTCAAATTTTGTTTTTTCCTTTATATATATTTCACATTTATTACTTGATAGAAATATATTTTGTTGTCTTCCATTGAATCTTTTCATTTTATTCATTGTACATGTCTGATGGAAACACTGTGGTGGAAATCTCCCAGAGTTGCAGAAACTTGATGTTCGGGTGCTTAGCCAAACTTGTAGTTCTTCAAGGTGTGACCGCAATTGGAGTGTCTTTGAAAAGATACACTACAAGAAGCGCAACAGGTTGGAAATGTTCAAAAATGCAACAATGAAAATTTAAATTGTTTATATTTTTTAATTTTTAATTTTAATTTACTACAATGTACCATTACTAACTATGGCCCTCAATGTTCATACAGGTTAGGTACCCAATGCCTTAATGACATGGTGTATGTCTACTACAATCTAAGGCTATGGGTGAAGCAACTTGACAAAGAACCTGACATAGAGGCCATAAACTTGGATGCCATTGACAACACTACTCAGTGGAGGGTGGAGTTGGAGGAGCCTGAGATGGAGGAGGCACCCGAGTGGTTGAAGGAGGGGGAGGATCATTCAGATGATTTGGGGGAGGAGACCATAGTGGAGGGGGAGGGGTGGGAGGAGCAGGAGACTGATCCACTTCCAGTGTATACAGATGTTCAAGAGGAGAATGATATTCCGGTGCAGCCAATGCCACCACCACCACAGAGACCTATAGTTGGAGTTGGGGTTGGGAGGAGACAACCCACTTTCTCTTATGCCTCAGCTGGAGTAGTTGGAGGCTCTGGATCTTCCACTCCAACCTCATCCCGAGTACCTCCACGACCACCTACTACGTCCAAAGGAAAGAGTGGTGCCCTTTACCCGTATAAGGGGTAGAGGGAATCGATGATTGGGATTCCTATGATCTATCATTTTGATTTTATTATGTACTATTTAGTATCTAGATACCTCATGATGATTCATCTCATGATAAACATTTATTTTGAGCTTTTGATGTGATTTTGTATCATCCTATCAGGAACATGTTTCGGAATTTTCAGTTTAGTGAAGATATGTGATCTGAAAAATTATCCAAAATTTTTATAACCAATATTTGCATGTGAATGTTTAAATGCTAAAATCCATTAAAGAGGCTTAAATGAAATTTAAAGAACAAAACTGAAGCACATAAAGCACATAAAAGAGAAATGCAAACCAGCAAAATGAAGACAAGAGCTCATAACGGAGTTCACCCTTCTTGGGCTATGTCTTTGGGCCGCTTCCAATGGGAAGGTCGATCTTCTTAAGTCTTCAAAGGTTACAAAATGAGTGTTTTGGAAACACTTCTGAGTTCTGACCCCAAGATTCACCCCCATGGTATCTAACTTGTTAACCATATGTTAACACCATACAACATAACATATATATCACATGGAGCCTAGCGCCAAACCTTAAACATATCACAATATCCAAACTTTATGTTAAACCGTATACTATATCAACGTGCAGCCACCGAACTATGTAAAAAAACATATATTGTAACCATATAACAAATATTCAAAAGCCATATTATAACACATATGTGCCATATCCAAACTGTATACAACGTGGTTATACATTATACATGCCACATATTAAAAATGCTTGAAGGGAGGAGAGGCCCGCGGGTTTGACCCCGGGACCTCTCCCCAAATATTGTTGTGCCTTACCATTGGGGCACCGCCCCATCGCTGAGTGGTAAGCGGCACATAATTGTTTTAAGTTGCAAGCGCCCAATCACTTTAAAAACCACGCCTTTTCAACCACGGTTCAGAGTTCGAGTATGTACAGAACACGCTGAGATTTCACAGAATTCAAGACAGAGTACAAGCACATTTCCCAAGGTGCAGAGGCCATTAATGGGCACGGATCCGAGGTGGAATTCATATTGTCAGTGCTATTTTGTCTTTTATGCAGGAAGTTGATCTCGTTTTGCGTGCCAGAGGAGGTCTCAAGCATATATGGTCAACTCTATACTCATTTTTCTCAGAATTTCGAGACGGTTGCAGTGGTGCAGTCAATTTCCATGTTTGACAGTCAGAACTTAGAAGTGTTTCCAGAACACTCATTTTGTAACGTTTGAAGACTTAATAAGATTAGCCTTTCCATTGGAAGCGGCCTGGAGACGTAGCCCAAGAAGGGTGAACTACGTTATCAGCGCTTGTCTTCATTTTGTTGGTTTGCATTTATCTTTTATGTGCTTTATGTGCTTCAGTTTTGCTCTTTAAATTTGTCATTTAAGCCTCTTTAATGGATTTTAGCATTTAAACATTCACATGCAAATATTGGTTATAAAGATCCTGGATGTGAATGTTTATATGCTAAAATCCATTAAAAAGGCTTAAATGACAAATTTAAAGAGCTAAACTGAAGCACATAAAAGAGAAATGCAAACCAGCAAAATGAAGACAAGAGCCGATAATGGAGTTCACCCTTCTTGGGCTACATCTCTGGGCCGCTTCCAATGGGAAGGCCGATCTTACTAAGTCTTCAAAGGTTACAAAATGAGTGTTCTGGAAACACTTCTGAGTTCTGACTGTCAAACACAAAAATTGGCTGCACCACTGCGACTGTCTCGAAATTCTAAGAAAAATGAGTATAAAGTTGACCATAGATGCCTGAGACCTCTAGCACGCAAAACGAGATCAACTTCCTGCATAAAAGACAAACTAGCACTGACAGTACGGATTCCACCTCGAGATCTGTGCCCATTAATGGCCTCTATGCCTTGGGAAACGTGCATGCACTCTGTCTCGAATTCTGTGGAATCTCAACGCTTTCTGTACATACCCGAACTCTGAACCGTGGTTGAAAAAGGCATGGTTTTTATAGTGTTTGGGCGCTGCACTTGCAACTTAAAACAATTATGTGTCGCTTACCACTCAGCGGTGGGGTGGCTCCCCAATGGTAAGGCACAGCAATATCTGGGGAGAGGTCCCGGGGTCAAACCCGCGGGCCTCTGCTCCCCAATGGTAAGGCACAGCAATATCTGGGGAGAGGTCCCGGGGTCAAACCCGCGGGCCTCTCCTCCCTTCAAGCATTTTTAATATGTGGCATGTATAATGTATAACCACGTTGTATATAGTTTGGATATGGCACATATGTGTTATAATATGGCTTTTGAATATTTGTTATATGGTTACAACGATGGCTCCACGTTGATATAGTATATGGTTTAACATAAAGTTTGGATATTGTGATATGTTTAAGGTTTGGCGCTAGGCTCCATGTGATATATATGTTATGTTGTATGGTGTTAACATATGGTTAACAAGTTAGATACCATGGGGGTGAAGCTTATAGCCCTTGACCCCCCTCCATTTTACAACATTGTTATATAATCTAATAATGGAGCACAAGGTGGGCCTTGTGAAGGTCTTGGTTCGATTCCCATTGCTCCAATAAACCACATTTTTCCAACCTTTGAACCATTTTTCACCATTTTTAACCATCCTCGAGGAAACTTCAAAGGCTGACAACTTCTTCATCTGGAGGCCATTTCGTGTGAAACGAGCGTTGACGAAAAGCTATCGACGAGCTCTTTACCACTATAACCTTTGAATTGATATTTGAAGACTTTAAACCTGGTCAACGATGAGATGATTCTCCTGGATCAATATGTGACCACTTGACATCTTATGCATCTTATTTATTACTTGTATCATCATATTTATGTAACAATGTGTCTATTTGATGTTGTTGTTGCTTTATATGTTTTAAAAATTGAAAAAATTGAGTTATTTTGTATTTTTTTGTGGCCTTCTGACATTTTCCATTATTTTCTGTCGATACCACCGAGAAGTTATATTCCAGACCCTGGTCGATACTTTCCCCAAGACGATATATGCAACATTGGTTAAAACTAAACTCTCAAACCTACAACCCATTTTTCATTAAATATGAAAAAAAAGCAACAAATAACCTTGGCAACTGAGACCTTGGGGAGGAGATGGTGAGCGCCGAGGGTTTGGAGGTCTGTGCAGGGCAGTGGACGGCACCCGGCAGACGGATGCAGGACGTCAGCGGGATCGTACAGACGCACGCAAACCCCGATGGGGTTCTCCCTTGGTAAAACCGTTTTTGGTTTTTACTCCAGCGGATTATTTTTTACTGGCCCTCTCTCACAGTGTTGGTTACTGTTCCGTCTTGTGTTCCGTTGGGGGTTACTATGGATGATGTAGACTACAGCAGTGATGACCTACGGCACCATGATATCTGGAGGTCGCCACCTGGCGCTTTCCGGCATCAGGAGGAGCTTGGCGGATTAGGGTTTGATGGCTTTACTGGAAACCGGCCTCCTGATGGACCTCTGTCACCCCCGGTTAATGCCTGCCAAACCTTTCCTCCCTGCTCGCCGTTCTGGGAGGGGTCAAATGCCCGCCTATCCTCTGGGACTCACGCCGTGAATATCTGGGGAGTCAGGGGTTTCTGCGCCTCTCCATCTCCGGAGCCGTTGTGTGCAGATTTGGGCGACCTGCCTGATTTTATCACCTCCGCGGATAGCGATAATCTTCTCTCTACTGGACTGGACCGACAAACTGAGGTGGAGGGTTTTGAGGAGCGGCGGACTGAACCACCCATTCAACCCTGCGGTTTTGTCGCGGCAAACTTGGATTTCGTTGAACAAAGAGGGTTCTCTAGTCCTTCTGAGGACTCTGATCAACGTGTCCGCGGCCAAGCTGCGGGTTCAGCTGGGTTTGCAACTAAGGAACCCTTTGTGAAAAGTCGTCGAAAATGGATTAAGAACTCCGGGAAGGCACCTAACTACGCGCTGGGGGAGGACATTGGCATGCACCAGATTGTAGGGATGGTTAAGTCTGTTTTGGTAGGCAGGGTTTACGGGAAATCTGTCAGCCTCAAGACGGTGCTCTCGTGGGCCAAGGGGGCATGGCTGGGACATTGTGGTTATGTGCCCCGTATCGTTGGGCTCTCTGGCGGGTGGTATGCTTTTCATTTCTCCTCGGATGCTCATGCACACTGGGCTTTAAGTCACAATTGGTCTATCTTTAAAGTCCCTCTTCTGTTAAAGCCGTGGAACCCCCTCTTCGATGCCAGCCGGGAAAGATTGGATGTAATCCCCCTCTGGGTACGTCTCCCAGGCCTTCCCCTTCATTACTGGTCCGAGGAACACTTCCGAAGGATAGGGAACAACCTGGGCACCTATCTGGATGCGGACTTCTCTTTTGTGGCATCGGCAATGCAGAAAGTTGCTCGCATTCTGGTAAGCATCAATGTAAGAGATGGTCTTTTTGACACTATGGATCTGACATGGGGGCCCTATACTTTTGTCCAGACACTCGACTATGAGAATGTGCCTTTCAGGTGTAGGCGGTGCCATGAATATGGTCACCCGGCCGTTGAGTGTTCTGTTCCTGTTCGGATGCGGTTTGGTAATACCCACAAGCGCAGGGTGGTGGCCAAGGTAGTTGGCATGGATTCGGCGGAGGATTCTGACGGACAGCAGGGTTTTGTTACTCCTACGACGGAAACACCATTGGCTAGCCAGCCGGACGGTGAAGTCCCCACTGGTGGTGAGGTGGTTGCCGAAGACGCTGAGGAGGATGGCTCGGTCCCGGTTGCTGGCATCACGGTTGCTGCTGATGAACCTCACACTCCACTCTCTCGAGACTCGGCACGGGAGGGTTCTTTGGTTCCGTTTCTGCGCACACCAGACTCGGCTGCAGGTGCTCCTTCTGTTTCTCTTTTCAACCCTTCCTTCTGTCTTATTTTTAACAACTTTTCATTTCCTGGTCGAGATTGGGTGGATGGTTTTAAAAATTTGCACATTTCCCCTCAAATGCTGCCCTCCTATACTCCCCCACCTGTTACTACAACTCCTATCCTCAAAGAGGAGCATCCACTCCTTGAATGCCCTCTGGATTCCAGCCCTTCCGCCATTTCAGAGCCGGTTTTACTCTCTCCCGAACATACCTCTCCCCCTGGCTCCTCAAAATCTGGATATTGGTTGCGTTCCCTGACCTGTCCTCCTGCGGGGGGATTAGGGAAGGTTAATCCAAAGCCCCGCTTATCACGAGGCAGAAAATCTTTCATATCCCTTGCCAAGACCCGAGCTTGCTCGGACCTTAAGAATGGTAAACAACTGTCTATCGAAAGGGCACTTAGAGCGGTGGATGCCCATCCGGATGGGTTGAAATGAAGGTCATGTCCCTCAACTGCCGAGGTCTTGCTGGTCCCTCCAAAAGACCAGTACTTCGTAGGATGCTGCAACTGGAACATCCTGATATTTTGTTACTACAAGAAACTATGTGCTCTGGAATTGATGCTGTCAACCGTCTGAAGGTTTGGTTCCCTGGTTGGGGATTTGAAGGGTTGGACGCCAGGGGACGCTCTGGTGGTCTGGCTATTGGATGGAATGAAGCTAAGGTGTGTGTCACCTCCCTTTGGGGGATGCAATCTGTGTTAGGCATGACCTGTAAATCCTTGGATTTTGATGATCACTTCACTATTGTAAACGTTTACGGCCCTTACTGTGACCGTGAACCTTTTTGGAATGCTCTGTTGAATAAAGACCTGCTTAAAGGAAATACCACAATTCTTGGTGGGGATCTTAACTTTTCACTGGGGCATGCTGAGATATGGGGACCACATGCTCAAGTGGATCCTCTCACAAACTTTTTTATCCGTAAGCTCTCTGATGGAAACTGGATTGATGTAGAGCCGGTTTCACTAAAACCCTCCTGGCGTAATATGAGGGCTGGCTTGGATAGAGTGGCCAAAAGGCTGGATCGTTTTCTTATCTCAGAACATATTGCGGAGACTTTTTTCTATGTGAGGCAATGGATTGGAGCCGGGGGTTGCTCTGATCATGATCCGATTTTTCTTGAACTTAAAGCTGGGCCTAACAAGCCGCCCGCTCCCATAAAATTCAACAAGTTGTGGCTGGAGGATCCCACCTTCTTTGATTTGATCCAGATGCACTGGATTCCATACCACCAGGGATCAAATCTTACTGCTGCCTTTCATTTTGCGGAGAACATCAAACTCCTTAAGGAACCTATCAAATCTTGGGCAGCTGCTAAGCGGAAAAGGGAGGACAAAGAGCTAAAAGACATTGAAGATGCCATTTCCAACATTTCGGGGGGACCTGGAGAAGGGTTTGCCTCTCTAGCTACTAAGGAACATCTTGTTTCTCTTATGGACAAGCGGAATAGGATACTCTTACACAATGAAGAGGTTTGGAGGCTTAAGAGCAGGGCTATCTGGCTGGAGAGCGGTGACGAAAACTCTAAGTTTTTTCATGCCTATGCTAAGGGTCGAAGATCTGTCAATACCATCTGGAGCCTGAATGATGCGGATGGAAATTCTCAGGCCACCTTCGAAGGACTGGCTGGGATTGGGGTAAACCATTTTCAGGACCTATTCAAAGCAAATAACAGGGCTAACATTGAAGAGGTGATCAGAGTAGCTCAGCTATTCCCCCGTTTTGCTGAGGAGGAGGACAACAGGAGGCTAATGGACAACATTACTATGGATGAATTGAAGAAGGTTCTCAGCAGTTTTCAGAAGGACAAAAGCCCGGGGCCGGATGGATG
Source organism: Larix kaempferi (assembly GCA_027924585.1). Lineage (NCBI taxonomy): Eukaryota > Viridiplantae > Streptophyta > Pinopsida > Pinales > Pinaceae > Larix > Larix kaempferi. Next base: position 1,456,373 of record BSBM01000133.1, on the reverse strand, counting down.
GACGATCGAATTCTTTATAGCCCTACTTGACATTATAGGAGACGATTTATTACTGCTGATTGAAGACTCCAGGAGGGAAGGCAGAATTCCGGCCAGTATAAACTCTACTTTCATTGCTCTTATTCCCAAAGGGGACTCTCCTTCCTCGCTCAATGATTTTCGACCCATCTCACTGTGCAACTGTGTGTATAAAATTGTAACAAAGGTGATTGCCAGCCGACTTAAACCATTACTCTCCACACACATCTCTGAGGAGCAGTTCGGGTTCCTCGAAGGACGCCAGATACACGAAGCCATTGGACTTGCGCAGGAAGGTCTTCACAGTATCAAATCTAGTAAGCAGAAAGGTGCAGTCCTCAAAATTGATCTTTCTAAAGCTTTCGATAAGGTCAGTTGGCTGTACATACGTCTCATGCTTACACATTTGGGGTTTGAGATTGGTTTCATACGATGGATCATGAGCTGCTTAACCACTGTCTCTTTTTCAATTCTTATGAATGGAGCAGCGACTCCTTTCTTCCACTCTGGGCGTGGGCTACGTCAGGGTTGCCCCCTTTCCCCACTGTTATTCTTATTAGTTGCTGAAAGCCTGAGTAGGGCCATAAAGGAAGCTAAGCGCACCGGAGATATTGCAGGTATCCTTGTTGCTCCGGGCACTGCACTCACTCATCTACTCTTTGTGGACGATATACTGATTTTTTGCTCTGGCTCTCGACGGGAGGCAACCAAATACAAGGAAATCCTTGACCTCTTCTCCATTGCTACGGGTATGGAGATCAATTTTGCTAAATCTACTATTACGGCTTCTCTACTGGATGAGGAGGAACTGCACTCCCTCACTGACCTGTTCCCCTTTCAGCTCCTTAACCTCTCTGAGGGGCTTCGATACCTGGGATTTCATCTAAAGCCTAACAAATACCTAAAACACGACTGGGTTTGGCTATTGGAGAAGTTGGAAAAGAGACTCAAGAGCTGGAGCTTCAGATGGCTCTCTCGTGCAGGCAGATTAATCTTGGTGAAATCGGTTCTGGAAGCCATTCCAGTTTACTGGATGTCCCTGGCATGGATACCTAAGGGGACGCTGGAAGCTGCACGCAAAATATGTTTCCGTTTCTTGTGGAATGGTAAGGAAGATGCACATGTTACGCCTTGGGTGAAATGGGAACGTATTGCCACTCCCAAAGCCTTAGGAGGCTGGGGATTAAAAAACATTTTCTTCTTCTCTCAGGCTCTGGCTGCCAAATGTGGTTGGAGGTTAATCACATCTGGGGGGTACTGGGCACGTATTATGACTCTCAAATATATTGCACCGGACTCTGTGGAGGACTGGATTAGATCTCCGAACAAGTTTCATAAAGGAGGGTCTGTTATTTGGAAAGCTCTTGTCTCCTCATTCCACGTAATTGAACAGCACCTTGTTTGGGATGTTGGAAACGGACGTAGGTTGAGGGTTGGCAGAGATCCTTGGATCGGTTGTGTAGCTCAACATATCCTTTCTGACGGTCTGTTACAGGAATTACAACATCGGCATATTTCGGTTCTACACCACTTGGCGGATGGGGAAAATCTCTGGATGGGAAGACCTGTATGGAGGCGAGCTGATACTCTTGGACTTGAACCGGAATGGGAAGAGGAACTCAGAACATACCTTCAAGCTCTCAGCAGGGACCATATATTTCTCAATGATGAGGATGACACCTTGGTATGGGATGGGGATCCTACTGGCTCCTACACACCGAAGTATGGGTATCATTGGATCTGCGCAAACTTTTGGAACAGGGAACAGGTATGGTGGTGGAAAACTATTTGGAGACTGCAGAGCCCTTTAAAAGCGCGCCTTTTCTTGTGGTGCGTCCTAGCTAATCACATTCCAACCTGGGACTTCCTGCAAAAACGAAACCTACAGGGACCCAGCAGGTGCTACCTATGTTCACTTGACGAGGAATCTGTCTTACACCTTTTTCTACACTGTAGCTTCATTAAGGAGGTCTGGCAAGTTGTGTCTCGGATACTAAAAGTAAATTTCAGATGGGATGGGCACTCTCTGGTCGAAGCCTGGCGAAATTGGACTGAGAACTCGGTGTACGCCCCTTTCAAAGGTCTCCCCTCCATTGTCATTTGGGGCACCTGGTTATCCCGTAACAAATGCCTTTTCTCGAACATAGTTGGTTTACCAGCTTTGGTGGCCACTAACAGCTGTGGCATCCATCTTGCTCTTCATCGGTGCAAATTGGTCTCCACTTCAAGGCACATCCAACCCTTGAACCTTGATACTTCTCTGCCTTGGGGTTTCTTCGATGGGGCATGCCAAAACAACACCTGTGGGGGAGGGGCGCTACTGTTTTTATCTACCACACACTATTATGTGATGTCTTTTGGTTTTGGGAGAGGCACCAACAATTGGGCTGAGATTCTCAGCCTTAAGCTCTTACTCTCCTTTGCTTTGGAACATAGGCTCCAAAATATAAACGTTTATGGGGATTCAATGAATGTGATAAACTGGGTTAATGGACTATTTCAGTGCAACAATCGGAAAATTGCTGGGGTTTTGGAACACATACAGCAGGTCACTCACTCCTTTGCTACTTTTACCTGCAGGCATACTTATCGGGAAAATAACACAGAGGCGGACAAAGCCTCGAAGGAAGGCTTAGCACTTGCTCCCGGGCTCTGGAAAATATCGGAATTTTTGGATGGGATCAGCAGAGATCTTTATCACAGGCCGTTCATTGAATGACTCACTCTTGGCTGATTTGTTTTTTGAGAGCTCCCTTTGTTATTTATCACAGATGTAAATATAATTTTGAACATTACTGTACCTAAAAGACCCACACAGTCTGCATCTTTTATGAAACTGCCATATTATCGTTTATTTTAAATATGCTGTAATGGATGTTATTGCTCACGTGGTGAGAACATCAAAATTTTGCTCAGTCACAGTCCCACTGGTTCACAAAGACCACATCCACTCTTTATGAGTGAAGACTCTATATGTAATTTCGTACTCTTAAGGATGAAATGAAATTACGCTTTTTTTTCGAGGAAAAAAAAAAAAAATAACCTTGGCAACTACCTATAACTTAAAAGTATAAAACTGAACTCTCAAACCTACAACCAGTGTTACAGGACTCGCAAGTCAAACTGGAAAAATCGCAAGTTTGACTCGGCTTGGCAACAAAACGAGCTGATCTAGTTCGAGACGAGTTTAACTCGAGTTGACCGATCATTTTCAATTTGTGTCCTCTCCGGATTGACTGTGGTCGACGATTGATGGTGGTCACTTTACCTTGGATTGACTGTGGTTGATTTCGGGTCGAAAGACAGAGTGAATGCGAGAGACAATGGACAGCAGAGCTCTCTCCTCTCCTCTATCCGTGCGATGGAAGACACAATGCACTGTATGATTTGCCTACGTTGATGGGTTCAGGCCGGATCATATTTTGATCAACGGTTGATTCGCCTGCGTGGATGAGTTTGGGCCGGATGATCCGACCGATGGCTGTGGGAGTAGCTTGAATTTTTTATATGTTATATTTCATATACCTTGTTTTGTTTTTGTTTTGTTTTAGGTTATTAGGTTTTTTATTTACTAAATGCTATTTAGTATATACATTAAGTATTAGTTATTTTTATTATATTTAAAAGATATTAAATATATTTTTTTATATATAGTATATAATTATATTTGATAGGTTCATATATAATAAAATATAATTTATATTTTAATAATATTAATATTAATTAATATAATTAATTTATATTTCAAATTCGATATCTTTTGGACATCTATCGATATCATGGCTATTTTGAATATCTATGAAAAAAAAAAAATTTAATTCAAAATGTGTATATACTTCATTTTTTTATTGTCGATTTTTTCCAGATCCGATTCAAACTCTTCACTCTTTTGCCTCACCCATTTATTGTCGATTCCGAGTCTGGTAACACTGCCTACAACCTGTTTTTCATTAAAAACTGAAAAAAACAGTACACTGCAACAATGAAAAAGTACTCTGCTAATCACTGGCACACAACTCAATCTCAAACTTGCAAAAATTGAATAATAACCACCTCCACTCAGCCTTCTTTACAAGAGGAGAAGACAGAATTAACACATCCCTGTCGACACCAAAATTAGATAAGGAAAAGCTAATTTAATTTTGTGCAGGGAAGTGTACCCTCCCTAAAACTGGAGGTTTAATGAATAACAGGTTGTACGTTTAGGGAGGGTGCACTTCCCTGCACAGAATTAAATCAGGTTTTCCTTTTCTAATTTTGGTGCCCACAGGGATGTGCTAATTCTGTTTTACATTCTAGTAAAAAGGGCCGAGTGGAGGTGATTATTATTCAATTTTTGCAAGTACGAGATTGAGTTGTGTGCCAGTGATTAGCAGAGTACTTTTACACTGTAGCAGCGTAATGTTTTTTCAGATTTAATGAAAAATAGGTTGTAGGCTTATACATGCAACAAAAAACCTTGTCAATTGCCACTCACAATAGGCAACAAATAACCTTGCTCCATTTTGCTTCAACAGATGTCATATTTAAAACTAATTGGCAATGGATTAGTTATTGGAAGAGATAAAATCAATAATTAAAACTATGCTTCCTAACTACTACTCAACTTGATTGTTGAACAATGAAAATATAATGAAGGCACCATGTTGTGACTATATATGCACTTTAAAGGTGGGTTTCTTGTATCCTAATTCATTGCAACAGGACATTGCCATTCACAATAAGTTAAGGACCAATAATCTAACCCTATTTTGCTTTCAAACAAGAATCCGTAGGTGATTGCTCCTACACTGCTCCCTTAGATCTGTGCAAACCCTGTGATGTTAGATAGTTGGCAGGTTAAACCCTGCTTAATATGCCACAGGTTAAACCCTGCCCAGTATGCCCTCTAGTGCCAATTCAAGTAAATCTAAAATATAAAAGCCTTTTACTCCTACATTTTCATTTTCTACTTTTTCTAAGGAATTTTCTCTTCAGACCCATTGAAGCAAAGACACTTTTACTAAGTACACATATTTCTAATAAACTCCAAAAGTAGTTATGACAGTCCCACACTGAACCAACTGGAAAATCATTCACCTCATTATTAGGACAACTCTTGACCCACAACACTAAAGGATGAAAGAAAAGAGATTGGACTAACAAAAAAGAGAGGTAGAATATCAAAAAGAAAAGCATTAGATTAAGTTAAAATGGACAAGGGTGAGGCCCAACAAAACATTCAAATTTAGATTAGTACATGTGGATCAAGTATGAACATGGAAGATCAGATCTGCACTGGACCTAGAGAAAGAAATGCCTATGTAAGAGAACTCACGTTTCTAAACAGATAAGACCTTCAAGCCAAAGACTGCAATTGTGTTTATAGCCCAAGCTTACAAGAACATTTCTCATCCCTCTACAGATATTTGACCCCAGAGCCCAAACAGAATCCCATGAATAGGATAGCATATAGCACTGCAAAACTAGTCTTAAACCTTGAACTATCAATCCCAAGACATTGTGACAAGGAAGTGAATATCAAAAGCAAATAAACAGCATCTCACTGGACTTTGACCAATTCAAAGCCAATAAGAATGGTGAGTAGATGGACTCATGGCCAATGCCAACAAGGAAATTCACTAGGCATGGTTTAACACTAATAGCCCTTATAGGACATGTGCAAAACCCCCGAATGTTAAACTGTTTGCACTAATATTATCATATAATCACATAGATGGGTACCGGCCTCGCTTGCAAAGAAGTTGGAGCTAATCTTATATAACAGGATTGAATGATGCCTTCCCCATCCCATCAAGTTGGGAGTGGAATAGGCTTATTTGACGGTGGTGGTGTGCACATATGGGATACTCCAACCAACCACAAAAAATGAAGCCAAGTAGAAGATGATGAGGCTAGAGATGTGTACCCTGTTCACATTATGAACAAAAGACCACCCTGCTGCTGCTAATCTTGTTCATTAAGGTAGATTAGGAAAAGGTTAATTAAAATTCCATTGATTTCATTGTTTATCCTCCATAGACCTAGTTAATCCAATACCTCCGGAGACCCATTTAATGCAGTGCCTCATCACTGTTCTTAAGATTCTTTCGCTAATAGAGATCATGTGCCTCCAGTCCCACTATACTAAGCATTTGTGTCTTAGAGGATAAGAATTAAGGCAGTAAACGAGTGAGGGCCCATATGTTGTGTCTATATTTAGAATGGAATTGAATAAAATGACAAAAGAATAAAAACCTAATATAGATCTGAACTCTGATCATTATTAAAAACCCCTACAAGATTCAGAGATTTGGGCTGAGGTGGATTTAGGATAGCACTTGCTTGTAAACTCTAGCCCGTATGCCTACAAGGTTGAGAGATTTGGTCTTGAGGTGGATTCATGCTAGCAACTACTTCTGAATTCTAGCATTATTTAAAAAACCCACAAGGTTAAGAGATCTCGGGAGTTGAATTTATGGTAACACCCGCTTCTGAACTTTGGCATTATTAAAAACACCCACAAGATTAAGAGATCTGAAATTAAAGTGGATTTATGCTAACACCTGCTCCTTATTGAACTTAAACAGTACCAAGAAATTAAAATCCTATAAACTCTCCTCACAATGACTTCAACTTCATATCAAAATTATACATCACAAAAGCCAGTAGCTCTGAAGATTTAAAAAAAAAATCAAACCATAACATGGAATTGGATTTTGAGGTTAAATAAAAAAATGAAACACTTATCTATCTCTATTATTAAAACCACTGTCACCTAAGATTTTAAAAAAAAAAGTCAAACCCTCACATGGAATTTGATTTTGATGAGGGTAAATAAAAACTGCATACAAATATATAAATATATAAATCCTGGTAGCTCAAATTTATATCCCCTTCTGCTAAACAACACCTATAAAACTTCAAAACACTGCTTAATAACCAAAAAGAGCATTTCTATTGTCAATTAAACGAAGCCAACCTGATTATTGCTCTGCAATCCCGAAATTCCGCAGCATCAACGATTTCTGCACCTGATTATTGCTCTTGTAGCTCTGGCTCTGCACTCCGGGACAAAACAGAACATGATGAAATAATGCAATAAAGATTAAATTTCAATCTACATATTTACACACTACTTAAATTATCACAAACAAATCAAACTCAAAACAGAGACGAACAAAGCAAACCCAAAAGGAAAATGCAAAAATTATAAAAAATAAAAATAAAAAGAGAAAAAGAAAAATGCAACACAGAAAGAAATTAACACAGAATGGAAGGTAAAATAAAATAAGCATGGCCATGCTCTCAGAAAAACACAATAATCAAACCACAAAAGTTATTGGACGCTCATCATATATTTTGATCTCTACTCTCTCATCTTTTCAGGGTTTGGCACTGGCCAAGCCAGCAGATGTGGCTCTTCTTCATCTCTGCTTCTTACAAACCCTGAAATCTGCTCGGCTCCTCTCTATCTGTCTAACTTTTCCTGGGCTCCTCTCTATCTGTCTATCAATTAGGTTGCGCGGCCCTGGTTCTGATCAATTACACCACGCGTTGCAATTTCAAGTATTACCAGAACCATCGGCTTCACGGAGGACACGCACAGAACCATCAGCTTCAATGAGGACACGCCCAGAACCATCCATCGGCTTCAAGGAGTAGGCCATGAAATCCCACTATTCCCCGCGACATCCTGCTGCAGACACTAAAATATGCTCCCTGAATTCTGCTCGGCTCCGCTCTATCTTTTCTCCTCCCAACAATGCCAGCATGGGTTTGAAATTTGCTTACACGTTGCCCAAGGCGGTATTTGAAATCCACATACAACCTAGCATAGTAACCATCACTGCACAAATTCCCATGCCACCTTTGAGGTTTATAAATTTTGAATTGACATAATAACCTAGACAATGTTGCCCTTCAGCTTTCCTAAATTTAAATATTATTAAATAATATTTTTTATTAGTAAATATTAGTTTAGTATTATTAAACATATAATCTTATTTAGCTAATACAACCGTGTGTATTTTCATATCATATAAAAATTAGGGATGTTTGCTCTTTATGGTAAGTATTTAGATTGTAAATTGGGGTGTAGTATAAGCGTTAATCAAAACACTCTCAACCCGTCGGAATTTGGCAAAGCAATTCTTGTTGAAATTGTAATTTGGAGTGTTCAAATCGCAATTTGGGTGATATGGGTAGTTTTAAAATCAGGCATTTAGTCTATGATAGCCAATTACAATCGTTGAAATTTCAAAATTGTGGAAACAACAATTTCCAGGCAAAGCAATTCTTACTGAAATTGCAATTTGGAGTGTTCAAATCGCAATTTTGGTGATATGGGTAGTTTTAAATCAAGCATTTAGTATATGATAGCCAATTACAATTGTTGAAATTTCAAAATTGTGGAAACAACGATTTCCAGGAACGGTTTTAATCAAAAATTCACCGGAAAAGATGGGCATTTTAGTTATCTTTTATCCTACTCTGTAAATTGGATTGAGTTGAAATGGTTGTGGGATGGAGTGTTATCCTCCCCATCCATGTTCCTATAAGTGATATTACTTAATTTTTTATTAAAACCCTCGAGAGATAAAGTATATATTGTTTTAACATTTGTCTACGTCACAAAGTCCGTATATAAAAAATGCGATCTTAAGTATCTATTGGTTTAATATAATTTGTAAGGAAGTAATTTTAACGAGATGAATCGGTGGCAAGTTCCTTCCTAAAAATGTTGTTACAACTTAAAAATTAAGAAATGATGATGAGTTACACTCACTTAAATTAAAGTGGATGATCGACAACATTTTCTAATTTTGTAAGATTCAATACTGTAAAATATGTAGTTTGATTTATGATATTATATTAATCCATAAAATGTCAAATTCAAACACCTTAACAGGCATTAATCAATTTTTTATCCAAGTAAAATGTACCTAAATTTAGCATGGTGGATTAGCTTAAGTGGTTGAGTGTGTGAAAATCAATCAGAATGTCTTGGGCTCAAATCCCCACGTGGTTGTGCATATAAAGGGCCTCACTCGATGTCCTCGCTCGGTTAGGTTGCCTAATCACTACAACCGAACGGTTTACCTTGGGTGCCATCCTCAAAATGAGGGGAAGTGCCTAAGGATTTCTCGTGATGTGTTCCATTGGAAAAAAAGGTACTTAAATTTAAAGTAATCTAACATGCTTAGTTAAGTTGGCTAGTGATTATACTTTGTTAAGTATGTACATAATTACACCAAAGGCATTTATGCAGCGAGATAGTCTCACAAGACACTATAGGAGATTTCTCGTCTTTCCATCGAATGAAATGTTGCCATGTTTGTTTGTCAGGTGGTTATGGTTGGTGTGATGTTGAATTTTGTTGTGGCGCGGTTATCAATGCAATTATTTTGTTGTGTTCACGAAGTTTCACAAGTTCCAACCTGCAAGTTCCATTCACAAGCTCTGGCTTGCAAGTTTTATCTATGGCAGTGAGCTAGTGGAAGCACTCTAAAGGCATTTTTCGGAGAGAAAGGATCGTCGTCTACCATGTCAATCCAAAGCTGCAACATGTTTGTATGCTCCTCGCTACTTTATCTAGTAAAATCATATGTCCACCATTCGTCTGTCAGAGGTCGGTTGCATTAATCAGAGGTCCATCATTTCGAAGAGTCTGGCAGTCATGGCTGAGCTCAAGAAGCCCACCTACATTTCAAGAAGCCCACCTACATTTCAACTAAGGATGCATCTCATAACAAATTGCATGGTGATTCCTAAGGAATGCACAAGAATTCTAGGACACCCTAGTGACATAGCCTACATGCCAATGACAAGGACTAGAGATCTAGGTTATACATGAAATTCTTATTTGACTTGCCAAAGAAATGGGAAAATCAAAAGAATTCCACTATTTAAAGATGACCCTACGCTGGTTCTAGGTGAGATATTCGACTCTCGAAGCGAGACTTAGAGCATGATTCCACCCATACCTTGTGATCCACATAGGTATGAACTCACCAATTTCGTCCATGTGGCCATTGAAGGCCAGCTTTGTCTGCATCACTGCTCCGGTCAATTACCCCAAGCATCTCTATGCTTGCTTGTCACATGCAACCACTCCCTGACTAGTCTCACCCTCTCGCTTTCATTTTCACCAAGCAAAATGTTTTGAAATGCATATATTAGCTTTCTCATTCAATGGGAATATGTTTTTGTGGAAAAGGACATGCTTAATAGGTCAAATGTCAATCATATTCAATAAAAGAATTTTTTTGGCAGATTAGTGGGGGCAATGGGTACTTGGAAGGCAAGGCCATAAGAAAGCATAAGAATTGTTGTCTATGTTGATCAAGTTTCTGCATTAAAGGGAAATACGATAAGGGACAGAATACATAGTTAAGATCAATTTACTCTATTTATAACTTTAGCAGTTAGGATATCATAAATTTTATTTTTGGCATGTACTATTAATTTGGGTGTAGGATAGTATATATATTCAACTCTTAATCTTTTATTATTTGTTCGTTGATATTCGTTTCAGTGGTTGTTACTACTTTAACCCTATCATATAAGTTCAGGCTTGGTTTTGCTTTAAAAAATGCATGATCTTAGTTTTTGTGTCCGTCATTAATAGTTGAGCTTATTTGAAAACTTGTTGTAGCTATGGCATTTCTTTTGAGGATTGTTCAATGTGAGTCAAATTGACTTGCTGAGGGTTTTCTTTCTGTTTTGTTTTACTAGTAGTGTCTACAAATAAATTTATGGGGGAGGTTCGATTAGTTTGGTAACTCAATTTATAGGGTTTTAGAGTATAGGATCAAGTAAAATGCATTTGTACTTTTTTTACCACACCCATTTCTACTACATCCCTATAATTGTATTTAGGGTTGAAGAGGGCTTTGACGATGGTTTCTTTTTTCATTTGTTTTTTGGTATTTTCTAGCGATTGAAGTATCATTCTTCGATATTATGTGCATTTACACATGCAAGTATCATTATAAACACAAAGTTGTTCAATTAGCTTGAAAGTTGAGGGAAATTGTAGCAAGGCCGAGGGCAAATTAATAAATAAAAGGGGTAGTGGTATTCATTTAGAGGTATAAGAAGTTCTTGAAAATCTACCTGACATTGAAGAGCCTGAATAAGGCAAGGAATGGGTGGTTTAAGAGGTGGATGAAGAGGAAGAAGATAACCAAACGCTGGCTTCAAAGAACCATTGATATGAGTGATTTGTAATGAAAACCATAAATCCCAAGATTGCTTGCTAAACCCCACAATTGCTAATAGAGAAGTGGTGATTGAAGAAGAACCTCAAATCATTGTGGTTGGAATTGAAACTAGAGAAAATTTGATGTTACAACAATCATTAATAATGGATATCAAGGACACTACAGAAGTTGAATGGAGGAGTGTCTTGAAAAATAAATTCAGGTGTCAATGCAAGCCGTGCAACATAATTATTAATGGTGGTTTCTATCGGTGTTCAAGATATCACCAAAATTTTCTGCACATTGCGAAAAATAATGATTTTTCACAGTGTCGATTTTTCGACTCAAAAAAATTGTGATTTTTACCTAATAATAGAAAATTGCGATGTTTAGAAAAAGTCGTGATTTTTGGGCAAAAAAATCATGCCATGGTATGAAACATCTCCCGGGCTTGGTGTGTAATATCCCAATTTTGACCCCATTGCATTAAAATGTAAATGATGTAATATTGTTATAAAATCGGGGTGAGGAGCTCAAGGCCAAGGCCCCGCCATCGATTTAGTGATGCATATAGTTTGCGTGCTAGCCAGGCACAATGGAATTGCAAATATCATGTAAATACGCATTTTTATAAAATACCCGCAACTAGCTATGCAATGCAACAAGAGTATGGGGGCATGATCTTTACAAGGAATTGGGAGGGAAATATTCAAACCCTTGGAGCCAATCAAGTCAAGCCAAGTGTCAATGAGAAAACTCATAAACCCTCAACTACCCATGTTGACTTGTGTGCCCAATCATTCATTTCTTCCAAGACTTGGTTGAAGTAGTTAATGCCTTGGGGAATGGAGAGGTCTGGCTACCCAAATTTGGGTATGGGCAAGCCACCCTTCATGGAAATTCGTGTTTGACTTATGGGGCAAGAAAGGAGCCATGAAATTGTTCCCCGAGCCATTATTCACCCATTGCCTTTGCTCCCTCACCCAGTCTGAGCTTCCTAGACGTTTTTCCTGTGTGTCCTTGTTTCTAGCTGGGAAGAGGGCGTTTTTGGTGTTACAAAGCTGTTGGGAGGAAGGGAGCCTGATATGGGGTTTCATTGAGGCTGTTTTGGCCATTTAGATGCCCAAAATACCCATGGAAGTCGTGTTTGTTCCCTGTGGACGATTTCCCTTTCCACGGTCTGTTTTTGGTGTGCCCACGATTTGGGGAAAACCCATGGTCATCTTGTTTTATAAATCCCATTGTTAAAAATGTGTATCCATGCCTAATGATTGTGTTTTGTTGTGTGTATATAGAGTATGTTGGGGTATGGGTTATGGGTATCAATTGTTTTGGCTTCAGCTTGAGTGTAAGCATCAAAAAATGAAAAGGGTTCAGACTTAGCCTGATAAACCTAGCTATGGACTGGCTTGGCTTAGATGTGATGTTTGCTTGGGCTGTGTTGAGCTTGAGAGTCCCATTTTCCTTGTAGAAATCATGCCTAGCTCGGGGGTGGCAGTTGTGTTGATAGATTGATGAACACAATTGGCCTATGGTTGGGTGGAACGTTGCAGCGACATAGCTAGTTGTTTGGGACAGCTTCATAATCAAGATAAGTATTTTTTTATGTGCTTTACTTCAGCAAGGTCTTTAATTATTTGATGAATGTTGTTGATATGTGGAATGCATATGAAATGTGTGTAGATGATGTTTTATTTTGCTGTGCATGATTGCTTTGATTTGCATCTGCACACATATGCATTTTATTTATAATGCCATGAATTTGTTTATGATGAATGGGCTAAGTTTTGTAAAAGCCCAGAATTTGGTCTCATGTTTCCTTCCTTGAATTGGATCCACGGGAAGGGACGTGACATGGTGTTGACCCAATTAAAGGATGATTTTTAGGTTTTTATTTGTCATTGTCAAGATGTGCTCCCTAGTAAGTAATGGTAATATTAAATTATTAAACTAAAAGGATAGAAAAAAGAAAAAAGAAAAAAAAAAGTCAACTTTTACTTAAATTTTTAATATTACCATTAATTGTTTCAAGATGTTTGAGAGTGGTTCCAACCTCATTGGACTTCATGTGGAGAAAGTAGAATTTCATATCCCATTCAAAATTCAGTAGACTTAACAATTTTTAAGATTGGCCAAAATGTGGCATTTTCCTTGGATTCCATCATGTATGAGGGTATGGGATTGATGTTTAATCAAGAGAACCAAGCCCTATATGTACCCAGATGATGATGGTGATAATCTATTGTAGAAAGATCATTTATAATTTATTATGTTACATTGATATCAATAATCATGTATGTATTGGTCTCTTGGATTATAATTTATAAATTAAAAAAAATCAATGATTTATGATTCAATTTGCATGTGTGCTTATATAAATTTTGTAGTATTTATGGTGGGGTCCCCTATGTTGAAGACTCTGACATCCCCTTCGATGTTTACTAAATTTTGGGGGAAACTTCTACGTAGATGATGTAGGAACTTCTATTGGAAAACGAGCCATGACCTTTTTCTACAAAAGGGGAGGAGGTCATTGATTCTCCAGAATAAGTTGATAGCTAGATGTTAGATTGCCATTGTAGATGACTCATGATGATGATATATACATTTATATATTTGAAGTCATTTTGTATCGATTATCCATTTTTAGTCATTTATTGGACATCTATCGGGTTTTAGGATTTAGTATTGATTATGATGTATCATTTTGATTTGGCGCCCACTACTTCATATATATCGGTGTTTTTCCTATTATATGTATGTGCCAATGTGTTTATTTGATGTTGTTGTTGGTTTATATGTTTAAAAAAATAAAATAAAAAAATATTTTGTATTGTTAATGCTTGCTGCAGTTTTCCAAAATTTTCCCTAATGTTGTCGAGAAGTTGTCTTCTGGACCCCAGCTTAATTTTTTCCATTAGCGATGTTTTCAACAATGGTTTCTACAGGTGCTATGGTAAGTATATAAACAGTAATAAGTTACATCTTACATTTACTCCAAACCAAACCTTCTTAAGGTTTCTTGGTTTAAAAAAGCCTAGATTGTGCTTCTAAATAAATCTTGTTTTGCTACTTTTGATATGTTTTCTTACTTTTGACATTGAGCATATGAGGGCAAGGTATCATGTGATATTGATCTATAAACTATTGAAGCTATGTCTCTATATACTTCATCAAAACAAAGCTTAGGGGAATTATGATTATGCTATTGTCAATTCTAGTGTTAGTGCCCGAACCAACATTGCTTGCTTTGCACTAACCCTCAATGTCAACCTCCATGTGACTTCTAGTACTAAGGGGACTCTTTGACGCTAAGGGGACTTGTGACAATATTAGAAAATGAGAAACATGTTGTATTTTGTTTTATTTGCATAGCCTACATGATATCATTTGTGCAGGGGTATACTGCAAATGTGGTTGCTTTTCAACATTTAGTTTCATTACTAAATCTCTCTTGTTTGAATAAGTTATGCTTTCATCTACATGGAAGACGATCGTCATGTTGAGGATGCCATCCAAGGGATTGACAATACAAGCAAAGATGTCGGCTAAATGTAGAGTGGACAAAGGTTGTATTCTTGTAATTTCTTAAAATGATTTGTCTTGGGGTTTTAATTCCCGAGATTTTGATAGATAATTTTCTCATATACAAGAAATTAGATCGTTTAAAGCAGCTTGCAAGCAAAATAGTTCCACCCTTCAGTTATAGGTTTTAAGGCACTCGAACCATACATACAGGTTGCATTTTCCCACTCTCTGGCATAGTCTTGCAAAGTAGTTTATGGCCACAACATATGGTATAATTTTGCATGTTTTTCTAGACAAAAGTTCTTTGATTTGTTATGTGAGAGTTTATGAAATATTATACTAGTGTAGAGCAAACATGATGAACTTTTGAAGCAAAATTCTTTGAGGAAAGAGCAACATTTGAAGCTAAATATCAGTTGTTGTATGAACCACTACATTCAAAAGGTACTCCTCTCATTGCACAATTGTCATTTGAAATTTCAGCATAGTGCATCATAATCTCTTGTAGTATTGCAATTGTAGGTTGTTTTAGGTTCTCTAGGATTATGTTTTATTGTGGTGTAAGCCTTTGATCGCTTGTTGAAATGGTTCTCTAGCGATTTGAAATTGTAAATGGTATCACAGAAGTTGAAAGTAAGGACGATACTTTCCACTGATGATACTTCAATCGATGAGAACAAGGAAAAAGGTAAACATATACATGAAACAATGTGAAAGCTTCTTTAATTTCTTTAGTCCACCACAAGTTCTAGCTAACGACGATGACCCCGATAAAAAAAACTGTAAGTGGTTAACAGTTTTCTACATTGAACTTAACATGAAAGTTGTTGTAAAGTCAGTTTTTATCTGTGATAAAAAAAATTGTAAGTGGTCAAAAGTTTTCTACATTGAGCTTAGCATGAAAGTTGTTGTAAAGTCAATTTTTATCTGTGAATTGGAGCAGAGAAGATTGTCACAAAGCTTTTGACTAAAAGTGGGCTCAGACTTTCTAAATAAGGGAAGCAATAGGAAGGTAATGTTGTAATTGTATGGCAATAAAGTTGTAGATGCGAGACCCGTAATTATCAACCAAGTTCTAGTGGAATTATCAAAGGATTGAACAAGATATGGGGTAACGTTAGAGATCCTATAGGTGCCCACATTGTTGCTAACACTGTCATTCCCGATATAAGGTGTGGGAAAAATGATTTCAATACTCATGTCTATTTTATTTATGGTTACTATAAGTGACATATATATATTTGGGTCTACAATTGTTGTTTATAGATATACACATTCATTCATAAAGGTCCTTTTTAAGGATATCATTTTCTTTATTGTCACGGGTCTGTAATTTTTGTCTGCAAAGCCTTGTCTATGTCTTTACATTCATAAATTTGTGAGAAGTATACAAGTATGTGTGTTGTCATGAATTTGGAAGAATTAAACATGTTTTTGTGTGTATTCTCACGAGTCTAGAAGATTTAAACATGTGTATGTGTGCATTCTCATGAATCTAGAAGAATACATACACTACAACTACACAAGTATGGTTGGTGCATGGCACACCCTTTACCCCTCATGTTCATGTACATGCTTCTCAAAAATCAGATTTACTTTTGAGTTCAGGGCTCGGAGGCGACTCCATGCTTATCAAGCATCCAAATTCTCACCCCACCCACCCCCACCCCCTCACCAGCTTGGAGAGTTGGGTGGTCTACACTGGCCACCTATGGAGTTTATCATGCAATGTTGTGTGAATATTGTTTAAGAGAGACCATTCACAGTAGGATCTCTTTTGACTTTGGAGGAGGTTTAAGAGGGGTTGTTCACAATAGGATCTCTTTTAAGGGGCTTTGCCATTCTTCTTGAGGGAAGATTATCTTTGATTTGAGGGATATCTTCTTAGCAACCTCTATGTGAATTGATACCAATTTTGAGCTAGTAAAGCTCATTGCTCAAACTTAATTTCATGCTTATTTGGCACCTAGGCTTGGGAGATTTGTACCAACTTCTTATGAAATTTAGACTACAATGTTTCATGTATTTTGTTTTAGAGAGATTGTTGACAACAAGATCGCTTTGGAGGGTGTTTGTCCATCTTCTTGAAGGAAAATTATCTTCCATTTGATTTTAAAAGTATCTTATTTGCAGTGTTTGTGTGAATGGATAACTCTCACATGTCTACAGCAAATAAATGCATGGAATTGTTGTATGATCTATTGAAGACACTTAAAACAATGGTATAAGGAGCCATAAATCTGCTTAACAATTAACATCAATAGATTAGGAAAACAAAAAGAAAGTCATGGACAATTACTAATGTTAATCTAATTGTTTTTCTTGTTGTTTTTCCCTTTGTCTGAATTGGAATTTCTCAGTGACTGCTTTGTGTGTGACTACTTTGGAATTTTTTAGTGATTGCTTTGGAAATTTTCAGTAGCTAATTGTTATTGTTGATTTGATTGCTTTTGGTTGTTCTTTTTTTTGGTCCCTAAATATCTAGATGGAGGGAAGCTCGCAGAATTTTTGTCCCTTATTCCCATGGGATATCCAAATGGAGGGTGGCTCAACTACAAGTGACAATGGTGGTTGGTAACCCTGAGGGACTTTTGAACTTGTGATGTATGGCTTCCCCATAACCAATTGCCTTGGGTGGATGGTTCAATTGATTGAACTAATCCTTGGGGCTGGTTGTTTTTGGTATTATCTTGCCATTGGTCTAGATAGTGATTTTATGGAATGGATGTCTCCTGTGCAAGTCCCATATTTTCATTCTACATATTGAAAATCAAATCTCCCATTACATTTACTTCTAGCAATGTAGCCCTCTTTATGAAATCAACCGTGGATGTATTCAAAGGTTTAATGCTACTTTATTCACAGTATTACCTTCCTATACTTTATGCAACTTTTAGCTGGATAATAAGGGGCTATTCCCTATTGTAAATTTTATGCATGATAAAGGGAATGGGAGATCTATTTTCAAACCATCTTGGATGTCCCTTATGACAGGGCTTCAAAATCCAATCTTGTTTGTCAGTATGCATTTTTGTGACATCTACAATAAATCAAGATATGGATTTTTCTCTACTTCTTTCAAAAGACTGAACACCTTTCTAATTAGTCATATGGAATTTTGCAGGAAATACCTGTATTCATCTCTGTATGCGAAGAATGAAGATGATGGTCTTCATCTGAACAAGGTTCCATGTAATTCAACCCGAGTCTCAAAAGCGTTGGGTACCACATCCAAAAACAAGTGTGTTTGGTCCTACACATGAACAAAACTGGAGAAGTGGAAAGCATTACTCTTCTCATGAGAAGAGTGGTGAATTTGTTCTTGAGCAACAAGTCCGGTATTATCCCTTAAAAGATGTTGAGAAACAACCTTACAACTGATTGGTGAATGGATATAGCTCATATCTAAATATAGTATATGTTTGAGAAGTTGGAGTGATTTAGGGTCCAAATCAATTTCTATGCTCATATATTATCTTCCAAGACATTTATGGTATAAGTTATGTTGTGAAAGGTTTTACTTTGGTTTTTAACTAGGACATATTATTATAAAGCTTATAATGCTATCTATAGGCATTAATCTCCAAAGAGTTTGTTTAGCTTCAACTTCCTTCGCTGAATGAACATTTGTTATCATATTTTACTACTATTCGATTGTAAATAGAAGTATAATGAACTAATTAATACAACTTGTTGATCATTTTCATATGCTATGATCTGCAACTTACTTCTACTTAACAATTTTTTATTAGTGAGTTTGTTAAGTAAGATCACACTTCACGCCTTTAAAGAGTATTTGATAATTTGATATGGATGGCACCTTAACATTCTTAGCCAAGTTGAAGTCCTTTTGTTGAGGCAACAACTTGATTGTGTAGCCAATCTACACTATTTTGTTATTAGCTATTATAAAATAAATGTTGGATAGATTGCATTTTAGCTCTTCCCAAATGTAAAACACTGAAATGTTTGCTTCCGTTAACTCATGTCAATGTTCGTCTACATGGTACGATCCATGTTATTCATCAATTTGGTGAAATTTCAACTCTTATAGGAATCATAGTACCTGACTTTTAACTCAATCTATATTTTCAAATATGCAGTGAAAGCGGAAAATTGTCATCGACTTAACTTTGTTTATTTCCATTCCATTGGCCCTAAAGCATGGGCAATGGAATACCTTCTATCCATGTACCACAAGGCAATGTTATAGGTCTGGCAATAATTGTTTTAATGTTTTTTCTAGTGGTATGGACAAGCACCTTTCTGCCAACTTTTATATGATACTCTAGGTGTCTCAACCTTGAATTTATGAATATGGACAAGCACCTTTCTGCCAACTTCTATATGGTACTCTAGGTGTCTCAACCTTGAATTTATGAATATGTAGCTTGGATAATTTCGTTTACAGGAGTGTCAATGAAATCGACAAATTATTTTTTACTAGCAAGGTTTGATTTTGAGCTTGCAAAGTGCAGGGTTCAAGTGTAACTCCATGCTTACTAGACACCCATGTTCTCACCTTGGCATGGAAGTTCATAGTAACCTATTTACGGATTTTAAATGAGCTCTGCACTTGAATCCTCTAAAAAAAAAAATTCTCCATATTTGTGTTTTGAAGTTTAGTTCATGTCCATCGATTAAAAACTCTTGTTAATGATATAGAAATCCTATTTATGTTTCCATTAGCCACATTCGATTTTCTTCACACCAAGTGACCAATCAAGGACATATTTGGTTTCTACCAAATTGATGTTATTAGTTTGTATATTAGCAATCAACCTTTTCAGTTTTGTCATTCTTCTTATTTGAATGATTTGGCATATTTGGAAGGAAAACCAAGCAAAGAGCAGCTAAAGAAGTTTTCTATGGATTACGTGATGGAATATATTTGTGTTTTGAAGTTTAGTTCATGTCCATCGATTAAAAACTCTTGTTAATGATATAGAAATCCTATTTATGTTTCCATTAGCCACATTCGATTTTCTTGACATTGAGTGACCAATCAAGGACATATTTGGTTTCTGCCAAATTGATGTTATTAGTTTGTATATTAGAAATCAACCTTTTAATTTTTGTCATTCTTCTTATTTGAATGATTTGGCATATCTGGAAGGAAAACCAAGCAAAGAGCAGCTAAAGAAGATTTCTATGGATTAGGTGATGGAATATATTTGTGTTTTGAAGTTTAGTTCATGTCCATCGATTAAAAACTCTTGTTAATGATATTTGTTTATGTTTCCATTAATTACATTCGATTTTCTTCACCGAGTGACCAATCAAGGACATATTTGGTTTCTGCCAAATTGATGTTATTAGTTTGTATATTAGCAATCAACCTTTTCATTTTTGTCATTCTTCTTATTTGAATGATTTGGCATATTTGGAAGGAAAACTAAGCAAAGAGTAGCTAAAGAAGTTTTCTATGGATTAGGTGATGGAATATATTTGTTTGTCACTTTGATTGCCTTTTTTTTTTATAACAAAAGCGGTTATATATATATTATTAATAGGAAAAACACGACTGGGCTAACGCCAATCAACCCATCTTACAAAATCCAAAATGATTACCAATCAGAGATATCTTAATCCTGCTATTACAATACTCATGGAGCTGCCATATTACGGGATGGGAGACCATAGAGGAGTTTCATCATTCAGAATCAAATCAGCTTGGGCTAGAAGACACCCCACATTGGCCCTAGTATCAGCTTCCTGATTTTGACCCCAGAGAATGTGGAAATAGGAGGCAGAGTTGAAATTTTGCAACAGTTTCTGAACCCTTTGCAAGGTCTTATTGAGCGCTGTGTTATTGAAATGATCTTCATTGTTTAAAAGTTTTATTAGGATTTCCGAATTTCCAAAAATTTGAATATCTTGATCTCCGTTTCCCTGAGATATCTGACAAGCTTTGAGCAGTCCTAATATTTCAGCCTAGTTATTTGTACTCTGCCCTAAACCTCAACAGAAGCTGCCCATAAAATGCCCATCAAGGGCATAGAATACCCCACCTGCTCCAGCTATCCACGGGTTTCCTTTCGCTGCTCCATAAAAAAAATAGTGACTTTACCTTGAATCTTCCACCACTGATGAAAATCAGAATCATTTTACCAAAGCCACCATTCAAGATTGTTGGTTGGACGAGCATAAAACTTATTCCTAGTCCGCAGCAATGGAACACCAATCCAGCTGTTCTCTACCGGAAGAAGCAAGTTATCTTTGTTAAATGGACGATTTTCCACCGTTTCCAAAAGCAACGCTTTGGTTTTCACAACTACAATTGCAGGGGTACACAAATAGTTTTGGAATATGCCCTCGTTCCTGGCTAACCACACTTCCCAGCATAGGTATTTTGGGGTTGCCATGCAAATTTTGGCCCATAATGATTTGCTCTTGATCACCAGAGGATAACACTCTGTCCAGGTGGAAAATAATGACTTTGATTGCTTTTCAAATTGCTTGTTTTTTTTCTTTTTCTTACCAAAGAAAAAAACTTTATATTTCATATTCCAAAGAAAGAAATCAAAATATGCATCGTTATGTCTAGTTGGACTCCATACCTATCAAAGCTTTCTATGCTAGCTACTTTGAACAAATACACTCGTGTTAATTTCTCAAGGGAAAAACTTACTATGATTACAATCTTCTTGTAGTTTCCAAAAATTACTTTATACAAACAATGGTTCCAAATTACATAATTGGGGGAACATTCAATTTCTTCCATGTCTACTTTTCTCTCTTAAGCTTTTAAACCTTTTACAAAAGCATTATGGTGCAAGAATATGTAGCATTTAGTTATGAAACCCTCGTAGTTCTTCAATTGTCAATGATCAATTCATAAACCAGTAAACATTGGTGATAAATAATGTTGGTTCCATTAGAAGATCTAGAAGATATATAAAGGCAAGTTATGAACCTTTGATTGGATGGCTATGAACATAGGACAATTAAGAAGATTGCTTTTCAAAATTTTCTAATTTTCATTAGAAGATTTGGAAGATACATAAAAGCAAGTTATCAATTTTTCAGTGATGATCAATAACTATTGTTTTGAATCTCTGATTGGATGGCTATGAACATAGGACACTCAACAAGCTTTCTTTTTGAAATTAGCTTATGTGAGTTAATCATATCATTAGTTTATCTTTTATGTGGGGTTTGAATCCAATATCAACAACAACCATGTTTGCCAATGCTAGGTGCATTGGTGAGAAGCACATCAATGGAGAAGAATACTTCATCCTCAAGCTTTCAACAGATCCATCGAGGTTGTCATCTAGGAGTCGTGACCCCACAGACATTGTTAGGCATATTCTCTTTGGCTACTTCAAGTGGGCTTTTAAGTTACATGGAAGTTTCTCATCTTATTTGGCATTAGACCCACCGTAAGTGATGCAATTTAATTTATACATGACTACAAACCCATAGATGGTGTCACAATTGCACTTTCAACGCAAATCACTACTACCCTGTTTAGATTTATTGAGGTTGCAATGAGCCACACCAAGACTCAAATGGAAAAGAAGTGGATGATTGAAGACGTTGCTTTCAATGTCCCTGGAGTATCCATGGATTGCTTTATTCCTCCTACAAACATAAGATGTGGTTCTCTAAGTGAGAAATGTCTAGAAGTGATGCAATTTACTTTATACAAGACTACAAACCCATAGATGGTGTCACGATTGCACTTTCAAGGCAAATCACTACTACCCTGTTTAGATTTATTGAGGTTGCAATGAGCCACACCAAGACTCAAATGGAAAAGAAGTGGATGATAGAAGACGTTGCTTTCAATGTCCTTGGACTATCCATGGATTTTGCTTTATTCCTCCTGCAAACATAAGATGTGGTTCTCTAAGTGAGACCTGTAAGGAAGTTTACAGGTCTCACTTAGAGAACCACATCTTATGTTTGCAGGAGTAATAAAGCAATCCATGGATACTCCAGGGACATTGAAAGCAACTTCTTCAATCATCCACTTCTTTTCCATTTGAGTCTTGGTGTGGCTCATTGCAACCTCAATATATCTAAACAAGGTAGCAGGTGAAGGAAGAGAGAATCTACTTTTGGAAACAACCAATCAAAGGTGGCAACTTTAGGAAAGTTGTAGGAAAGTCTTGATAATATAATTTGGAGCGGAAATCTAATCCTCTACTCCACCTACCTCAAAATTTAATCCATTCTCAAGTTAGATTGAAAGCATTGCACCATTTTTTTCCATATATAACCAAAGTATATCTAAGGGCTTTGGGGTGTATAATTGTTGTTTTGGTTTCAGCAATAACTCCACTCATTGTAGCATTGAGCTTATACTCTGTTCCTCAAGCCATAACTTATTTTCAGTCTCAATCTTCAATTAGGTGGATGGAACAATTATTTCATATATTGGATGCATGTATATGTGTGCTTACACAACTAAATCTCATTAATGATGAAACTGAGGGAAACTAATTGTTAACAAAAGTAGAAAAAATCATTGTATTTTTTCATATATTCACCAAGGATGCATTTGGCCTAGGAAGGTTTATAGCCCATCATGTAATGTTGTTAATCTTGTTGTATTGCAAGGTCATGTTTAAAGTATGCAATGTTTCTCATTAAGACTTCTGTTTGTTTCATAATCGTCAAGTGCAATTTTCCTGTAGATACATGTTTAACAATATAGCTTTAGTTATGTATTCGATTCTCCAATTTACTGACATACTACCCCTTTAGGGTAAGTTCATATCAATTCAATTTCGCCATATCTTTTGATAGATAAATGTCTCCATCACAATTCCCTTAACCTTGGGATCCTCAATATTTAATCACTTTTTTATTTCTTTATGAAAAGTCTAGCAAAATGACAAAGAAAACTTTAAGTTGTTTTGAAATTATAGGTTTAATCTGCTATAGTTAATTTTGCTTGATAGTGTTTTCATGTGTTTCTTTATTTTTGAAAAAATTCCAAGTTCACTTCAATCTTCATAATTGTTTTTCATATTTTTCATGATGTTTATATCAAATTAGAAAGGGACATTTTAATGAAGAGGAAACTCTTTATAATATCTTTTTTATTGCTCTCTTTTTCACTTCATCACATCTAATCTACTTTACTTTTCGTCTCTTTTTCCTTTACATATACTTTACTTTCCATCTCTTTTTCCTTTACATCTATTTTACTTTCTGTTTATTTTTCCTTTCAACATTCCTTTGAACTTTCCAAGACAATTGCTAATAAATATCCAACAAAGATCATATTAATTTTCTTCCATTGCTTTTTTAATGGATGGCATTTTTTTTAAACAATAACCAAATTGATGATAACATTTTGCTTTCACTTTTTGATATTCACTTCTCTAATTTTGTCTGTTTCAAACTCAAAACTCAACTATTGAGTTGTAAACTGATTTTGACTCTTTCAGACGTCAAAGTTTGTGTGGACCACTGTGCATATGTAGGTCCTGTAGCATACAAACATATGAAAACAATTTTCAATAACATCAGCAAATGAGCAGACCAGCCAATTCTCAAACTGTTAGTGTATTCCATCTGTTAGAACAACTTTAAGTTTATATAGATATACAAATCTCAAAGCCAACTACCCTAGGGCAAATATTATAGGTATTTCGTCAAGAAGCATTAACAGAGGCGTATGGTAATTGCCCCTTGCTTAGTGCCAACCAATGATTTTGTAGCGGGATTCAAAAATAGGCATGTGCTTGATGGTTCCTTGTAGCTCTTTGCCTATTTATAGGCTCTTGGTGGTTTACTATACCCCTTTGCCTATTTATAGGTGCGTACAATGAGAACAGTGTTGCAGTGAGAATGGTCGTAAAGGTTTTTGGGGGTTGCCAGTATCCCTTAGGAAACTGAATTCGACCAATAGCAGGTAGGATACTATGGGCCTGAGTTGGCAACCGTATCTCCTCAAGAAGTCTTTTGATCTATTTTATCAATTCTATAATATTATATGGAATCTCTGTGGTGGAAATCTGAAAATCTGCTCTTAAGGATATCAAAAATGTGGGTTGGTGCCCAAACTTCTGCTACTGCAGTTACCAGAGTTTCAAATCTGTTCAGAATTCCAAAATTTCCTTCCATTAAATCTGCAGATTGCTGGTTATGTTCATACAAATGCAAGATTTCACATGGTACTATTTTCTGAGAGTCAAATAGCTATTCCTGACTTAGCTGATTCGTGCCTACTATTTTTAGCATGCACTAACCAGCAAATCACCTATTCAGATGCTGCCAAATAGTTAAGTTGCTTGCTGATTCAGTACTTAGGCATATCATAAAAATGAATAAACTGATGACTTGGATTTATTTAGATAATAATTGACCGCAACCCATCTACAAACCAAAAATCAATGGCCTTCATACCCAGAAATCTACAACCTTACCTTCATATTAGGTAGTCTTGCTGAATAAATGAGAATCAAACCAGCCAATTCTAGAACAAGTGTAGGCTAAGTGGTCCCCAAATTGATTATCTGAACGGTAAAATTTCCTTAGGAAAAGGCAAGATCTGTATTCATCACTACCGATACAATGATTTTTCATATGCAAGCGTACCCACTTTCACTTTACAAGAAACACGAACAAAAGCTATCCAAGTAGAACCCTAACTACAAACAACAAAAGAGACAGTAATGGTGAAGCTTATAGAGCAAATGGAGATGACTAACACGGTTTTTTTTGTCAATTCAGATACGTACAAAGAAGGCAAGAATATACTATTATACTCTCTTTATTTCAAACATCATAATAATTCACCTGAACAATATGTTGTGAGTTTGCAACCAAGCTAATATAATCTATGCGAAATTCCATTTTAAGTCTAGTCTGAGAAACCCAACGAAGCATTGTAGCATGTAGACGACTTCCATCCATTGAAAATTGAAAATACTAAATAAAATTAGTTCTTTGCGATTTGCATGTTTCCGTGAAAAGTTTGTACGCACTGGCCTGCCATGTGAAAACTCGAAAGATTTCTGTGGTAGGCACATGCAAACTTACTATAGGTGAACTTACTGACCAATCACATATAGATAGGACTTTAGCCCTAAAATATGATTGGCTAATTAGTCACCATGGCTTTTACACATCGCCCCAAAAAGAGTAAACCCAAAATGCAACACCGAGACAAAAAGATCTAGTTCCCAAAGAAGATGATAGAGATTAGTTCCTAAAGGAGACTAGAGATCGCATGCAAATTTCAATCCATGATAATTTCACAAATAACCTAAAGAAAAATAAATGTGTACTAGTTATTGGTCACATCTTCAAATCCAGTAAATTCCATGAATTACTGAAGAATAAAAAATGTACTAGTTATAGGTTATATCTTTAAATCCAGTAAATTCCATGGTTACACCTTTAAATCCAGTAAATTCCATGGATTACTGGCCACTATTGGGAAGTTATAGGCCACAACTTCAAATTCAGAGAGTTGAGCCAGTATTGTGGCAGTTTAGTCACATAGGGCAACCAAAAGAAATAATAAAAAGTGAGGATCCAATAAAGTTTTCATTGGATCTATATATATATATATAAACCTTTTTCACAGAGATATGCATACAAACAGTCATATTGACTGATCCTAACAGTTTAATTGCTGTACATATAATACTTACAGCTCTAGTTTCTGATTGGGCCAATGCAATGACCGTAAAAATTAGCAATTTTTAAATTTTTATCCATCTGATCTTGTTCTTGATCCAATATTGAGACAAGGCACGTTCAGTATACTTTTTATGACTCGTTTGGAAATAAAGGACTCATGGAGTAGATGGACCATCATAGAAGAAACTGCAACTAATCCAGGCATCAGTGTTATGAAAGCCGAGAAGAGCACATCTTGTGTATTTTGGCGCTTGACTTTGAGCCAAAATTTTCATTTATTCCTCCCAGGAGAACTCTTTCTTCAGATTCAAAGCATTCCATGTAATGGGTTCCTGTGACCCTGGAATATGGGCGTCTGGGCCTAACTAGAAAATTCATAAAACCTTCAAAGATCCAAAGAAAAGATATATATAAATTGAAAGATATTCAACGCCTTCCTTTCCATTAAAAGAAACAGATTTAATAAATCAGTTAAAAATGCCCTGTTCATCAGTTCACACATGCCCTAGGCGTTTTTTTAACGTGTTAAAAAAAAGAACAAAACGAATAAATGCATATAACATGATTGAAGACTGCAAAATAGCCGTGCATAAGCATATACCCTATGTAAAACTGTATTGCTGGTCAATGTATCAGAGTTCTGTCTGTGAAATACAATCAATAACAAATTTGCTTCAACGACGACCCTAAAAGGTTTTTTTCCGCGTTGATTTGGGTGATCTCACCGATCAACTACGCCTTTATCAATGGACCATATGGTTGGCTACTAAGTCACCAAATATCGCAGAAAAATACCAGAACAGGTGTAAGAAAACCCTAAATGAATAGAAGGAAGTACTCACCTCCATGAAAACATGAAACACGAGCTCATTCAAACTGCATATCTTCCAGTATAGAGTGCTCCCCACAAAATAGCGGCAGCCATATATAGAGAATGGGGAAAGTCACAGCGGTCACATTGTTTAGGGTTTAGGGTTCGGGTTGCGTGGCGTAAGACTTGGGTCACATGGGCAGGTGTGTGCTATTCCCATAGGCTCTCGTCATCTTATGAGGGCTAAGGGAAAGTGAGATTTTTTTATTTGGATGTGAATGGAAAAACTCTACATTGCGTCTCGCCTTCTGCTCTATCGTCCTCACCCCCACGCTACCCCGCGATCAACCTTTCCCCACTTGCTTGTTCTCTCCGTGGTTCGCCCCCTCTCGTCTTTCCAAGCCCTCCTCCTCTTGCGCGTCCCCTAAATTCGCTAATTCTTCTAACCCTAATGTCAATATTTCTTCGGTATCTAATAATATCACAAACTTAAAAATAAATCCTAACAGTTAAGAATATGTGTTTCTTTCTAGGAGGTCAAAGGTTCAAATCCAGAGGGGTAGGGTATGTACACCTCTGTGGACTTTAGCAGCTAAAATCGTTGCACAGAGGGGGTCGCTTGTCCCACAAACAAGGGGGTCTCATACACCAAATTGGTGTCTCGCTTCGCGGTGACCTTAAAAATAGATTATTACTATTATAATAATAATAATAAACATCATTCTCATTTAGTACCTTTTGATTTTCATAATCTCTCTTCTCCAACGCCCACTCCTAGCTTATCTCCTCCTTCTACAGATTCTTTCTTCTTGAATTCTTGACTCCCATTCTTCTTGCAAAAATGATTAAATTTGTCTTTGTGCCCCACCAAATCCGTTTTGAAGAGATCCTTTGCTCCATTGAATCCACTTTCCTCCTCATGAAGTCGAAGAGCTTTGTCAAGACTGCTCTAGAATTCTCAAGTTCACAAAACTCCCCGAGCCTAATCTTCCCAAGGTTGAATTTTCAGCCCTTCGTAATCTTAATTCCAAATAGCCAAGATATTGTCATTCTAAAGGCCAACAGAGGTAATGCCACCGTTATTATGAACTCGACTAATTATGACACTAAAATACTTGATCTTTTATCTTCCTCCTCTTACAAACCGCTCTCCAAAAATCCAATCAACAAAATTACCAATTTGGTTCCCACACAATCCCCAATCCCCCAAAATCTATGGCTAGCCCAAAATTAATTAAAAGGACATCCCTCTTAGGCCCATTGTCAATGTCATTGGAGGCCAAACCCATACCTTATCCAGATTCTTAGCCTATAAACTTTCTCCCTTTATTGGGTTGAACCCTTCTTTCATCAAGGATTCTTCTAATTCCATTAATAAAATTCAAAACGTTGTCCTTGATGAGGAAGATCTAATGGTTAGTTTTGACATTGTCGCTCTCTTTACCAAAATTCCTATTGCTTAAGCCCTTTACATCATTTCTAAACTCATTGATGAAGAAACTCTCCATTTGATCTGGATCTGCCTCACCTCCACCTTCTTTTGCTTTAAAGACATGTTTTATGAGCAAACTGAAGGTACATCCATGGGATCTTGTTTATCTCCAGTTGTTGCCAACATTTTCATGGAACAATTTGAGACCCTGACACTATGTAGTTTCTCCCTAAAACCAAAGTGTTGGTTTCATTTTGTTGACTACACCTTCGTCATCTGTCCCCATTGTAACATCCCGAAAATTTTATAAGAATTTAAATTTTTTTATAACAATGAATATTGTTAATAATTGTAATTACAGAAATAATAAATGCTGCAAGGACGACATTAATGAGTCATAAATGCGGAAAGAAATTTAATTATTATGACATAAGAAATCATTTATTACATGCGTTATGTCACTTTTCAGCTTGCGACATCTTCTTCTATTTTTAACTGAAATACTATTTGCGAAAGAGTTTGATAACAATGTTCTGACGGTTGCTTTTTGATGATGATGAGAGGGTGGTCCTGCAAGGTACCCTGGAGCTTACTTAGCTAAGTTTAGCTAAGGCATTTGCATCCTGTTTTCATGTGCAGGGACGTAGGTAAAAAATTCGGTGTCACAAGCGATACGAGTACAAATGTTTATCAATTCATAGTCAATGTGTAATTAGAATGTTAATTACCTTTTTGCGAAACCAACTACCGGAATTTGGATAAATGGTTCTTCACCTAGTTTGTATGCTGTACAACTCCCTAGTGGTATAACTTCGCGTCGTCCAGGTATTTGTTGAAAGCTGTAACTATTATCGCGAGACTAAATGGTGTTTTTAGTGAGGCCAATATCTATCGCTGAGGCTATTTGAAAGGCTTGTAATCTAGCGTTTATGCTGTAGACCTTAACGTTCTGTCTTGACTCTATTTAGACTATCCTAAGCCCTGAATTCATTATTTGATTAATTATGCAAGGATCGTATCTGAGGTATTTATCGATCAAATGGAATTGTAATGCATGGCTAGCATACTAACGTTGTGTTAATTATCTACACTTATAAATTCCTGCTCTTATTATGGATTGAGAATCTTATCCTATGTATGAAATCTACGATGTATATGGCACCTTGTCTTATACAATTGCAACGATGTTATAGTCCATATTATTTTCATAAGTTCAAGATTGGGGTGTGATAAAAGCATCCAAAGGATTATGCATTTGTATGATATATGGAGTTTATTACAGGTTTAATTCCAATGTTTGACCAACAACTTCATATCCAACCAACGTAATGCAAACTATGGAATGGCTTGCTAAGGGTTGATCGCGACCGAGTGGTGTTTGTAAAGGCTTCCAACTGTCAAAATTAAGTCTTGGTATATGAGGCATGTGTGAAGTGAAGTGGAGGCCGAGCTGGCTGGTGTCATGTGCTTGCAAACGTTGGTAGTATTACCATGATCCGAGCTATGCTATGCTTCGGCTCTCACATAAGTCGACTGGCAACTTTGGTAAGAGTGACAATTTAATGGGGCATTTAATGCAGTTGGGTGCAAATATCGACATGCCCTGGAGGCAGCTATCCATCGTCGATCTCTGGGAGATCTGTGGCCGAAAGTGATACTCGAACCTTGCGTTGGTAAAGTGGGAAAGTTGGTGTTTCAGTCATTCGTGTTTGTGTTTGTATAGCCGACAGGCTGTTTGGCGATTTTGGGGTTTTCAAAATGGTGTTGTGAAGACTCCTCCTCGGTCTCGAACCTTAGACCTCTGCGCAAGGGTGTTACAGTTGCATGTTTAGTGCCATAGCACTCTGGTTCGGCAATGGTGTTTGTAAGAGGTTCAACTCCTACTTGTGTGGAAGTTCATGGTTCGTCCTTTAGTGCAGAGGAGTTCTCCGTGTCAAGTTTGTGGACAACTGTCGAGGCCATCCAACTCTATTGAACCCAGGTCTAAAGGTAAGCATGCACTAAATGACAGTTCTGTTGTGTTTATACGTTTTTCTTCTTTCGTTTCCTCAGTTGGTAACCCTTCCTGCTATGTTTGGCAGGTATCGCTCTGCGGGAGATGATAGCAAGGTTGGGGAGAGGATGCATCCGAAACCTGGTAAGTTCCGGTGGTCCTCGCACCCCACAGGTGCCCTTTAAATGATTGTTGGTGATTGTTCAATATCGTGGGTTGGAAACTAATGGCTTGACCGGCAATGGCTGGGCGTTTAAGTTTGAAACCTTCAATATTGAATGTTGTATAGGGTAGTCTTAGGTTGTTGGAGTTGTTACTCCATAGTTCCATTTGATGTTGTTTATTTTTTATACTTAGGGTTAGACCCTATGGATTGTTTGCACTATAATATGACTCTGTTTCATACATTTTATGGTGGTGCCAATACTTGAGAGTTGAGGTTTTTAGCTCGCTTCTTTGCATCGTGGATGCAGAACTACCATTATTTTGTTATCGTGTGTTTTGGAAATTGTTTGAACAACTAGTTTGAGCCACGATGGTGGTCTGGGGTAACTCCCGAGGACGTTCGTCAATGTTGTTAGGTTTGGAATGATGACTATGGAATATTTTGTTTGAGAATGAAACCCTACTGTGTAATTTTGACGCGTCCATGCTAGTATTGGAAAAGAAAACGAACCGGAGTCTGGATCTCAATTTGCATGTAACTGTTTTGATTGTTTTTATTTCTAGGGTTGAAAGTTTTAGGTGGGAAATTGATGTAACTACGAGCTGCCGGCTAGGTGAAATTTCTTGATAGCTAAGACCTCTATTTGTGTTCTTAGATCGATGCATAGTGTGTAGTTTTTAATGTTTAGCTGGAAAATATGACAGAGTTTAGGATACCGTACCTCTTAGGGTTTGGTCGTGGAATTTTGTGAATGCTTAAATCGTGCTTGAAATCATACTTTGCTTCCGGAAAGAAAAATAAATAGTGATAGGGAACGAATGTATAAAAATTGCAATGTAACTAAGGAAGAAAATGAATTATGGTGTGCCTGTGAGCGGATGCTGTGAATCATGGTATTTTTATTTGTAATGCGTATTTGTTCTTACAGCTTGCTAAAAGAAAACTTATAGGGGAAGAAAATAACACTGTATGATGCCAAAAGGACTTTCTTACGACTGTTAAATAAATTCATGGATACTTGATGAGGAAAGAAATGTGATCAGAATTCTTTCATACAAAAAAATGAAATATTTTGTTTTCCAGAATGAAATAATATGTGAATAGTTATGTGCAAAGATTTAATTTGCAGCAGCTAAAATATTTAGAAAATGTAATGCTTGGGAATATAGATCTGTGCATGTATGTCCTTCTGGGTTAAGAATAGATAAGTATTATGCTTTACCTAAATGAACAGATTTAATGCTACCTTTATGTACTGGAGTACGATGCAGCCTCACGCATGGGGAAAAATGCAGAGAAGTCATTTTATCAGTTAAGCAATTAAAACTAAACCATAACTTTGAACATTTTACTGCTACTGATCATTAATAATATTTCTAAACCAATTACTGAAGGAAATCATGAAATCGGAAAACACAAAAAAATGTAGAACCTGAGAATGGTAGGAGAAACAAATCACCCAAGAAGCCTGTTCCACCCAACCTGCTCCCAAGCAGCCAAAATGCTTGCCTTAGGACCCCCGAGCCCGTTCCCTGGTCCACTAGGAGGAAGAAACTTCAGAAGATTAGGACCTCCACTTGTAGCAGCAAGAAATTTATCCAGCCTTACAGGCTTAGCACTCAAGGTATCTGCACCAGCACCTCTGGTTTGTCTTTCTCAGAATATTTTTGCAGACTTATACTTGCACTCTCCACAACCTCCCTATTCGAATCTCTCAGTCGTCACCTAATGCACATGAGGAAATGTTTCTGCAGAAAACATTGTAAGAGCCACCTGCTCAATTCGAATTGCCTTTTATAGGCTGCCTAGGTCTTTTGTAAATAATTGGCCATTAGTGAGCTACCTGCTCACCTCTCTCCACCTGGAGAGGAAATGCCATAATTTTAGGGGGAGTTGTCCCATAACCAACAACTAATGATAGAGTGCAAATGTTGCCATCTGTCCCATGCCTTCTTTCAGCCTCCATTCCTCCTAGTGGGCTAGTGAACACTCTTGTAATAGCTTTCTTGAGTGTTTGTCTCATATTTTTATTTATTAAATAATAATAATGAGGCATTACAGTCATCTTTGACCAACTTGGTCATTAATTACAAAACTTTGTAATTATAATTTAGCACAAAGTATTTTGCAAAAGAAATAATATAAAATAAATATCCTCAAAATTTGGGTAGGTGACACCCATGGACTTGACACCCTTAACAATTTTCATTCTCACTTGAACAATATCTCCCCTCACATCCAATTTACTATGGAAATTCAACAGGACAACTCTCTTCCCTTCCTTGACATTCTCATCACCCTCCAATCCAACGGCTCCCTTTCTCATCAAGTTTTCCACAACAAGATCCACACTGATAGGTACCTTCATGCTTAATCCGACGACCATCCAACTTAAAAATCAACTGTGTATTGACATCGGATAATCTATGTCGTAGAGGATGGAATGGGCCTAGTAGATGTGCTATGTGCAAGCTCGATGGTGAATTTGTGAATCACTTGTTTGGTTTTTTGTTCATTTTCTAAGGAAATTTGGAGACAGATTTGTGATACACTGAAGATTTATCGAATCTAGGGCTCCCACTATTTTGAGTATTCTTTTCATCTGTGGTTTCAGGATAATGGTTCACACAAAACTCTTCTTGCTTTTATAGCATGGGAAATTTGGAAATTAAGGAATGGAGCTAAATTTGAAGGGAATACTCCAGTTATTTTTGCATGTGTTAACATGATTTTGAATTTGTACAAAAAATATGCCTATGTTAAGAAAATATTTTCAGATCAAGGCAGGTTGTGGATATGGAATCCTCAAACAAAGCTACATGGTTTTTTATGTTGCAACTCAAAATGGGATATGTGCAGCCAGTATTTATCTGATTATAAACAATGAACATTTCTTTAAGATGAAGATGAATTGTGGTCAAGGTTCAAATTCAAAATTAGAACTTATGCCACTTTGGTGTTTAACTAAAGTTGCTTCCACATTTGGTATTGATTGTATCAGGATTTTGGGGATTCAATGTTTGTGGTAAATTGGGCTAAGAAGCTACTTAAACTGCATGCTCTTCCCCTTCTTCATTGGTGTCAGAGAATAGAGACGCAGTTGGAATCCTTTTATGACTGAACAATTGACCACATTTACAGAGAATTAAATGATGTGGTTGATTCACTATCGAAAGAGTCTCTTACAGGTAAGGAAGGTCTTCTCACATGGGAAGAATGGATGGATGGTTCTAGAGTGGATTATGGTTCTAGATACATGTTGTTGGACTAAATATTCATCCTTTAAGTTGTAGGCAATAGTTATATGTTTTCTTCTTTGGCAGATAGTTTTTTATGTTTGATGTCTCTATATTTATGTTTGACATATTATGATAGTTTTGATAGATATTTAGTCCACTGTATGAGGTGTTTAAATCCTGTACTGAAGGATAGGAAGAGGGACATGTATACTGAACTGTTTTAAGTTCCCATGTACAGGAATTGGTGATGTACTTTTTGATTCCATGGAACAACAAAAGTACGTTTTTTTTCTACTTGAATATATATATATATATATATATATATATATATTGTGTACCTCTCTTCTTCTTCTTCTTATATTTTAGTTATTTATCCAAATCCTTAAGTATTATTATTATTATCATTATTATTATTATTATATTTTTTAACCTGAGGATGTCGACTCTGCTATTCCTTCCCCCAGGAATCGAGGATGGCCCATAGACATCCATGGGATTGGATCCCGACACCTATGGAGCCCCAACCACCACCTGATGTCGTTCAACAGCAACCCCGCGCCTTACACACACACCCCCCTTAATTTTTTACCTTATTTATATGTATTTCCTTATTCTATACTTTTGTATTTAATTAATATTTTGCATTTTTTAAATTTTAAATTATGCTCCCTCTTTATAAGATTAATCATCTTAGTTACAACCCCCTTTTTTTGGTTTTAACCTACTCAATCTACATTTAATCCTTTTCCATTCCTTTTAATTTTTAATGCTTTTAATTTTTATATTTTTTATTTCCTCCTTTGAATAATTTATCAATTTAACTAATTGCTATTTTATAATATTTTATTGCGCCGAGAGGAGCGAGGTGCTCTACAACCTAGTATGGGGGAGATAGTGTCACGTACGTAACATAACACTACATTAACAAAAACAAAAACAAAAAATTTAATGTCGACTCATAAAATAAAAAATTATGAAAAGTAATTTAAAAAATCCATGTCAGCCTATAGAATTAAAAATTAAAAATTAAACCCGGATCTATCAAGCAAGAGAGGGATTGAATTTCTTAAGTTTAGAATTAAAAAAAAAAATACACCTCAAGAAATTGGATCCCTCTCGATGCTTGATAGATCTAGGTTTAAGATGGATCTATGATGGTTGCACTAAGAGTAGAGAGGTGCTTACATCACAGTATGGGAGAGATGTTGTCACATTTGTCACGTTACGTAATTAATGTTCCCATGTCATCTCATAAATTATCAAAAATAAAAAATCAATTAAAAAAATTCATGTCGGCTCATAAAATTAAAAAAATTAAAACCATCATAGATCCATCTTAAACTCGAATCTATTAAGCATTGGGAGGGATCTAATTTTTTGAGGTGTAAATTTTTCTTGATGTGTAAAAATTTAAGATAAAAAAATTACACCTCAAGAAATTGGATCCCTCTCGGCGTTTAATAGATCTAGGTTTAAGATGGATCTATGCTGGTTATAAAATTCCTAATTGTGTTTCCCTTTAGTTAGGGATAAAGCCCACTTTATGGTTTTATTCTTAACGGCTTTTTCTTCATCAGGATTTTTATTTGGCCTAACTT
Organism: Larix kaempferi; assembly: GCA_027924585.1. Taxonomy (NCBI): domain Eukaryota; kingdom Viridiplantae; phylum Streptophyta; class Pinopsida; order Pinales; family Pinaceae; genus Larix; species Larix kaempferi. The sequence goes on along the minus strand of BSBM01000133.1, from coordinate 1,420,798 downwards.
TTCCACCTTACAACAACTTCACTTTGATTCCTTGGAGATGGGTGGAGGGTCCACCTGAAACATTGGATTTAAAGCTTCTACACCCTTTGAAGCTTTAACATCAGATTTAAAGCTTCTACACCCTTTGAATCTTTAACATCGGATTTAAAGATTCTACACCCTTTGAAGATTTAACTTTTCCACCTTACATCAGCATCATGAAGCTTTGATACAATCGTTCTTTTTGCTTGTTGATTTGTCATTATTTAACTCTGTAATTGTTGTAGGTATGTTCTTTGAGAATTCTCCATCTACTTGTTCTTCATGTTTTTCCCTCACATCTCCAACATGTAATACCAATTCCTTTCTTCCTTCGATCCTAGGATTGTTTCTGCTTTCATTCAATATGTTGCCCATCTTCAGATAAGAGGATTGCTTGGTTTCTTGTCTTAAGCTTTGAACTTTCATCATTTGTATAGAGGACCAATCCACAAGCTTCTTCTATATGTCCTGACTTCTTCTTTCAGACTTTCTTGTATATGATATCAATATTCTCTTTTATGGAAGACTTCATCATGCTTCTACACTCACGAGTTATGTGTCCATAGTTGTGGCATTTGTTGCATTCAACATTGTAGTTCATGTGGACATCTCCATTTCTTGCTTGAGCATTTCCTCTATAAGCTTTGCAATCTCTAGCCCTATGTCCAAAATTGTTACATGAAAACAATAACCATAAAAGAAACTTCGGTACATGGGAGCAAAAGGTTTTCTTTGTGATATAATGTTTCTATACCCATTCTTCCTTGAATCTTGATGACCACGACTTCTTCCTTTGCAATATTTTCCTTGATGGGAGCTTCTGAGAATATTTCCATAACTCTATGCCTTTTCTTCACTTTCCTTATCCAGTAGTTTGGAGCTTTCACTTTCTTCAATGTTCTTCTCAGCATTTGAATTTGTCTTCAACTGGACAATTGTCTTGTCCAAAACTCCTTTTAGTGAAAGGATTCCAAGTTCTTGCCTTTGACAAATTTATTTATTTTCTCGAAGTTGACTTGTTAGGTCTTCTTCAATTTTCTCGACCTCTTCTATTTGACTTTTTAGACCAATAATGGTATTTTTTAGCTTCTTCATGGTCCTTCTGTATTTCTTCTAGTTGCCTTGTCAACCTTTCTTCAATTTTTTTTGCCTCTTCCTCTTGAATCAGAGTGCTCTTCAAATTTGTGCTTAGTTGGGCATCTTTCTCTTCTAGTTCATTTCTTAGCGAGATAATTTCAGCTTCTTGCTTCTTGTTGATTTGTTCCTTTTCCTCTAGTTGACTTGTCAAAGTTTGTCGTCTCTTTTCAATTTGGTTCTTTCAATGTATCCTTTGTTCACTTCATTCAGCTCCCATCACAATGCATTCTTCTTCTTGAGCTTCTTGATTTCACCTAGAGCATGAATTAGTTGGCTTTCAAGATCAACTTCTTTTTCGACTTCAAAATCTCCATTTTCAAAGGGATCAACTTTTGAGTTTGTGACAAGAACTTCATTCAAGTTACTACCATAGCCATTAGATGAATTGTTGTCTCCATTGACATATATACTCTTCTCTTCTGCTTCTTCTTCTTCTTCATGACATTCAAGAGCAAGGTGTCCTATTTTTCCATAAATAAAACATTCAACTTCTTCTTCATTTGATTCCTCATTGGAAGTATCATCCTTTGTGTAAAAATCTTGTAACTTGTCCCAAAGCTCTTTAACTGATGTACACTATCCTATTTTGTCTTTCACAACATTGGATAATCCATCTATTATGCCATTCATTTCCATTGTATTGTACTTCCTTGACTTCTTTTTAGCTATATTTGTTGAACTTTCATCTATTAAGCACTAAGCGAGATCTAATTTTTTGAGGTGTAAATTTTTTCTTGATGTGTAAAAAATTTAAGATAAAAAAATTTACACCTCAAGAAATTGGATCCCTCTCGGTGTTTAATAGATATGGGTCTAAGATGGATCTATGCTAGTTATAAAATTCCTAATTTTTTTCCCTTTAGTTAGGGATAAATCCCACTTTATGGTTTTATTCTTAACGGCTATTTCATCATTTGGTTATTTATTTGGCCTAACTTTTCCACCTTACAACAACTTCATTTTGATTCCTTGAAGATGGGTGGAGGGTCCACTCGAAACATCGAATTTAAAGCTTCTACACAGTGCATCCTAAAGCTTTGATACAATCTTTCTTTTTGCTTGTTGATTTGTCATTATTTAACTTTGCAATTGTTGTGGGTATGTTCTTTGAGAATTCTCCATCTACCTGTTCTTCTTGTTTTTCCCTCACATCTCCAACATGTAATACCAATTCCTTTCTTCCTTCGATCCTAGGATTGTTTCTGCTTTCATTCAATATGTTTCCCATCTTCAAGATAAGATGATGGCTTGGTTTCCTATCTTAATCTTTGAACTTTCATCATTTGTATAGAGGACCGATCCACAGGCTTCTTCTATCTGTCTTGACTTCTTCTTTCAGACTTTCTTATATCTAATATCAATATTCTCTTTTATGGAAGACTTCATTGTGCTTCTACAGTCACGAGTTATGTGTCCATAGTTGTGGCACTTGTAGCATTCAACATTGTAGTTCATGTGGACACCTCCATTTCTTGCTTGAGCATTTCCTCTATAAGCTTTGCAATCTCTAGCCCTATGTCCAAAATTGTTACATGAAAAACAATAACCATAAAATAAACTTTGGTACTTGGGAGAAAAAGTTTTTCTTTGTGATATAACATTTCTATACCCATTCTTCCTTGAATCTTGATGACCATGACTTCTTCCTTTGTAATATTTGCCTTGATGGGAGCTTCTGAGAATATTTGCACAACTCTTAGCCTTTTCTTCACTTTCCTTGTCTAGTAGTTTGGGGCTTTCACTTTCTTCAATGTTCTTCTCAGCCTTTGAATTTGTCTTCAACTGGACAACTATCTTGTCCAAATCTCCTTTTAGTGAAAGGATCTCAAGTTCTTGCTTTTGACAAATTTCTTTCTTTTCTTGAAGTTGACTTGTTAGGTCTTCTTCAATTTTCTTGGCTTCTTCTATTTGACTTTTTAGACCAACAATGATCTTTTCAGCTTCTTCACGGTCCTTATGTATTTCTTCTAGTTGCCTTGTCAACCTTTCTTCAACTTTTTTTGCCTCTTCCTCTTGAATCATAGCGCTCTTCAAATTTGTGCCTAACCGAGCATCTTTCTCTTCTAGTTCATTTCCTATTGAGATAATTTCAACTTCTTGCTTCTTGCATATTTGTTCCTTTTCCTCTAGTTGACTTGTCAACATTTGTCGTGTCTTTTCAATTTTTGCTTCTAGACTAATAATAGTCTTTTCATCATGTTTGGTTCTTTCAAGGTATTATTGGCAGGCAGTTTGGATGAGTCAGCATCGCGGATGCTGCGAAGGGTCAAAGATACCGTGCAAGAAGGAAAACAACGCGCAAGTAGATTAGTTTATGTAGTTTTGGGTCATTTGGACCGCATTATGTGGGTTTTAGGTCATTTGGACCGCGCATTATGTGGGTTTTTGGGTCATATTTTTGTAGAGTTTGTTAAGAAGTAGTTAGGCGGTTGCCTAAGTGGACCATAAATGTAAAGGCGCAGGCCTATAATTAGACATAGCATTGTAAGTGTTGATATACCGGATGGGAAATCCATGAGCTGATGAATTGAAGAGATAGTTGAGCACGGATGATCTTGATTGTTATTGTCTGTTGATCCGGGTATGCGACGGAAGGATTATCTTGTGGTATATGTGCTTTGTTGTGAAAGATGAATATGATATGATAGAGTTTGAGTAGAATCATTATGTCTTTCCTATTTCCTTGTGATAAATGCATTATGCGATATGAATATGTGAATGATGTGATGTTTCCTTCCTACGATTAATGTTTTACTGTTATATCTATTGCGCATTAGTGATTATGTCAATGATGAGATCTGTTGAATGATGCTGCAATTATGTTTAATGCCTAAGTTGAATGGTTAGATATGTTATGCAATGCTGCGATAAGTTCATCAGTTGATGCACAAAGTCCTCCATTTGGCGGAAACGTGGTTCCGTCAACTCTCCCTTGAACATCTCGGGTGAGACCTCATCTGCTCCGCAGGTGTTGCTGGACAGGGTAAAACCTGTCTGGGCCAGTGCTCAGGGAGATTGTGATGGTTTGGGTGTCGACAATGTGAGGCTGGGTTTGTGTCAACAAATGGTTCTGTTGCTGGGACCATAGCGCGAAGTGAAAGGACATGTTGTGGCATCCAACGAGACCGGAAATCCAAGATTTGTTCGACCTGAAGTTGCGAGAGTTCGCTAAAAAATAAAATCAGAACCTTGGGTTGTCGACGGATTGGTGGTTGGCAAAGTATATACATGACGGTCCACACGAATATTTTTTTTGCGAATTCCCAACCATATTGTATGAATGGTTAGAAAAATTGACCTATCAGAAGCGAAACTTCCAAGGAGGTGAGCCGACAGCTTGGACCCCATAACTGATCCAGGAGCTGCAAGAGGTAGACAACAAAGCATCACGGGCTGTTGAGGTCTGGGTGGAAAGTAGACTGGAAGGCTATATCACCGAGTTTGCGTTTGATACGACAAAGTCTTATAGCGAAGTTGAAAGGGAATTTTTCAACGGACCAAGAGGTAAGTTTCTGTTGTCGCTACAGTTGTCCATTAAGATGTTCATTTGCAAAAAGGGCATACTGAAGATGCACCTTGACCAGTAGAACCTTGGTGGGCGGAGGCCATGGATACCGCGACAGCAGGGGGGCCGATAAATGGTATGATACAGGGTAGATGGGTGCAAGTTATGACGAGACTGTGAAGGAAGCCGAGGAAGAGAGTGGTCTTACGAGGGGAGGAGCAAGGTTTCAACAGGAAAATAGGCAGAGGACAGGAGAAGGTCCTGTTGCGATCGAAACACAAAACCGCGAAGGAAGACCACATGGGACGAAGCAACCTCACAGTGCCGACAAGGACAACCAGGCTACGCCCGGGATAGAGGCAGGACCAACCCCCAACAGCAACGTACCCACACCTCCGCTCACTATCTCTCAACCAAGAAGAACTACAACTTTGACACCGTCGTGTTCATCGTGTCAACAGAACTTGATTGCTAACAGCTCAGCGACCGTAGGAAGGAATCCCATGATGGTGGGCGAAGATGCAAAGTTGTAGTTGTTCCATGGAAATGGAACAAACAACCCTGAGCAGTACTGGTTTTTATGTGAATCGGTATGGACTATTAAGCAAATTACGAATGATGATGCCAAAAATGGTCAACTGGCGACAACTCTTCGGGGTCGCGCATTGGACTGGTTTATGAAGTTTGTTCAAGTTCCTATAGGCACTCCAGAGAAGACGCTGGATGAAATTAGAAAGGGATTGATTGCAGAGTTCAGAAAACCAAAATATGAGGCACAATATATTACAGAACTGAAAGAGATTAAGTAGTATCTGAATGAAACTGTCTGGGATTTCGACCAAAGGTTCAAAACGTTGATGGCAAGAGTCAGCTTTGACATGAGCGATGTCAAACACAAAGAATGGTTCATCGTAGCGTTGCTACCTCATATTCGACTACCGTTGAGCAACAGAATATTACAACACCGAGTGAAGCTCTGGAGATTGCAATGCGGTTAGAAGCTTCACCAATTGGTGAGAACACAGCTGGCATGTCTCAGATTCAGACGCAGTTGGCAAACCTGACAATACAGTTGCAAGATCTTAAGAAGGGCAAAGAACACCGCGAAGAGGCTTGGTGTACGCGATGTCGTGCAAAGGGGCATACTAAGGATAATTGCCCAGACTTCCACAACTATCTGGTATCCAGAGCGCCGAACCCATTGAGTGGTGGAGGTATGCCGTGGTGCCACATCTGTCAGGTCTATGGGCATCGACATGAGGAGTGTTAATATATGCAAAAGATGGTCACAAAGCCAATGAATTTATATTGTACAGTCTGCAAGTCCTTGGGACATGAAGATAAGGATTGTCGCGCATATGGCTTACTTTAGCAAAGAATGTACGATGCATTCTATGTAAAGGATGACTAGCGCGCAGTACAACAACCGCAACCGCAGCCACAGGTGGCCCAACCGCTACCTCAACCGCAGATGCAGTTTGTACTGCAGCCGCAACCACAACAACAGTTTATGCCACAATATACTTCGATGCAGATGGCTCCACAACAACCACACTATGTTCAACAACCATAGTACGTTCAACCAGTATCGTGTGTTCAGCCAGGGCAATGTGTGCAGCTGCAACCGAATCCCATGCAGCAACAGTTTCCTCAACCACAATATCAGCAGCAAGGGGGATTCCGTGGAGGATTTCGGGGAGGACGAGGTGGAGGCTTTGGTCGCGGAGGAGGACGAGGTCACGGACCTGTCCAATGTTATAATTGTGGAGTATTGGGACACTACCAGAGAGATTGCCCACAATTGTAGACACAGTGTACGTTTTGTTTTGTTATTGATCACACTATTGAAAACTGTCCGTAGTTGATTGTGCGATGGCAGGCAGGAAATATAACACAGTTGTAGAATCAGAATCAGAATTAGAATCCGCCACAGAACCAGAACTAGCATCCGAATCAGAACGCCAACCAGAATGTGAATCAACCTGCGAACCCACCGCCGAACTAGAACCATGGATCAACTGTTGCGACAGTTTCAGCAGGGCTGAGGACACAAGATGCTGCCGTTGCTGTTATCACTCGCGGAGGTGCGATGACAGGCGAAGATGGTTCGCACCCTCTGATCCTGCTACTTGGGAAAAAGAAGGCACAGTTTGACGTTGATGCCGAGCGTGATGCATTCTTTCAAGCACGTAGGGAGATGGACAAAGATCGCGGTAAGTCAATTGTTTATGACATGCCCCCGGCTTTTGACTCAACGTCGAAAGCAGGACCGCCGCGTCAGTATGATACCTTGCAGCACTTCTTGGAAAGTTGTCTATCGATGGCAAGAGATCCTGATGCTCTGGCCAAGATCGAGAGTCTGTTGCGTCAACCGACCTAGCGACGGAGGGAGTCCGTGGTGAATTCCTTGCAAAGGAAGAAGACGGGCAAGGAAATGCGCATGAATGTCGAGATTGGGGACTACGAGATCGATTCAGTTATTCTAGATCTAGGCTCCGATGTTAACTTATTGACAAAGCAAGCATGGAAAAAGATGGGGAACCAAATGCTGAGTTGGTCTCCTGTACAGCTGCGATTGGCTAATCAGGTCAAAGTCACACCAATTGGATGAGTTCCACGCCTTGTTGTGGATATCGAGGGAATGAAAACCTATGCGGATTTTGATGTCATTGAGGTTGTTGAAGGTGGAAGCTCTTATCTCGCGTTGTTGGGGATTCGATGGGCTAATGACAGTGCATCAGTGATCAATTTCAAGAAGCAGGTGATGACCTTTGAAAATCAGGATCTCCGCGTCATCGCTTCGTTGGATCCGACTGAAGGGTGACGATATGTTGAACCTGTCAAGGATGAAGTTGGAAGAGGATGGGATCATGCATATAACATTTCAGAAGATTACATCCATCTGACTGCTGGTGGATAACTTGGTTGGCGCAGCTGCAGCTCTACGTCTTCCGACTCGGATGATGCTTTAGAGAATTGGCAGAATCACCTGCATGAGGTATCGTTCCTAAAGTGTGGGTTGATCACACAGTCATTGCGTCGTGTTGCGACTGAGACTGTTGAGTTGCTGGTATATGAAGGACTGCCTGGATTATCTGAGTTTCTAGTCGCATTTGAAACTACGGTGTCAGAACCGCAACAATTGCTGGCATTAGAGGAGGCACTGAAGGCTACTCCAGCACAGTGGTGGGCAACCCATAAGAAGTCGATTACTGGTTAGTCGCAGTGTTGAAGGTTGATGACAGTTTGCTTTGGCGACACATAAATATACCATACCGAAAGGTATGATGGGAAGAATGACCCTGGCAGTCATCTGATGGAATGTCAGACCTTGTGGGCCTCGCGACCAAGGGATGAATGGGTCCATGCTTTTATCCATACTTTGGATGAATTGCCATGATCATGGTATGCCGCAGCTGAGTTGCGAGGGGAGATCACCACTTGGTTAGAGTTGATAGTTTGCTTTACTCATACCTTTAGCTTCGTGGATACCAATCCAGATGTTCACAATGCTTTGCAGCTCATCCGCGATGTGGTCCTGAAGGTAGTTCCAGTGGCATATCTTGTGGATCCACATACGCATTGTAAGATGCAGTCGATGATGGAATGTTATAATATCACTAGAGGGACAGAGGATGGTGATGACCCGCGGAATGTCAATATTCTGGAATAAGAAGGAAGTCACGATGTTCTAGCTCCTGATGCACTGACAGATCCGATCAGTCACCCGCTGAAGCTCAGAAAGGTCAACATTGGGAGGGAGGAGAACCCAAAGTTTACGAATGTTGGGGACTATTGGGATGAAGAGATGATGGCGAAGGTCACATACCTGTTGCATGAGTTCCAAGATTTGTTTCCCATGAAGTTTTCCGAAATGAAGGGCATCTTGGGGGATTTAGGGGAGATGAAGATTCCATTGAAGCCAGATGCAAAACCGATTAGGAAGCGACCATATCGATTGAATCCGCGACATAAGGAAAGGTTCAAAATTGAACTTGATCGCATGTTGGATGCTGGCATCATTGAACCAGTCGAAGAATCAGAATGGATTAGTCCCATGGTGGTGCAAGACAAGAAAACAGGTGAGGTCCGGATTTGTGTCGACCCGAGGAAGCTGAATGACACATGTATGCATGATCCATTTTCGACACCGTTCACTAATGAAGTACTGGAGGGAGTGGGTGGCCAAGAGATGTATTCCTTCATAGATGGATTTTATGGTTATCATCAGATCAGGATTGCGAAATAAGACCGCCACAAGACAACATTTGTGATCGAATAGGGTTGTTTCCAGTACACGGTGATGTCGTTTGGGCTAAAGAATGCACCTGTGATATTCTCTCGGGTTGTTGTTTCTTCCTTCAGGGATTTTATTCAGAAGTTTTTGCAATTTTATATGGATGATTGGATAGTTTATGGATTGGTCAGCGATCATCTGGTAAACCTGCGACTGATGTTGGAGCGTTTTCGACAGCATCAGATATCGCTGAACTTGAATAAGTGCATCTTTTGTGCACCATTTGGGATATTGTTGGGTCACATCGTTTATAAGCAGGGATTATTGGTTGACCCAGCAAAGATTGTGGTCATTCTGAGCTCAACACCGCCTAATAATGTCAAGCAGTTGAGAGTGATGTTGGGACACACCGGGTACTATCGCAAGTTTATCCGGGGTTATGCAGCGATCATGGCCCCTATGGGGAAGTTGCTAAAGAAGGATGTGGTATTTTTGTGGAGTCCCGAATGTCAAGTCAGTTTCGAGACGCCGAAGGCTAAGATGGCTTCTGCACTGATATTGGTAATTCCTGACTGGAGCAAGGAATTCCATGTTCATGTGGATGCATCATCGATTGCGCTGGGAGTAGTGCTCGCGCAACCAGGGGAAGGAGATCTGGATCACCCAATTGCTTTTGCGAGTCGGAAGTTATCATCTGCGGAGCGAAATTATACCACTACAGAGAGGGAAGGCTTGGTGATGGTATATGCACTGCAAAAGTTTAGGCATTACCTGTTGGGGGGTCACTTCAAGATGTTCACAGACCATTCTGCTTTGAAATATTTGGTCAATAAGCTTGTGTTATGGGGGAAGATATGTCGTTGGTTACTTCTTTTTCAGGAGTTTGATTTTGAGGTAATTGTGAAGCCCGATCGCTTGAATGCGGGGCCAGATCACTTGTCACGAATTGAGGCAGGGGAGGAACCCACCAACATTGAAGATGTGTTTCCAGATGCGCAACTATTCGGGTTGAAGTAGCTGATGACTAATATGAAGAAATCATTCGATTTTTGGCGACAGGAACTGTACCAGAGGGGTTCACCACAAGTTAGAAGAAGCAACTAGTGGTTAAGGCTACAGATTTCTAGTTGATTGCCAGACAGTTGTACAAGCTAGGATTAGACGAGATTTTGAGGCGCTGTGTCTTACCTCATGAGCAAGGGCAGATATTGTCAGAAGCACATGCAGGAGTGGCTGGTGGGCACTATGGTGGTTGGGCTACCGCCAGGAAGGTGCTTCGTACAGGTCTTTGGTGGCCCACTCTTCACAATGATGCAATAGATTATGCGTGGACTTGCGATGTCTGTCAAAGAACTGGCAAACCCTTTATGAGGGATGAGATGCCACTAATACCTCAAGTAACCTTGCAGCCATTTGATAAATGGGCTGTGGATTTCGTGGGACCTATCAACCCACTTGGGAAATGCATTGGTGCACGATACATAATCACAGTGACATATTATTTGACAAGATGGGTGGAGGCCGCACCAGTTGTAGATTGCACCACTACAACAACAGCGTGTTTCTTGTTTGACAACATTGTCATTTGGTTTGGTTGCCCGAAGATATTGATGAGTGATCAGGGGAGTCACTTCATTAATCGCATAGTCAGCGCATTGACACCAGAGATTCAGATACAACATAAGAAGAGTACGCCATATCATCTGCAGGCAAATGGCATGGTGGAGGCCTTCAACAAGGCGTTGGAGCATGCGCTTACCAAGGTTTGTAATGCGAACTGCGATGACTGTTATTTGAAGATTCCAACAGTCTTATGGGCATATCGCACCACTTGTAAAAGGTTGATGGGACAGACACTATTCAAATTGGTGTATGGGAAAGAGGCGGTTCTGCCTATGGAGTACATTGTTCCGAGTCTGTGCATATCGGCCGCGATAGGTATGAATGATGAAGCAACATTGGCAGAACGACTGGAATAGCTGGTACAGCTTGAGGAAGACTGCTTTATCCCAGGGTTTCACCATTGCGTGGAGAAGGATCGGCAAAAATCTTGGCATGATTGCCATATCAAGAACACATAGTTTTGGCAAGGGGACTTAGTGCTGTTGTATGGCAGCAAGTTCATGAAGCATCCAGGGAAGTTACAGATGCATTGGCTCGATCCATATCGCATCAGTTACATAACTTCAGGAGGTGTAGTACAACTGCAGCAGTTAGACGGAGTGATGTTACCAAAGCTAGTAAATGGTAGTAGGTTGAAGCCTTACAGGACAGGCTCGGAGCAGCCTGATGCCTGAACAACATTGAAAAAAAAAAGTGCAGGAGACTGGGTGGCAAGATGGCGCACCAGCAAAGACAGGATGCGCAAGTTGAAGGGATTGTATCGCAGTTTGGGAGCCGTGCCGTGACAACTGCAGGATCGCGACACAGTCAGATCAATAATAAATGCAGACAGTTAAAAGCAGTTAATTATCGATGCTCGGTGAAGGGATGCGTATTTATTACGGATCCAACCGTTCGATTGGCAGGATCGACGATGGATTTGGCTAATTAATGTAGGATTTGGTCATAATCATCGGCGTGATTTGGTCATAATGATGAGGGGATCGATTTGGCGCTATAAGAAGGGGTTGAGGCTGGTTGGAAGCCATTATTTTGCACAGAGTGAGTCGAGCGAAACCGTGTTGGAGTCGAATTGTGCAGGGTTGAGTGGAGTTGTAGAGCTGAGTTGCACTGTGTTGAGGGTGAGGGTGAGCGACAATTTAGCATTGCAGGGGTTGAGTGCGGAATGCCGGGTGAACCGGATACGATTGAGATTTCGAATGAGGTAGAGTCACATGTCATCCCTGTCACTATTGAGGAGGAAGTCACTAGTATGCCGGTCGAGTCATTGGTGATCCTGAAAAAGAGGATGGGGGGCAGCAGAGCTCCCTGCAGCCAGAGAAGCGGCAGACTCGAGCATTTGCACAATTGGCAGAGGGGGTCCCTGAGGCGAGTCCGTCAAGCTCAGGCATTGTGGAGTCTGTAGCTCGAGCCGGGGTATTCGCTGCGGATATCCTTGGGTATATACCCCCTGTCGACCTGGTGCGCAGCCTCGAAATACCACCAAAAACCAGTGGTACCAAGTCAGGATGTCGACGATCCCACCAGGCATGGTCTGCACTGCCGACATTGTGCTTGCACTGATGTAGTTGAAATATGACGACCATGATTTGCTGGCGCTGGAGGACATTATGACGGAACCCTTTCTGCCTCGAGCAGCAGGAGTGGTCAGGCCGACACCGCGGATTCCACATGATTGGGCGAAGGGATTGGACAAAGAAGGACTCTTGGGCTTGATCTACATGCCGCACTTCGGGTAGTTGACAGAGGCAAATGCCTGCGTTAAGCAGCTTTTGGCCTACTTTCATGGTGGAACTTTGTGGTTGGACAGTCCGGTCACAGTCATAGTTGACTTGATTGCTGAGATCACGGGATTGCCGAAGGATGGACCGGACCCATCGCTGTATTTCAGAGGGAAGGAGAATGTTAAAAAGCGAGCAGCAAGGTTGGTACAACGTTACAGATTGGAATGCGACGGTTGGGCCTCCTGCACTAGCAGTATTAATGATAGAGCGGTTCGCATTGGGGTGAGGATCTTGTGTTGCAAAGTAGTACGGGAAAACCACCCCAACCAGTGCAATTCGGGGGTTGTGGCATGTACGAAGCAGTGCACGAAAGGCAAACAGATGAACTGGTCACTCTTCTTGTTGAACCAATTAAACGAGGATGCATTAACTGTCCAGGGAGGAAAAGGGGCATTTGCGTACAGAAGGATTTTGATTTTGATTGTGCCGGTAGCATGGATGGAATTGGACGATTACCAAGGGATGGACGTGGATGCCGTGACAGTCCGAAAGGGGGCGCGCTATCAAAATCTATGGTGGGTACTAGAACCAGAGTGATTGAAGGATTGCGCAGCGCAGTTCTGGCTCTATTGGGAAGCACTGCAGGCGACTGCTGAGCGTGTTCCGCGGCTGTCTCAGGAAACCGTCACAAAATATAAAGGGTTTTCCAAGTTTGTGATCGGCTAGCACAACATTCATGTGCAGGCGCGACGTGATATGGGGAAGTAGTGGTTGTAGACCTCATACAAGTTGTCCGATGAGGATTTGGATGTGATCATTGACGAATGGCCTGTCGAATGGCAAGAACTAGTTAGTCACAAAGAAGACTCGACGGGGCTGCCACCAGATGTACCAGGCATGGACCAACAGCATCACTCTGATTCAGATCAGGAGTCCTCAAAGACGCCCACAAACGATGAGATAGATTGCATGTTTGAGGAGGGCAGAACGAAGGCGCGCTATGAGTAAGGTATGCCAGTGGTACTACCCTAGTAATGGACGCGCAGGTGGATCGACTTGTTGCAGCCTTGACATATGCAACAAATGCGACAGCTAACGCAATGACGGAGCAAGAAACAACGGACTTCAATGAGGTAAAAGCTCGCCTATATTCATTCGTTACTATTGTTTCGAGGAAGGCATCGGAGGCAGTTTCTGTGTAGGTAGTTGGCGTAATTAGCATTACGCCGTGGGTTCAAAATGTGCAAATTCCCCCGACTGTGATTGTGTCGACAATGAGGCTTTCCACGCCTCGTTGCAGTAATTACAAGGGTTATCGATTGACATCCATGCGCTGTCCTCGCAAACGTTGGTGCAGATGTAGGCGATTTCTAGCCAGGAGCTGGTCGATAGGGAACACGGTATCAGCGATCAATTATTGCGATCACAGGAGAACGAGGTAGTGGCTTGAAAAGAGGTTGACGAGTTAAAGGGAAAATCAGTCGTGGAAAGGGAGGTGGTCGATGAATTGGAAGACAAGCTAGAACAACTGATTGTCGAGAAGGCTCGCACAATAGTGGAGTTGAAGAAGGAGCAGGACCGATTGACAATGGAGAAAGCTCACATTTGGGACAACAGCATGCGGTTGGAGGAGGCAGTCTCTGAAGCTTGTCAGTACGTACCGAAGCCCACCGCACAGTTGGATCCGGTCGAGCGAGTACAACAACTTGGGGCTATTATTGCTCAGTTACAACGCAACGATGCCGAATTAACCGCTCTACTAAACCCAGGCACACCGCAAGAGCAAGTAGCTGACCGAAAATGTGCCATCAAGGAGTTTGCAACCCAACTGGGAGAGTTGGAGTAGGCAGCGACAAAAATCACTGTAGAGACTGCACAGTTTTGGGGTAGCATAGTCTAGGACGAGCAATTAGAACAGCTGACCAAGAGCCGGAAGGGCAGCTGGAAACACTGAAGGTGTCAATGAGAACGCTGCCACTAGTTGTTTAGGTTTCCAAATCGATGGAATTGAAAGAACTATAGCAGCGGGTCGCAAAGGTAAAAGAGCGCCAGAAGAAGCGCAGCACTTAGCTGGACGAGTTCCAAGAGGTTGGAGCACAGTTTTTGATCAAGGCTAGTTCTGCACTACAGGCTGTGAAGGAAGGTCAACGAAAAGTTGCTGCGAAGCTGACTGAGCACCCATCAATGCAGGACGTAGAAGAGAGTCAACAGACAGCTGTAGCAGTTCAAGAGCAAGTGCGGGAGATTGACCAGCAATACGAAGACTTCTGACTGAAGATCAATGAGTACACCATGTCTAGCTGACGTGGCTCGAGGGAGAGCCACAAAATTGTGTTGGGGGCCTGTTGGCAGGCGGTTTCGATGAGTCAGCATCACAACATTGTGGATGCTGGGAAGGGTCAAAGATACCGCGCAAGAAGGAAAAAAAAGCGCAAGTTGATTAGTTTATGTATTTTTGGGTCATTTGGACCGCATTATGTGGGTTTTGGGTCATTTGGACCGCATTATGTGGGTTTTGGGTCATTTGGACCGCATTATGTGGGTTTTGGGTCATTTGGACCGCATTATGTGGGTTTTTGGGTCATCTTTTTGTAGAGTTTGTTAAGAAGTAGTTAGGTGGTTTCCTAAGTGGACCGTAAATGTAAAGGCGTAGGCCTATAAATAGACATAACATTGTAAGTGTTGATATACCAAATGGGAAATCCATGAGCTGATGAATTGAAGAGATAGTTGAGCACGAATGATCTTGATTGTTATTGTCTGTTGATCCGGGTATGCTACGAAAGGATTATCTTGTGGTATCTGTGTTTTGTTATGAAAGATGAATATGATATGACAGAGTTTGAGCAGAATCATTGTGTCTTTCCTATTTCCTTGTGATGAATGCATTATGCGATATGAATATGTGAATGATGTGATGTTTCATTGCTGTGATTAATGTTTTACTATTATATCTATTGCGCATTAGTGATTCTGTCAATGATGAGATCTGTTGAATGATTATGCAATTATGTTTAATGCCTAAGTTGAATGGTTAGATCTGTTATGCAATGCTGCGATAAGTTCATCAGTTGATGCACAAAGTCCTCCTTCATTCGGCGGAAACGTGGTTCCGTCAACTCTCCCTTGAACATCTCGGGTGAGACCTCATCTGCTCCGTAGGTGTTTCTAGACAAGGTAAAACCTGTCTGAGCCGGTGATCAGGGAGATTGTGGTGGTTTGGGTGTCGACAGTGTGAGGAACCCCTGTTGACTGGGTTTGTGTCAACAAATACCCTTTGTTCACTTCATTCAACTTCTCTCACAATGCTTTCTTCTTCTTGAGCTTCTTGATTTCATCTAGACCATGAATTAGTTGGATTTCAAGATCAACTTCCTTCTTGACTTCAAAATATTCATATTCGAAGGGATCACCTTTTGAGTTTGTGACAAGAACTTCATTCAAGTTACTTCCATAACCATCATATGAATTGTTGGCTTCATTGACATATATACTCTTCTCTTTTTATTCTTCTTCTTCATGACATTCAAGAACAAGGTGTCCTATTTTTCCATAAATAAAACATTCGGCTTCTTCTTCATCTGATTCTTCATTAGAAGTATCATCCTTTGTGTAAAAATCTTGTAACTTGTCCCAAAGCTCTTTAACTAATGTACACTTTCCTATTTTGTGTTTCACAACATTGGATAATCCATCTAGTTTTCCATTCATTTCCATTGTATTGTATTTGCTTGACTTCTTTTCAGCTGTATTTGTTAATGGAACAGTAACAACTGAGTTCCAAACATCAACCCATGTGCCATCAAATATGCCTTCATCTTTACACTCCATGATACATAATCCGTTCTATCAAATAATGGTGGTCCATTCTTACCAAAACCTTCTTTCTTGTCCATGTGTGTTCAGAAGATCTTCCTTCCAACTGTTAGATTGTACTTGAAGAAACCTGGCTTCCATACCAATTATTGGAATATTCACCAATACCGAGAGGGGGGGTGAATCAATATTGAGCACTTTTACTAATTTCTAACTTCAAACATTAAACTGCAACAACTTTAAATTACTATCACATCATAAACCATAATACATTATCATCACCACATAAGACCATACATAGTGCATAAGAGATTTTACGTAGAAACCCAAATGTGAGAAAACCACATTTTTTTTTTCATATATAATGTTAAGATTACATTCAAAGGAAGCACCAACTCAAAGGAGGCACCAACCCCCTGATTTACAAGCACCAACCTGAAGGAAGCTCCAACTCCCCGATTTACCAGTAGTGTCTGGAAGGAGGCTCTAACCCCCCTATTTATAGGTTCCAACCTAAAAGAAGCTCCAACTCCTTGATTTACCAGCACAAACTTGAAGGTGGCTCCAACCCCCTGATTTACAGGCTCCAACCTGAAGGAGACTTCAACCTCTTGACCTTGCCCCATCTTGCCACAATAATATGAATAAGAATTCCAACCTCTCTCTATCACTATCTATGTGTCCCTGTTCCTATCATTGTCTCTCTAAACTTGTACCTGTATCATTGTCTCGATCAAACTATACATGTGTCATTGCCTCTATCAACCTGAACTCATCATTGTCTTCACATTGTCACTATCTTCACTATGTCCCTGTCACAATCACTATCACTATCACTATCACAATCACAATCACTCACTTTGTCCCTGTCATAATCACTATCACTATCACTACCACAATCACTATCACTATCACTATCACTGTAACTGTCACAATCACTATCTGTCACTATCACTATCTCTGTCAACCTATCCATGCCTCCAAATATGAAAGCAACTTCTTCCAAGATATCCTTCAAATTTGCAACAAAATCCTTCATGGAGAAGGCCAAAACATATATGCAATATAGCCTTTAAATTTGCAACAAACTTGCCCTTTAAATATGCAATAGAACCTTCAAGGATAGGACCAAAAAGATGCCTCTGAACACTGTAATCAAATCCCATAAACAATCCCCTATATACTTCATTTTTTCTTCTTCAAACCCTTAATATCATCACCACCTTCAAACCTTAGGTCATTCCAAAAGGAACACTAGATCATGCTAATAACATCATCATAATGCTTTACAATATCACCATAGTCTATGTCAGGATACTCACTATATTCACAATGATTTATGCCAATATCATCACCATAATATATGCAAACATTACAAATATTTATACCAAGATCATCACTACAATCACCATGATCTATGCCATCACCATGATCTATATCAAGATCATCACCATAATATATGCCAATAAAATCATCGTGATCTATGCCATCACCATGATCTATACCAAGATCATCACCATAATATATGCCAATATCATCATGATCTATGCCATCACCATGATCTATACCAATATCATCACCATAATTTATGCAAGTATCATCATAATCTATGCAAGTTCACAATACTTTATGCAAGATCTTCAACAAGATTCACCAAGAGAGAAACTCTAGTACATGTGCAATATTCATACCATTGTCAAGCTAACAAGATGGACCCTAGTCCATGAGAGACATGTATCATCACAGGAGAAGCCCATAAGCAATAACCATACATTTGTCAAGATGAAGAAACAAGAAATATTAAACCCTTCACCAAAAGAAACCCTAGATCATGTCATCACATAGCCTTCACAATAAGTTTTCCAACGAGCCAAGAATTTTGTAATTTCGATACCATATGAGAAATTTATGCAGGTTTTTGTGAATCTACTTGATCCTCCTCAAAACGTATCTCCTCTCCTCTTGAACTTTAGTCCTCCTCAAGATTTCACACTTTTTTCCTAGAAGTTGTGCATTAGAAAAGAGAGACTTGAATGATGATAAAATGAGAAGTTTCAACTCTTATTTATACTCTCCAAGATGCCTTTAACTTATTTTAGGGCAAATATTTTACTTCTCCTTAAAATTAGGATCTCCATATTTTAAGGGGGACTTTAATGAATCAATCCCAACTTCATGGATCACTTTTAGAGTTTTAACATGGAACTTCATATTTCCTTCTAAATCAGTCCAAAACATCATCAAGGGGCTTTTGGGCCATCTCCTCATCATCATACATAAGTGGACAACTATTTATTCCTTCTGGGGTCATGGCGACCCAACACCATTATTTTTTGGGTTATGTGGACCAAATCGCTATTACTTTGGAGGTTTCTTCATATTTCACACCATCATGGTCATGTGGACCAATCCTTATTATTTAGGGCAGTACTTCTCATGGTCATATGGACCAATCATCCTGGTCATGTGGACCCAACACCATTTTTTTAGGGGTTTATTTACACTTCACACCAATATTACTTTGTAACAACCTTAGGGACTTCTTTTAGGGCTTGCTCTATTTTTCTACAACTCAAAGTGTTTTCCCGTGAGGGCCATGTGTAACCTCTATGCCATAAGGGGACAATTTTGGAGTTATATACACTTGTGTCAAGGATTCTTCTTCAAGAGCTTCTCTAGGGGCTTCAAGACTTATTATTGTCTTATCTTCATGAATTCACGAGACTTCATCAAACATTACTCAAACAACCATCGTCTACTATTTCACCCTCATCATCATCGTCGGTACATCTTAAACATTACTGCCACATCATCATTTTCACTTTGACATCGATGACAACATCACTCAATATCAATGACACAGACCTCTTGACCCTGTTGACATCAATGACATTTTTTTTCAACATCGATGATAAAATGTGCATATCATTCTTTTTATTTTAAATATGGATTTCGGTGCACAAATCATTGCATCGGAGCGCTATAATTATACAAGCACACCGTATAATTTGTAGTGAAAGTCAATATCTATATTCACGCAATATTTTTCAAAATAGTGGTGTACTAGGTAGTTAATATCGCAACGGTGCATATTTTTTACTTGAGCGCATCGATGAAATAGAAAGACAAAAAATACAAGTGTAAAATTCCACAATGAATAGTTTGTGGAGGTTTATCCTTTGTGGAGGTGCTTGCACGTGTTTTTATCGGTGCACATATATAAATAACGCACCAGTGCGTATCTATTGTTTTAACACACCAGTGCTCCTATAAATTTTTTGGTGCACCGGTTATGATATATGAAAATAGAACGTAGCTTGTTTCCTAGTTTATTGTTTAAAGAGTGAAGACATGTATTGATTGTATTCTTCACTCAACCTTTTTTTTTCTGGGAAAAAAGGTGTAATCTTATTTCATCTGTGGTGAAAAAAATAACATTATGTATATGCACATCTAGTGTGCATTTTTGAGCAAGTTCTATGACTGTAAACAAACAAAAAATAAGTACTCCGTCATAGCTCTATTAGAGCTTTTCCATATAGATCACGTACCAAGTAACTGTGATGACAAAAATAATTGTAACAACCGGCTCCCCGAGCCCCGTATGGTCTCAAGTATAAAGGACAAAATAGATACAAAATATAAAAGCATAACTGCCATGTGCTGCAACAATACCAAAAGAAGATGATGATCTTCGAAGGCAAGTTAAACCGGTGCTCCTTCTATAAAGGGACAATGGTAGTACTCCAGTCCCGTCCCTTCCATATATTCCTTCACTTTCCACAGCCCTAGTGCCAATTGCAAGCCTGCCTTAGATGTAGAGTCCGCCTCTGAGTTGCTCTCCCTATAAACATGCCGACAAGAAAAGTTGTCAAAAGAGTGTTGCAACTCCCTGATGTCCAGTATAATATTAGCTAATATTATGTTTCTGCATTGTTGTATTACTTTAATCCAGTTAATGACATTCATAGAATCACCATATATATTGAGGTTTTGACATCCTTTTTCAACCGCAAAAATTAAAAGGAGTTTTAGGCTCATCAGTTCAGCAAAATTGTTTCCACCTTCACCCAACCCCATATACGGTATGAAGTAGTGTGTAGAAGTGAGGTATAGTAAATCCCTGCCCCCACACCCATTATTTTGTGTTGCCCCATCAAAAAATCCCCAAGGTACCGTCCGATCCAGTTCCACTTCTAAAAACTCTTGCTGTTTAGCAACTCTGATGTGCTGAGGAAAGGCTGTTAAGATGCCGAAGATAAGTGCAACATAAATCTCTGGAGGGCATGCCTTCTCCATGAAAATAAGGTTGTTGCGAGCCAACCATATACCCCAACAGACCAGTAACGACAGTGCTTTCACATTTTTATGGATTGGCACCGAGTTCCATGATGCCCACACCCGCACCACTGAGTTCCCAATCCAAACACAATTAATACTTGATAACTTTGAGCATTCAGTCCAAACCTAAGTTGTATATGGACAAAGTAAAAATAGATGAGTGACGTTCTCCTTTGCCGCTTTACATAGCATGCACCACCCCGGGCCATGCTTATTCTTCTTTTGTAAATTGTCCCAGGTTGGGACTTTGTTTTCAAGAACATTCCACATAAATAAACGAGTTTTTGGTGGGCATTTAAGCTTCCATAATTTCTTCCACCACCAAACAGGTTCTCTGATATTTTCAAAAGCACTAAGACAAATATAACCACCCTTTGGTGTGTAATTTCCCACAGAATCCCCTTCCCAATCTTCCTCGTTCCTCAAAATAACTTGAGATATGTTGAGTTCCATATAATAACAAGACACAGCCAATTGATCAGGTTCAGGAAGTTTCAGAGTGTTCACAGCTCTCCATGACTAAATCCAAGGTCTTACTTGAACCTGTTCTGCCAACTGAAATAAAAAAGTAATGCCCCGAGCCCGCAGAGCCTCCACCATCTCTCCTGGCAGAAGATGATGTCCTTCGCATCCAAACCAAGGATCCTCCCCAACCCTCAGACTCCTCCCATATCCAATGTTCCATGCCAAAAGAGTGCCAAGAACAGAAAATAGTTTACCACTGCCTTCCATATCACCGATCCCCCTATGTGAGACTTCCCAGGATTCCTCACCCAGTCCATAACAGAATCCGGGGGTAATGTATTTTTGAATAACCACCCTGGTCCAATGACTCTCAGACTTCAGGATCCTCCAACCCCCTTTAGCCTCCAGGGATTTTGAAAAAAGAAAAATGTTCTTTAGACCCCAACCTCCCAAAGCTTTAAGGATCGCAATCCGCTGCCACCTTACCCATGGCGATACAAAGGTATCGTCTTTCCCGCTCCACAGGAACCGAAAGTAGATCTTTCGAGCCTTCTCTTATTCTTCACTCAACTATAGGGGAAAAAAGAGAAATAAATAAAATGGTCTATTCTTCAAATACCAGCTCATTCCATATCATTCAAAATTCAAGTTCTTCGTTGTCGTCACTGATAAGTGCATACTTATTTATATTTGATTATATATTTGAATTTATGTTGTATTTTCACTTGCATTTGAATAGTTGTGCATTGTATTTTGCAGGATCTTGATTCTGAATCAAGTTTTGATGCACATGATATTCCACCATACCCAAAAATATGCAAGGTATTATCTAGAGCAACATACCATAGGCGGATGGTAGATGAAAATGGAATGCCATTTAACCCCTCCAACTATAACATGCCATCATCTAATAACTTTCCTATACCAATGGTACTTCATCGTGAACTGGATATTTTTTATGACACCCCAGAAGTATGTGGTTGTTCAAAATGTAAAGGGTTGAAGATGAACCCTAGGTAAGTTGGTGAAACCTAGGCTAAGAAAAAAATTGTCCAAGTACATACAAAGGTCGGTTCAATTGTTGGACGGTAGCGATGGATTCTCTCTTCCTTTCCATCCACAAAGTAAATACAAAACCGGTTACAAATGCACTTTGTAAGGCACTTGGTCATCTTTCCTACCTTTTCCCGATGGTGGGACCAAATTCTCCTATCGCGGTAATAGTTAGATGATAAAGAAGTCTTAAATAGATTCTACAAATCTTAGGTTATTTATCCTTTCACATGTGTTTGTTCCTCCCAAAAAACCAGTAGCACTTATGCCATTTTGTGGTCCTATTTATAGTCGATTTGATTACTTGAATATCGTCAAAAACAAATGTAGTATTTCTATGTATAGTATGTGCATGAATTGTTGTGCTTCGGGAATCTTTAACAGAAAGAACTTGTTATATATCGATGGTCGTCCACACACTCATGGAAACATTGCAAGGTTCATAAATAGCTGTAGGTACACACTGTTCAGTGAAAATTATTCATTTGAGGAAAATCTAATGACAAAAACATTTGTTTTTAAAGAAAGAATCCATAATTTTTGTTGTACGTGCAATACATAGTTTGCCTCACGGTGTTGAGTTGTTAATAAACTATATAACTTTCGTACACCACCAAATGCTCATAAAAAATGACTTGCATTCGGGCTTCTTTTAAACATCCCCTTGGGACGTAAGAAAAAGATCATTGAGTAATTGTATTTTTGGATTTTCAATGGATTTAATGTTAATGTATTGTTCAATTCCACATTTCCTTTATAAAGTGGTTGATTGCATGTGTACTATTGGAAAAAAACTATGCTTCTAATAAATGTTTGGTATAATGTTTCAACATGCTAAGTCCATTGTTTTTACTAATATCATTGATTTAATGTTCAATATTTTTGAAACTAAGATTCTGACGACAATCAACCTATCTACTATCTACCGTTACACCCTAATACGACGTCAAATCAAGAGAAGGCCGCTAAACGGGAGAGCTCATAGAGGAAGCATACAAAGCATCCCTGAATCAACCACCTATTCAATTCTGACTACATCCCAAGTCACCAATTCAAAACATGTATAGTAACACTAGTTCTTCATGGGTTGGAGATGAAAACAATGATAGAGAGTTTGGTATGGATGATTTCTTATCTGATACCCAGGCCATGGAGGGAATGTTGTTAAATGCATTCCAACAAGATGAGTTGGGGAACAATGCTAATATTGTCAATGCCTTCTTCAAAATCCAGGAAAACGGCTTCCACCACGCCTCTCTTTGGGCATGGATCAAGGTCTACCCAACTGGGGACAACAACGTTGTTGTACAACCTAAAAGCAATGTATGGTATGTCGAACACATGCTTCTCGGAATCACTAAGGTAACTAACCATGAAGTCCCCATTAAATCAACAATGAAAAGAGATTTGCATGTTTAATCAAAATGTAGATTTATATTTCCCACTAATTGCAGGTTAATCAAAGAAAAAGTACTTCCACTTGATAGTGTCCTCTCGAATAGCCACGAAGAGGCAAAGCAATTGCATAAAAATTTGGGTGTTGAGTACATATCATATCACACTTGTCCGAATGATTATCTTTTATATAATAGAGGTGAATACGAGGACAAATAGATATGTCCTAAATGTGGGAATGACAATTTCCAGATATAAAAAAAGGGTAAGGCACATGGCCCTCCTCATAAGATCTTTAGGCACATGCCTACAATCTCGGGGATTCAAAGTATTTTTCATTGCAAATAATTAGCCATGTTACAGGGGTGGCATGCCTCACACATAAGTGAGCCAGGAGTTATGTAGATTCCTAGAGATACAATGGCCATGAAGCACATAAAGGATACATGGCCCAATAAATTTAAGGATGAAGTACGAAGACTTCGATTGAGCATAGCCTGTCACCTACCCAAGTTTTGAGAATATTATTTTATTTGCAAAAATACTTTATGTTAAATTTTAATTACAAAGTTTTGTAATTATGACCAAGTTTGGTCAAGGATGAATGTAATTACTGATTATTATTATTATTTAATAAATTAAAATAGGAGACAAACACCTAAGGGGACTGTTAAATGAGTGTTCACTGACCCACTACGAGGAATGGAAGTTGTTAGAAGGCATGGGACATATGGGAGCATTTACACTCCACCACTAGCTGTTGGTTATGGGACAACTAACCCTAAAATTGTGGCATTATCCCCCAGGTGGGTGGAAGTGAGAAGGCAGCTCATTAATGACCAGTTAACCACTAAAAGGCCTAGGCAGCTTACATAAGGCAATTCGAATTGAGTAGGCAGCTCTCTTACAATATTTTCGACAGAAATATTCCTCAAGTGCATCAGGTGACCACTAAGAGATTCAAATAGGGAGGCTATGTGAGAGTGCAATTGTGAGTCTGCAAATTATTCTAAGAAGGAAAACCAGAGATGCTGGTGCAGGTCCCTTTGACTGCTAAGTCTTTAAGATTGGGTAAACTATTGTTGTTGCAAGAGTAGGTTGGGTGGAACAGGCTCCTTGGGTGATTTGTTGTCCTACAAATTATCAGGTTCTACCTTTCTGTCATTATTTTCACTCAAGTAAGTTTTGCATTATTCAGTAGGAAAAATAAGTTAAAAGCATACAGAATGATTTGTTCTATTTTCTAACCTAAGTATGTTTTCTAAATCAAAATGATTTGATAGTTGAAATGATTGATAAAATGACTTCTCTGCATTTTTCCCCATGTTGGTTTCTGCATCGTACTCTAGTACAAGAAGTGAAATTAAAATCAGATAACGGATGGGTAGAATGCCAAGTGAATAGATAGATTGATACTGAAGTGTTCTTCTAATTCTAACATCTACATGTTTTGAAACTCAGAAACAGAAAAGTATCTAATAAACAGTTATAGAAATCGTTCTCTTGTACTTAGTTTTAAAAGAAAAATATTTTATTTCTGCACAGATTTATAATTTTCAATTCAACTCCATCTATTTCCGATAGAAATATTATGCATTTCCATATTATAGATTTAATGTTTTTCCAGCACTTCAAATTCTACGAAAAATAGCAGCTGCAATTCATTTTCTGTAGAATTTTGTTATAAGCAAATACTTATCATTCTCATCGCTTTTTGTCATAGTTTGCTTTCATATATTTATACTTCCTTTATAAAATCCAAAACCCTATGATACATCAGACCCTAGATTTATTTGGTACATAGTTCATAACACTTCATCGAATATTCTTGGCAACATTAGACATTTATTGCCGAAGTTACAGTAGCTTGATATCTAAACCCTAGACAACATTTCAACTATCTTTTATTTATGCCAAGACAAACAGTAAGACATTATTTATCTCTTAGCTGAAAGCATGATTCCTATCAATGTATAACATTATCTCACAATTGTAGCATTAAAAACATATACAGATTCAAAATATTCATATATGCGAGCTAAGGCCTATTTCATGGTTCGAATTTCTCTCCACAAGTAAGGTCGACAAGGAAAATTCCAGGTAGGGTTTCGTTCTTAAAAGCAAAATAGAAACTAGAGACTTTAAACCATTTCAAAATCGTATTATAAACCAAATTCCATTTCATTACCATTCCAAAACATAATTATCATAAACGATAACGAAGTTCGGGAAGCAACCCTGTACAGTTATGCAACCCATAATTTTTAGCCAAGACCAACTATCGTCATTCAGCTTCTCACATCAATAAACATTTAACCTCTGAACCAGTTATTTTTAAACAAAAATTTCCTTTCAAAAGAGACATCATTTTACAAAAAGTGTACACCCTTGGCTCACATTCAAAGCTACTAGATTAAAAGATATCAAAGATTACTTTCGGACTGTTCACAATTACAGAACTACATAGGGTTTTTCCCTTAGCAAAAAGTAATACAAAATACATGTTCAAAGCTCGTCTCTATCAACGTAGCAAGACTTTCAGGGCCGAATAACATCCTGAAACTGAGAGTGTATCTCCTAATCAGATCCTAACCAGATTCAAATAGTAAAACTAAAAACTCAAACTATTATTCCGAACTGAGTTGAAAGTCCAACTATCGTCACACCATTTTTCACTAGATAAACTATGCCAAAGGCACCTACGAGGTTTCGTGAACCACCGAGGCTTACCCAGAAGCAGATGCAGCACTTCCATCTTGAGTCTTTGGTATAGAACCCTTCCGGCGATGTGGGTACCTGCCATGTTACAAATTCGAAGGGTTAAAAGCATGTAGTCGTGAATATGAAGTGAGTTTATAGTATTACACTTAGCATCAAATTACTTACCCGTTAGAATGAAGTTTCTGAGCTTGGAAGCTTCACTCCAAGCTAGGATGACGAAGCTAGAAGTTGGTTGCAGCATTCATACATGCAGAGACTCAGAAGACAATACCATCTATTGGAGAAATCGAAATCCAAATGCAAACCACTCTCAACAGTTGACAGAAGAACCACACTTTTTATGACAGTATCGTGGCTCTATGGCACGAAGCTTAATCCTGTAACTCTTAGACTTATTTTAGGCAGGTCTCGGGTTCAAGACCGAGGCGAAGTCCTCCTCTCGGAAAATCAAACACTCCTACATTGCAGCAATCGGTCGGCTCCACTACCTTACCACTGAGCGTAACATTTGAAATAAGAAAACCATCTTCCATCATTTACCATCGCAAGTTTAGGGTTTCATCCACAGCCTTAGATCATAGGGAGATCAACGATGGATCAACTACCAGTAGGGCATGTTGATAATCGAACCTGCAGTACAATCAATACTATTTAATAGCTGCATCTACCAACTACCAGGTAAATGGATCAAGAAGATGGTGCATGGCACAACTCAGTCATTTTGGCGCTCATTACAAATCTCAAGCACGTGAAGACCCTACACCATGGCTTCCACTTCATTCACCAAGTAGATCGACGTTATTGAAAAGCATGTCAACGCCAGATTGAAAAACATGTCAAGTACCAAGCCTTTATAACCTGTCATCATTAGCATAGTTATTGCATATTAGATCCTTGGGTGCAAATGTTATATGTTTTCGAAGGTTTGAGTAGGTATCATGATAATAGTATTATCACACATTATTTGGATTAGTGAGAATGCATATGCAAAATGTTTTCATCGCATGTTTGTGTTTGAATAGTATATAAGGTAATATATATATTACTTATAATTGTTATGTTCTGTCGAGTCAACCAATATTATAAGACTAGGTATAGTTATACATACTACAATGCTAAGGTCATAGCATAAGAACTAATAAAAATGCTATATAGTCCTTATGTTCAGTCTTGTAATTTAACCAAATGATATTTGTTAGACTTAGGATAGTCTATAGTTCTTAATAGTATATTTATTTTAAAATAATCTAAATTCCATTGTTTTCCGAGATTTCAATAGAATTACAAATGGACTTTCGATCATTGCATTTTTATAGAAATAGATATTTTCAAATGTCTTCTCTTAAATAAACCATAAATAACATTATAACAAGCAAACTGACAACATGTTTTCAATAGTATGGAAGGGTTTGTAATCCAGTACGTAAAATAGAATCGCAACCAAAATATCCATACTTCTCGTAACTTCTTTGCAGGATAGTACTTAGTTTTGTTTTATTTTATACTGACAAAAAAAATTGATGATCACTTGTACTCTTAACTCAGGGCCGATGTAGAATTTCTTACCTGCGTTCTGCACATGGAAACAGAATTCAAATGCCTTAGCTAATCATAGCTAAGTAAACCTCAGGGTACCTCGTAGGACCCCTTCATCATCATTCAAAGCAAACTGTCAGTACGTCATCATTAACATCATATTAACATAAATCTATGTACAACATATAAGTACTTTTAGAACTTAGACAGATTGAAGACTGCATTTATTGGTGTTACGATTGTAAAAATATCTTGCGATAAAAGATTAGTATCTATTTAAATTCCGCATTAGCAATTCAATTAATATTATGTTTTATATGTGTTAATTTCAATAGGTCACCATTGTCGACTATTCTAGTTAAGAGATTTAACTAGTTATTAATTCCGCATTACTAATTTCATTAATTATTGTTAAATATTTTATTTTTTATTTTTGGGATGTTACATGTGGTATCAGAGCTCATGTTCGAACTCTAGGCCTGAAAAGGGTCAAAGAACACGCAGCAGAAAATTTATTACAGCAGAAATCTTATTAATTCAAAAATTTAAAACTATTTGTGTTATACAAAAAGTATTTTAAGTTACAGGTATGGAAGGATCAACTGAACATTTAGAAGACAGATTTCGACCCAATAGTCATAGCACGGGACAACATTTCGAAGGAGAAGAATTCCATGGTGAATTAAATGACAATTCATTAGGATTGTTACGAGCATTTCAAGAATTAAAAGCAGAAATTAGATATGTAAAAGAATACAATGAAATGATTCTGAAAGCACAAGAAGAACTTAATCAAGTACTGTTCGAACAATGCCGAACTGATGAACATAATAGAGAAATTGAGAATACCTCAAAGATTGAGGATTTACCTCATCGAGACAGGGGTAAGAAGATGAAAATTGATGATGCAAACAGTATTTCTACATCATCAGAAGCTGCCCATGACAAACACAAAAAGAAACAAAATTATTCAAGTGACAGCAACGAAGGAGACTACAAACCCAAAAGGAAAAGTCACAAACAATATGAACAGATTTCAGGGGAGTTTAAGAAAATTGAACCCCCAACCTTCAATGGTGAAACTGGAAAAGGAGAGACAGCAGAAGCATGGCTGTCCGACATGAAGAAGTACTTCCAAATTTATGATTATTCTGAATCATTGAAGGCAAAGATGACAATCTACAACTTGATTGGGAAGGCAGATATTTGGTGGCAGGACATCAAAAGAGTGAAGGGCATGAAGGACAAGGATGTAAATTGGATTACTTTCAAACGATACTTCAAAAAGAAGTTCTTATCAGAACAATACTATGAAGAAAAATCAAAGGAGTTCTATGACTTAAAGCTGGGAGGTATGAACATGAAAGAAATGAACAGTAAATTTCTGAATTTACTAAGATATGTGCCATACCTCGTGGAAGAAAAACCGAAGATCCAAAGATACTTGAGTTGTCTACCTTTCAACGTCAAGAACATAATCGAGTATGACAATCCAAAGACCTTAGAAGAGGCCATGAGGAAAGCAACTTTCTGTTATGACACCAATCGGAAAAGAGAAGGAATATCAAACAACCATCCTCTACTATTTCCCCCTCATCATAATCGTCGGTACATCTTAAACATTACTGCCACATCATCATTATCACTTTGACATCGATGACAACATCACTCAATATCA
The DNA here is from genome assembly GCA_027924585.1 of Larix kaempferi. Taxonomy (NCBI): domain Eukaryota; kingdom Viridiplantae; phylum Streptophyta; class Pinopsida; order Pinales; family Pinaceae; genus Larix; species Larix kaempferi. The sequence continues at coordinate 1,391,546 of BSBM01000133.1, read as the reverse complement.
ATGACACAGATCTCTTGACCCTGTTGACATCAATGACATTTTTTTTCAACATCGATGATAAAATATGCATATCATTCTTTTTATTTTAAATATGGATTTCGATGCACAAATCATTGCATCGGAGTGCTATAATTATACAAGCACACCGTATGATTTGTAGTGAAAGTCAATATCTATATTCAAGCAATTTTTTTCAAAATAGTGGTGTACTAGGTAGTTAATATCGCAACGGTGCGTATTTTTTACTTAAGCGCATCGATGAAATAGAAATACAAAAAATACAAGTGTAAAATTCCACAATGAATAGTTTGTGGAGGTTTATCCTTTGTGGAGGTGCTTGCACGTGTTTTTATCGGTGCACATATATAAATAACGCACCAGTGCGTATCTATTGTTTTAACGCACCGGTGCTCCTATAAATTTTTTGGTGCACCGGTTATGATATATGAAAACAGAACGTATTTTGTTTCCTAGTTTATTTTTTAAAGAGTGAAGACATGTATTGATTGTATTCTTCACACAACTTTTTTTTCCCTGGGAAAAAAAGTGTAATCTTATTTCATCAGTGGTGAACAAAATTACATTCTGTATATGCACATCTAGTGTGCATTTCTAAGCAAGTTCTATGACTGTAAACAAACAAAAAATAAGTACTCCGTCATAGCTCTATTAGAGCTTTTACATATAGATCACGTACCAAGTAACTGTGATGACAAAAATAATTGTAACAACCAGCTCCCCGAGCCCCGTATGGTCTCAAGTATAAAGGACAAAATAGATACAAAATATAAAAACATGATTGCCATGTGCTGCAACAATACAAAAAGAAGATGATGATCTTCGAAGACAAGTTAAAGCAGTGCTCCTTCTATAAAGGGACGATGGTAGTACTCCAGTCCCGTCCCTTCCATATATTCCTTCACTTTCCACAGCCCCAGTGCCAATTGCAAGCCTGCCTTAGATGTAGAGTCTGCCTCTGAGTTGCTCTCCCTATAAACATGCTGACAAGAAAAGTTGTCAAAAGAGTGCTGAAACTCTCTGATGTCCAGTAGAATATTAGCTAATCTTATGTTTCTCCATTGTTGTATTCCTTTAATCTAGTTAATGACATTCATAGAATCACCATATATATTGAGGTTTTGACATCCTTTTTCAGCCGCAAAAATTAAAAGGAGTTTTAGGTTCATCAGTTCAGCAAAATTGTTTCCACCTTCACCCAACCCCATATATAGTATGAAGTAGTGTGTAGAAGTGAGGTATAGCAAAATCCCCGCCCCCACACCCATTATTTTGTGCTACCCCATCAAAAAATCCCCAAGGTACCGTCCGATCCAGTTCCACTTCTAAAAACTTTCGTTGTTTAGCAACTCTGATGTGCTGAGGAAAGGCTGTTAAGATGCCACAGATAAGTGCAACAGAAATATTTGGAGTGCATGCCTTCTCTGTTAAAATAAGGTTGTTGAGAGCCAACCATATACCCCAACAGACCAGTAACGACAGTGCTTTCACATTTTTATGGACTGGCACCGAGTTCTATGATGCCCACACCCGCACCACCGAGTTCCCAATCCAAACACAATTAATACTTGATAACTTTGAGCATTCAGTCCAAACCTAAGTTGTAAATGGACAAAGAAAAATAGATGAGTGATGTTCTCCTTTGCCGCTTTACATAGGATGCACCACCCTGGGCCATGCTTATTCTTCTTTTGTAAATTGTCCTAGGTTGGGACTTTGTTTTCAAGAACATTCCACATAAATAAACGAGTTTTTGGTGGGAATTTAACTTTCCATAATTTCTTCCACCACCAAACAGGTTCTTTGATATTTTCAAAAGCACTAAGACAAATATAACCACCCTTTGGTGTGTAATTGCCCACAGAATCCCCTTCCAAATCTTCCTCGTTCCTCAAAATAACCTGAGATATGTTGAGTTCCATATAATAACAAGACACGACTAATTGATCAGGTCAAGGAAGGTTCAGAGTGTTCACCGCTCTCCATGAATGAATCCAAGGTCTTACTTGAACCTGTTATGCCAACTGAAATAAAAAAGTAATGCCCCGAGCCCGCAGAGCCTCCACCATCTCTCCCGGTAGAATATTATGTCCTTCGCATCCAAACCAAGGATCCTCCCCAACCCTCAGACTCCTCCCATCTCCAATGTTCCATGCCAAAAGAGTGCCAAGAACCGGAAAAGAGTTTACCATTGCCTTCCATATCATTGATCCCCCTGTGTGAGACTTCCCAGGATTCCTCACCAAGTCCATAACAGAATCTGGGGGTAATGTATTTATGAATAACCACCCTGGTCCAATGAGTCTCAGACTTCAGGATCCTCCAACCCCCTTTAGCCTCCAGGGCTTTTGAAAAAAGAAAAATGTTCTTCAGACCCCAACCTCCCAGAGCTTTAGGGATCGCAATCCGTTGCCACCTTACCCATGGCGATACAAAGGTATCGTCTTTCCCACTCCACAGGAACCGAAAGCAGATCTTTCGAGCCTTCTCTTATTCTTCACCCAAATATAAGGGAAAAAAGAGAAATAAATCAAATGGTCTATTCTTCAAATACCAGCTCATTCCATATCATTCAAAATTCAAGTTCTTCGTTGTCGTCATTGATAAGTGCATATTTATTTATATTTGAATTTATGTTGTCTTTTCACTTGCATTTGAATAGTTGTGCATTATATTTTGCAGGATCTTGATTCTGAATCAAGTTTTGATGCACATGATATTCCACCATACCCAAAAAGATGCAAGGTATTATCTAGAGCAACATACCATAGGCAGATGGTAGATGAAAATGGAATGCCATTTAACCCCGCTAACTATAACATGCCATCATCTAATAACTTTCCTATACCAATGGTATTTCATCGTGAACTGGATATTTTTTATGACACCCCAGTAGTATGTGGTTGTTCAAAATGTAAAGGGTTGAAGATGAACCCTAGGTAAGTTGGTGAGACCTAGGCTAAGAAAAAAATTGTCCTAGTACATACAAAGGTCGGTTCAATTGTTGGACGGTAGCGATGGATTCTCTCTTCCTTTCCATCCACAAAGTAAACACAAAATCGGTTACAAATGCACTTTGTAAGGCACTTGGTCATCTTTCCTACCTATTCCCGATGGTGGGACCAAATTCTCCTATCGTGGTAATAGTTAGATGATAAAGAAGTCTAAAATAGATTCTACAAATCTTAGGTTATTTATCCTTTCACATGTGTTTGTTCCTCCAAAAAAAACCAGTAGCACTTATGCCATTTTGTGGTCCTATTTATAGTCGATTTGATTACTTGAATATCGTCAAATACAAATGTAGTATTTCTATGTATAGTATGTGCATGAATTGTTGTGCTTCGGGAATCTTTAATAGAAAGAACTTGTTACATATCGATGGTCGTCCACACACTCATGGAAACATTGCAAGGTTCATAAATAGATGTAGGTATACACTGTTGAGTGAAAATTGTTCATTTGAGGAAAATCTAATGACAAAAAATTTTGTTTTTAAAGAAAGAATCCATATTTTTTGTTGTACGTGCAATACGTAGTTTGCCTCACGGTGTTGAGTTGTTAATAAACTATAAATTTCGTACACCACCAAATGCTCATAAAAAATGACTTGCATTGGGGCTTCCTTTAAACATCCCCTTGGGACTTAAGAAAAAGATCATTGAGTAATTGTATTTTTGGATTTTCAATGGATTTAATGTTAATGTATTGTTCAATTCCACATTTCCTTTATAAAGTGGTTGATTGCATGTGTACTATTGGAAAAAAAACTATCCTTCTAATAAATGTTTGGTATAATGTTTCAACACGCTAAGTCCATTGTTTTTACTAATATCATCGATTTAATGTTCAATATTTTTGAAACTAAGCTTCTGACGACAATCAACCTGTCTACTATCTACCGTTACACCCTAATACGATGTCAAATCAAGAGAAGGCCGCTAAACGGGTAGAGCTCATAGAGGAAGCATACAAAGCATCCTTGAATCAACCACCTATTCAATTCCCACTACATCCCAAGTCACCAATTCAAAACATGTATAGTAACACTAGTTCTTCATGGGTTGGAGATGAAAACAATGATAGAGAGGTTGGTATGGATGATTTCTTAACTGATACCCAAGCCATGGAGGGAATGTTCTTAAATGCATTCCAACAAGATGAGTTGGGGAACAATGTTAATGTTGTCAATGCCTTCTTCAAAAGCCAGAAAAATGGCTTCCACCATGACCCTCTTTGGGCATGGATCAAGGTCTACCCAACTGGGGAAAACAACGTTGTTGTACAACCTAAAAGCAATGTATGGTATGTCGAACATATGCTTCTCGGAATCACTAAGGTAACTAACCATGAAGTCCCCATTAAATCAACAATGAAAAGAGATTTGCATGTTTAATGAAAATGTAGATTTATATTTCCCACTAATTGCAGGTTAATCAAAGAAAAAGTACTTCCACTTGATAGTGTCCTCTCGAATAGCCATGAAGAGGCAAAGCAATTGCTGAAAAATTTGGGTGTTGAATACATATCATATCACACTTGTCCGAATGATTATCTTTTATATAATAGAGGTGAATATGAGGACAAATAGATATGTCCTAAATGTGGGAAAGACAATTTCCAGATATAAAAAAAGGGTAAGGCACGTGGCCCTCCTCATAAGATATTGAGGCATGTGCCTACAATCTCCGGGATTCAAAGTATTTTTCATTGCAAATAATTAGCCATGTTACAGGGGTGGTATGCCTCACACATAAGTGAGCCAGGAGTTATGTAGATTCCTATAGATTCAATGGCCATGAAGCACATAGAGGATACATGGCCCGATAAATTTAAGGATGAAGTACGAAGACTTCGATTGAGCATAGCCTGTCACCTACCCAAATTTTGAGAATATTATTTTATTTGCAAAAATACTTTATGTTAAATTTTAATTACAAAGTTTTGTAATTATGACCAAGTTTGGTCAAGGATGAATGTAATTACTGATTATTATTATTTAATAAATTAAAATAGGAGACAAACACCTAAGGGGATTGTTAAATGAGTGTTCACTGACCCACTAGGAGGAATGGAAGCTGTTAGAAGGCATGGGACATATGGCAGCATTTGCACTCCACTACTAGCTGTTGGTTATGGGACAACTACCCCTAAAATTGTGGCATTATCCCCCAGGTGGGTGGAAGTGAGAAGGCAGCTCATTAATGACCAGTTAACCACTAAAAGGCCTAGGAAGCTGACATAAGGCAATTGGAATTGAGCAGGCAGCTCTCTTACAAAATTTTCGGCAGAAATATTCCTCAAGTGCATCAGGTGATCACTAAGAGATTCAAATAGGGAGGCTATGTGAGAGTGCTATTGTGAGTCTGCAAATTATTCTAAGAAGGAAAACCAGAGGTGCTGGTGCAGGTCCCTTTGACAGCTAAGTCTTTAAGACTGGGTAAACTATTGCTGCTGCAAGAGCAGGTTGGGTAGAACAGGCTCCTTGGGTGATTTGTTGTCCTACAAATTATCAGGTTCTACCTTTCTGTCATTAGTTTCATTCTAGTAAGTTTTGCATTATTCAGCAGGAAAAATAAGTTAAAAGCATACAGAATTATTTGTTCTATTTTATAACCTAAGTATGTTTTCTAAATCAAAATGATTTGATAGATGAAATGATTGATAAAATGACTTCTTTGCATTTTTCCCCATGTTGGTTTTTGCATCGTACTCTAGTACAATAAGTGAAATTAAAATCAGATAACGGATGGGCAGAATGCCAAGTGAATAGATAGATTGATACTGAAGTGTTCTTCTAATTCTAACATCTACATGTTTTGAAACTCAGAAACAGAACAATATCTAATAAACAGTTATAGAAATCGTTCTCTTGTACTTAGTTTTAAAAGAAAAATATTTTATTTTTGCACAGATTTATAATTTTCAATTCAACTCCATCTATTTCTGATAGAAATATTATGCATTTCCATATTATAGATTTAATGTTTTTCCAGCACTTCAAATTCTACGAAAAATAACAGCTGCAATTCATTTTCTATAGAATTTTGTTATAATCAAATACTTATCATTCTCATCGTTTTTTGTCATAGTTTGTTTTCATATATTTATACTTCCTTTATAAAAGCCAAAACCCTATGATACATCAGACCCTAGATTTATTTGGTACACAGTTAATAACACTTCATCAAATATTCTTGGCAACATTAGACATTTATTGCCGAAGTTACAGTAGCTTGATATCTAAACCCTAGACAACATTTCAACTATCTTTTATTTATGCCAAGACAAACAGTAAGACATTATTTATCTCTTGCTGAAAGCACGATTCGTATCAATGTCTAACATTAGCTCACAACCGTAGCATTAAAAACATATACAGATTCAAAATATTCACATATGCGAGCTAAGGCCTATTTCATGGTTCGAATTTCTCTGCACAAGTAAGGTCGACAAGGAAAAGTCCAGGTAGGGTTTCATTCTTAAAAGCAAAATAGAAACCAGAGACTTTAAACCATTTCAGAAACGTATTATAAACCAAATTCCATTTCATTACCATTCCAAAACATAATTATCATAAACGATAACGAAGTTCGGGAAGCAACCCTGTACAGTTATGCAACCCATAACTTGTAGCCAAGAAGAACTATCATCGTTCGACTTCTCACATCAATAAACATTTAACCTCTCAACCAGTTATTTTTAAACAAAAATTTCCTTTCAAAAGAGCCATCATTTTACAAAAAGTGTACACCGTCGTCTCACATTCGAAAGTACTAGATTAAACGATATCAGAGATTACTTTCGGACTGTTGACAATTACAGAACTACACATGGTTTTTCCCTTAGCAAAAAGTAATACAAAATACATGTTCAAAGCTCGTCTCTATCAACGTAGCAAGACTTTCAGGGCCGAATAACATCTTGAAACTGAGAGTGTATCTCCAAATCGGATCTTGACCAAATTCAAACATTAAAACTAAAAACTCAAATTATTATTCTGAACTGAGTTGAAAGTGCAACTATCGTCACACCATTTTTCACTAGATAAACTGTGCCAAATGCACCTACGAGGTTTCGCGAACCACCGAGGCTTACCCGGAAGCAGATGCATCACTTCCATCTCAAGTCTCTGGTATAGAACCCTTCCAGCGATGTGGGTACCTGCCATGTTACAAATTCGAAGGGTTAAAAGCATGCAGTCACGAATATGAAGTGAGTTTATAGTATTACACTTAGCATCAAATTACTTACCCGTTAGAACGAAGTTTCTGAGCTTGGAAGCTTCACTCCAAGCTAGGACGACGAAGCCAGAATTTGGTTGCAGTATTCATACATGCAGAGACTCAGAAGACAATACCATCTATTGGAGAAATCAAAATCTAAATGCAAACCACTCTCAACAGTTGACAGAAGAACCACACTTTTTATGACAGTATCGTGGCTCTATGGCACGAAGCCTAAGCCTGTAACTCTTAGTCTTATTTTATGCAGGTCTCGGGTTCAAGACCGAGGCGAAGTCCTCCTCTCAGAAAATCAAACACTCCTACATTGCAGCAATCGGTCGGCTCCACTACCTTACCACTGAGCGTAACATTTGAAATAAGAAAACCATCTTCCATCATTTACCATCGCAAGTTTAGGGTTTCATCCACATCCTTAGATCATAGGGAGATCAATGGTGGATCAACTACCAGTAGGGCACGTTGATAATCAAACCTGCAGTACAATCAATACCATTTAATAGCTGCATCTACCAGCTGCCAGGTAAGTGGATCGAGAAGATGGTGCATGGCACAGCTCAGTCATTTTGGCGCTCATTACAAATCTCAAGCACGTGAAGACCCTACACCATGGCTTCCACTTCATTCACCAAGTAGATCGACGTTATTGAAAAGCCTGTCAACTCCAGATTGAAAAACATGTCAAGTACCGAGCCTTTATAACCTGTCATCATTAGCATAGTTATTGCATATTAGATCCTTGGGTGCAAATGTTATATGTTTTCGAAGGTTTGTGTAGGTATCGTGATAATAGTATTATCACACATTATTTGGATTAGTGAGAATGCATATGAAAATTGTTTTCATCGCATATTTGTGTTTGAATAGTATATAAGGTAATATATATATTACTTATAATTGTTATGTTCTGTCGAGTCAGCCAATATTATAAGACTAGGTATAGTTAATACATACTACAATGCTAAGGTCATAGCATAAGAACTAATAAAAATGCTATATAGTCCTTATGTTCAGTCTTGTAATTTAACCAAATGATATTTGTTAGACTTAGGATAGTCTATAGTTCTTAATAGTAGATTTATTTTAAAATAATCTAAATTCCATTGTTTTCCGAGATTTCAATAGAATTACAAATGGACTTTCGATCATTGCATTTTTATAGAAATAGATATTTTCAAATGTCTTCTCTTAAATAAACCATAAATAACATTATAACAAGCAAACTGACAACATGTTTTCAATAGTATGGAAGGGTTTGTAATCCAGTACGTAAAATAGAATCGCAACCAAAATATCCATACCTCTCGTAACTTGTTCGCAGGATAGTACTTAGTTTTGTTTTATTTTATACTGACAAAAAAAATTGATGATCACTTGTACTCTTAACTCAGGGCCGATGTAGAATTTCTTACCTACGTTCTGCACATGGAAACAGAATTCAAATGCCTTAGCTAATCATAGCTAAGTAAACCTCAGGGTACCTCGTAGGACCCCTTCATCATCGTTCAAAGCAAACTGTCAGTACGTCATCAATAACATCATATTAACATAAATCTATGTACAACATATAAGTACTTTTAGAACTTAGACAGATGGAAGACTGCATTTATTGGTGTTACGATCGTAAAAATATCTTGTGATAAAAGATTAGTATCTATTTAAATTCCGCATTAGCAATTCAATTAATATTATGTTTTATATGTGTTAATTTTGATAGGTCACCATTGTCGACTATTCTAGTTAAGAGATTTAACTAGTTATTAATTCCCCATTACTAATTTCATTAATTATTGTTAAATATTTTTTATTTTTATTTTTATTTTTGGGATGTTACATGTGGTATCAGAGCTCATGTTCGAACTCTAGGCTCAAAAAGGGTCCAAGAACACGCAACGGAAAATTTATTACAGCAGAAATCTTATTAATTCAAAAATTTAAAACTATTTGTGTTATACAAAAAATATTTTGAGTTACATGTATGGAAGGATTAATTGAACATTTAGAAGACAAATTTCGACCCAACAGTCATAGTATGGGACAACATTTCGAAGGAGAAGAATTCCATGGTGAATTAAATGACAATTCATCAGGATTGTTACGAGCATTTCAAGAATTAAAAGCAGAAATCAGATATGTAAAACAAGACAATGAAAGAATTCTGAAAGCACAAGAAGAACTTAATCAAGTACTGTTCGAACAATGCCCAACTGATGAATAGAATAGAGAAATTGAGAATACCTCCAAGATTGAGGATTTACCTCATCGAGACATGGGTAAGAAGATGAAAACTGATGATGCAAACAATATTTCTACATCATCAGAAGCTGCCCATGACAAACACAAAAAGAAACGAAATTATTCAAGTGACAACAGTGAAGGAGACTACAAACCCAAAAGGAAAAGTCACAAACAATATGAACAGATTTCAAGGGAGTTTAAGAAAATCAAACCCCCAACCTTCAATGGTGAAACTGAAAAAGGAGAGATAGCAAAAGCATGGCTGTCCAGCATGAAGAAGTACTTCCAAATTTATGATTATTCTGAATCATTGAAGGCAAAGATTGCAATCTACAACTTGATTGGGAAGGAAGATATTTGGTGGCAGGACATCAGAAGAGTGAAGGGCATCAAGGACAAGGATGTAAATAGGAGTACTTTCAAACGATACTTCAAAAAGAAGTTCTTATCGGAACAATTCTATCAAAGAAAAGTCAAAGGAGTTCTATGACTTAAACCTGGGAGGTATGAACATGAAAGAAATGAATAGTAAATTTTTGAATTGACTGAGATATGTGCCATACCTTGTGGAAGAAAAACCAAAGATCCAAAGATACTTGAGTTGTCTACCTTTCAACATCAAGGAAAAAATCGAGTATGACAATCCAAAGACCTTAGAAGAGGCCATGAGGAAAGCAACTTTCTGTTATGACACCAATCGGAAAAGAGAAGGAATATCAAACTGGAAAAGTCATAAACCCAACAATTTTGAGCTGAAAAAGAAAAATTTCAGGTTTATTGGAAATTCTAGTTTCTAAAAGAGAAATTTTCAGAATCGAAATTTTCAAGGAAACAACCCCAGAAATAGTCAGCAACAGAATTTTACAGCTCCTCGAAACACTCTCAATGCTACCAGGACTAATGATCAAAAGGCACCTATCAATTGTTTTGAGTGTCAAGGTCCTCATTATGCATCAGACTACCCCAAGAGGAAGCGGACAACTAACAACATTCATTCCATACAGACTAAACCTATTGTTAGAGACTTGGCAAGGGAGATGCCCATAATTAATGCAGCACTCGACAACAGACAAGCACATCATCAAATCTCTATGGTATAGATTGAAGGTATGCTACAAAATCATCCTGTTACTATTTTGATTGATCCAAGTGCTAGCTTGAGTTATATTTCACCAAGTCTTGTAAACAGTTTTAAATTGAAAACAAAAAAATTCAGTAAATTTTGGTTAGTTAGACTAGCAACAGGAACACAAAGGAAAGTATCTAATTTTATTGAAAGTTGTGCTTTATCCATGAATCCGTTAAAGACACAAACCAAGTTGAATGTTTTACCTTTAGGATCCTATGATATTATAATTGGAATGGATTGGTTAGAAGCCCATCATGTCATTCTGAACTGTTATGAGAAAAGTTTTACATGTTTAAATGATGAAGGAGAAACTGTAGAGTTAAAAGGTATTCCAAGAAAGACATCCCTTAGACAGATTTCAGCCATGCAAGTAAAGAGGACAGTTAGAAAAGGATGTCAATTGTTTGCAGTAAATGTAGTAAATGATGAGTTTATTTGTAAAGAGGACAAACTAAAACTAGAAGACATACCCATCCTAAAGGATTTCAAAGATGTTTTTCCTTAGGAGATTCCAGGATTACCTCCTAAGAGAGATTTAGATTTTACCATAGAATTAATACCAGGAGCAGTATCGAATTCTAAATCTCCATATAGGATGAATATAATGGAATTAAATGAGTTGAAATCACAGTTGAAGGAACTGATTGATAAAAACTATATAAGACCCAACGTGTCTCCTTGGGGAGAACCTGTTATATTTGTTAAGAAGAAAGATGGAACCCTAAGACTGTGCATAGATTATCGCCAACTGAATAAGATAATCACGAATCGATATCCGTCTTCCCGCATAGACGATCTATTTGATCAGCTACGTGGAGCAACGATATTTTCAAAGATTGATCTAAGGTTAGGATATCATCAAGTACGGGTGAAGGATGAGGATATTTTCAAAACAACCTTTAGAACTCGATATGGACATTATGAGTTCGTAGTCATGCCATTTGGCTTGACTAATGCCCCAGCTGTATTTATGTGTTTGATGAACAATATTCTGCACAAATACTTAGATAAGTTTGTTGTTGTGTTCATAAACGACATTTTAGTGTATTCTAATAGCAAAGAAGAGCATGACGAACATCTACGGATGATCTTACAAGTTCTGAGAGATCAACAACTATACGCTAAGTTTAGTAAGTGTGACTTTCACAAGGATAAAATTCAGTATTTAGGACACATAATTTCTAAGGAAGGAATCTCGGTTGACCCCGATAAGATAAAAGCCATTAATGATTGGCCTGTTCCTAAGGATGTGTCAGATGTAAGATCATTTATGGGTATTACTGGATATTACATAAAATTTATAGAGGGTTTTTCAAAGATTGCAAACCCCATAACCTCCTTGCAGAAGAAAGGGAAGAAATTTGTGTGGGGATCAGAAATGTTCAGATAGTTTTAAGAAGTTAAAGGAGTTACTAACTACAACGCCTATTCTGAGGATTGTAGATCCTAATAAGGATTTTATAGTTTGCACAGATGCATGTAATGATGGACTCGGTGGAGTCCTAACACAAGAGGGACATGATGTTGCGTACGAATCTAGAAAGCTGAAAATACATGAGAAGAACTACTCTACTTATGATTTAGAGTTATTAGTAGTAATTCTCACTTTAAAAATGTGGCGTCACCACCTTATTGGCAGAAAATTTACCTTGTTAACAGATAACATGGGTCTGAAATATTTATTAGATCAGACAAATTTGAATGCTAGACAAGCTAGATGGTTAACTTTTCTAAGTGAGTACGATTTCGAAATTCAGCATATTAAAGGGAAAGAGAACAAGGTTGCTGATGCATTAAGTCGTAAAGCAAAACTGAATTTTATTTCAACCATTAGTACTTACTCAACATATTTAGAAAATCAGATCCTTGAAAGAAGTGAAACGGATGGAGAATACATAAAACTATAAGAAAAGACATCAAATAACAGTTCTGAAAATTCTATGGCAGATTACAGTTTAAAGGAAAATGGACTTTTATTATACAAAAACATATTGTATGTACCCAACATACCAGTAGTAAAAATTCTGATTTTAAATGAGATACACAAAAGCCATTACTCTGGTCATCTAGGTTATCAAAAAACCATCACTATGCTACGGAAAGATTACTATTGGACCAGAATGAAAGATGAAGTAGCAGAGTACATAGCTAAGTGTTTGGACTGTCAAAAAGTGAAGGTTGAACATCAACATTCGGCTGGACTGTTGCAGCCATTGCCTATACCTAGCTGGAAATGGGAAGTGATAAGCATAGACTTTATTACTGGACTACCCAAAAATCAGAAACGAAATGACTCAATCATGGTGGTAGTGGATAAACTCAGCAAGGCAACACACTTTATACCTGTGAAGACTACTCATGAGGCTCCAGACATTGCAAAAATATTCATGAAGTAGATTTTTCGACTACATGGTATACCGAAAGTGATAATTTCAGATCGTGACTCTAAGTTTACTAGAAACTTTTGGAGGTCTTTGTTTAAAGGGTTGAATACAACCTTAAACTTCAGTACAACATTTCATCCACAAACGGATGCACAGACAGAAAGAGTGAATCAAGTTTTGGAAGACTTTCTGAGAATGTATGTTAAAGATCATCCTGGTAAGTCGGAAGACTACTTGCATTTAGCAGAATTTGCATATAATAACCATTATCATGCATCAGCTAGGCTTATCCCTTTTGAAATTCTTTATGGTAGGAAATGTGATACACCTATTTCTTGGAATGATCCAGTAAATAGAGTTATTTTAGGAATGACGTACAGGTGGGACAAGACGACGATTTTCAGTTGGAATCGGACTGTATCCTCGAAAGGAGGAAAACTTTACTCCGGAATCGCACCATTGGGCAGGTAAAGGTGCAATGAAAGCACCTTAGCCCAGAAGAGGCAACCTGGGAGTTGGAGAGTAGTATGTAGGAAGCATACCCAACTCTGTTTCAGGAACACTTAGAAAGTGATTAAGCAACATTGAGGATGATGTTGAGACTTAAGGGGGGGGTGTATGTCACTTACCCAAATTTTGAGAATATTATTTTATTTGCAAAAATACTTTATGTTAAATTTTAATTACAAAATTTTGTAATTATGACCAAGTTTGGTCAAGGATGAATATAATTATTGATTAGTATTATTTAATAAATTAAAATAGGAGACAAACACCTAAGGCGACTGTTAAATGAGTGTTCACTGACCCACTATGAGGAATGGAAGCTGTTAGAAGGCATGGGACAGATGGCAACATTTGCACTCCACCACTAGGTTTTGGTTATGGGACAACTACCCCTAAAATTGTGGCATTATCCCCAAGGTGGGTGTAAGTGAGCAGGAAACTCATTAATGACCAGTTAACCACTAAAAGGCATAGGCAGCCTACATAAGGCAATTCGAATTGAGTAGGCAGCTCTCTTACAATATTTTCGGCAGAAATATTCGTTAAGTGCATCAGGTGATCACTGAGAGATTCGAATATGGAGGCTATATGAGAGTGCAATTGTGAGTCTACAAATTATTCTGAGAAGGAAAACCATAGGTGTTGGTGCAGGTCCCTTTGACTGCTAAGTCTTTAAGACTGGGTAAACTATTGCTGCCGCAAGAGCAAGTTGGGTGTAACAGGATTTTTGGGTGATTTGTTGTCCTACAAATTATCAGGTTCTACCTTTCTGTCATTATTTTCAGTCAAGTAAGTTTTGCATTATTCAGTAGGAAAAATAAGTTAAAAGCATACAGAATGATTTGTTCTATTTTCTAACCTAAGTATGTTTTCTAAATGAAGATGATTTGATGGATGAAATGATTGATAAAATGACTTCTCTGCATTTTTCCCCATGTTGGTTTCTGCATCCTACTCTACTACAAGAAGTGAAATTAAAATCAGATAACAGATGGGCAGAATGCCAAGTGAATAGATAGATTGGTACTGAAGTGTTCTTCTAATTCTAACATCTACATGTTTTGAAACTCAGAAACAGAACAATATCTAATAAACAGTTATAGAAATCGTTCTCTTGTACTTGGTTTTAAAAGAAAAATATTTTATTTCTACACAGATTTATATTTTTCAATTCAACTCCATCTATTTCTGATAGAAATATTATGCATTTCCATATTATAGATTTAATGTTTTTCCAGCACTTCAAATTCTACGAAATATAGCAACTGCAATTTATTTTCTATACAATTTTGTTATAAGCAAATACTTATCATTCTCATCGCTTTTTGTCATAGTTTGTTTTCATATATTTATACTTCCTTTATAAAAACCAAAACCCTATGATACATCAGACCCTCGATTTATTTGGTACATAGTTCATAACACTTCATCAAATATTCTTGGAAACATTAGACATTTATTGCCGAAGTTACAGTAGCTTGATATCTAAACCTTAGACAACATTTCAACTATCTTTTATTTATGCCAAGACTAACAGTAAGAAATTATTTATCTCTTAGCCGAAAGCACGATTCCTATCAATGTCTAACATTAGCTCACAACCGTAGCATTAAAAACATATATAGATTCAAAATATTCACATATGCGAGCTAAGGCATATTTCATGGTTCGAATTTCTCTGCACAAGTAAGGTCGACAAGGAAAAGTCCAGGTAGGGTTTTGTTCTTAAAAGCAAAATAGAAACCAGAGACTTTAAACGATTTTAGAAACGTATTATAAGCGTAATTCCATTTCATTACCATTCCAAAACATAATTATCATAAACGATAACGAAGTTCGGGAAGCAACCCTGTACAGTTATGCAACCCATAACTTTTAGCCAAGAATTGTTAGTTTTTCAGAATTTACTTCAATCTGATCTAGGATCTTAACTGAGAGAACAACATGTACAACATATCTACAGCATATTAATCATGGACACAATAATGCAAGCACACAAGAGACACAGATTTTACTTGGGGAAAACCATAAAGGTGAAAAACCCCAATAACTTCCTTAGAGATAGATAGAGCAATGATACAACCCAAGCATAAGAGATAGACATCTCCTGGCAGCAGCTTCTCCTCCTCCACAAGTGCGCCACTCTACAAAGAGTGTGTGTGAGAATAAAATGATCAAATAGAGTGCCTCCTCCACTCTATTTATACTTGACTTGACTTGCCTAATAACCTTTACTAGGTCGGCCTTAACTTAACCACATAACATAAAGCTGACTGGGCCGACCCGCAATAGGGTGGTCTAATAACCCTTTGACCAACATGGCCGACCTTCAATAGGGTGGTCTAATAACCCTTTGAACCACATGACTTATACAGGGCCGACCCCAACAAGGTGGTCTAATAACCCATCAAGTATAAGTTACGACACTTACAATATAAATGGCGACACTTCCGTATAGAGGAATAATAACATCTCTATAGGAATACAATATACATATATGTGAAATACATTCGAAGTTACATATACATCAACACTCCCTCTTAACTAGGAATTTATTTCTCGACACAGGTCTTCTAGCCCAAGTCTTCTTCTCTGGATCATCATCAGTGAATCATCGTCCTCGAATCATCGTCATCGTCATTGCTGCTGCTATCTCAATCAATCTCCGATCTACTCGTCATAGGAAGTTCTACAGAGCTAGTCCTTTTTCATACTGGATGTAGGCCCACCACCTGCAGGTCTTCATCATCACTGGCCATACTGTGGAATCCTCAGGACTTATTACGCGAGTCAACAAAACCTCGAAAGAGCATCCCAGGACTGATTACTAGCACACAGCTCAACCTTGCGGATATCCTAGGACCTTTTAAATGCTACTGCACAGCCTATCCATGGCCACAAAGTATCATCCTGATACTCATGATCATTGTTCACGAAGCACAACCCATATGCACATCACACAGCACTTACATCTACGCCATGGGAGAACACATCTACAACCATGCGAGAATGGCACAACACTTATATTGCAGCCATGGGAGAACACATCTACAACCATGCTCAAATGGCCCAACACTTATATTGCAGCCATGGGAGAACACATCTACAACCATGCTCGAATGGCCCTAGCACTTATATCGTAGCCATGGGAGAACACATCTAGAACCATGCTTGAATGGCCCCAGCACTTATATCGTAGCCATGGGAGAACACATCTACAACCATGCTCGAATGGCCCCAACACTTATATCGCAGCCATGGGAGAACACATCTACAACCATGCTCCAATGGCCCTGGAAATTACATCATGACCATGGGAGAACACATCTGCCACCATGTCGGAAAAGCCTAGCAATTACATCGCGACCATGGGAGAACACATCTACAACCATGTTCGAAAATCTCATGTGCATCTGTGTCTTCGAAACTCATCACACATAATCCAACTGATTATGTAATGTATCCACCTGATACATGTCATGCATCCACCTGATGCATATCACATACATGATCCACCTGATCATACAATGTATCCACCTGATACATATCATGCATCTACCTGATGCATATCAAATACATGATCCACCTGATCATACAATGTATCCACCTAATACATATCATGCATCTACCTGATGCATATCATATACATGATCCACCTGATCATATAATGTATCCACCTAATACATATCATGCATCTACCTGATGCATATCATATACATGATCCACCTGCTACATATCATGCATCTACCCGATCCAACTGATCATATCCAGAGTAGTAACTGCAGCATCGTCCTAATGCTCATCACACAGCGCTTACATCCACAGCCATGGGAGGATCTTCCTACCACCATGCTTGGAATGGCTTCTGCAAATGTGTCCATCACTTCTTCCTTGAAGTGTCATTAATCTGAAGAACACCAAGCTTCCCTCTGAAGTACTCAAACTTCACTCTGGCTAGTGGTTTCATCAACACATCTGCAACCTGCTCATCCATCGCAACATACAGGAGCTTCACTGCTCCTCTCTGCACCATATCCATGATATAGTGATATTTGATCTCTATGTGCTTCGACCTGTCATGGAACACCGGGTTCTCAGACAGCTTCACACAACTCTGGTTGTCACAAAAGATACCAGTAACATCCAACGGGAGATCAAATAACTCAGACAATAGCTTCCTAAGCCATACTGCCTCACAACTAGCCGAACAAGTTGCAACATACTCTGCTTCGGCTGTACTCAGTGCTACGCAGGACTGCTTCCTGCTAAACCAAGAGATCACACCTAATCCCATGCTAAAGCAACACCCGGAAGTGCTCTTCCTATCTGCAGCACTGCCTGCCCAATATGAATCAACATAACCCTGTAGGTTAAAATTTTGATTCGCATCATACTTGAGCCCATAATCAACTGTACCCTTCAGGTACCTCAGAATATGCTTTACAACAACCAGGTGAACATCTCTCGGATCCGTCAGGAACTGGCTCAATGTGCTCACCGTAAAGCAAATATCTGGTCTTATGTTCGTCAGGTACATCAAGGACCCAATCATCTGACGATACACAGTGACATCAATCAGATCAGATGAAGCATCACACAGAAGCTTCAAGTTCGATGCCACAGGTGTGGCCATGGCCTTGCAGTCCATCATCCCGAACCTCTTCAGGATCTCTACTACATACTTCCCTTGTCCAAGGAAGATTCCATCTACACTCTGCCACACCTCCATGCCTAGAAAGTAGTGCATCATACCCAAGTTCTTCATCTCAAACTCAGCTACAAGTTTCCTCTTGGTATCGGCAATCAATCTATCATCACCTCTAACAAACTGGTCATCCACATACAATAGTAGTATCACGGGATTGCCTTCCTCAACCTTGTAGTAAAGGTTGGAATCTGCTTTACTCTTGGTAAAGCCCAAACTAGATAGGAAACTGTCCATCCTACCATACCAAGTCCTAGGAGCTTGCTTCAAGCCATATAAGGCATTCTTTAACCTGCACACATATGACTTCCTGTCATGTGTTTCAAAACCAAGTGGCTACTCCACATACACTTCCTCTTCGACTACACCATTCAAGAAGGATGTCTTGACATCCATCTGGTGTATCTTCCATTTCATCACTCGTTTTGTCTTTCTCCATGCTACCATCTGCAACATGCTTGATCTTATAGATCCATTTGGAAGTCACAGTAGACTTCCCCTTAGGTCTTGGGATTGCATCCCAAACATCATTCCTCATGATCGACTGATCATGGCATTCTTCCATTACTTCATCCTAGATCCTGGGAACTTCAATATCTTCAATAGATATCTTTGTTGCTGGAAAAAATGTTGTATTCCTTCTTTTGTAGGTGATGATATACGATCTTTCCTACAAAACAAGTTAAATTGCATGATTAGAAACATCAATTATTCTAATATGCATAATACACAACCTAAGTCTAGGAACATAAGCATATACATCATTGAACAACATTATTTAAACAAACAAATATGTAAGAAATGACAATTCAAATACTTATCTTTGTTTGGTTGTTGGGTGGACTCCCTCTGAATCTTTGCAACTCCATCCTGATGTGGATTGTGAGAAGTGGTCGACTCCCTCTGAATATCTGCATCCTTGCAGAAACTACTGGAGTGTGCTCCCTCTTGATCTTTGCTTTCTGGATTACCTGTCCTTGAACTTATATCCATCCTCGATCACTATCCATGCTTACAAGTATCATTATTGTGATATCCTCGAGATCTCATACATAATCATACATTTATTAGTATATTCTCAATACTATCAAAACACAATAATCTTAAGCATGTATAGTCATGATCATTTCAAACAGAAATAATAAGCATTAGTATTCAAGGACTCTTATGGTTAGTCATATCATAAATTAAAGTAAGAAATAATATGCCTAAACCCGTGATTACTCAAACCTATACTTTCATGACTCTTCTGGTTAGTCATATCATCAATTAAGGTAAGAAACATAATATGCATACACCCATGATTATTCAAACCTATACTTTCATGACTCTTCTGGTTAGTCATATCATCAATTAAGGTAAGAAACATAATATGCATACACCCATGATTATTCAAACCTATGAATAATCATTATCAATCATGCCATGTATACTTATATAAGAGATCCTATCACAAGGTGGGATTCTAACTTGATATAGGAAAAACATACCTGGATTAGTATGTTAGCTAGTTATGTCTAACATACCCACATGATGTCTTCTTGTTCTCTTATATGACTTGTGCTAGAACCTGCATATCTCGTAAGTTAACCATTACAGAACCAAGTTATACATACCTCATAAATAGATCTTCCATGTGATCCATGACAATGGATGAATCTTTGTCTTCATGTCACCTTGATTTCTTGAACTAGAACATGATTTGTCTTTCTTGGTGTACCTTTCATGTTAGCGGACAACATAAACCTCATACAACACCATAATGCATTAGTACAATCATAAGTGTCAACACCCTAATCAATGAATATCTTCTATCATGCATTCATAATTTTATTAAGGTGATACGACAAGTCTAAATTTAATCAAGATTGTACTAACCGTAATAATATGAAGACAAATATACCAAAAACTTAATCATGAACAAATCTCGAAACATACCTGGATAAGTCATACTTGTCGAGATTGCTTGTAATCTTCTTATGTAAGGCCTTAGCCTCATCTCCCTCTGAAACAGGAACTTCTTCACTTATGCGGGTGACCAATCCATTCTCTTCTAGGATTAACCCAATCCACTTGATTTGCAGGAACTAGATCTGGAGCTGGATTAGGGTTTGTCAGGGAAACCCTAAAAATTCAAACTTTGAATTTCAAACTTTTCAAAGGATAGAAAGATGCGCCTTGATGAGATGATCAACCTGGTATACTCAGAATTTGAAAACTGCAAAGTTTAACCCCTCAAATTTGCCTTTGAAACTTCCGGATTCACTGGACATGACCCCGAACTAGGGTTTGATAAAGCCCACCCTTCTACCCAATCAAAAGGTTCGATCCAAAGCTCTAAGATTTTATTTTTCTGAGAAGCTTCCAGTCGTGGTCACATATTTCAAAAATTCCCATTTTTGCAGAAGCCCTAATTTTCCACTTTTCCGATCAAAGTCTCGAACTAGGGTCTGATCAAGCCCGACCTTTTGCCCAACCAAAAATTATGATATTGGTCTCTAAATTTCGATTTTGATGAGTAGCATTCAACCATGATCTCCGATTACAAAAATTTCATCTTTCTCCGAAACCCTAAATTCCTGAAGCCATGAATGAAGGTGCTAAAAAATAATTCTGTTTCGACAAAAATATGTACCTAATTGATTCTAGTATAACTCCGAACTTTCCAATCCACAGGGTATAAAAATTCTCCCTGTGGTAGCCCGACCTATCATATTTCCAACCCCATAGGTCTGACCTCAATTGGATTCTCTGAGAGAGAGTTATGCCAAGTGTTGCAACGTGACCTGTTTATGGGATAAAACATGAGAGTGAACTTGTACGGCGTGCCACTTGTCACTGGTTTAGTTTCGGCCTCTGAAAAAGTTACCTGAGAAAGTATAGTCCGTGCACTACCTGTCACTTTTTATGAAATTTCAATTGGAGCTTCCTAGCCCAAGTTATGACCTTTTTTACTAGGTCACATGTTTATGACTCAGATATGGAAAAGGCAGAAACCCTAGATTGTACAGATCATAAAACACAAAGTACAACGAATTAGAAGTTTTCCTTTGGACAAAAGGTACATGGGGATCTGATCTTCGACCTATAGAAGTTTCAAATCCGAAAAATTCGCCAAAATGGATTTATAGCGAAAGTGCTACGATGATTGGGTTTTGCTATATTAATCCCAAGCATCGCAAGTGCAACAAGTGTCATACATACCATACCATGCCTTCTTTCAGGCTAGCTCTGACACCATGTTAGTTTTTCAGAATTTACTTCAATCTGATATAGGATCTTAACTAAGAGAACAACATGTACAACATATCTACAACATATTAATCATGGACACAATAATGCAAGCACACAAGAGACACATAGTTTACTTGGGGAAAACCATAAAGGTGGAAAACCCCAATAACTTCCTCAGGGATAGAGAGAGAAATGATACAACCTAAGCATAAGAGATAGACATCTCCTCGCAGTAGCTTCTCCTCCTCCACAAGTGTGCCACTCTCCAAAGAGTGTGTGTGAGAATAGAATGATCAAATAGAGTGCCTCCCACACTCTATTTATACTTGACTTGACTTGCCTAATAACCTTTACTAGGTCGGCCTTAACTTAACCACATAACATAAAGCTGACTCGGCCGACCCCCAATACGGTGGTCTAATAACCCTTTGACCCACATGGACGACCCCCAATAGGGTGGTCTAATAACCCTTTGACCCACATGGCCGACCCCCAATAGGGTGGTCTAATAACCCTTTGACCCACATGACTTATACAGGGCCGACCCCAACAAGGTGGTCTAATAACCCATCAAGTATAAGTTACGACACTTACAATATAAATGGCGACACTTCCGTATAGAGGAATAATAACATCTCTATAGGAATACAATATACATATATGTGAAATACATTCCAAAGTTACATATACATCAACAAGAACAACTATCGTCGTTCGGCTTCTCACATCAATAAACATTTAACCTCTCAACCAGTTATTTTTAAACAAAAAATTCCTTTCAAAAGAGCCATCGTTTTACAAAAAGTGTACACCCTCGGCTCACATTCAAAACTACTAGATTAAACGATATTAGAGATTACTTTTGGACTGTTCATAATTCCATAACTACACAGGGTTTTTGCCTTAGCAAAAAGTAATACAAAATACATGTTCAAAGATCGTCTCTATCGACATAGCAAGACTTTCAGGGCCGAATAACATCCTGAAACTGAGAGTGTATCTCCTAATCAGATCCTGACCAAATTCAAACAATAAAACTAAAAACTCAAACTATTATTCCAAACCGAGTTGAAAGTCCAACTATCATCACACCATTTTTCACTAGATAAACTGTGCCAAAGGCACCTACGAGGTTTTGTGAACCACCAAGGCTTACCCGGAAGTAAATGCAACACTTCCCATCTTGAGTCTTTGGTATAGAACCCTTCCAGCGATGTGGGTACCTGCCATGTTACAAATTCGAAGGGTTAAAAGCATGCAGTTGCGAATATGGAGTGAGTTTACAGTATTACACTTAGCATCAAATTACTTACCCGTTAGAACAAAGTTTCTGAGCTTGGAAGCTTCACTCCAAGCTAGGACGACGAAGCTAGAAGTTGGTTACAGCATTCATACATGCAGAGACTCAGAAGACAATACCATCTATTGGAGAAATCGAAAGCCAAATGCAAACCACTCTCAACAGTTGACAGAAGAACCACACTTATGATAGTATCGTGGCTCTATGGCACAAAACCTAAGCCTATAACTCTTAAACTTATTTTACGTAGGTCTCGAGTTCAAGACCAAGGAGGAGTCCTCCTCTCGGAAAATCAAACACTCCTACATTGCATCAATTGGTCGGCTCCACTACCTTACCACTAGGCGTAACATTGGAAATAAGAAAACCATCTTCCATCATTTACCATCACAAGTTTAGGGTTTTGTCCACAACCTTAGATCATAGGGAGGTCAACGGTGGATCAACTGCCAGTAGGACACGTTGATAATCAAACCTGCAGTACAATCAATACCATTTAATAGGTGCATCTACCAACTGCCAGGTAAGTGGACCGAGAAGATGGTGCATGGCACAACTCAGTCATTTTGGCACTCATTACAAATCTCAAGCACGTGAAGACCCTACATCGTGGCTTCCACTTCATTCATCAAGTGGATCGACGTTATTGAAAAGCCTGTCAATGCCAGATTGAAAAACATGTCAAGTACCGAGCCTTTATAACCTGTCATCATTAGCATAGTTATTGCATATTAGATCCTTGGGTGCAAATGTTATATGTTTTCGAAGGTTTGTGTAGTTATCGTGATAATAGTATTATCACACATTATTTGGATTAGTGAGAATGCATATGCAAAACGTTTTCATCGCATGTTTGTGTTTGAATAGCATATAAGGTAATATATATATTACTTATAATTGTTATGTTGTGTCAAGTCAACCAATATTATAAGACTAGGTATAGTTAATACATACTACAATGCTAAGGTCATAGCATAAGAACTAATAAAAATGCTATATAGTCCTTATGTTCAGTCTTGTAATTTAACCAAATGATATTTGTTAGACATAGGATAGTCTATAGTTCTTAATAGTAGATTTATTTTTAAATAATCTAAATTCCATTGTTTTCCAAGATTTCAATAGAATTACAAATGGACTTTCGATCATTGCATTTTTATAGAAATAGATATTTTCAAATGTCTTCTCTTAAATAAATCATAAATAACATTATAACAAGCAAACTGACGACGTGTTTTCAATAGTATGGAAGAGTTTGCAATCCAGTACGTAAAATAGAATCACAACCAAAATATCCATACCTCTCGTAACTTGTTTGCAGGATAGTACTTAGTTTTGTTTTATTTTATACTGACAAAAAAAAATTGATGATCACTTGTACTCTTAACTCAGGGTCGATGTAGAATTTCTTACCTGCGTTCTGCACATGGAAACATAATTCAAATACCTTAGCTAATCATAGCTAAGTAAACCTTAGGGTACCTTGTAGGACCCCTTCATCATCATTCAAAGCAAACTGTCAGTACGTCATCAATAACATCATATTGACATAAATCTATCTACAACATATAAGTACTTTTAGAACATAGACAGATTGATGATTGCATTTATTGGTGTTACGATCGTAAAAATATCTTGAGATAAAATATTAGTATCTATTTAAATTCTGCATTAGCAATTCAATTAATATTATGTTTTATATGTGTTAATTTTGACAGGTCACCATTGTCGACTATTCTAGTTAAGAGATTTAACTAGTTATTAATTCCGCATTACAACATTCATTCCATACAGACTGAACTTACTATCGGAGAGTTGGCAAGGGAGATGCCCATAATTAATGCAGCACTCGACAACAGACACGTAGATCATCAAATCTCTATGGTATAGATTGAAGGTATGCTACAAAATAATCCTGTTACTATTTCGATTGATCTAGGTGCTATCTTAAGTTATATATCACCAGATATTGTAAACAGTTTTAAATTGAAAACATAAAAATTCAGTAAATCTTGGTTAGTTAGACTAGCAACAGGAACAAAAAGGAAAGTATCTGATTTTATTGAAAGTTGTGCTTTATCCATGAATTGGTTAAAAACACAAACCAAGCTGAATGTTTTACCTTTAGGATCCTATGATATTATAATCGGAATGGATTGGTTAGAATCCCATCATGTCATTCTGAACTGTTATGAGAAAAGTTTTACATGTTTAAATGATGAAGGAGAAACTGTACAGTTAAAAGGTATTCCAAGAAAGACATCCCTTAGACAGATTTCAGCCATGCAAGTAAAGAGGGCAGTTAGAAAATGATGTCAATTGTTTGCAGTAAATGTAGTAAATGATGAGTTTATTTGTAAAGAGGACAAACTGAAACTAAAAGACATACCTGTCCTAAAGGATTTCAAAGATGTTTTTCCTGAGGAGATTCCAGGATTACATCCTAAGAGAGATTTAGATTTTACCATAGAATTAATACCAGGAGCAGTACTAAATTCTAAAGCTCCATATAGGATGAATATACTGGAATTAAATGAGTTGAAATCACAGTTGAATAATAGATCGTCTTCCCGCATAGACGATCTATTTGATCAGCTACGTGGAGCAACAATATTTTCAAAGATTGATCTAAGGTCAGGATATCATCAAGTATGGGTGAAAGATGAGGATATTTCCAAAACAGCCTTTAAAACTCGATATGGACATTATGAGTTCGTAGTCATGCCATTTGGCTTGACTAATGCCCCGGCTGTATTTATGTGTTTGATGAACAATATTCTGCACAAATATTTAGATAAGTTTGTTGTTGTGTTCATAGACGAAATTTTAGTGTATTCTAAAAGCAAAGAAGAGCATGACGAACATCTACGGATTATCTTACAAGTTTTGAGAGATCATCAACTATACGCTAAGTTCAGTAAGTGTGACTTTCACAAGGATAAAATTCAGTATTTAGGACACATAATTTCTAAGGAAGGAATCTCGGTTGACCCCGATAAGATAAAAGCCATTAATGATTGGCCGGTTCCTAAGGATGTGTTGGATGTAAGATAATTTATGGGTATTACTGGATATTACATAAAATTTATAGAGGGTTTTTCAAAGATTGCAAACCCCATAACCTCCTTGCAGAAGAAAGGGAAGAATTTTGTGTGGGGATCAGAAATGTTCAGATAGTTTTAAGAAGTTAAAGGAGTTACTAACTACAACGCCTATTCTGAGGATTGCGGATCCTAATAAGGATTTTATAGTTTGCACAGATGCATGCAATGACGAACTCGGTGGAGTCCTAACACAAGAGAGACATGCTGTTGCGTACGAATCTAGAAAGCTGAAAATACATGAGAAGAACTACTCTACTTATGATTTAGAGTTATTAGTAGTAATTCACACTTTAAAAATGTGGCGTCACCACCTTATTGGTAGAAAATTTACCTTGTTAACAAATCACATGGGTCTGAAATATTTATTAGATCAGACAAATCTGAATGCTAGACAAGCTAGATGGTTAACTTTTCTAAGTGAGTACGATTTCGAAATTTAGCATATTAAAAGGGAAAGAGAACAAGGTTGTTGATGCATTAAGTCGTAAAGAAAAACTGAATTTTATTTCAGCCATCAGTACTTACTCAACATATTTAGAAAATCAAATCCTTGAAAGAAGTGAAACGGATGTAGAATACAGAAAACTGCAAGAAAAGACAGCAAATAACAGTTCTGAAAATTCTATGGCAGATTACAGTTTAAAGAAAAATGGACTTTTATTATACAAAAACAGATTGTATGTACCCAACATACCAGAAGTAAAAATTCTAATTTTAAATGAGATGCACAAAAGCCATTACTCTGGTCATCTAGGTTATCAGAAAATCATCCACTATGCTACGGAAAGAGTACTATTGGCCCATAATGAAATATGAAGTAGCAGCGTACATAACTAAGTGTTTGGACTGTCAAAAAGTGAAGGTTGAACATCAACATCCAGCTGGACTGTTGCAACCATTGCCTATACCTAGCTGGGAATGGGAAGTGATAAGCATATACTTTATTACTGGACTACCCAAAAATCAGAAACAAAATGACTCTATCATGGTGGTAGTGGATAAACTCAGCAAGGCAGCACACTTTATACTTGTGATGACTACTCATAAGGCTCCAGACATTGCAAAAATCTTCATGAAGCAGATTTTTCGACTACATGGTATACCAAAAGTGATAGTTTCAGATCGTGACTCTAAGTTTACTGGAAACTTTTGGAGGTATTTGTTTAAAAGGTTGAATACAACCTTAAAGTTCAGTACAACATTTCATCCACAAACGGATGGACAGACAGAAAGAGTGAATCAAGTTTTGGAAGACTTTGAGAATGTATGTTAAAGATCAGCCTGGTAAGTGGGAAAAGTACTTGCATTTAACAGAATTTGCATATAATAACCATTATCATACATCAGCCAGGCTTAGCCCTTTTGAAATTATTTAAGGTAGGAAATGTGATACACCTGTTTCTTGGAATGATCCAGTAAATAGAGTTATTTTGGGACCTGAATTGTTGCAGGAATTAGAACTAATTTTGAAACAGGTACAAAGAAATCTAAAAGTTGCCCAAGATAGGCAAAAGAGTCAAGTAGATCTTAAAAGGACTCATAAAGAGTTCCAGGTTGGTGAACATGTTTTCCTCAATGTAAGACCAAAAAAGAGTTCATTGAAATTGGGAAGCTGTGCCAAGTTGGCACCCAGGTATTGTGGTCGTTTCGAAATATTGTCAAGGGTTGGACCAGTGGCATACCAACTGGCTTTGCCACCAAATTTAAAGATACATAATGTTTTTCATATATCATTTTTAAAAAACTATGTACACGATGCTACTCATGTTCTAAATTGGAATGACATACAGGTGGGACAAGACATTGATTTTCAAGTGGAGCTAGACTGTATCCTCGAAAGGAGGGAAACTCTACTCTAGAATCGCACCATTGGGCAGGTAAAGGTGCAATGGAAGCACCTTAGCCCAGAAGAGGCAACCTGGGAGTTGGAGAACCTTACTGTATTACTTTCTGGTGCTCAATGGTTAGAGCCAGAACCTATAACCACATGCTTCAAAGATGAGGGCTTAGTGATAGCAACAACTTGGGCTGCACACCCACAATGTATCTCTCACATTATGGAATCATTAGGAATTTAAGTATCATTTTGAGATATTGTGTACATTGACTGTAAACTTGTTTTCTATTTTGTGTGTAACTGTGTATAAAACTACTAAGTTGTTGAGAAATACTACATATAATAAGTTGGAGTTGCAGTGTATTATGCATAAACTGTTTAACGGAAGTTGAGAGGGGAGATTCCTCCAAATATCATGTGATGACATACTATCCTCAGATGCCTATTGGGAGTTCAAGGATGTGTGGAGTAACTGATGATGTTCTTCACAGTAAACGTAAGGATGGGAACACATTGCTTTAGTTTGATCTAGTACTTAATTTAGTTAATATGAACACTTGTATCTTCATATTTCATATATGTTATGTGTTCTCTTCTTTTTTATTTTCATGAATGCTACAAAATAAGTTTCTTGCTTTAGGGTGAAGTGGAATTATCCTAATTGGATAATACTTCAAATACAGGAAACATATTGTAAACTATGATGATTTACAATGAAATAATGTTAAGTCAAAAATGATTTTATGTAACTGGACTTGTACCTGGCCTCATTTGTTTGAAACTCATGCCGTGTGGCTGGAGAAAAACACAGTGAAAATGGAACTCTGTGGATCTCACGAGTGAACCGGTGTTCAGTTGGACAAAATTGATATTTTTAGTGAACAAAAATATGAAATAGCAAATAACTTTGAGCGTTCAGCATTCCTTATTATTCTATAGAACATTTTATTTCTATATTGAAGTCTCATACTAATATTGGCTCTAAACTGCACCTTTGGAGGATATATGATGAACACTATGCAAACATAGCAGCTTGCCTTCCATCGATCTTCCCAACTCTCCCTTGACTGTCTCATGCTATATGGACAAGTGCAAAGTCTATCAAACAACCTTCCATATTGCAGATCTATGCAGAAACTTACAAAGCCACCCAGATTGAAAATTTATCTATTCCTGTCATTTTGAAAATTGAGCCACACTTTGAATTTATTAATGTCAATGACAAAATTCTTAATTAACTCTAATGGGTTCTGTTTTGTTCCATTTCTATGGAAATCAACATTTCAAGCAATGAATACAGAGTCCAATGCAATTTGGCTATTAGTGGCATTTTTCCTTGTTAAAGTTAAAGGGAATGCTAGCTTGTAGAAAATAATTACCCTTACAAAGTTCTCAGTTTACTGGATCTCGTCACAACCTCAGCCAAACTAAGCATAGAGATAATCAACAAGTTCTATGTTTATCAAGATAAATTTATGAATGCCATGTGCTCCCATGCCAAGATAATCAACAAGTTTTATTATTGTTAATGTCAATGATAAAATTATTAATTAACTCTAATGGGTTCTGGTTTGTTCCATTTCTATGGAAAGCAACATTTCAAGCAATGAATACAGAGTCCAATGCAATTTGGCTATTAGTGGCATTTTTCCTTGTTAAAGTTAAAGGGAATGCTAGCTTGTAGAAAATAATTACCCTTACAAAGTTCTCAGTTTACCGGATCTCGTCACAACCTCAGCCAAACTAAGCATAGAGATAATCAACAAGTTCTATGTTTATCAAGATAAATTTATGAACGCCCTGTGCTCCCATGCCAATCCACTAGAGACAATTTTCATGGTTAGTAGGTTACTATTCAGATTTGAAGCCTCTTGATTGTGACAATATAACACAATAACTTGACAATATCTTTTTCTTTATTTTACTGTATCGTGAATAATGTTCAATAGATGCATGAGGATCTAGATATAATTTAATCAGAGGTCCATCTTCTAAATATTCTGAAGAACAAGAATGTTATCAATTAATTCTATTCATCATCGATTGATACCAAGACAAGGAACATCTAGTTTATTACGTAGATGTTCACATATGTTACTCTTAGGAATCAAGTATCACTAGTCCTTAATTAGTATACTAGTAGTTATGTGAATTTTGATGAATTTGTTGGCTGGATATATAGATATTAGATATTCAAAGGCAAATTTCTTGTTCTTCTCTTGGGGATCTAGATATAGAGAAAAGCATAGACATGTAGAATTAAGATATGTGAAGAATTAGGATTGTTAGATATTGACAGGGCTTCTATACCTACACAACCATGATCCTCCCATAATACATACAAATTTGAAGTGTGGCAACATATTTCTTAGTGGGAATCTAGGTGAAATTAAGATTGAAGACCTTGGGATGGATGCAATTATGTGTGCTGCAATTCTATGTAAATCTCATTTATCTCACAACATTACTGGTAAAACTAAATACAATGATATCATCCTTTCATTCTAGACAAATTTCAAATCCTCTTGGGACTTTAATATCCAAAGGATTTTATGCTGGGACTTCATAATTCAAGGCACGTGAGCTCTACAATGAGGAATATAATGAATTAGTTGACATCTATCCATTTGGGATGTGCATATTGGAAATGATCAGCTTTGATTATCCTAACATAGAATGCTCCTTATATAGATTCATAAAATCTACAAGAAAGTAATATTTGGATCCCATAGAAAGTAAGTTATTTCATCAATGAACTCTATTTCAGTGCATATCCTTATTTGGATCCCCATAAGACTTGAAATATTTGCAAGTCTGGCCAAAGAAATAATTTTTCATCACTTGGAGTTTCAAGTTGGGGGATTCCCTGGTTAGTGATCAGCTTTGATAATCCTAACATAGAATCATAGAATCTATAAGAAAGTAATATATGTAAGACAACTTTGTATAAAGTTAAGGATCAGACAATTTGTTGAGAAATGCTTGGCCATTGTTTCCAAAAATTTGTTTAGGTCTTGTTTATGGGTGTTTTTGAGGTAATTTATAACTAACATCAGACCATCGTTTCCAATAGTCTTACCATCCATTTCCTGGGCATGTCTAAGTCCATAAATCAAAAGTATGCTAGCAGGGTTTTGCATAATCAAAACTAGCAATTCCTCTTTCAGAACCTACAGAGAACACAAAATATACCGGCAAAGACTTAGTAAGGCAGTTTGTGATCAAAGGTGGTTGAAAAATTATCTTAGCACCAATTAAATAAAATTACTTTTAGATCTATAAGTTGGAATTTAGTGCCATCTTGGATGATGCCTTGAAAAAGAGAAAATCAAGGCAACCCTAAGGTGAGTTTTTTGCCATCCCTTGACAACATTCTCAGGCAGAATTTGATATCAAAACCAACAGCAACACTACCTGTACCAACCTTCATCCCCCTAAATCATCAACCAGAGTATGCATATGTGGGTGGGTTGTTCCATATTTGGTCATAATTGCTTGTATAAAGGGCGTAACTGTAGGGTGCATTTACAATCATTAATGGATAGCAAGCTAGGCAGTATCAAAACCAACAGTTTGGATGCATTCTTATAGTAAGAACAAGATTTATTACCTTATCTCCGATATTTATTCCGGAGGACTTGTTTGGTTTGGTCAAATGCTTTTCAATTATTCACTTGATAGCCTTCAACGGTTCATTGTTTTCACATGATACTCACATGTTCTTTTAAATATTAGTTTGACAAATGGAGTTTAGTAGATTTAAAATAATTTTGAGACCTTGTTGTTGTGTAAGAAATTCAGGAAAGTTCAATTTAATACATTAATAAACCCAACCATTTCATCCACCAAGTGAACTAATTGCTTGACTTCTTGTTGTGTGTCTTATGTCAAAAAAAATATGACTGACACTGAGCTCTTTTCTCTCACAAATGCCCGATTTTTATGTCTTCACCCAGTTTGAAAAGATGATGAAACATCAAAGTATAAACTAGTTATTGTGTTAAGCCACCATTACATTTAATCACAGATTGTTTTTCCAAGGCTTAAAGATATCTCCATTTTTTCCTATGTACTAGGAGCAAGGAAAATGAGATTGCTTTTGCCTTCCATATTGGTTTGAATGACCTCACTTCCAAAAGAATGCCCATTCTATTTATTATCAAATTTTGTTTCTCTATTCTGAACATTCGAAACAGTGAATGAAAATATTCGAGCTCAAGCCTTGAAAGTTCACAATATATTCACATCACTTCATGTGCAATGATTTCATGTTTTATTCCAGTGATGATGGAGGTATTTGCATGTAAATCCTAATTTCTAGTAGTCAATTGAGTATCTTTTGTTTAGGATTTTGTTGACCAAAGATTATTGTTATTGTTTCGGGTCACACTCTTGCACAAGAGACAAAAATGGTTTTCAGTTACAATTTTTATGAAAACAAAGGTTTGTTAACATTTTGGTTGATACTACTAGTTGGTGAATGGGACTTTTCATTTTATTTATATTTGACCAATGCATTTGGGTTTGTAGAAAATGAGTTGATAAATGGATGTAATAACCACTTTCTTACTTCATTTTTGAATGATAATGATAATGGAGTGGTTGGGAGAAATTTGGGTGCCACATGTTGTGGAAATAAATATAAGCAATCCCCATTGTTAGGATATTTAGACACTTAGGAGTTAGTTAAGATCAACTTGTGTAATATATCCGTTAGGGATAATGTGTTTCTTTAGTATGCATTAGTATGCATTTGTAAATACTTAATCCGACGGTCACAATATGTTTCCGACATAGAGTGATCCGACGGCTCAACTTCTCTTAGATCAAACCTAACCTTGATCCGTGGCTTAACACCCGATTGGTCCATGATCTCTATTTAAAGAGCATGGAGGGTCATTGTTTAGTTGATCGATTATGAGAAACTCATTTGTAACTTTCTTTCTTTGCATAATAAATTGTCCCGTAGAAGCTATTTGGCCGGGGCCGTGGAGTGTTTCCCTCAAGAGGGTTTAAACCACGTCAAAACATCGGTGTGTTGATCTATGATCTGTTTATGTGAATTGGTTGCTCTTGGTGCTCGGTCCTTTGGTAGTACCCTGTGTACCCAAACATGGTATCAGAGCTTTTATGAAGTGCCGCTTCCGGTTATGATCTAGATCTTGAACTGTTGTTGCCGAAACTCGAAAGGGTTTCTAGTTCTGGTATTTCTGTGCATTTCTGGGCTATGGGAGGTGTTCCATTGCGTTCGGAGCGTCGTTTCCATTGGGAAATAGTTTTCGTTTGATCGAAAACGGTTCCCGGTTGCTCCAGAAACGCGTATTTTATCAGATTTGAAGGTATAATGTTACAGTGACGCATTTTTTTATTTCGTTTTTTTAATCTCATATTTCATTTTTTTTTACTGTTAGATTTTTTTTGGTTCGGATTGTTGCTTTCCCGTCTACGTATGCTCTTTTCCGTGCACCTTGAGCGATCTCGGCAAATCAGAAACAGAAAGGGAAAGGGTTTTTCTCGGCTGCGTATGCTCTTTGCCGTGCACCTTGCGCGATCTCGGCAAATCAGAAATAGAGAGAAAACATAAACTTTCCGTGCAAGCTAACAAGATCTAACTCCACAAGTGTGGAAAAGTTTTTTTTGTTTCGATTTGTGGTTTGTTTTTGCAGGAAAAAGGGCAAGCACGCAAACCGAGCAAGAAGAGTTTAAAAAAAAAAAAAAAAAGCCCCCTTCCTCATTCCCATATTTTACATACCTTTTAATCTAGCTCACTTGGTTCAAAGTTGCTTTATTCCTTAATAGGTCTTGAGTTCAAGTCTTAGGAAGTTACTTTTAAAAATAAAAGTGCATGCAATTTCTATTTTCAAGTTACTTTATTGTAAAAGTGCATCTCACTTAAATAATAAAAAATAAAAATACAAGTGAGTCACTTAAGCTTTTTATTTATTGTTGCACTATTTAAAAGTAATATCATTGTAAAAGTGAAATCACTTATTTTACAAAAGTGATTCACTTAAAAACAACTTTTTTGTAAAGTGATTGTCAAAAGGTTCATCTTGGGAAGAGGGGGGTTCTTTTTTTTTTTTTGCTGGACATTCTCCAGCTGCCACGTCACTATTTGGGACATCTTCAACAGTTTCTTTGTTCAAGCATAACTTCATCATACAGAGTCCGTTTTCAGTGCCGTTTTTTTTGAAATCGCCTATTTTTTCGAGCTCTTCACATCCAGACTATTGGTTTCTACTTTTACAGCCATTAATTTACAAATATGGCCGCCCTTTGTGATATTCTACTTAACAGTTCCAACTATTTCTCATGGAAATCTCGTATGGAGGATTTTCTACGAAGTAGGGGACTTTTCAGAATTACAACAGGAAAAGAAAAAGAACCCACTGATGATGATAAGAAAATAAAATGGGCAAATAGATGTGATGAAGCTTGTGGATTGATTGGGATGTCAATCTCTACTGATTTGCGATTCCACATATCTGGAATTGATGAACCTAATGCTGCTTGGGACAAGTTGGAATCTGTGTTTGGTAAACACAATGAAATTCGGGTCACCAACTCGAAAATGAGTTGATTTCTTTAAATCCAAGTGACTTTTCATGCATTCAAGATTATTTATCTAAGTACAAAACTCTCAAGCTCTTATGTGCAGAATGTAAGATTGAGAGGGAAGACAAACAATGCATTTATCATATTCTTTCCAAACTTGGACTTGCATATTCTGTTTTTGTATCTACATTTTACTCCATGAAAGCGTCATTGAATGCAGCTAGCTATCAAGAGCCTAGTCTTGAATCCTTTTGTGATTCCTTGATTAGAGAACAAGATAAACTCATTCATCTTGGAATAATCAACAATGCAGATACATCTGGGAAAGCCTTATTGTCCCAACAGAAAGAAAAGTTCAAGCCTCCCAAGAAACAAAATTTTTGCAATAATAAGTCAAACAAGGGTCCAAAACCCTCTCAGTCAGCTCCTTCTTTAAAAAATGACAAAGAATCCAATCCAAAAGGCAAGAAGACTGAGCGTCATTGCAACTATTGCGGGAAAGATAATCATGATGAATCTAAGTGTTTCAAGAAGATGGCAGCCTTGGAAGCAGCAATGAAGAAGCACCACATCAGCCTAGATTCGCCTTCAGAATCTGCCTCTCATGGACATGCACTTTGTGCTTTTGGTTATTCTTATAATGCATCTTCTTCTTCTACTTCAAATGAATGGCTCATTGATTCTGGAGCATCTTATCATATGGCTAAGGATCAAACCATCTTTTCTACTATGCATGAATGTAACACCAAACAAATATTTGTTGGTGATGATAGATCTCTAAGTGTTGTAGGAGCTGGAACAGTTCCAGTAGATAATGGTCATTTTAGTGATGTACTATGTGTTCCAAGAATTTCCTGCAATTTGTTATCAGTCTATCAGATCACTCATTCTGGTGAAGGTAAAACTGTGACCTTTACACCTCACCAAGTTGTAATCAAGGATTTTAAAGATCCTCAACAGGTTCTAGCTACCGGAATTGTTGATGATATTACCAGGTTGTACAAGTTTAACAACTTTGGGTCATCACCTTTCCCTTCAGTTTTTGTTGCTCATAGTGATAACTTGAGCAAACTTTGGCATGAGCGATTTGGTCACTTAAATTATCGCTCATTGCAACAACTATGTAAAGAAAATATGGTGACAGGTCTTCCGATGGTATCTTGCAGAGATGGTGTTTGTTCCGGTTGTGTACTCGGAAAACATCATCGAGACAGTTTTGACAAACGTGCCTCTTGGCACACCTCGGTTCCCTTGGAGCTTGTGCATAGTGACTTGTGTGGTCCTCTTCCATCTACTTCCTTTTCTGGTTTCAAATATTTCTTAACTTTCATTGATGATTACACCATATGCACTTGGGTTTATTTCCTAAAACTTCAAAGCGAAGTATTTAACATGTTCTTGGCCTACAAGGCCCTTGTTGAAAAACAATCTGGTCATCAAATTATTAAGTTAATATCTGACAATGGAGGAGAATATGTTAACAAAAAGTTCACTACTTTCTGCATTGAACAAGGAATCCAACAACAACACATTGTTCCATATACACCACAACAAAATGGTGTAGCTGAACGGAAGAACCGCACTTTAAAAGAAATGGCTAATTATATGATCCAATCTAAGAGACTAAGTCTTCAATTTTGGGCTGAAGCCATTAATTGTTCAAATTACATAATTAATCGCACCCCCGCTAAATAATTACAATGTATCGCACTAGAAAAAGCATGGAGTAAAATTAAACCAGATGTAAGTCACTTCCGTGTGTTTGGTAGTGAAGCATGGTCTCACATTCCAGATGAAAAACGGAAAGCATTGCAGCCTAAAAGTGAAAAGTGCATATTTGTTGGATATTCTGAAGATGTAAAAGGTTATAGAATTCTTCAACCACATTCTCATGATGTAATCATTAGAAGAGATGTTAAATTTGATGAAAATCTCTTGGCCTGCGAGCCTAACTTGACAATTGTGCCATCTTTGGCCTGCGAGCCTGATTCGGCGATTGTGCCTTCTTCTTCTTCTTCCAACTTCCTTGACAGGTTTCCAACTCCAATTTCTGATGATGAAAGTGAGGATGAAAATCCACCTCGCCTACTCATGTTCCTCCAGTTGCACCCAGCACAAGTGCTTCCTTGATGGGTCCATTCAACATGTGAAGCAGCTAGTGATCTTGCCGGTGATCCTAGAGATCAACGTCAAACACGTTCTCAGTTTCAGAGAGCCTCTTCTCTTTTGGCTCAAGTTTTCGAGAATCATGATCCAGAAATATTTGCAAAGCTTCAGGAAATCCAGATTGGGATGCAGGTATGGATGAAGAATATCGTTCCTTAATGGTGAACAATATTTGGGATCTTGTACCTCTTCCAAAAGGAAGAAAACTTGTCATATGTAAATGGGTCTACAAAACTAAGTATGCATTAGATGGAAGTGTTGAAAAACTTAAGGAAAGGTTAGTTTCCAAAGGTTTTTCCCAAGTTGAAGGGATTGACTACAATGAAACCTTTGCTCCTGTCGCAAAAATGAACTCCATCCGCCTTGTTCTTTCCCTTATAGCCTTACACAACTGGGAATTCCATCAAATTGATGTCAAGTCTTCCTTCTGACATGGTGATTTACAGGAGGAAATTTACATGGAACAACCTCCTGGATATGTTCAGAATAACTCTAGCCTTGTCTACTGCCTTAAGAAATCCTTATATGGCCTTAAGCAATCCTTGCCTAGAGCTTGGTATGCCAAAATGGATAGCTTTCTCCTTGACACTGGTTTTTCTAGATTCCATTCTGACCCCAATGTCTATACCAAGAAAGTAGGAAACCATCTCATCATACTTGTTCTATATGTTGATGACCTTATTCTTACTGGTAGTGACCCTAAGCTTATAACCCATGTGAAATCCAGTCTTAAGCAAAATTTTGAAATGTCAGACTTAGGACATTTGCATTATTTTCTTGGTCTCCAAGTCCTGCAAACCAAAAAATGAATCTTTCTTTCTCAGTCTAAGTATGCATGTGACCTTCTTCGTCTCTTTCACATGGAAGATTGTACACCTGCCCCTTCTCCCTTCCAGTCTGGAGTCAAAATTTTTGCCACTTGTACTTCACCTGAAGTAGATGCCACCTTGTATCGTCAACTTGTTGGTAGTCTCTTATACTTGACTCATTCCCATCCCGACCTTTCCTTTTTCGTTGGTCGTGTTTCCTGTTATATGCAAACACCTCATGAAAGTCACTGGAAAGTAGCTAAAAGAATACTTCGATATATTCGAGGTACAATTCAGTTTGGGATTCATTATAGTATAGGGGGGGAACCTTTGTTGGTTGGTTTCACTGATTCAGATTGGGTCAGCGATCCTAATGATCGAAAGTCTACAGCAGGTTATGTTTTCAGTCTGGGATCTGGACTTGTCACTTGGGCTTACAAGAAACAACAAGCTCTTGCTCTTTCTTCAACAGAGGAAGAATATCAAGCCATAGTTAATGCCAGTCAGGAAGCTTTATGGATTCGACAGATCCTTTCAGAGTTTGGATTCGAGCAGCAGCAGCCTACTCCACTTTGGTGAGACAATCAAAGTGCCATCAAGCTTTCCAAAGATCCAGTCCTACATCAACGCAGCAAACACATTGAGCTACATATGCACTTCATCAGAAATCTTGTTCATGATCGTGTTCTTGAAGTGCTCTTTTGTCCTACAGATGATCAAGTTGAAGACATCTTCACCAAGTCTCTTACAGAAGCGAATTTTTCTAAACTTCGATCTATTTTAGGAGTTCAGGAACTTGTCATTAAGGGGGGATAGGCTCTAATGCCTCCTTCCTTCTCTTAATAGTGTCACTTTTGTAAATCCTTCAATCCTATCCCAGGTTATTCTTAAGGGGGGATGTTAGGATATTTAGACACTTAGGAGTTAGTTAAGATCAACTTGTGTAATAGATCCATTAGGTAAAGTGTGTTTCTTTAGTATGCATTTGTAAATACTTAAATCTGACGGTCATGATTTGTTTTAGACATAGAGTGATCTGATGGCTCAACTTCTCTTAGATCATACCTACCCTTGGTTCGTGGCTTAACACCCGATTGGTCCATGATCTCTATTTAAAGAGCATGGATGGTCATTGGAAAGTTGATTGATTATGAGAAGCTCATTTGTAACTTTCTTTCTTTGCATAATAAATTTCTCTATAGAAGCTATTTGGCCGAGGCCGTGGAGTGTTTCCCTCACAAGGATTTAAACCACGTCAAAACATCAGTGTATCGATCTGTGATATGTTTGTGTGAAGTGGTTGCTCTAGGTGTTCGGTCTTTTGGGAGTACCCGATGTACCCAAACAAGGATTGGATGGAAAAGGGAGTAATCTAATGTTTTCTCTAAAGAGAGAACCCAAAGAATCGTTGGTAGTTTGTAGATCAATACTCCCCATTTTTTGATGGGTTATGAATTTGACTCCAAACCCATTGATTCTTCTATAAATTGTGATCTGTGTGGGAAGGAATTCACTTCCTAAAAGGCATGTTTTGTAACATGAAGTGTTAATAGAGTGGTGGTGCTAATATTAAAGAATCATATAAACATGAAACACAAGACAAAGAAAAAGAGATAAGTGAGAGTGATGTTGAGATTGATATTGATCGCCCAAATGGGAATTCAAGTAGATTTGATAAGGGAAAGAGATCCAAGAGACCTCGGACTACAATCAAATTTATTAATCCTCGTGAGCTATTTGGTCTAGAAACCAATAATGAAGAAGAGGACATTTAAAAAGTCTTTTTTAATACTTGCTAGTGGAGTAAACATTACATAAAACCCACAAATCCAAGTGGGAACTTAGAATCCTAGATTAGGTGACCTCAATTTTCCCAATTCCAGTTCCCAACATTCAAAGTGCATTAGGAAGAATCCCAAATCTAACAAAATTGATTGCAATTCTAATCTAGGAGGCCACAAGGCTAGCCAAAACAAGGCCAAGGGTTGTTTTAAAAATATATAGGGAGAGAATGAGAGCTTAGAAGAAGAGACTACCAAAGAGAATTTCAATAATGGATTCGACTCTCAATTACCTGGATATTTCAAAAATCCTCCTCCAAAGGAGAGGACTAAGGATTCTTGTATCAAATTCAGGGATGAAAGGAAACAATTTAGTTTGTTTCATTTTCTGGGAAGAAGAGTAAGGTCCATGAATGCTTAATCTATCAAATGGTTTTTGGGGTGAATCTTTGGATGGTCAAAAGAGATGCCATTGAGACATTGTTGGAGCTTCGAGTACTCTTAATACTATTTATAGCAACAAAGAGACCCATATTCAACAAAAAATGACTACAAGAGTGGAACGATTGAGATTGACATGCATGCCCCAATTAATATAACAAAGTCGACATATAGAGGGTTTCTAAGATTCCTTGTTTCAAATTATTTTACGAGGGACAAAGCAAATAGAAGGCACAAGCGAGGCTCTAATGGTGAAAAAATTCGCATGCATCTTCACAATATGGTAACACAAGTGGATCTGCTTTGAGTGGACACTATTACAATTCTTATGGTTTAAAAAATTAAGATTGTACTCAATAACTAATCCAATGGACACATGCCCTAATAAATCGATTAATGATCAAATTGATTCCATTAGAGCTTTATCAAACATGTTAAACTTTCTTTTTGACCAATTGGGTGTGCAAACACCATTCCAGGCTATAATGCATATATTTATGATTGGTTATTTTAGTTTATTCATAACCCCATGAAAATTCTAGGCTTATGAAAACCCAACCCCAACCCCTCTTACTCTTATCCCCTTAGTTAACCGTACATCAAATTTAAAAATATAATGTCATACAAATATAAATAAATAAAATGAATAATTAACTAGGTTGGCAGGTGTGGGAAGAATCCTCTTTGGCTCCGAATGAAACAATGTGAAAGATTTCACCTGGGGGATTGGCAGAAGGACCAATAATGATGCGGAATGGATCACATTAATCAAAGGTATGGAGGTCGCTAGGAATGCAGATGTAAAGGATCTCATCGCTATTGGAGACTTAATGTTGATTATCAGGGAAGCCAAGGCTCTAGCCAAATCTCGTCGAAATCCGATCTCAAATCTCCACCATCACTTCAGCTTGATGATCAAGGATTTCAACACTATCTCCTTCCTTCATGCCTTGTGACACAATCACCAACAAGCCGACACCATGGCCAACATTGGAGCCAACTTGGACTGTGGTATAATGATTAGCACTAGACAAAGCACGGCTAACATTTGGGTTTCGTAACCCTCCCCCTCTTGGTTTGTATTGGCTCCTTATGGCCACGCTTTCATTGTGCACCCTCTCGGATTGGGGGTCACCCCTCTACCCCTCTAACTTTGGAATTAACATGGATTTGTTTGTGATTAATGATAAGATTGCATTGGGCTTTTCCTGCCCCCCTAGATCATCTCACGCGTCCCCCCAGCTCAATCAACGGCCTTCCGTGACCATCTCCACTGGATCGCATGCGAGAATTCATTGCGACCAGGACCCGAGGACAACACGACCTATATCTTGTCTGAAGGTGACATTTTCGGCATCCTGCTCAACCCACTGCGTCATGTGTTGTGTTTGTTTTTGCTTATTATCACGGAAGATGTTGGTCAGAACACTCCTGCTCTACAATGCAGACGTTGTAGGAAGCATGTCCAGGCTAATTCGACGGGGGTCAGAATGAAGAGGTATCTGTCCTCCTTTGATGTAATGCAGGGGAACAGTGGCTCTAAGCATCAGGCTTCTTGTGGGGGTCTAGTGCAGAATGGTTTTCGTGGATATGACTCTGGCAATTGCATAAGGTGGACTCCTATCGATGGGGGGTAGGGTCAGAACAACAAGGTTTTTGGATTGCATGTCCATTGTGGTCACTCTAGCAAGCTGACTAGTGGCAAGAATTGGCCCCTCCTTAAAGTGGGACATGGCCAGAACAACTACGGTTCTGTGCAACAATTTGTTCATGGCACCTCCAGAGAGTTGGGCAGCGGCAGAAACTAGACGCACTATGGTGGGGATAGCAGTGGTTTCGTGAACTTAGGCTCCCCGCAAGGACCTAATATCCCATCCCCGGGGGTTCTCTCGCATGTTCTGGAGCTGGAGACACAAATTCGCTGGCTTAGAGGAGAATACTTGGAATTGAACAAAGCCAATTCCCACCTCGCCACCTTTGTTCGGATCTCGAACACTGAAGTTCGCAACTGTAGCGGTAAGATGAAAGATTATTTCGAAACCTTGTCTGGTAAGGTAGAGTCCTTGCGTAGTTGCCTCAGGATCGTTGAAGCTAAGGTTGATTGCATTAGAACTAGCAATAGGATCAGTCCCACAGTTCTCCTCGGCGTTGATGATGATAATGCAAGTGTTGCGGCTGGGAGCAAGGAGAAGAACATTCTTCAGCTCCATGCCAATTGAAACTTCTTTGTCAACTCGTTCTTGGTTTTTTGCAGTACCTTTTTTTGTAATGGATGTCTCCTTTTCTCTATTTAAGCTTGTAGAAGCTATCCCATCTACCTCGATATGTATTTCTTCTGCAGTTTCATTTT
Source organism: Larix kaempferi (assembly GCA_027924585.1). Taxonomy (NCBI): domain Eukaryota; kingdom Viridiplantae; phylum Streptophyta; class Pinopsida; order Pinales; family Pinaceae; genus Larix; species Larix kaempferi. The sequence goes on along the minus strand of BSBM01000133.1, from coordinate 1,349,744 downwards.
AGGAAAGTTTGTTAAAAAATTTAGTTCTTGAAGAACAAGGAATGTATTTGACATGCAAAGACTGGAAGGTGATGAGTTTGTCTTTACAACTCTCCTTTCTTGGGATCAGTCTTCCGACCTTTTGTAATCTCGTCCTTCTTTTTTAATATGAAAGATTATTACCCATTACTGTAAAAAAAAATGAATAATTAAAAATCATCATATTTAAAAAAATATTTGATTTATTTAATTATTTTTGTGATTAATATTTTCATTATTAAAAGAATTTTTAATTGCATAAATAAATTCAAGCACCCTCTAATACTCATTTTTGCAATTTGATTTTACTACCTTTGGTTAACAATATATTGTAATACAAATATAAACAAATAAAATGAACAATTAAAAATCTTCTTATTTAATTTTTTTAATTATTTTTGTGATTGATACTTTTCTTTTCTTTTTGTAAAATTTGAAAATTAAATCAAGCTAAAAAAATATGTACATAGAAAAAGGAGATCCAGTGGGACTACGTCGTTAGTCCAAATAACATTGTTAGGAACTTTCACCCAACTTATATAAATATTGCTAATGAAGTCTAGGAGTATGTGAAGTAACACTTGATGAAGTCATTCCAAAATGACCATGGTCCGAGGATTATGACCCAATAAATAAAAAAAAGACTGTCTAAAATGAAAACAAGCCCTATTTTTATATCTTTAAAAACACTAACAAAAGTAATCATCATCACAAATAATAACAGGATCAAAAACCTAGTGATTAGCTCCTGCAAGTTCCACTTTGACATGCTAAGAAGCGACCTTCAAACCTATTGGAGGGAAGCATCGAAAAACCATATGTGAGGCAGAGGGATCAACAAGAGGTGTGCAACTAAAGGTTTTCCCTGTCAATTCCCTTACCAAAGCGTTCAACTTTGCATTAACTCTTTCTCTGTGACAAGCTGGTTATGAGCCACACACTACAAACGCTCCTCCAGCCTGATCATCCTAGTGGCCAAAGAAATACCACATGGATCTTCCATGAGATTTCCCTCCATACATTCTTCCAATGCCAAGCTAAACAAGGATTTCATGTGCCATAACATGCCCAAGGTGTGAGTATATCAGGTTGCATAGGTTATGGTGGATCCCATGTTATCCACCATACCTCCCAAATCGTTAATCAACTATCCAGATCTCATCTTATTCTGCTTGCTTTACAGCTGATTGTCCATTCCAGATACCCAAGCTTTGGTTCCCATCGTCACCCTCTAATCAAAATAACCCTAGGTGTTATGCATTTCCTTAAGAGCCCGAGGAATATGAGTCTACATAGGGCCAACCACAGTTTTCCTCCACGTTACTTTAGCGTGAACCACAGTGAACGAGGGGGTCCATCAATTTCTACACCAAAATCCACTCACGACGAGAGCTAAGATGAAACAACAAAATTTCTAGAGTGCCACCACACCTCAAAGGTTCACCTCTGTAGCAACTTCCAAAACTACCACCTCGACGATGCCTATATCGACAATTACCAAATAGCAACTCCATCATGATTCGCTCACCTGCAATGAAATGGCCATGATGAAAGTAATGACCCATGAATACTCATACGTAGAAGGATTCAACTGTTCTCAGGACATAAAGGGGGAATCTAGATTACACATACCAAAAGATAGAAATCATCATATAGACAAGAAGGATATGCAATTCCCAATGAACCATGGAGAGGACACTTGTAAGCTTGTCGGGAGAGCTGACTTGTCTAATCATTAACACATCTCGCGCTAAGTGGGGAGGAACACCCTTAATGGGGGTAGTGATTGATATTTTCATTTTTTATTATATGATGTTATCAATACAACATATACATAAAAAAAGATTACATGATGTTATCAATACAACATATACATAAAATTCTTTTATTTTAATTAACTATATGATATTAATAATTATATATTTCACAATAAAAATATATTCAAAATACAAATACAATATATAGAATTCAAATATTCTCTTTGTAATTTGATATATGTAATTCCCTTAGTTAACCATACATTATAGTTAAAAATGTAATGTAATATAAATAGAAATAAATAAAATCAACAATTATTACTATCTCATTTATTATATTCAAATACAAAATTTATTTGTTTTATTTAATTAATTTTTTATTAAAACAATATAAACAAATAATTACAAATTAATTTTAAAAAAATAAATATTTATTTATGTATATATACAAATATATAAAACTCAAATATTTTCCTTGAATTTATTATGTAATTTCAACCATTCTTTTAAATAAAAAAATTTCTTTAATAAAATTCCAAAATAAAAAATAAAATGATTTAAAACTAATCAAATCATTTTTTAATAAATATCTATTTATTTTCTTTTCTTTTCAAGTTTCAACACAATATAATCCATATCAAAAAAATGGAGATATTAGTTAATTTTTAAATCTATTAAAAAATGGAGATATCATTTAAGTTTTAAATCTATTAAAAAAATATTATATATTATTATCAAAATATACGCATATATAATTATAACAATATTATTCCATTAAAATAATTAGAACATTATTATTCTATTAAAATAATTAGAACATTATTATTATTATTATAACAATATTATTCCATTAAAATAATTAGAACATTATTATAACAATATTATTCCATTAAAATAATTAGAACATTATTATTATTCCATTAAATTAATATTCCACATTCAAAACAATAAATTTGAATTTAGACTAAAAATATAACTTTAAATAAAGAAAATGAACTTATAAACATTATAGAAATCACCCAAAAAATAATTAAAATTACATAATTAAATTAATATTCCACATTCAAATTGTCAAAAATTATTAATTTTAAATATATTTTATAACTTTAAATAAAAAAATGAACTTATATACACATTTATCATTAAAATATAACATCGAAATATAAATATACATTAGAAATCACCAATAACTTTAAATATATTTTATAACTTTAATACAAAATTGAAATTGCAGAAAATGATTAGAATGTCAAGATGGACGACTCGCTCGGCTCTCGCTAGGGTTTATTGGTGTCTATCGTCTTCGTGCTTGTGAGGCAGCCCCACCGCCGGATGGCCTCGCCTCTGCTCTCTTCCTTGTATGGAGTCTCCTCTAGATCCGAGTCCGGAGGACCTCCAACGTCATCTGGATGAATCCTTTTGGGCGTTGGTGGCTTCTACCCCTTCTCTGCCCTCCACTACCACGGATTCTTGTGATGCAAGCTTTGTCAAGAGAGTTGCCGCTCCACGTATCTAGATCCTGTCTGCATCTTCAAGATTGAAATCCCTCGCTTTGAGTGAGCGAGGCCTGATTTCACAGTTCATTGGTATTTGGCCCTCACCCAAAATAATGGATATATGGATCAACAAAAACTGGATGCCCCTGATCTTTAGTGGTCTTGAGCATTGCTTGTACGGTAAGGGATTCTTTACCTTCCTGTTTGAAAACAAAGTTGATAGAGATCTGATTTTTAGAAGTGACCCCTACTTCATGAGCACTCGTGGTCTGTATTTAAACAAATGGAGCTTTTCCTTTGATCCTGAAAAAGATGTGCCTTCGGTGGTTCTGGTTTGGGTTCGCCTCCCGCATATTCCTCTACATTGCTGGAACGATGAAACCCTTCAAGCTATTGGAAAATCACTAGGAAAATACATCGACAAGGCAGAGCCAAAAGGGCCTTTGTTCTCTTGTGCTAGGATTTGTGTTGAAGTAGATCTGGACAAAGGTTTGCCAAAGATCGTAAATATGTTCATGGATGGATGGATGGGAACATATGCAAAAGGTTGATTATGAACAATTACCATTCAAATGCAAGAAATGTCATGAATACGGTCATTTTGTTAAAAATTGCCCAAAAACAGTTCAAGAAGCTCCAGGAAAAAACCAAGAGGAAGGTTGGCAGCCAGTGAAAAAAGGAAGGAAAATGCCCCCACCAGCGGCCTCACCAAATGAAACTACAAACATGGATAAGTCTCAAGTTGGAAAAGAAGCCTCAACCAACAATCAATTTCAGGCCTTACCTTTAGAAGAAGGTGAAATCCCAGATTTGGTCTCCATCCCTGCCGAATCTATAGTGGAGGAACTACTCGCCCCCGCTAGTCTTCCCCCTCTTCTCCCAAAGAGGATCAGGTTACTTCGACATTGGATGGGAACATATCCCCTGGAGGATCTTGGGTAGACAAGGTGAGGAGCATCACATTCATACCTCAAATTCTTTCCCCAGAAAACTCACTTTCTCACGAGTCTCTGGATGAGCATGATATAGTTCCACCGCCAAACACTAGAGGAAGAAAGTCCCAAAGATATCACAGAGAAATGGAGGCATAAAGAGAATTAGAGTTGGGTAGACAAAAAATCTTAGAGGATACAAAGATTCTTCAGATCCTGAAAACCCTAGGAGGGACCAAGTCAGACAGTAGATCTCGAGCAGGATCCCATTCCTCCATAAAATAATGAAGGCGGTCTCTTGGAACTACAGGGGTCTAGGCAGTTCGAACAAAGTTGAAGCACTCAAAATCAGGTTAAAAACTGAGAAGCCATACCTTGTGCTTATCCAGGAGACAAAAATGCAGGATGACGAGATCAAGGAACTCTCCTGCATTATTCGGAAAGGCTTCCATGTTTCCGCACTTAGCTCCAGAGGTGCCTCCGGGGGTATTGCCACACTTACCTCTAGAAATTTCTTTATAAAGTCTTTCAAAGAAAACCATCAATGGATTCTCAACGAAATTCAAGACAAGAACAGTTCCAACATGTTCTACCTTTGCAACGTGTATGGGTCGGATTATTATAGGGATAAGACCTCCTTTTGGTAAGATCTCTCAAGGTTAAAAGGGGAGCTATGAGACAAAGATTTGATAATTGTAGGAGACTTCAATGTAACCATTTCGCAACAGGAAAATCATGGAGGTACCAAGTTCAGGGACCCGTTTGGAAAAAGGATGGAGGACCTCATCTCCGATCTGGATCTGCTGGATATCCTGTTAAAGAATGGTAAGTTTACTTGGAATAACAGAAGGGTTGGAATAGGACACATTGAGGCACTGCTGGATAGATTTCTGATAAGCTCCACCTTTCTTCAAAAAGACCTCCTTCCCGCCTCATTTGTTATTCCCTTGGCTGCTTCAGATCATAAACTAATCTCTTTGTCTCTCTCCTCCCTGGTCAGCCTCGAACCCATTCCTTTCCGCTTTAAACCTCTTTGGATGCAAGATATCAACTTTATAGCTCTAGTTCAAAATGCCTGGAACACTAGCTACATTGGCTCGCCCGGCTTCGTTTGGGAAACCAAGATCAGAACTGTCTATTATGCGCTCAAAGGCTGGGCCAAGTCTTCCTTCAAAAACTCTGATACCTTAAAGCACAACCTCCAATCTGATCTTGCAAACCTTCATTCCAGAATGGAGCTTGAAGCCGTGATGCCCCTCTCTCTCTGTCAAGAAAAGGAGTTAAACCTAAAAATTCTTACTGCTGCGAGACATGAAGAAGAAATGTGGAGACTGAAATCCAGGAAAATGTGGTTAAAAGGAAGTGACAGCAACACCGAGTACTTTCGCAAGCACACTAAGGTCCGGCTCAGTCACAACGCTATCAAAGAATTGAAAGACAAAAATGGGAGTAATATTGCAGGACAAGAAGAGTTGAAAAGTCATGCCTTCAGCCACTCTCGCGACCTTTACACCGACAAAGATGAAGCATATGGGAAGCTCAAGCAACCCTTCTTTTCAGCGTCCCATTGCTCATCTCAGAAGATGAAACTAGAGAACTCTCCAAGCCTATCATGGAATACGAGAACCATAATTCAATTTGGTCCATCCAACTGGACAAAGCGCCTGGCCCTAATGCGTTCACTATAAATTTTTATAGAGCAACGTGGGGAATAATAAAAGATGATCTGAAAAATATTCTCAATTGGACCAAGAAGAAAGACAAAATCAGTGGGGCCACCAATTCGTCCTTCGTGGCCTTGATCCCAAAGGAGAAAATCCCCTCACCATTGACCGTTTCAGGTCGATTTCACTCTGCAACACCTCTTATAAGATTCTGTCTAAAATCCTGGAAACTAGAATGAAAAGAATCATGAGCCGACTCATCTTAGATTCATAGGGAGGCTTCATTGCAGGACGTCAGATTCTCTACAATATCATCATTGTCCAAGAAGCGATTCACTCAAGCATGGAAAAACAACAATAAGGTATGGTCGTCAAACTGGATATGGACAACACTTTTGATAGAGTAAATCATTCCTTTCTGTTTGAAATCATGGTTAAATTTTATTTTCTGCAAGATTCATCAGATGGGTAAAAGCCTGCATTAGAAGCCCTTGGATCGCTCCACTTGTTAATGGGAGTCCCGCCACCTTCTTCCAAGCCTCTAGGGGTTTACGGAAAGGTTTCCCTATGTCTCCTTTCATCTACCTACTAGTAGCAGAGTGTTTAAGAAGGAAACTTTAGCTTATGCAAAATTCTAGCGAGTTAAAAGGTTTGAAAATTGCTCGAGGAGTTAAAGCTGCCAACCATGCCCAGTTCGCCAATGAAACCATCTTGCTTGGGGGGGCATCCTCAATTATTGCCGAGAGATCCAATTATGCCTTGAATACTTTTTTACAAGCCTCTAATGGCAAATTTAACTCGGGTAAATCTAAAGTCTACGGCTAGAACTTCCCTCCAGGGACCGTGGCCCGAATTTCAAGGATCTTTGGTTTTGAAGGGATTGCGATCTAAAATTCCTTCAATTATCTCGGGATCCCTATATTCAAGGGAAAAAAATATCTGATTGGCATGGGATGATTGACAAAATCAAAAGAAAAATCATCTCTTGGGGATCCAGGTGGCTAAATCTGACCGGGAAACTTGTACTCATCAACTCTATCCTTGTTGCTTATCCTCTCTATGCTTGCTCAATTTCCTTAGCCCCCAAAACAGTAATAAAATAAGTCATGAAAGAATTCAAATCGTTTCTGTGGCAAGGAGGCAAGTCTAATAGCACCAAAAAAAATCACTTGGTGAATTGGGAATTGGTCTGCAGGCCTAAATTGTATGGAGGGGCTAGGGTAAAAGACCCATCAATCATGAACCTTTCTCTAGGAGCCGAAATTCTTTGGAGAACTATTTCAGGTAAAAAGGCTCGGTGGAAAGAAATCCTCCACAGAAAGTATTTGAATGGAAGCAGGAAAAGATGTGTGGAGGTCATAGAGCAAAACAAAAGTGGATCCCCAATCTAGGACCTCTGCAAAAAAGCGGTTGTCATCATCCAGGATCAGCTCTACTAGATCCCGAGAAATGGAAATGATACGAACCATTACACCAAAACCCTGAGGTATTAGTGAAGGCCATCCACTAGGATCTTAACATCCCACCACGCTCCGCAGTCCAGACTCTGGGCTGGATGTGTGCCCGTACGGTGGTGTCCCCTTTGCGCCGTACGAGCCTCGGGCGAACACTGCAATGCCGACATTGCCACCCGCTCTGTGACTTGAACCTAGGTGGATTCTCTGATACCAAATGATACGAACCGTTACACCAAAACCTCTAGGTATTAGTGAAGGCCGTCCACTAGGATCTTAATAGGAAAACATATCAATATTTGGCACGACAAAGTCAGCCCAACCCCTCCTTCCAACTCCTCACAGGCCTTCACAGATCTAAAACTTTGGATGGATAATGAAAACCTTCACTCATTGTTTGACTTGTCCTCCTGGACCAACCGTTGACATTGGGCAAGTTGGAAAGACTTGGAGCCCCGGCTCATCTAATTTCAGATCTCAAGATTTTCCTCTCTGTTTCACGGTGTGACTCCTATTCATATCAATCTGAATGATGAAAGGGGATGGGGAAATTCAGGTCAGTACACCGCCAAGGAACGTTATCGAATTACTGATGGCACCAACAACAGCAAAAGCATGGATAAGAAATGGAGCAAATTTTGGGGCAAGGATGGGTTCCCGAAGATAAACACATTCACTTGGATCCTTTCTCATTGCAAAACACTTACAGCAGAGATTCTAAGAAAAAGGGGATTCGAAGGTCCAGCGAGGTGTATCCTTTGCAAAGATTATGAAGAAACACTTCAGCACCTCTTTCTTGAATGCAAATTCTCACAAGTCTAGCATTGTACGTATCAGGATTTGCATTTCGAGTTGATCTTTCCCACATATTGGAATGATCTATTTTCCTATTGGAAGGACTATTATCATGGAATGATGTCTAACAAACCTGACTTCAAAAGAGCTTGGGAAGCACTCCCAAAATTCATTTGCTGGAAGATTTGGATCGCTAGAAACAAGGAAATTTTAGAGGAGAAAAATTCCAGTCTGAGCAAAGTTCTAGCCTCTTCCAAAGCCCTCTGGATAGAAGCCTTAAATGTGAGAGGTATGAATAACATCAACAAAGAACCTCTGACCATTGAAGAAAAAATTTGGGCTTCATACTTTTTGGCTCCTTATCCCTTCAACTTCCAAACTTAGATCAACAGGTGACCTAATACCCAAAACTGGCACATCAGAATGAATCTTGAATCTTTCCCATCTTCGAAAGAGAATCTTGGTTGCAGCACTTTTTTCTTCGATGGAGCCTCGAAAGGAAACCCTGGGCTGGCAGGTGCAGGTGGAGTCCTCTACGACTCTGAAGGAATCAAGACGAAATATTATGCTTGGGGAATAGGTAAAAGATCTAATAATGGAGCTGAATGGCTATCCCTGATCAAGGGTCTGGAGCTAGCCAAAAAAGATGGAATTGAGGACCTTGTCAGCTTCGGTGATTCTATGTTGATCATCAGGGAAGCCAAAAGCTTATCCAAGAGAAGAAAGACCCCTATCATGATGCAAGGGTCCTTCGCAAAGGTTCTTGCTTAACAATTACACACAACACATGCGTTCACATGGACAAGATGTAAACAGGATGCAGAAGTTGGCTTATATTACTTCTACCGAAATGGTTACAATGCAAACTACAAGGAATGGAAATAACTAACTATTGTCGGCCTTATCCAATTATAATACAGAAGTAACTGTGTGCTATCTCAGTGTGTCGACCGTCACCCTCTCCTGGTTCACTATGGAACTCTGAGCTATGGCTCGATCTTCTCTGCACTCTATAGATGTGTGACTTTCCTCTCCAATCTACAAAACTTCTCTTCGGCTCTTCTCGCTCTACTACCCAAACTGAACTCACCTGCCTACTCTATTCCTACACACAAGCCTTCTACTCTGTTACTGATGTTCCTGAGATCACTTCGAACCCTGAGACATGCTTCCTCTGTCTAACTATCTACTTAGATCCTGCAGACCTACAATTGTCAATGCCTCGATCGTGCTGCACAATCTATGCATGTGTTGACATCCGTCATGATCCCAACTACCTGCAATAACTGATAATAACTTCCTTAGCAACCTCGAACTGTTTCCAAGTACCCTCCTTGACTTCTATGCGTCCTTCTATCACTGCCACGGTAGTCAGTCCCATCACTACCTCGACCATACTATCTTTCGTCAACCTTTAACATATCCGTCGGTTTCCTTTCGCATCCCAAGGCTTCGCCAGTCCGCCCCTTCCTCCTCGCTTGGCTCATGCCCAAAATGTCGAAGTTGCGGTTCGACAACATGTCGACCCTCGACGTATCCGCTACTACCCTATCATCTTTCGACTTCGAACATGTTGAATCTCGACCTGCTTCTCCTAGCGATGGCTCTTGCTCGACTGATTAACTTCAACATCCAATCTGCTCTTCTGCACTAGTGGTCGTCAGCAATCCCTTTGGTCGGTCTTCCTCATGTCAATCATCTTCGATTGCCCTTCCTAGGCCCCGAAGCTCTTGCATCAGACTCCCTAGGTGAAAAAGAACTCAACTGGTCCGTCAGTCTCCTGAACTCTTCTTCAGAAATCCATGTTGCCTCCTGTAACTCATCATCTTTCCATCGCAAGTATTCCTTCTTTCGTGAACTGTGCGTACGCCCGACTTTGTGTTCCTCTATTACTTTTGTGATTTCTTCCTTCTGTCGATATGGAATTTGCACTGTCCAGTCGATGTTCGACACTTCCGCGCTTCTACTGCTTGAACCTTCTTCAAACTTGTACAGATCTGAGACATTGAACATTGGTGAAATGCTCAAGTCATTTGGCAGCTCGAACACATAAGCGTTGTCCGAAATCTTCTTCAGAATATTACATGGTCCAATCTTCTATAGCTTCAGCTTGTTATATGTTCCTGTCGAAAATATTTCCTTCCGCAAATGTGCATAGACTAAGTCTCCTTCACTGAACGACTATAGCCTCTTCTTCCAGTCGGCTCTCAACTTGTATGTTGCGTTACTCTTTTCTATGCGCTTTTGCACATCTTCATGCACTTCTTTCATATGCTTTGGGAATGATTCCGCATCCACGTTTTTCCTAATTTCTGTCGGTAACTAGACCAAATCCACCACTCTGTGTGGGATTATTCTGTGAATAATATGGAATGGGCTCAAGCCTGTCGATCGATTCATGGAATTGTTGTATGAAAACTCTACCTGTGCCAACATGTTCTCTCACTGCTTGGGTATGTCGTCTGTCAAACGCCTTAGAAGGTTTCCCAAACTTCTATTCACCACCTCGGTCTATCTGTCTGTCTGCGGGTGATATGCCGAGCTAAATTGCAACCTCGTGTCTAGTTTCTTCCATAGGGTTCTCCATAAATGTCCCATAAATTTGGTATCTCTGTCTGATGTGATACTCTTCGGAAACCCATGCAATCTAACTACTTCATTGAAGAATAGTACAACGCAATCTAACTACTTCCTTGAAGAATAGTACAGCAATTCATGTGGCGTCACTTATCTTTCGACACGGAATAAAGTGTGCCATTTTCTAAAATCTGTCGACTACAACAAAGATTGAGTCACTTCCTTGCTACGTCTTCGGCAATCCTAGCACAAAATCCATGCTCAGGTGCTCCCATGGGGTATCCGGTACAGGTAATGGTGTATACAACCCCGTATTCTGACTTCTTCATTTTGCCAACTGGAAAACTCGACATTATCATACCCACTTCCCAACATCTGTCATCATTCCTAGCCAATAATACTTTTCTTCAACCGATGCCCTGGTCTTGTCGATGCCAAAATGACCTGCTAATCCGCCGTTATGCAACTCTCGGATTAGGTTCTCCCTTATGGATCCTCTGGGAATACACAATTGTTGTCCCTTGAATAGGTATCCCTCTTGGATAAAATAATCCAAGTATGGAGTCATGTCGACACCCCATGGTTCACGACAAGCCTCCCATGCTTTCGCAAAATCCTCGTCGATCGCATACTCTTCCTTCATCGACTCTATCCCTGTTTCCTGAACTGTCGTCATGTTCAACAATGCAACTCTTTGACTCAGTGCGTCGGCAACCTTGTTCGACTTTCCTGATTTATGTCACAACATGAAAGTGTATCCCTGCAGGAACTCGACCCATTTCATGTGTCGTTGATTCAACTTCGACTGAGTATTCAGTTACCTCAGTGTTTGGTGATCTATGTATAACACAAATTCCTTGGGCAACAAATAATGCCTCCACTTCTTCAATGCTTGGACAATAGCATAAAATTCTTGGTCATAGACCGAATATTTACGCTTTGCATCATCCAACTTCTCATTGAAGAATGCAATTGGTCGGCCCTCCTGGCTCAACACTGCTCCAATTGACGGACGAGGAGAATACATAATGGTCTAGAGTTGGGAAAAAAGGATGTTCAAACTAATATTTTTGCATCTTTGGATCATGTTCTAGTAGACAACCCTCCCCCTGGGAATGATTAAGAACCCTCACAGCCTGCAAAAGTCCCTCCTATGGTGGTGGTTGTGATTGATAAAACTATCAAATCTGTTGGAAAGAACCGGCTAGAAACAGAACGCATGGATGAGGATCTGGACGAAATGGAACTAGGGGACCTAGATCTTGATAGCATTGAAGAGGCCTACAAAAACATTGAATTTCACTCTATCCCTGATAATCAACTTTAGCTGTTGAAGGAAGCTATTCTAAAGACCAAACCGACCCCTAGCTTGGGAATCGGTCCTTTGAAACTTAAGGAAAATAAAAGGAAGTTAAAGTATGGTAGTTCTAAGAGGGGAAGGTGGTCGAATAGGGACAGGATCGAAGATATTGGGGCAAGATTGGTTGATTCTGGACAATATCTGACCATCTAGGAGGCACTTCTCTCAGCAAGATATAGTGCTTGATGAAATTTTTATCATGGAATACTCAAGGTACTAATGGTCCTCATAAAATTAAAACCCTTAAGAATAAGATAATGAAGGAACAACCTATTGTGGTATTGCTGCAAGAAACGAATTGTTCAGGAACCCAATTAGAAGCCAATGCTCAGAATCTATGGAAACACTGTAAAAGTATGGCTCTGGACGCGACTGGTCATTCAGGAGGACTGGCAGTCCTGTGGGATCCTAGGAGAGTATCTCTTTTTAATTTTCTTTCTACTAAGTTTAGTCAATCAGCGAAATTTCATGTCATCGGTTCTAATGTGAGAGGTATTCTGACCAATGTTTACGGGCCCAGTAGCTACCCTGATAAACAGAATTTCCTTACTAGCATGACCAATCTAAGGAGAATGTTTGAAGGAACTCATTGGATTCTAGGAGGGGATTTCAGCATGATCAGGTCGTTGTCCGAGAAAAGAGGTTCCAGAAGATACCTTACTCCTAAAAATACTTTGTTTGATGAATTCATTGAGGCTAATAACTTGATTGATGTGGATCTTGGGAGCACAGTTTGTAGCTGGAACAATAGAAGGGGAGGGGAGCATTTTGTGGAAGATAGGCTGGATAGATTTCTTCTGTTTGAAAGCATCATGCTTTTGGGTGGAAATTTGACTTCACGACCAATTGCATCTTCTGGTTCTGATCATTGGTCGGTGTGCCTGCTGTGGAGTAACATAGGAGCTAAAATGACCAAGCCGTTTAGGTTTGAGAAGTTCTGGTTAACACATGAATATTTTTCATCTCGTGTGGAAGAATGGTGGCATACGATTAATCCACCCTCCGGTACTAAAATGTATTGCTTCCAACAAAAATTGAAGATGCTCAAACATAAAATTAAGAGATGGAATAAAGATGTCTTTGGGAACATACAGGTTGAAAAAGCTAAGCTGGATTTGAAGATGAAGCAGATCCAGGAGTGTATCATGCAAACAGGCGTGACCCCCGAGCTAGACCTGGAGGAAAAGCAACTGGCTGAGCAACTTTTTCAAAGACAGAGGTATGAGGGGATCCTCTGGAAGCAAAAATCCCGTATCCTGTGGTTGAAAGATGGGGATCAGAATACAAATTTTTTTCATAGAGCTACCATTCAGCATAGACAATACAACCAAATATGTAACCTACAGAACAATGAGGGGGAGGTAGTGGAATCCATGAGGTAATTGAACAGGAATTGGTCATTCATTTCAAGGAGGTGGTAACCGAAACTCCTGTTGATCGGACTGAGGCCTATAGGGTGATCAAATCTGTCATTCCCCGGCTTATCATGGAGAAGTAGAATGAAATGTTGATCCATCCTATTGAATTCTTGGAACTTGAGACAACCATTAATCAAATGGAGGATGGGAAATCCCCTAGACCGGATGGGTTCACTGCGAATTTTTTCCGTTCTTTCTGGGATTTAATAAAACAGGAAGTATGACATGTGGTGGAAGAATCCCGGAGATGGGTTCTCCTGGCCTTGAACTCCACCTTCCTAACCTTGATTCCTAAAACCCCAATGGCTGAGAAAGATGATCTGTTTAGACCGATTTCCCTGTGCAACATCATTTATAAACTTATCACTGAATTCCTTACTAATCGGCTTAAACCCCTTCTTCCCTCTTTGATCTCCCTGGAACAGTCTGGGTTTGTGGAAGGCCGTCAGATTATGGATGGTATTATTCTAGATCATGAAGTTCTACACTCCCTGCGGAGTACTAAGAGAGCAGGGATGTTGCTTAAATTGGATCTATCTAAAGCCTATGATAAACTAAACTGGTTATACATGAGAGAAATTATGAGCTCTTTTGGTTTCAGTGATATTTGGATTAGATGGATAGCCAACCTTACTTCCACAACTTTTTTCTCTATTATGGTTAATGGGCACCCGTCTACTGTTTTCAAACCCTCTCGGGGTATCCAACAAGGTGATCCCCTCTCACCATTCCTCTTTGTGCTCATGATGGAAGGTCTTGGGATACTAATATCCCATTTAGTTTCCTTATGAGAAGGCCATAACCCACTAGCAGTTTGTAGATGACACCCATCTCATGGGCCACTCTTCTGTCTAGGAAGCCAGACAAATCAAGCATGCTCTGAACATTTTCTTACGAGCCTCGGGTCTTACTTAATTAATATGGATAAGTCTCTAGTTTTTTTCTTTAACACTCCTCCCATTAGTCAGAGGAACATCTTAAGAATCTTAGGGTTCAAAAAGAGCTCCCTTCCAACCAAATATCTTGGTGCTCCATTATCTGAGGGTGTTCTTAAAAAGGCCTCCTGGGAAGATCTCTTAAATAGAATGAAGGAAAGACTTTCGAATTGGATGCTTCGATCATTAAATCTCTCGGGTAGAGTGGTTCTTGTTAAATCTATTTTGCAAGCTATGCCCTTGTACTTGTTCTCTGTTTTGGCTGCCCCCAAGTCGATCATGAAGGAAATCAGGAATATTCAACGCACCTTCTTGTGGGGAGGTACAGTGGAGCACAGGAAGTGGCCTCTGGTGGATTGGAAAACTCAGTGTAAACCTAAGCAGGAGGGGGGGTTAGGTCTTAGGGATCTGGAGGAGCTCAGTATTGTGTGTGGAGCCAAGATTTGGTGGCGTTGGCTTACTCACTCTAATGAACAATGGGCTAGTTTTTGGGGAAATAAGTACACTCCGACAATGGAACAGCAAGACTGGGTTCGGGAGGAGGGACATGAGAAAGGCTCTCATATCTGGAATATGGTGTGGGTGGGCAGTGAACTCATCAGGAAACACGGTTTTGGGGAGATATTTGGCTGGATGCCTGGAAACAAGAACCCCCTCTAGCAGCTTTGGTGAATGTTATTCCTGATGTTTCCCCTGTTGTGCATCAAAATTGGATGACGATGAATAGTTGCTAGCAAGAGGACTCCAATGACAAAGGCTTTCATGTCTAGAAACCGCTAGAATGGTGGATATCCAACTATGAGGATGACACCGGCAGGCAAGTCTATGAAATTGTGAGTAACAGACAGATAAAAGCTTAGAGGGGTATGTATATTCTTCGATGGGGTTATCACCCCAAAGGTATGTTCACTATTAAAGAAGGTTATAATCTTCAGACCAACCCTACAATTCAAGTGGTGGACCATACTTGGAATCATTTGTGGGGAGCCAAACTCTGGCCTAAAATCACCCTCTTCCTCTGGTTGGTTTTAAAGGGAAATTTTTTAACTTGGGACAATATCGTGAAGAGAGGGTTCGAGGGACCGTCCCTCTGTGTCCTCTGTGGCCAACATGGTGAAATGATATCCCGCCTATTAGATGAATGCAGTTTCTCATCTTCTCTTTGGGATGAAGGCACCAAGATTTTCTGCAGGTCGAATCGTGTTAGGAATGCACCAAGGGAAACTGTTAAACATTCGAGGGACGACCCCTTTCAAGGGAGAATTCTTAATCGGGTCTGGCAACTCTTTCCTGGTTTTATCCTAAGGGAGGTGTGGAAGGAGAGAAACAATCGTATTTTCACTAGAAAAATTAATATGTGGAAGATGGTCTGGGGGCATATACAACGTGGGATTACTGACGTTGCAATTAACTATGAGTGGACTGAACAGGATTTGAATATTCCGGCTAATGAGTTGCGGATTCTTCATACCTGGGGTATCATGACCCTTCCTCATTTTGTCAAGCATATCCATTCTGGTATTAATGCACAGGATAGTCTAGTTGTTTGGTTCCCACCATTACAGGGGTGGCTTAAGTTGAACTTCAATGGGGCCTCAAAAGGAAACCCTAGGATTGTAGGGTATGGTGGTGCACTACGTAACAATTAGGGTGAGGTAATGTTTAGTTACTATGGTCATCTGGGCCGTGAAACCAACAATGTCATTGAATGTGAAGCATTGCTGCAGGGTTTAAGCATAGTTGTACATCGTGGCTTAAGCTGCGTTATCGTGGAAGGGGATTCAAACATGCTTATTCATATTGCTATTAAACTTAATAACAGGACCCAGGCTGCAAATTTGGCACCATCGTGGCATCTGGAGTGGCGATTGACATGTTTGGGCAACCTCATCGCTTCTATCAACTCTGTCACCTTCCAACATGTTAGGAGGAGTGCTAACTTTCTGGATGACGCACTGGCTAACCATGGCATCATCAACCATAATGATGGATGGGATGGGGAGGCTTTGAAAATACCGTTGGGTACATGTCATCTTAAATGCATGAATATTGCATAGTGTGACTATGGAGGTAAGATGCCTACAGCTGACAACTGAATAACTCCTAACTCTAATGATAAGTAACAGTTGGTACCCTACAATGGGTGATTTGGACAGATGGTGTTCTGGTAAACTTGATAAATGGGTAATTTTGTGGCTTTCCGTAGATTTCCCATCACCTAGAGCTATTATGTTAAGATATTTGGCGCGTGAGAAGGTCATGGTAGATCGGCCTCTCACGATTCTTATGGATCATTATGATCATAGGTTCGTGGATGTGACGATGGCAGAGGACATGCTAAATCATTACAGAGTCTAGATCATGATGATGGATTTAATGGATGCAGGGGGCGTATTTCCTTTAAATTCGGTGTTCATGGGTGGTAACAATTATAATGATTATCGCCTGAATTACGTGGGTTCCTGGCATAGTTCTTTTGTGTCCAGTGGGGGTGTTTAGAGTGATAGTAAGGGTGTTTTAATCATGTCGGTCGAGAGGGAGAAATGTTAGGAGAGGTAGACATGTTCATGGGGAGCCTAGCAATGCTGGAAGGGGTACTCCAGCTCAGGCTAGTCCCAATCGGGAGCAAAGGAACGTTGCCGCGATGGCTATTTTATTTCACCGTTTCTTCCCCCTGGAGGTGCAGCAGGAAGTGGAGGAGGTGAAAGCGGACTTGTAGCGTCTGGTGGGTGAGTAGGAGCTTCCTGAGGAGGTGGTGGCTATGTCTGACTGGATCCACGACCCAGGAGATACGTTGGGGCAAATGGCTCTATACAACCGGGTCATCGTGACTTTGTGGGTAACTAAGACTCTTATTGCACAGTTCATGGAAACGCGGGGTGACATTTTGTCTGGCTCCCAGCGAATGAAAAATATGGAGGAAATCTGTAAGGACCATGCTGAAGAGTCACATTGGATCCATATGAAGTTGTATGCGATAACAACTGACTTAGGGATTTCTTTCCTTACTTGTCCCAAAAAAGTGGAGAATCCACGTGAGATAAATATTTGTGGTAAGGAGGAGGCTGTGGAGGCACCTCTGGTTTTGATCATCGAGGACGAGGTTGGTCCGTCAGGTTAATTTCTTTCCTGTGATGCCTGGTCTTAGCTTGGGCTTTTACAGTTTTGGCATGGTGAATATCGGCTGGTGTCGGCTTCGGCTTTTGTTTGTTTACGCATATTTTGATATCTTGTTATCCCTTCTTCTAGTTTTCTGGTGGTGGGTCTGTTCTCTGGGTGATGTCTGTTTGATTGGCACCCTTTTTTGTAATGGGGGTTTGGCCTCTAGTTAGTCTATGGTTTTGGAGCTAGTACTTTTAGTTTGGTGATAGATCTTTGTTTCCTATGTTAGAAAAACATGATCGCAAAGCAATAACAATAAACAGAAATGCAAATATAATCACACACACATTACAAGAGAAACACGGATATATCGTGGTTCACCCCAACTTGGGCTACGTCCACACTAAATTTGCCAGTCCTTATTATTATTACCATCCAGCAAGGTGAAGGGATACAATCTGCAGCACAGCCGCTGCGCTTCCTCTTCACTGTCTCACAGTCTCTCTCCTAATCTTAGAGATCTTCACAATGCATAAAACCTAATACATCCACCCTAGCCGTATTACAATGTATTTCTTTTATAGGGAAAATACAATGGGAAAAATACCACGCGATACCCAAAACCATGGACCCGCAAAACAGCTCGTGAAAACAGCCACAAAAATTTTTATCGGGGGCGCTGCCCCCAAACCCCATTTTTCGGGTCGTTGCCCCGAACCCCTAAAAATGCAAAATGGGTGTACAATCCTCCGGGGTGCACGGCTAAGACAATATCATCTATGAGACTGGAAGATCTGGCTCCACAACCAACAATCTCCCACTTGGATACTGATCACAGCAACTCCACCACAGCTCCACTTACTAGACTTGGACTTGGCAAATTTCTCCTCTTCACCTTCATGTTAGAAGGCCAACTAAAATCGAGCAAGAAATCAGTTTCTCTCTGGTCACTACCTTTGTGAACATGTCTGCAGGATTCTAGCTAGTATGTATCTTTTCTAGCTTCAACAGTTCATCTTCCAGAATAAAGGGTATGAAATGGTACTTGAGTTGTATATGTTTAGTCCTGGAATGGAATGCTGAGTTCTTTGCAAGATGAATGGCACTCTGGCTGTCACTATACAACCTGCTATCCTTCTGCTTCTTACCCACTTCCTCCATAAACCTCTGCAACCAAATCGTCTCTTTACTAGCCTCTGTAATAGCAACATACTCTGCTTCCGTTGTTGAAAGTGCAGCAACCTTTTGCAGTTTCGAAATCTAGGTTACTGTTGTTCCACTTACAGTAAACACATACCCTGTGGTGCTCCTCCTGTTATCCTTATCACCTACCATATCTGCATCAACATATCCATGTAGAACAGTGTCTAAACCTCCAAAACATAATGCCTGAGTGGTGGTACCTCTCAAATACCTGAGAATCCACTGTACTTCCCTCCAATGTTCTTTACCTGGATTGTTCATATATCTGCTCACAAATCCCACTGCATGTGCAATATCTGGTCTTGTGCACACCATGGCATACATCAAGCTACCAACTGTTGATTGATAGGGAATCTTGGACATGTAATCTGTCTCTTCCTGTGTCTTGGGACACATTTCTTTACTTAGATTGAAATGGCTGGCCAAAGGTGTACTAACTAGTTTTGCATTCTGCATTCTGAACCTCTGCAACACCTTTTGTATGTACTCACCCTGAGACAATGTCAATTTGCGATTTTTCCTGTCTCTTGTTATTTTCATACCAAGTATTTGCTTTGCAGCACCCAAATCCTTCATCGCAAATGAATTAGTTAGCTTCCTTTTGAGTACATTTATATCCTGCATGTTAGACCCTGTAACAAGCATGTCATCCGCATACAATAACAAGATAATATATCTTTCATTGTCTAGCTTCTTGAAATAAACACAGTGGTCAGAATGACATCTACTATAACCTTGTTCTGTCATAAACCTGTCAAATTTTAAATACCACTACCTTGGAGCTTGCTTCAAGCCATACAAACTCTTTTTCAACCTGCACACCAAATTCTTCTTTCCTTTTACCTCATACCCTTGTGGCTGCTACATATATTTGGGTGAAATCGCAAACCTGGGAAACACTTTGGTGACAAACGGAGTGAAAAAAACAGAGCGCGGGCGGATGATCACGCGAAAAAAAGTCAAACTCAAACTCTAGGCCGAGATTTTTGAGAGTTCGCCAAGAGTTTAAAAAAACTCTAGGCCGAGAGTTTGAACCAATCTCCGCGCTGTATTTAAAAAAAAACTCTCGGATGAGAGTTTGAACTAAACTCTGGGCCGAGAGTTTGGAAGACATTTTCTCGCCCGAGAGTTTATGGTCAACAATTCCAGCACTATTTATCCAGAATTCAGAAATGTGTCACTTTAACAAGGTCGAACCACTGCAAAACATGAGAATTAAATGTCGAATTTTATACCAGTAGATTCACCATTCAATCTACTTTCTAGTAATATAAGTTTTTTTCAATTTCATTTAGGATTACTATTTTTTCTATTTTTTTACTAAACTTTATCATTAAAAAATTAAGTGACTGAAAATCAGTCACAATGAAAATTCAATATCATCACAATGACAAAGCCAAAAAAAATTAAAAAAATACAAGGATGTTCCTTGAAGTGTCCTCTTCAATGGGTTGGTTTTTAGTTTGTTTGATAAGAGTAACATTTGAAAGAAAATGTGAAGACAAAAACATGTGTCGATAATGCACCATTTTCTAAACATACATTGTTTCGATAAATAATAAAAAATAGTTCCCAAGTCTTAAAAAACTTAGTGTGTGTAGATTATTAGCATACAATTTTTTTCCCTAAAATGAATAACCATCTACCAAAAAACCGTCGTCAACACAGGTCACTCATTATCCATACCTAAAATTTTCAAGTATATGTCGTTGGTTGACAACAAATTTGTCCCACGATATGTCCATAAAAAAAATACGAGTAGAAAGCTAATTCAATTCTGTAAAACCTTTGTGTTTACTTCAAGTTGAAATTCCTAAGGGAGATATGGGTTTGAAGAGGTCGAAGTTGAAAAACATAAAAATTAGTAGTTTTTTTGTCAAAAACAAGCCAAAATTGTTTCCCAACTTCATGTTTTCACCCATATCTCTTTCTCCGAATCCCCATGGAGAAAGGTTGTTTTTACATCTAACTATTCAAGATGCAAATCTTCTACCGCCACTAGACTTAAGATAGTCCTAATTGAAGTCATCTTAACAACAGAAGAAAATATTTCATCAAAATCAATACCTTTCTTTTGTGCAAACCCCTTTACAACAAGTCTAGCCTTGTACCGCTTCTTACCTCCTTCTGCTTCCTTCAACCTGTAAATCCATTTGTCCTGCAATGCTCTTTTACCAGCAGGCAACTGAACTAGATCCCAAGTCTGGTTTCCTACCAATGAGTCCATCTCCTCATTCATGCCTTGTTCCCACTTCTTTCTAGTTTCCACCTGCATTGCTTCTTCATAACATTCTGGTTCACCAGCATCAGTCATCAACAAATAATACGTTGAAGGAGAGTATCATTCAGGGATTCTACTTAACCTGGTAGGTCTTCTTATAGTTGCAGGAGTTTCAGGCACTTGCTGTTGTTCTTGATTTTCTGGCACCTTTGGAACTTCATTTTCTTGAATTTCATCAAGTACTGTGTACTCTGTGGTTTCCTTTTCCTGTTTCTTTCCCTGCAACTGATATTTATACATTACCTTTTCATTGAATATCACATCTCTACTCCTGATGATTTTGTTATTTTCATAATCCCATAAGCGATGACCAAATCCATCAACCCCATATCCAATAAAGGTACATTTCTTGGATTTAGCTTCAAGCTTTGTTCTATTTTCTTTATCAATATGGACAAATGCTTCACAACCAAACGTTCTCAGAAATGAGTAGTTTACCTTTTTATCTGTCCATGCCTCCTTTGGAATACGACCATCCAAAGCACTTGAAGGTCCTCTGTTTATTAAATAAGCAGCAGTATTTACAGCATCCGCCCAAAACTGTAAGGGCAACCCTGCATGCAGTCTCATACACCTTGCATGCTCCATGATCATTCTGTTCATCCTTTCTGACACACCATTTTCTTGTGGTGTTCCTGGGACTATTTTCTCTCTACAAATCCCATGGTATGAATAGTAACTATCAAACCTCTTACCGCAGTACTCACCTCCATTATCAAATCTGAGACACTTCAACATTTTCTCTGTCTCATTCTCAACCAAAGCTTTCCACTTCTTAAAAGTAGCAAACACGTCAGATTTATGTCTAATGCAATAAACCCAAGTTTTCCTAGTTGCATCATCAATAAATGTAACATAATAATGAGAGCCACCAAGAGATTGTACTTGAGACGGTCCCCATACATCTGTATGCACTAACTCTAACTTTTCATTCTTCTTTTGTTTCCCAACCCTGAGAAATCTGACTCCTGTTTTCCATAAATACAGTTTTCACAGAATTCCAAACTTACCTGCTTCAAATCTGGCAGCAACTTCCTTGAGTTGAGAATCTGCATCCCCTTCTCACTCATGTGGCCAAGCCTATGATGCCACAAAGTTGTATATGTTCCTGTGGAAGTTAAAGAGATAGAATGGTCAGTATTATGAGGACATAAATACAACGTACCTATCCTGTCTCCTTTTGTTATCACCATTAATCCTTTAGTGATCTTCCACCACTTTTCTCCAAATGTAGATAGACAGCCGCCATCTCCCAACTGCCCTGTTGAGATCAGATTTCTTTTCATAGCAGGAATATGCCTAACATCTTTTAACAGCCAATCAGTTCCATTCTTAACTTTTATCCATACGTTATCCATTCCAACAATTTTACATGGCTCATCATCACCCAATAAAACATGTCCAAAATCGCCAGGAAAATACTCATGAAAGTATTTCCTATGGGGTGTAGCATGACATGAAGCTCCTAAATCTACTACCCAATAATCACTAATATTATCTAATGCAAGAATCAAAGCATCTTGTAACACATCACCTGCTACATTTGCTTCCTAGGTAGTTTCCTTCTGTGCATCTCCTTTCTTCTTTAGAGATCTGCAGTCTTTCTTCAGATGTCCTTTCTTTCCATAGTTCCAGCACTCTATTTTTCCCAGTCTGGACTTGGATCTGTCCATTTTAGACTTGCCACGATTACCTTGGCTCTTTCCTCTCTCCTTTTGTCTTCTCCTGCTCTCCATAGTCAACGCATTACCTGATGTCTCATCTGTGTTTTTTCTTTGCATTTCCTTGCTAAGAATAACACCAATAACATCATCAAATTTCAAGGTGTTTGAACCAGAGACAGAGTTACTTATAGCCATGACCAAGCTATTCCATCTTTCTAGCAATGAACACAAGATTAGAAGAGCCCTAACCTCATCATCAAAGTTCACACTTACAGAACTTAGCTGATTTGTAACCGTATTAAACTCATTTAAATGATCAGTAACAGATCCACCTTCAGACATCTTCATATTAAATAAACGCTTCATTAGAAATACCTTGTTGGAGGTCGAGGGTTTTTCATACAGCTTACCCAGTGCGCTCATCAAACCCTTCGTTGTTGTTTCTTTTGAGATATTGAAAGCCACCGACGAAGCCAGGCTCAGCCGTATTGTTCCCAGAGCCTTTCTGTCAAGAACCTCCCATTCTTCATATATCGTGGTTCACCCCAACTTGGGCTACGTCCACACTGAATTTTTCAGTCCTTATTATTATTACCAACCAGCAAGGTGAAGGGATACAACCTGTAGCACAACCACTGCACTTTCTCTTCACTGTCTCATAGTCTCTCTCCTAATCTTAGAGATCTTTACAATACATAAAACCTAATACATCCACCCTAGCCATATTACAATGTCTTTCTTTTATAGGGAAAATACAATGGAAAAAATACCATGGGATACCCAAAACCATGGGCCTGCAAAACAACTAGAGAAAACAGCCCCAAAAATTTTTCTTGAGGGCTCCACCCCCAAACCCCCTTTTTCGGGTCGTTGCCCCGAACCCCTAAAAATGAAAAATGGGTGTACAATCCTTCGGGGTGCACGGCTAAGACAATATCATCTATGAGACTGGAAGATCTAGCTCCACAACCAACATCCTGTTTGGTTTCTTGTAAGTGATTCGGCCGCGGCAGCTCTGTTCAGTATTTTGATGCCGCTGTTTAAAGACTCTTGGTTGTGGTTTATTGTGATTATGGGCAAGTTTGAGCTCTATGGTGTCTTCTTTAGCACCCAAATGTTTGTAAAGATGAAGATTGTACTTTTTGTCCTACCTTAATAGAATGAAATTTTTTTTGCTTAAAAAAAAACACTGCTCCAATTGCATTCCACTCGCGTCGTAATCGACCTGGAAAACTTTGTCGAAATCTGGGAGCGCTAACATCGGGCTCTCAGTGACCTTTTCCTTCAACTTGTCGAAAGCTCGTTGGGCTGCTTCCGTCCACTTGAACTCCCCTTTTCTCATGCACTCTATCAAGGGTGCACAAATCCGACTGAATCCTCGAATGAACTTCCTGTAGAAACTGGAAAGTCCATGGAAACTCCTTACTCCAGTCGCACTTGTCGGTTCCGGCCAATCCAATATTTCCTTCACCTTTTCTGGGTCCATCACCAACCCTTTACCCGAGATTACAAATCCCAAGTACATCATTTCTTCCTTCGTGAAGAAACACTTTTGTAGGTTCACCATTAGCTTCTCTTCCTGCAACTTCTGCAATACCTGTCAAATGTGCTCCAAGTGCTCTGTCTTGGTTCGACTAAATATCAGGATGTCGTCTAGGTACACTACGACGAACTTAACCAAGAATGGTTTCATTACCTCATTCATCAACCGCATGAATGTACTAGGTGCATTAGTCAATCCGAATGGCATGACTAACCACTCATACAGCCCTTCCTTCGTCTTGAATGTTGTTTTCCATTCATCTCCTTCTCTAACCCAAATCTAGTGATAACCGCTCTTCAGGTCTATCTTCCTGAATTACTTCGCTCCACTCAAGAATTCCATCAAGCCGTCCATCCTCGACAATGGAAACCAGTACTTGATCGTGATCTTGTTGATAGCTCTGGAGTCTGTACACATCCTCTATTCTCCACCTTTCTTCGATGCTAATACTGCTGGTACTGCGCACGGTCTAAGACTTTCTCTAATCAATCCTCTGTCCAATGAATCCTAGGACCTATCGATTGAGTTCCTGGCCTTCTTTCAAACTCATCCTATGCGATGCCTTGTTTGGCAGACTCGACCCTGGAATCAAGTCGATCTGATGGGATATGCTTCTTGTCGGTGGCAATCCCGTCGGTGTCTCATTGACTACTATGCTTCGAAACTCTTCAAGCATATTTTTGACCTCGACTGGAATCTTCTCCATTGTCGACCTCCCGACACATGGTCCCTTCGGAATGATCGCAAAACATCCAAACTTCTTTTCCTCCTCCATGAGGAATTCTTTCACTGAACACATCAGCACTCATTTCTCCCAAAAGTTGCTCTCGCCCTGCTTATAGTTGGCTGGCTCCTATGGCTTCGGCTTAAGAGTCCTTTGCACTCCATTTTTCCACACTATGACTATGTTGGATCGACCATCATAGATCATTTTCTGATCATATTTCCATGGTATTTCTAACAACAGATGACACGCATCCATTGGGATTACGTCGCACAGTACACTATCTTCAAGTCCCCCAACCTTGAATTTAATCAGGAACTGCCTGGTCACCTTCACATGGTGTCCTTTCTGCAACCATGAAATCTTGTATGGGTGTGGATGTTCTCGACACTTCAACCCGATCCTGTCGATGACCTCTTTCGACACAAGATTCTCAGTGCTTCCACCATCAACTAAGGTCTTACAACGCCATTCCTCGATTCGCACTTTGGTTCGAAAGATAGCCTTTCGTTGTGCCGGCTCTTGCTCATCGCGTTGGTCTTCCTGAACCAATGTTCGTCTGGCCGTCAGGTTTCGATTTTTCTTCTTCTCATCCTCATTGCTGTCGGATGTCGATTTTGTCCTCTCGTCAACTTGCTCATCTCTTCGACGTTTGGGATTCGACTCCTCTGCAACATGTAGGTTCTCTGGGCATTCATATGCCTTGTGTCCAGATCCTCGACACTTGTAACAGATTATGGCTGATCTATTGGCTCCTTTTCTGTCGAATGGACCACTTCAACCATACGCACCTTGATAGCGTGTCTCTTGGCCATCACGTCGATTTTCTTTCACTTTCACTCTTGTCGATGTCCCTTCTGCACGTCGGTTGTCTTCGACGGTTTATCTCCTGTAATCACTAGTTTGGCCCTTCGCGGAAACAGTCTTCGCACCCCGACCAGTCATCCTTCCTCTGGTCGTTGTGGATTTCCTCGATAGTTTCTCTTCTGCCTTCAGAGCTAACTCGTAGGCTTTACCGACTGCTCTGAATCTTGACATGCTCAACTTGTCTTGAATGGCATATTTCAAGCCATTGACATATCTTGCGACAGCTTCTTCGCCTTCATCGGTATGTCCTGACCTTATCGACAATCTATAGAACTCTTCCGTCTACTCTTTCACGGTCATCTCTTTTTTTCGAAAGTTCTGCAACTTCCGGAACAAGGAAATCATATAGTCATTTGGAAAGAACTTCTCTTTCAGCTTGGCGACCATGCTATCCCAAGACTTGATTTTCTCCTTGCCCTTCTTGACTCTGGAAGCCTGCACATTGTCCCACCATAATGAGGCATGACCCTTCAACCTCAGACATGCATTCTTAAGCCGTTTAGGATCCTCGATCTGCTCTATGTCGAAGTATTTCTCCATTTCTCTGAACCAGTCGATCAAGTCTTCTAGATCCAGAATTCCTGAGTAGGTATGTACATTTGTCTTTGTCCAACCTCTCATGTCCGTTAGAATCTTGATGAGTTTTTCTTCTGGTTCTTCTCCTGTTGCTTCCTGTGCTTCCACTTCTTCGACCTCCTTGTCGTTGTGGTCTAACGCATCAGGAATACAACCACGCCTTTGGCTTTCTTTGATCAATGCGACTTAATTTGTCAAAGTTCGCATTGTTCGGATGCACTTGTCGAACATCTCAGATCAACTATGACTACTGCGCCACTCTCTCTTCAACCAACACCTCGGACATTAATGCCTCTATGAGCCATTTTCAACCTCGACTGAAACTCCCACTCTGTCTAATTGCAACTGAACTTCAACAAGTCGTGCGCAACTCTACCCAACTGTAGCTGGAGCTATAAACACACTCGCAATCTCTCCTATCCACAGGATACTGCTTCAACTCGACCGGACTCACTTTCGGGATCTGATACCAACTGACGCAAGGTGCCTTCGTGCTCCGGATGGGAATTTGTTCAGTACTTTGCATAAATGGAGGCACGTGAACTCATGTTTCCATGTGTGGGAAAGTACCTGTATAGGCGATGTAGAGTTAAGGAGGAGGTATGAGATTATTAAAGGAAATTCTACGGCCTGTGAGGTAGTGATGGTCTCATATCATGAACCTGGGTGGACAGTAAATGATCCTCCCTGGTGTTTGAGTATAAGTATGGATCAGTGTAGGTTCGGGCCATATCTCATGTCTTCTTTTCCTTCATCCGGGTTATTGTTGTGGTAATTCCATTTTTTCGCCTCTATATTCGCTGTGGACTAGTTGGGTTTGGTTTCTTTCTCGGGGTGATAACATGGCCCCACAAATGAGAGCTTGCAGTCGCAGAGGGGGAAGGTGGGGTGGGAGTTCAGGGCATATGAGAGGCGATGGTCTCGAGACTAGTGCGTCTTCTTCCCACCACAATTCAAAAGAGTGGGACTCGTCTGAACCTCAATCGTTCAATTGGAGTGCGATGTATTTGGAGGAAACTCTTGCCAGGATTGGTTCCCTTATTGCATATAAGGAAATTGCTCTGGTTAATGAAGTTGAATCCCGGCTCGGTCGGAAGGTTGTGGAGAGTTCGTATTGGTCGATGCAAATCCTCCTAGTGAGGGAAATTCAAGCTAGGAATTAGCTGGTTCAGGGCATTCATGAAGCTCTGCATATTATGAAGGGGGGCCAGCAAGACAACTCCTCTGGGATCCAACTGATGAAGAAAGCACTCAAAGAGGTAACGGTGACCTCTCGAGATGGAATAAGAAATGAAGTGGAGATTCCCGACGAGACAGACCCAGCTCCGTAATGGGTTTGGCTGGTTCCATGGTTTTGCGGCCTAGTTTTTTTCATCCCTCAACTCTGGTGATGGTGGTCTATTAGTCATCTGTATTTTGGTAGCGATCAACGTTTTTCTTTGACCTCGGATGGCTCCAACGGATCTTTGGCTCTCCTCTCCGTGGGACTCGTCTCGGGTGTTTCTGGTCTTTTTTTTGGATAGACTGTTAGTCTCTGTAATTTGCAACTGTAATTTTCATCTTTGGATCTTTGAGCCTTTGGTCTTTTTGACAGACCTCTCTTGAGCTTGGACTCAGCTCGTGATGTAATTTTTCCTTTTGTCATTTTCTGTGAAATCGGCCACGCCTGGTTTGAGCCGGTGCGGCTCGTTTGTAATACTATTTTGTACTATATTTTGCCCCATTAATAGAAGGAATCAAGCTTACTTATAAAAAAAAATTACAACTTATTAATTAATCACAATCAAATTGTTAAAATATACACATTTATCAATATGATATATAACATATTATAAATTGCACAATCAAATTGTAAAAATTGTAATATATCTAATTTAATATATTAAAAATTAACATTAAAATATGAATATAAATTAAAAATAAAATGATAGAAATCACTCAATTACACAATCAAATTATCAAAAAAATATATTTTATAAGTATGGATCTAAAATACAAAATAAAAATTATAAAAAACAATTTATTGTTTAATTGCTTGATAAATTGAAATAATACGACTTTAAATACAAAACATATTTATCATTATTGTTCATCACCATCTTATTTAACGTTATTATCACAAAATTATATTTTACAAATATGGCTTTAAATACAAAGTTGAAATTATAAAAAACAACTTATTGTTTATAAAAAATTGAAATAAAATGAAAATATACAGATTTATCATTAAAAAATAAAATATAAGAATGACTTTAAATAGTATGAATTTAAATACAAAATTGAAATTATAAAAAAAATATAAGTTATAAGAAATTGAAGTGAAAATATCATTAATAAAATGATAGAAATCACCCAATTACATAATCAAATTATCAACAAAAAAAATTATAAGTATGGCTCTAAATAGAAAATTGAAATTATAAAAGATAACTTATTGTTTAATTGTTTAATAAATTGAAATAAAGTAAAAATATACATTTATCATTAAAAAATAACATTAAAATATAAATATAGATTAAAAATAAAATTATAGAAACATTGTAAAAAAACAAATTATAAATACTTAAATACAAAATTAAAATTATAAAAAAATATAATTGATAATAAATTGAAATGAAATGAAAATAAACATATTTACCATTATTGTTAATCACTTAATTCATCTTCCCCGGATGCGGGTGCCCATGATGCGCACATGGCCCAGGAGTACAACCACTCCACCACACGTGGAGACACCTTCGAAATGCATGATATTGGCCATGCAATGACGCCATCTTCAGACGTCGGCAACCGGGACGATGGCGGACATTTAAGAGAGGAGGACGAGGGTGTTGATCTCACTCTCCTTTACGCGAGTCTGGTTTAACTTCTCTCTCGGCCGATGTGCAATGCATTCATTTCTTCCACCCTCCCGGTAATGACAGACTGGTTCATTTATTGCCTCCATAGGAGGTACCCTACTCAACTTGGCACTTTAAAGGATTTGGTCGTCATGGTTTTTGCACCCACTGCAGCGCTCTGGTTATTCTCCGTTGAGTTCACTATCATCCTTGTGGTCTCCCCTGTTTCTCTCACCACCTTGATGCCCCGCAACAGAGGCATTTCACGACGCGACAGTGGCAGATCTAATTCCAGTCGAAGGTCCAGGGTTGCCATGGACTAGACTATCACGGATGGTTACGCTCCATGAATTTTTGCGCAGACTCACGGCTTAGTTGATGGATGGGAAGCTCGTAGGGTGGCGGCCCTGCTTGCCTCTGGCAGCAATGGCGGCGCCATTAATCACTACTTGTTGTTAAAGAACATGATCAGTACTTTAGTCGAGGAGATGGAAGCTAACTGGCATGCCAGCACTAGCATAGTGAGGAACATCAATGCCAACCTAAAAGAGGCCACCGAACACGCAAATACCTTGAATGCCAACATGACCTGGGACATTTTCTCCCTGGGTGGTATTACTGAGCCAGTTGTGCAGGAAAACAACGAGGACGACACTGCTCCTGAAGCTCTGAAACCTGGGTCTTCACAAAAAATTCCAAGGTCAGAAAAGACAAGGGCTCGACTCCTGCAAATCTCGCGACTGATGCTGCTCAGAATGGTTCTCAAGCTCCAAGTTCTCCCTCTCCCACTATCCCCCCTCTGGGGACTCTTGAAGAATTCTATGTTGCCTGTCCCATTCTTGAGGAGACACCAGACGAACCTCAAGCAAAGCGCTAAATGGGCTGCCACAGCTCCGGGTCATCTTTGAGATTATCAGCTTTTTTGTTTTAAGTTTCTGTATAGTTTGTTTTATAGCAATACCAGACAGTTTGATGCTCTATTTTTTAAGCAAGTCCTAATATTTTTATGGGCAGACCATACCCTTGTGGTCTTTATTTTGTATTATGTCAGTCAGTCCAGCATTTTTGAGCGATTGGGGTATCTGCTACAGACTTTTCAACTCTTATGTATCTTTCGACTCTGTTAACTAAATCTCTCTCTGCAACTTACAAACAAAAAAAAATCACTTAATTCATCTTATTTAACTTAATTATCACAAAAATATATTTTACAAGTATGGCTGTAAGTACAAAATTGAAATTATAAAAAACAACTTATTGTTTATAATAAATTGAAATAAAATGAACACCGATTTATTATTAAAAAGTAACATTAAAATATAAATATACTTTAAAAATAAAATATAAGAATGAATTTAAATAGTATGGCTTTAAATAAAAAATTGAAATTAAAAAAAAATATATATAATTTATAATAAATTGAAGTGAAAATATCATTAATAAAATGATAGAAATCACCCAATTACACAATTAAATTATTAAAAAATTATATTTTATAAGTATGGTTTTAAATACACAAAATTGATTACACAATCAAATTATCAAAAGTTATATTTTAAAAGTATGGTTCTAAATACAAAATCGAAATTATAAAAGACAACTTATTCTTTAATTGTTTAATAAATTGAAATAAAGTGAAAATATACACATTTATCATTAAAAAATTACATTGAAATATAAATATAAATTAAAAATAAAATTATAGAAACTTTGTCAACAAAACAAATTATAAAGACTTTAAATACAAAATTGAAATTATAAAAAAATTATAATTTATAATAAATTGAAATGAAGTGAAAATAAATATATTTATCATTATTGCTCATCACTTCATTCATCTTTTTTAATTTAATTATCACAAAATTATATTTTCCAAGTATGGATTTAAACACAAATTTGAAATTATAAAAAACAACTTATTTTATAATAAATTGAAATAAAATGAAAATATAAAAAGCAACTTATTTTATAATAAAATGAAAATATAGATTTATCATTAAAAAATTATATTGAAATATAAATATAATTTAAAAATAAAATATAAGTACGAGTTGAATAGTATGACTTTAAATACAAAATTGAAATTATAAAAAAAATTATAATTTATAATAAATTGAAATAAAATGATAGAAATCACCTAATTACATAATCAAATTATCAAAAATTATATTTTATAAATATGGCTATAAATACAAAATCAAAATTACATAAGACAATTTATTGTTTAATTATTTAATAAAGTAAAAATATACACATTTATCATTAAAAAAATAGCATTGAAATATAAATATATATTAAAAATTATATAAGACAACTTATTGTTTAATAAATTGAAATAAAGTGAAAAAATACATATTTATTATTAAAAAAATAATATTGAAATATAAATATATATTAAAAATAAAATTATAGAAACATTGTTAAAAAGAAAAATTATAAATATGACTTTAAATATAAAATTGAAATTATAAAAAAAATATAACTTATAATAAATTGAAATGGAGTGAAAATAAATATATTTATCATTATTGTTTATCACTTAACTCATCTTATTTAACTTAATTATCACAAAATTATACTTAATTCATCTTATTAAACTTAATTATCACAAAATTATATTTTACAATTATATCTCTAAATACAAAATTGAAATTATAAAAAACAACTTATTGTTCATAATAAATTGAAATAAAATGAAAATATACATATTTATAGCTAAAAAATAAAATTGAAATATAAATATAGTTTAAAAATAAAATATAAAGTATGACTTTAAGTATGAATTTAAATACGAAATTGAAATTATAAAAAAAATTATAATTTATAATAAATTGAAATGAAGTGAAGATATCATTATTGTTTATCACTTAATTCATTTTATTTAACTTAATTCATCTTATTTAAGTAAAAAATAAAATTTATCATTACAATAAAATAAATGATATAAATGAACTTAGTGTTTGTCTTTTCATTTAAAAATATATGTGATTGAAGGTTTTTGTTTTATTAAATATACATAATTATAACTATTATAAAGTTAAATTGTCAAAAAAAATATTTAATAAGTATTTTAAAAACAAAATTGATTATAAAAGACATGATAATTGAAATAAAGTAAAAATATACATATTAAATAATTGTTTGTGTTTCATTAAAAATATATATATAATTGAATGTTTGTGTTTTATGAATTTAAATTAAAAATAAATAAAACCTCTCAAAATATAACATTTAATATAAATATAAAATTATAATTATAGAAAACAAATACCTTAATATTATTAATTATATTATAATAATTTATAATAAATTGAGATAAAATGAAAATATATATATTTATAGTTATAATTTATTAATTTATTTAACATAATTAGATTAAAAAATAAAATTTATTTAACATAATTAAATTAAAAAATAAAATTTATCATTATAAATGCAATGTTTGTAAATGTTTCATTACAAAAATATATAAAAGTAATGATTTGATATTAAAAAAAAAAATTAATATTATTAATTATATTATAATAATTTATAATAAATTGAGATAAAATAAAAATATATACATTTATAATTATAATTTAACATAATTAAATTAAAAAAATATCATTATAAATGCAATGTTTGTTTATATGATTTGAAGGCGATGTATTTAATTATAATTTATTAATTAATTTAACATAATTAGATTAAAAAATAAAATTTATCGTTATAAATGCAATGTTTGTTAATATGATTTGAAGGTGATGTATTGCTCGTCTTTATCATACCATTAAAGATACGTTTGGAGGTAGTTTAGTTTGATCTTAATTATGAATTTAGTTTTTGTTACATTATAATGTGTTATTGTTTTGTGGGAGAAATGTAACTTAACTTTCATTTAATAAATTATGATTTTATTCTTTTGAATAAAAAAGTAATAGATTGTTTGATTGTGTCTACTTAAAATGCAACAATAAAAATCTATTTTAAAATATAAAAATTATAACTATAAAAAATATATATTATAACTTATTATTATTAACCATAACATAATAATTTAAATAAAAAGAATACACCTTTATCATTATAATTTTAACAAATAATTTATTTTATTTATAAAAAAATATCATCAAATAAAACAATAAATATTTGTTTGTATTTTATAAAAAATATCATCAAATAAAACAATAAATATTTGTTTGTATTTTATAAATATATTATAACTTATTATTATTAACCACAACATAATAATTTAAATAAAATAAATACACATTTATCATTATAATTTTAACAAATAATTTATTTTATTTAAATAAAAAAATATCATTAAATAAAATAATAAATGTTTGTTTGTATTTTGTAAAAAATAAAATCTACTTTAAAAAATAAAATTATAATTATAAAAATATATATTATAACTTATTATTATTAATCACAACACAATAATTTAAATAAAAAGAATACACTTATCATTATAATTTTAACAAATGATTTATTTTATTTAAATAAAAAAAATATCATCAAATAAAATAATAAATGTTTGTTTGTATGTTATAAAAAAATAAAATCTATTTTAAAATATAAAATTATAATTATAAAAAATATATACTATAACTTATTATTATTAACCACAACATAATAATTTAAATAAAAGGAATACACATTTATCATTATAATTTTAACAAATAATTTATTTTATTTAAATAAAAAATATCAACTAATAAAACAATGTTTTTTATTTTATAAAAAATATAACACAAATATCATCAAATAAAACAATAAAAGTTTGTTTGTATTTTATAAATATATTATAACTTATTATAATTTTAACAAATAATTTATTTTATTTAAATAAAAAAACATCATCAATTAAAACAATAAATATTTGTTTGTATTTTATAAAAAAAATAACACTAATATCATCAAATAAAAAAATAAATGTGTGTTCATATTTTATAAATATATTATATCTTATTATTATTAATCACAACATAATAATTTAAATAAAAGAAATACACATTTATCATTATAATTTTAACAAATAATTTATTTTATTTAAATAAAAAAATATCATCAAATAAAACAATAAATGTTTGTTTGTATTTTATAAAAAATAAAATCTATTTTAAAAAATAAAATTATAATTATAAAAATATATATTATAACTTATTATTATTAATCACAACATAATAATTTAAATAAAAGGAATATTTATCATCATAATTTAACAAATAATTTATTTTATTTAAATAAAAAAAAAATCATCAAATAAAGCAATAAATGTTTGTTTATATTTTATAAAAAATAAAATCTACTTTAAAATATAAAATTATAATTATAAAAATATATATATTATAACTTATTATTATTAATCACAAATATAATAATTTAAATAAAAAAACATTTATCATTATAATTTTAACAAATAATTTATTTTATTTAAATAAAAAATATCACCTAATAAAACAATGTTTTTATTTTATAAAAGTATAACACAAATATCATCAAATAAAACAACAAATATTTGTTTGTATTTTATAAATATATTATAACTTGTTATAATTTTAACAAATAATTTATTTTATTTAAATAAAAATATATCATCAAATAAAACAAATAAATGTTTGTTTGTATTTTATAAAAAATATAACATGATACATTTATCATTATAATTTTAACAAATAATTGATTTTATTTAAATAAATAAAAATATCATCAAATAAAACAATAAATATTTGTTTGTATTTTATAAAAAATAAAACAAATTATAGGTGATGGAATATATATTTGTATTTAAAAGTTAATAAAATATCATCAAATAAAACAAAAAATATTTATTTGTGTTTTATAAAAAAATAAAACAAATTATAGGTGATGGGATATATATTTTTATTTAAAAGTTATATTATAGGTGATGGAATATATATTTGTATTTAAAAGTTAATAAAATATCATCAAATAAAACAATAAACATTTATTTGTATTTTATAAAAAATAAAACACATTATAGGTGATGAAATATATATTTGTATTTAAAATTAAATAAAATATCATCAAACAAAACAATAAATGTTTATTTGTATTTTATAAAAAATAAAACACATTATAGGTGATGGAATATATATTTGTATTTAAAACTAACTTTTATTTATAAAATTTGTTATTTTATTCTTATAAAAAAAATGATGATTATTTATTTGTGTTTACTTCAATACAACATTAAAAATGTACATTAAAATATAAAAAATATATATTATAACTTATTATTATCAATACAAACATAATTTATTTTTCATATTTATTCTATTTTTATAGCAATACAAATAATTTAAAATTCCATATACAATAAATTTATAACAATACAAACAATTTAAAATTCCATATACAATCAACATAAAAAAAAATTGTAATCATATTTTTTAAATGGGAATAACTTGTTCCAATCTTTAGAAAATATCAATCAATTCTAAAATGTAATATCAAATTTTATATAACTTAAATTCCACTTTCAAATAAAATTAAAATTAAAATTCAAACAAACAAACAAAATTGTGCAAAACAAATTTTATATTTGTACTAAGTAAATTAATAAAAACCATAATATATATCATTTAAATTAATTATCAAATACAATCAATTGAAAAAAAATTGTAAAAATATATATCATTTAAAATGATGCATTAAATAAATTAATAAAAACCATAATATATACCATTTAAATTAATTATCAAATACAACCAATACAAACATAATTTATTTTTCATGTTTATTTTTGTAGCAATACAAACAATTTAAAATCCCATTTACAATAAATATAAAAAATTTATAACCATATTTTTAAAATGTGAATAACTTAATTACAATTTCATTTTTTTAAAATATCAATCAATTTTAAAATGTAACATCAAATTTTATATAACTTAAATTCCACTTTCAAACAAAATTTAAAATTCAAACATAAATTAAAATGTGAAACAAAAAATTTTGCAAAACAAATTTTATACTTTTATGTAACAATATTTTTAAAATGTGAATAACTTAATTACAAGTACATTCTTTAGAACATATCAATCAATATTAAAATGTAACATCAAATTTTATATAACTTAAATTTGATTTTCAAATAAAATTTAAAATTCAACATAAATTAAAATGTGAAACAAATAAAAATTGTGAAAAACAAATTTTATACTTTTATATAGATGCACTAAATCAATTAATAAAAACCATAATATATATCTAATGATCAAATACAATTAATGGAAAAAAAATTTAAATTTGTGTAAATATATATCATTTAAATTAATTATCAAATAAAATTAATTTGTGTAATTTTATATAGATGCATTAAATAAATTAATAAAAACCTTAATATATATCATTTAAATTAATTATCAAATACAACAAATGGAAAAAAAAAAAAATACACAATTAAATTTTAAAATTATTTTTTGATATTTTAGTTAAAACTTGTTAAAATAATCACTTACACATTAAACAACAATTGCAACCAACTAAAAATTTTTGATATTTTATTTAAAACTTGTTAAAATAATCACTTACACATTAAACAACAATTACAACCAACTAAAAAATCTGAAATAAAAACATTGACAAAAGAAAACACATGAAAACACTCCTTAAAGATAGCTAGCCATAACTGGCTACTTTAAGGATTTGGGAAAGGGAACTTGCCCCTTCCCCTAAAAAAATAATTTTATTAATAATATAGTTTTTTAGTGTTCACATTAAAAAGTATTTACATTTACAAAAACTTAATTACATTAAAAAGCTTTCAATCACTACTCATCTCCTGAAAGCTTACTACTCATCTCCTACAAAAAGCTTTCAGTCATTACTCATCTCCATCTTTTAGTCACTATTCATCTCTTGTAAAAAAACTTTCCATCTCTACTTCAAATATTAATTCTGCACTCTTCAAAATAATAAAAAATTTACAATGTAATTAATATAAATAACTATTTATTTGGTCTGCCTGCAAAAGGCTTTCCATCTCTACTTCAAATATTAATTCTGCACTCTTCATCGAGGCTTTCCCTTTCTACTTAAAATATTAATTATGCATTCTTCATCTACCTGTTAATACCAAAAATATGTTAGATTTATAAAAATAATCAAACATATACAATATAATCAATATAACTAACTGATTTACCTTTTTTATATTTATGTAAAACACTTCAAAATAGCTCTCACTCTTTCTCCACCTATTACACATAAAACAAAATGTTAGATTTATAATACTAAATTTATTTTTTATAATAATAAAATTAAACTCTCATTTTAAGAATAATCCAATTGAACATTTCACCTCTTTTAATTTCTTACGACAAAGACATGGGAATTCACTATTCACTTGGAATTACATTAAAGAAATCAAGAATTACATTAAAGAAATCAAACATCGGACAGAGACATGGGAATACATTATTCACATGGAATCGTAAATCGTAGCTGAAATTACTAGGGGAGATGAATACATTATTCACATGGAATCGTAAATCGTAGCTGGTATTACTAGGGGAGATGAACAACTCGTTGTTCGCTGTCCACAGCGAAAGTTTTTTTTTGAAATATCCAACTCGCTGTCCACATAAAATCATGGCAGGAATCGGAGACATATTTTAAGCCACGCTACACTAATGTAACTATAATGATTAATGGAAATATATACACTTTTTTTATAATTTTATTTATATATAAATAAATAAAATATAAACAATAATACTATACATTTAACTAAATAAATAAACATAAACATAAAACTATACATTTAACTAAATGTTGTTAATACACAATGCCTATACTTACAACTATATTTAAAATAAATAAAACATAAACATAAAACTATACATTCAACTAATTGTTGTTAAGACACAATGCCCATACCTTACAACTATATTTAAGTTTTAAGGCAAACCCAATGCCAAATTAAAACTAATTGACAATGAACTTGAACTTGTTATTGTAAGAGATATAATAAATACATAACCCTAACTACGACTCAACCTGATTGTTGAAAATGTAGTGAAGGCTCCATGGTGTGACTATTTATGGAGCTTTAAAGACGGGTTTCTTGTATCCTGAGCATTGTTACAGGATTAATAATGAAATGCCCATGTAAGATTATAAAAAGAAAAGCATTAAATTAGTTAAAACTTAAAATAGACTAGGGTGAGGCTCAACAAAACAGGGTATTGTTACAGGATTAATAATGAAATGCCCATGTAAGATTATAAAAAAAAAACATTAAATTAGTTAAAACTTAAAATAGACAAGGATGAGGCCCAACAAAACATTCAAATTTAAATTAATATGTGAATCAAAGAAAATCTGATCTGATCTGCACTGGACCTTGAGAATGAAATACCCATATAAAAGAACTCAGGTCACATTGAGAAAGAAAAAAAGAAATACTCATGTAAGAGAACTCAAATCTCTAAACAAACAAAACCTTCAGGCCACAAACCTGCAATCGTGTTTATAGCCCAAGCTTACAATAACATTTCTCATCCATCTTATAGGAGCCATCCCTCTACAAATATTTGACCCACACTGACCCCAAAAAGAAACCCATAAATAGGATAGCATATAGCACTTCAAAAACTGGTCTTAAGCCTTGAATTATCAATCCCAGGAAATTGTGACTGGGAAGTGGATACCAAAGGCAAATTAGCAGCGTCTCACCGAACTTTGACCAATCCAAAAAAAAGTGAGTATATGGTCTCATGCTCAATGCAACTAATAGGCCACATATATTGCAAAGTTTGTTTATTAGGCATCGTTTAATTACTAATAGCCATCATAGGACATGTGCAAAACCCCCAGGTACCGGCCCCGCCTGCAAAGAAGTTGGAGCTAATGTTATCTAATAGGATTGAAACCATCTAATCAAGATAGGAGTAGAGTACGCTTATTTGATAGACAGGCTACCCAACCAACCACAAAAAGTGAAGCCAAGTAAAAGATAAGGCTAGAGTTTGTACTCTGTTCGCATTATGTACAAATGAACAACCTGCTGCTAATCTTCTGGAGGGAGATTAGGAATAAGTTAATTAAAAAAAGTGAAGCCAAGTAAAAGATGATGAGGCTAGAGTTTGTACTCTGTTCACATTATGTACAAACGACCAACCTGCTGCTAATATTCTTGAGGGAGATTAGGAATAAGTTAGTTAAAATTTAGTGGGTTTCATGGTTTATCTTCCAAAAGCCTATTTAATACAATACTTCCCAAGACCCATTTAATCCAGTGCCTCATCTCTGTTCATGTGATTTTTTAACTAATAGAGATTATGTGCCTCCAGTCCCACTATCTTAAGCATTGTTGTCTTGGAGGATAAGAATTGCACATATGAGGTCTATATTTAGAATGGAATTGAATAAAATGAATTAATCCAAATCCAATTCCAATTAATCCAGGAAGTTCGGAGCTAATTATCAGGTTACATTCATTTATTAATACACCATTACTTTATTCAGATCAAAATTCAGAAGATCACTAACATATATAGTTCCAGGTTAAGTTTATATTGTTTACTGCAGCAACTGACCCATCATTAAAGCCAATCTGAATACCGGAGCCAGCATTTGAGTCGGTATATATTCCAGTTCGAAAGCCATCATAACCCGTTCAAGCTCCATACCGAAACCGAGTTGGAGCTGAAGCAAACTAATTGGAGATCGTTATTAAAAACACCTACGAGGTTCAGAGATTTGGGCTTGCGGTGGATCTATGATAGCACCTTCTTGTAAACTCTAACAACTAGCATTATTAAAAATTCCTACAAGGTTTAGAGATTGCTCTTGAGGTGCATTCATGCTAGCAACTACTTCTGATCTCTGGCATTATTAAAAAAAAAACCCACAAGGTTAAGAGATCTGAGGAGGTGAATTTAGGATAACACTCTCTTCTGGACTCTACCATTATTAAAAACACTCACAAGAGATGTGAAATTTAGGTGGATTTATGCTAACACCGGCCGCTTATTGAACTTAAACTGTACCAAGCAATTAAAACCCTATAAACTCTCCTCACAATGACCTCCACTTCATATCAAAATTATACATCACAAAAGTCACAGTAGCAATGAAGATTTAAAAAAAAACAATCAAACCCTCACATCGAATTGGATTTTGAAGTAAAGTAAAAAAAAAATGCAAGAGGTATATATCTCATACATCACTAAGCTAGTGACACCGAAGATTTAAAAAAAAAATCAAACCCTCACATGGAATTGGATTTTTAGGAGGATAAATAAAAATTGTAAACATATAATGTATAAAACCTGGTATAATTAAGCAGGCACACTCGATTTTATACTAATAAGACTTTAAATCCTGGTATCTTTAAACTTCTTAAACTAATAAAACTTTAAAACGCTGCTAAATAACCTAATAGAGTATTTCTATTGTCAATAGAACGAAGCCCTTAAAATTAAAAACCCACCTGCAATCCCGAAAATCTCCAGCATCAGTGATTTCCGCACCTAATTTTGGCTCTGCACTCCTGGACAAAATAGAACATAATGAAACTGGCTCTGCACTCCTGGACAAAACAGAACATGATGAAAAAATTCAATACGGATTAAATTTACACATTAATGCAATACGGATTAAATTTATACAAACCTTTACCGCCTTCGCAGTTGACCACCCAGTGATGCCCACTTCTGGATATTTTAGTCCTCCATCTTCCCTCTAGATCCCAAACAAATCAAACTCAAAAACAGAAACTAACCAAGAAAACCCAAAACGAAAAGAAAAGAATTATAAAAAATAAAAATAAAAAGAAATAATGGAAAACAGAAATCCACACATAATGAAGGTAAAATAAGCATGGCCATGCTTGAAACAAAAAACACAAAAACAAAACAATAATTCAACCACAAAAGTTATTCTACCCTACTCTCTCGTCTTTTCTTGGTTTGGCTCTGGCCAAGCCAGAAGATGTGGCTCTTCAACTTTCTTTCTCCCAAAATTGCAAGCACCCAGCAAATTTGGCCCATCTTCAACAATATTTCTCCCAAAATTGCAGGCTCAGCTCTTACAAACCCTGAAATCACCTCCCCTTCATACCAATCCTGAAATATGCTGGGTTCCTCTCTATCTGTTCTTCTCCCAGCAATGATAGCAAAGGGAAAATGCCGCTCCTCGTGAATCTGCCAGCAAATTGCAAGCACCCAGCAAA
Organism: Larix kaempferi; assembly: GCA_027924585.1. Taxonomy (NCBI): domain Eukaryota; kingdom Viridiplantae; phylum Streptophyta; class Pinopsida; order Pinales; family Pinaceae; genus Larix; species Larix kaempferi. The sequence continues at coordinate 1,308,351 of BSBM01000133.1, read as the reverse complement.
TTTGGCTCATCTTCAGCTCTTACAAACCCTGAAATGACCTCCCCTTCCTACCAATCCTGTTCTTCTCCCAGCAACGATATCAAATGCCGCTCCTCGTGAATCTGCCAGCAAATGCCACTCCTCGTGAATCTTCTATCAATGATTTCAAATTTCGGAGAGGGTTTGAAATCCGCTAACACGTTTCCCAAGTCGGTATTTGAAATCCACAGTCTAGTTGGCATAGTAACCGTCAATTGAAATCACGTGACATCGCTATCAATTGAAATAACTGAAAAGCGTTCGTCGTTATTTTGAAATAGAAATAGAAACCCACATAATGTTGTTCTTTAATTTTTCGAAATTTAAATAATATTATATTAGTAGTAAATATTTTTTTATTATTAAATATATAATATTATTTAATTTTAATTTTTTTTTTATGATTTTTACATAATGTTTATATATTAATTTTTAATGTTATTTTTCATATCATATAAAAAAATAAGGGGAGATGGTTTTTTCTCACTCTTTTTTTTAAGTAATTAGATTTATTTTAAATTAGATTTTGCTTGAACGGTTGTGGATGAAGTGTTATCCTCCCCTCCCACACATGTTATTATAAGTGATATTACTTAAATTTTTACAAAAACTCAATAAGGGGAGAGTTTTTTTTCTCTCTCTTTTGTAAGTATTTAGATTTATTTTGAATTAGATTTTGCTGGAATGATTGTGGAATAGAGTGTTATCCTCCCCTCCCCACCCATGTTATTATAAGTGACGTTACTTAATTTTTTACAAAAACCCTTGAGCTAGAGTATTTGTTATTTTAACTTTTTTCTATAAGGGAGCTAGAGTATCTATTGTTTTAATTTGATTTCATATATTTTGTAAACAAGTAATTTTAACTAGATGAATGTTCCTAAAAATGTTGTTACAACTTAAAAATTAAGAAATGATGATGAGTTACACTCATTTTTTTTCTTTTTTTTCAAAAGAAAAGAAAAGTTTCTTGTTATTCATAGTTTGAATAAAAAAAACTACAAAGAAAACTTATCCTTTCGGAAGCTGTGATCACACTTCACACTAACTAAAAACCTCACACTAACTAAAAGTTCAAATGCTTTTTGACTCATAGTCTAGTAATCTTGTAATAGCTCAAGATTAATTACATAAGTAACCATTAGAATGTAACGACCTTTCTCCACCAGAAGATTGGAATGGAACCTTTGAAAGTGAACATAGCCTTCCAAGTTGTCTAGTCCCAACTTAGAAAGATAGAATTTGTCAAAAGGATCTCTTGAACACATTTGCCATTTTGCACTGTCATACTCTTCTAGTTGATGCACATGCAACGTTGCAGCTACAAATTCCTGAAAATCTACTAGCCCATATCGATTGGTGTCCATCTATCAAACAAAACAAGCATTAGAGGCATATGTACCATGTTTTCTATGTAATGCTTCAATCTCATAACACCAGTTATTGAAACCTTTTCTGCAAAGGAAAGCTACAAAATAAGTAGTCAGCTTTGAGATTATATTTATATTGAAGATGCCAAACACGTCAGCTTTGAGATCATGGCATGAAACCCTAATTGACTTTCGTGGCTCCTCGGATATCATTAAAAAAAAAAATACTCACAATCACAGCAAAACCAATATTACCAACGAATTGCTTTCGTAGATTAACTTGCTCGGAAAACGATAATGGTTACATTAAATGGTAACCGTTGAATTATAATATGTAACTGTTGAGTTGTAACACTTGGCCTTAAATTATGTAACCGTTGTATTATAATAGGTAACCGTTGAGCTGTAAATGTTGAGCTGTAATGGTGGAGTATGTCTCATGTAATGGGGGAGTATGTAACTGTTGATACATATACCTCTCTCTTGAGCCGTTAGCGAGAGAGCTCGAAGTCGTTGGCACATAGCGAGCATTACATTAGAACTATGGAAGGAAGGATCCCATGATTTGGCATTGTTTTGAAGAATATGTTACATAAGTATGCACTACCTTTGTGCATTATCTATGCGATAATATGCCTAACTAATACCCCAAACGAAGTTAAAGATAACATGTGTTTTCCATGCACCCTATACACTTTGTTGTTACTTGCCCACGGTAGTTGGCAGAGGCAGCCAGCAGAGAACGAACATGTCGTGGAAATTATGACAATCCACGTAGAATTAAAACACCACTGCACAAATGTAAAAGGTGTATTTTAACGACCGCCCAGACCAACGAAGCCCTACACGATTTACATATATATTCAGTGATCGATGTTGGATTGCAGTTCTTCCTCCGCTTGCTTGATCTTTCTAGGTATGAACAAGATTCTCACTTTATATGGCATGGCAATCTATAGGTTGAGTTTTGTTGGTTTGACATAAACTTTTATTTTTTTTCATTTGTATAGGGTTGATGTTTTCGTTTCTCCATGTTTAAGAGGTTAGGGTTTGCTTTATGTTGTTATTATTGATGTAGATATTACCCACTTTCAATGTGAGGGATGAAAGGACATTTATTTATGTTGTTATTATTGATGTAGATATTACCCACTTTCAAAGCGAGGGATGAAAGGATATTTATTTATGTTGTTATTATTGATGTAGATATTACCCACTTTCAACTGACAAAAATGATTGGGAAATCCTCCCCAAGGCTTTATTTCTCCGAATCTCCTTGTGGGGCTGGGTGAATATTGTTTTTTGTTAATCATTGGGACAGACCCCACTGAATTTTTTTGTGAAAAAGAGCAAATAAAACGAGAAGATGAAGACACATTGGAGATTATCCTCTCAGTATTGACCACCCAATTTTGTTCATAGTCAAAAGCTATGGTTTGTCTATTAACTAACTCTATCTAATAGCTAAATTCAATGTCTAGAAGACTAGTTCTAAGTATTGTCTTAGGTATCTTAACTCTCTTTGCAAATGTTGGGGTTATAGCAAGTGTTATGAAGGATGTTGTGATACATATAAACTAGGTGCCTCTAATAAAGCATTCCTTTGTATTTGATTCTAAGAATGGTTCCAAGATACTATAATATTTAGGGGAGGAGGATTTTCTAGATGAAGCAGACCTTCTCAGGGTCAAACCCAGTGGAAGGGTTTACACTTAAAACACCAATATTGATAATGGGATGACTATTGTTGTGAAATAGAATCGATGTTCAATGGGATGACTATTATTGTGAAATAGAATCGATGTTGTGGAATCCCATGAAATTCCAAGTACTTATGTCAAGAGACAGATTTAGGAGGAGTTGGAGGTCCTAGTCAGCATTAAGAAAATAAATGTCTTCACATTGCAAGGGGTGGCATCTCCCTTATGTCCTGCCACTGTAGGGAAGGTTGAGGGTAGATCCCTTGTTTTATTTTTAAGAGTTTAATCCCATTTTGCACAATTTTCACTCATTCTCGATAGTATGAGTGAATCAATACCCACTCCAAAATACATTTTCTAATGGCTTTGAAAGCACTCAATATCCCCTCCTCAAGTCAGTGAAGACTGTGAGCTTTTCCTTTGCTCTCAATCTCGTGTTTTTGCTTTTCAAAAATAGTCAAAAGATTGGATTTTATAAGCAGCCTATTGTGGACCCATTTTGATACTAGAAAGCTTAGTTGGATCATCATGATCTCTATCATGGACCATGGTTGTACTAGATGGATAAATCACGAATCCAACCATGCTTTCTAGTACCAGATGACCTTTTGAAGGAAAACACCTGTCATATGCTTCAATATATATGGTCTTCTTCAACACTCTTGTCTTTGCATCATTTGTTGTCAATCATTTGTCATCCTACTATATCTTCCATGCAGTTCCTCCTCTTTCATTTATGATTTGCTTTACTTGAACAATTCATTATTCTTTCACTTGTTTCTTGTTCAATATTTCCTTTGCTAGGGAACAGAGGGGAGTATAAAATTCGTCTCCCCCTCGGTCAATGAGATCTAGCCTATGTGGTTAAAGCAGGGTGTTTTGATCCTCTTGGCCCAAGTTTGATCCTCATTTGTGACATGCTTGCATCTTGTGGGTCAATTTTCCTCCACAATATGTTGTTTCATGTGGATGGGGCAAGGTACTAATCTTGGGCAAGTTTGGTGGAATAGATCCCCCTAGTCATGACTGCTTATCCAAGATTTTCCATCACAAATCTATGTTCAATTCCTTTGTTGATCTAAGCAATTCAAAAAAATTCATATCCAAATACTATCAAAGAAGAACAAGAAGAAAACTCTACTAATTGTAGGGAGAAAACTACAAATAGAAACTCAAGTAGTAGAGGAAAAAACTGTAAGTAAGAAGAAGAGGCAATTGTTGTCGTCATCGGAGCTATAAATGGAAATATCCACCCCAAGAACACCCCTGCTAATGTTCCTCCCTGCCATGTCCATGTTGAGCATATCTTGAAAGCATTGCATTCCATGAGACTATATTTTGCTCTAGCACTTGGTCAAACACTTTACGTGCATCCTCCAAACACCCACATTTAGAATACATGTCTACAAGATCCACTCGGCTTTGCTTGGATATGAAGGCATCATTAAGGCCACTACCAGTTGGTATTGAGACCAAAACTTGAAATAAAGCAATTGAAATCAACATTTGAAGAAGCCTTGAACTCAGAATTAACAAGCAGAGTGCCATTCAATGTTTTTTATAAATCAGTGAAAGATTCGCCAAATTTTTACAATATTTTATAATTCAATGAAATATTCGCCAAGTTTTTACAATATTTTATAATTCAATGAAATATTCGCCAATATTTTACAATATCTTATAATTTAGTGAAAGATTCACCAATATTTTACAACATCATATAATAAAATGAAAGATTCGCCAAAAAATTATATATACATATTATATTATTGATAAAATCGCCTTCAAATTTTCCTATATATCAGGGAGATTCACCCATTTTTTATACATATAAATTTGGGGGGGGGTTCTTATAATCATCCCTGCTCAAGTATGGTTAAGATTCAATTGTTGAGGAAAGTGCTTTGTATGTCAAAGTGATGTTGTTGTATAGTCTTGCTAGTCAAGGCTAACGTCTGGTGTGTCAAGACAAATCCTCATGTGTTGAGGTGATGCTTTGGATGTCAAAGCATGTATGGTGTGTGATGTACTACTAACCATGGTTGAGTTATTAAATCTCCTCTAGAGACTGGACACTTCTATAGTGAATTACTTTAGCATATAACCACTTGGAACGATAGTAGAACAATATGATTACATCATTGGGAAAATTTCCTTCGTATATTGGATATCATAATTAAGTTGGCACATGTGGACCATGCAAATAAGACAAGAGACAAAGATATGATTTGATTAAGAGAGAATTCAATTTGTTAAAATTTAGTGATATTAACAAAGAATATTTCAGTCAATCAAAGCATAACTCGAATTGATCACTACAGTGATGTTAACAAGAAAGGTTTCAGTTAAAAGAGATAACTAAGTGATAACAAAGAAGATCTAGTTAACTAAGTGTTATTGCATGACGACACTTATGTTAAACTAAAAGATGATACTTGTGTTAACTAAAAGACGACACTTGTGTTAACTAAAAGACGACACTTGTGTTAAACTAAAAGACGACACTTGAGTTGCGACACTTGCATGATGACACTTAAGTTAGAAAACTAACTAAGTGTTAGGAACCTATGTAAACCCTTCTCTTTACTATGTTAGTATATTGTTGTTGGACGCATATGCTTTGTAAGTCGTCCCGTAGTATTTATTGATCCGTAGTTTATACTAGCCCATAGTATTGGACGCATATGCTTTGTAAGTCGTCCCGTAGTATTATATGTCCCATGGTTTTGACTCATGGTATTGGGCATAGACTTAGTATATAAGTGTGTGTTGAGGTCATTGAAGGCATGGTGAAGTTAATTGTATTGAGCTTGCTCAAAGGAGGTTGCCCCCTCGAAGTGGCCTGTGATCAATATAAAAGTGATTCTGTTCTATTATTTCTGCTATTTCGCATATTCTTATTAATTAATTGTTGCAGGTGCATCACATCTGGTATCAGAGCACTTTCTTGGGCTCGCTGGGTGAAATTTCTGCCAAATTTTTTTTTGCATCTGTTGCAGGTTCGGATTTGGGAATAATCCCTATCCGCTTAACTGTGGGAAGTACTTGGGCATAAGCCCTAAAAATCATTGTGAGGAGTACCACAGGAACCCCGAAGTAGCTGGCCCATTGAGAGGATCTGCCAGCAAAAAGGGAAACGACCCCTACCTGATTGACTAGTTCCCACCCGTGAGGTAAACCAAGAGCTGTCGTTTGTGGCAAAGCGGTTATCAGTTTTACCTGAGCCGTGGAGTGAGGGGTACTGCCCCAATACGCAAGCCGTTAGACAGCATTGGTGGTCGAGTGAAACCCCTGAACTGTTAGGAAGCTGCACATACCTGGGGTCCATATCTATTCTCAGTTGAACTGTTGCTGATCACTTCCTCTCCAGATCCATCCGTTTTAGATCTATTCTGAAAGTCGTTCCAGATCCAGTCACCGTTTTCGATCCCTTCCACGCCATTGCAGCTCCATCTGTTACGGATCCCTTCTGTGCCACTGTTGCCGATCCATTTCTGATAAAAAAAAAAAAAAAAAAAAAATCCCTTCCGCGCCGCTGTTGCCGATCCATTTCTGAAAAAAAAAAAAACCTAGTTATGGTTGTCACCCGTGCAGGAGCAAACACCATGGAGGAAGCACTTGCAACCATCCAAAACAAACTCTAAGATCTGGATGAAAAATTTCTCAGCCTCCATCTTCAGCATTCAGCCATGAACAATAAACGAGGGATGAAATTTGTTATTATTGATGTAGATATTACCCACTTTCAAAGCGAGGGATGAAAGGATATTTATTTATGTTGTTATTATTGATGTAGATATTACCCACTTTCAACTGACACAAATGATTGGGAAATCCTCCCCAAGGCTTTATTTCTCCGAATCTCCTTGTGGGGCTGGGTGAATATTGTTTTTTGTTAATCATTGGGACAGACCCCACTGAAATTTTTTGTGAAAAAGAGCAAATAAAACGAGAAGATGAAGACACATTGGAGATTATCCTCTCAGTATTGACCACCCAATTTTGTTCATAGTCAAAAGCTATGGTTTGTCTATTAACTAACTCTATCTAATAGCTAAATTCAATTTTTTTTTTTCAAAGCAAGTGAGCCATTAGATTCAGATAGGTCAACCAAATTTCAGTGGAAAACCATTGGGTTAGGGACTTTGGGAAAATGGTCAAAAGCATGATGATGGGAAACCCTAAAAATCTGAAACTGAAAATGAAAATGTGGTAAGGCCGTAGATAGTCCATTTTAAATGCACGGGAAAGAAGTATGGAAACATTGGGATTTTTTAAGGTGTTGAGCGCAAAAGGATGTGTGAAGTTGAAGAGAATATGAGGGTTGATGCAGCTTACAAAGCTTCAACGTATACAAGTTAAAAGCTTCAACATCTATCAATCTATCACTATAAATATGATTGTAGTGTCATCCAAACCATTTGATTAAGTCTCCTCTAGTGTTGGGTCTATTGGAGTATGCATGCACCACCTGTTACGATACGTGGTGCCTCCATGTGGACTGATATGTCTTATACGTTGAAGTGTGCTACTCACCTCCTTACCTATAATCTCCACATCAAATTAACTTATGTGTAGAAACCTAGTTTTTATTTAATTGTTCCCTAAATTGAACTGTATTGTGTTATTTTCTAGCGGCGTGAGCAGACATGGCAAGTCTAATGGACAAAGCTAAATAGCTCGCAGTAGACAAAATCACCCAAACTTTCCCATATAGAAAAACTCAGCGCAAAGTAAAAATATTACCATGGAATCAGTCACTCTAGATAGCATTGTTGACATAACCAATCGTTAGAACAGTCATTTCCTACCAACTCAGTCAATTTCTTGGTTACTTTATTGATATTTTCAGTCTACATGCTTAATGAATCACCCGTTGCAATATTGGATTAATGAATTCTTCTGATATATTCCATTCATAATGAGTGTAATCTATCATAAGACTTGAATTTTAATACAAAATTAGAAAGCTCCATTTGTAATTTTCCAGCTCGGTGTGCTTTTATTTGACTATGGAAGTAATCATCTCACAAATATTTGCATGGATTGTTTTACATATTGTGTCCTCCCTTTTCTTTAGATTTCGGTATACCATGAGAAGTTGTTATGTTTCGTCTAAATTCTGGTTTGCAGTTGTAGACATCTGGTGTGTACGCTTCCCCAATTTTCAGTTCTGTTTGTTTGTTGGGCCGCCAGTTCTCCCTCCAAAATGCTATTTTCATTTCTCATTTCTCCTTTCTCCCTCCAAAATGCTATTTTCATTTATGTTTGTGCTTTCTCGTTGGGCGGCTAGTTCTCCCTCCAAAATGTTTTTTGTTTGTTCGTTTTGCTTTCTCCATCCGAACTGTAATTGTATTTTTGGTTAGTTTGTTGTGCTTGAATCTGAAAGGTTACCTGTCTCTTTAAGCTTTTGTCATCTTCGGTTTACATAAACACAAATTTTATGAGGAGGTGGACTCGGTGGTGACGACAAATGTTGATGGGATGTCCGAGTTAGAAGAGCTGGCAAGTATGGAGCCATTGACATCTTTGGAGCAGTTGTGGGCAGACGAGTGTGTGATCATTAATCATGATAATAGGCTTTCAATTTCCATTTTAGTCCACATTGATCCATGTTAATGTTGACATTAGATGTATAAATGTTGCTCAAACTTATGTTCTATGCTAGCATGTTAGCGAGGAGTACAAGCTTGTTCTTGACACATTATACTTGACATTAGCATACATTGATTGTTATCTATCTAAAAATCATGTTAACAGGTAGAAATTGCAACTTTTGGGAATCTCTTGCATGTTAATTGCCTCGTGAGTTTTGACCATCATAGATAGTATGACTTGTTAATTTGGTTTTGTGATGAGAGAACAAGATCAAAAGATCACTTTAATGGCATCTAAGTCAAGAAAATTAGTTGTTACTAAAAAAATCAATTTGGAAACTTCCTTACACTAGCAATGTTTTATGTAGAAGATAGCAATAAGGCAAGAATGATTTGCAAGATTTGATTTTAATACCATGCCAAGAAGATACCATATATGATACAGAAAAACATTTTGAAAATATAAGCTTATTGGAAGAATAGAATATTGATGGCACAATGAAAATTCAAGCTTGGAATGCTCGCAGGGGTATAGCTCAATCGATAATTCACTTGATGTGAAGGAAAGGCTGTAAATGGAGGTCACGAGTTCAAATCACCCTGGCTTACCCGTGCCCCATGCTTGCGGGGTGTGTGGGTGCACCTAGGGGTATAGTGGTAGTGGACGGGATTGGATCCTTGGACCTTGTGTCACGCGAGTACTAGCCCCTTCCCAGTTGTTGATTCCCCTAGTTTAAAAAAAAAATTGGAATATATTACTTGTACTCGTACAAGAGGAATATATTGTTGTAGGTTGTAAGAGGAATTATGGGAAATATAGACTGCAACACCAAATGTAGATACAACTCGAGTTCCATAGCTAGTCCAATGAGAGTTAATGGTTCCATGGAGCCAGTAGTTGAAGTAGCACAACCTATTCTTCCTTGTTTAGTCTAGATCTACCTTGCTAAGTTTCTCATCACTAAAACAATGGAAAACATGGAGGGAGTTTGTTAAGCATTGCATAGAGGAATGAAGGTGATAAAGGTAATGCATAGATGGTAACAAAGGTGGTGCATTGGAAGCAAAGACAGTGGAGGGTGGCACATTGGAGGCATATACACAATTTGACAAATATAATATCTTGAATTAAATGTTAATTCAATTCCCTTTCAAGAAAGGGAGCATTTAGTCATCGCCGCGTGAAATCTTAAAAACTGAAAACTTTGATTAAAATAAAGCACTAAACTACAAACTAATAAAGGTAAAAATAAGTAAATAAGAAATCAATGCATTACAATGATACTATGCCTGTAACAAGAAATATGTCACATAGTACAAATATAAAATAACAAAAGATGTATTATATAGTAACTAATGCTTGTATAATATTTAATTTAATAAGTAATATAAAATTTTAATTTAATTTAAAAATAACATTATATTAATATTTTGTTATTTTTAATTAATAAAAAATAACACAAATAAATAATATAACAATGAATATAAATACAAAACTAATAACATCGTGTATCCAGTCTCATGTTGTATATTTTAAGTTTATATACTAATTAATATAAACTAAATTAAAGTATAATGAAAAACGAAATCACAAAACTAAAATTGTTTATACACTAATTAATATAAACTCAATTAAAATATAATGAAAAACAAAATCACAAAACTAAAATTATGTTTTATATATGTGCTCACAACACCAACGCATGTTGAGTGGAAAATTAATGTTATTATTTCCTAGGGTTTCATTACCAGGTGCCTAATCACTTTCTTTCGTTTTCCTGGCAGTGGTCAATCACCTGGTGTGAGAAGTGGTTGCATTGGGTAATGCATATTGTGAAAGGATTATTTGATAAATGAAGTTGGCTGGGTTGGGCATGTCGGCGGGCAGGGAAACACATGCCCCAGGTACACACACTTCTGGCCTAAATCCAGTTGTGAAATCCAGTTGTATTATCACACCTCCTAGATAGATGTGTGAAATACAGTTGTATTATTACACCTCCTAGATGTTGTGAAAGGGAAGAAACTACAAGCACTGTGATATTTTAATTTAATTCCTTACAATTATAGGACATATAATTTCAAAACAATCCTAATTAAAATCTTATTTTTGTTATTCTTTTAATTGCAAATCTTATTGCAGTTATTCTTATAAATGCACTTGGTTTACGAACTTTGATCTACAAGATGTAGATATAGAAACGTTGAAATTCATAGAAAATGTCAAAGGTAGATATAGAAACATTGAAATTCATAGAAAATGTCAAAGGTAGATATAGAAACGTTGAAATTCATAGAAAAAGTGAAGGGCCTTCATTAGACGATAAATAGGGCCACGCAGACACGTTGAGCCAACAAATGGAAAATTCTATCCCTCTCCTAGGCAAGCGCAGTGCCTGGATCACGCCTGGATGTCCTAGCTAGGAGCCTTGTATAGAAACGCTAGAGCTTACATACCATAGAATAGAATATTGAAAACATAAAGGACAACTATGCAATAACTACACAACATATGCAACAGGAGCAGCCTCCTCAACCCCAAGTTGTGCAACAAGGCAAAGGTCTCCAAAGGCTCCTGAGAGAGGGAACAAATAAGAGCATACGACGCTTGGAGCACGTGACAAATGTTGTTGGGATGTCCGAGTTAGAAGAGCTGCCAAGTATGGATCCATTGAAATCTATGGAGGAGTTGTGGGCAGACAGGTGTGTGAAGCTGAAGAGCATACGTGGCTTGGAGCACACGACAAATGTTGTTGGGATGTTCGAGTTAGAAGAGCTGCCAAGTATGGAGCCATTGACATCTTTGGAGGAGTTTTGGGAAGACGGGTGTGTGAAGTTGAAGAGCATATGTGGCTTGGAGCATGCGAAAAATGTTGTTGGAATGTTCGAGTTAGAATATCTGGACATCACCCTTACTATTTTTATTATAAAACTGAAAATAAAAAATGTAATAAAATAAAAATATTATAAAATAATATTATATAATATTTATTATATAAAATAATGTTGAATTTGTAAAACCATTTATTATAACAAACAAAACAAAGGAATTAATAGCATATAGATATATATAGATTAAGTTTTATCACATTATATGTTATTACAATCCTATAAGAAGAAAAAATAATAAAATATAATAATAAAATAAAAAATATATATATTTTAAATTTGAATTATTTAAGCGGGAGGTTGAGTTCGACGTGTTGTGCATATCATGCTCCATTGTGGGCTCTTACCTTGGTTTTGACGATACTTTCTCTCATCTCTCAGTCAACATGCAAGGAGGGACTACACATGAAGACCATGCGGCCTCTTCGTGCAGCTCACAACCATGTGGAGAGAAAACCCTAAATAGGGTCAACCTCAAGGGCGCACATCATTTCCCTTCCTTTTCCAAGAGGTTCTACTCTGTAACACTCGACAACAGTGGACGACGAGCTCGGCTTTGACCCTTCCTCCTTCATCTGCCAACGCCCCGGCATCCTCTCAGCTCTTTATGTCGGTCAAAGTTTTCCTTCCTCTCGGAGAGAGTTCAAGCCATGAGCAGTAGTAGAGTTGCAGACATCTTGATGGGAGTCGCTTGCGCAGCCTCCATGAAGAAAGGATTAGAGTAGCAAGCCGAGGAAAGCAGTTTGAAGGGAAGAAGATATCACGAAAGGAGAAAAAAAAAATTCTTATGTTCATAGACTCTGTAATTTCAAAACGGGAAGGAGCGGTATCCTATTGTGCCCTAGCAGTGACAAACGCAAGACCAGTACCGCACGACGTGAAGGTGGAAAACATAATTCCTTACTTGTCTATTCAAAACAACAAATTTCGCCTTCCGAGTCTCCAAACCAACAGATAACCTGGAAGCCAAACTTTGGACAAAGTTTTGTGTATTCAAATTTCAGAGGAATTGTCGTGCAATGACTCCGTGTTTGATGCCGAAATTCCAATGGCTCCAATGGTTCCAATGGCAATATCTATACTATATTGATAAAAAGGAAATAAATAACAGACTTTTATGGGACCAAGGAATAACTAGGAGAATGTGCATTTTATTTTGTCCCCCAAACTTCCAAGTGGGGAAATGGAGGTTTTTTTTTTCAAGTAGGAATGGAGGGTTTTTTTTCACTTCCAAGTGGGGGAATGGAGGTTTTTTTTTCAAGGAGGAATGGAGGGTTTTTTTTCAGGAGGAATGGAGGGGTTAAATACAACATAAAGACACTTATGCATTAAGGGATTTTATAGGTATTGCTTTTCATTTTATTTTATATATATATATATGTGGGATAGTGTTATGAAAATAAAATTAATGTAAAGTTTTTATTTACTCATGTAAAGGAAGGTGTTTAACATTTTTTGAGTTATTATCAATAAAATTTAATTATATAATTTTTTATTAAACTATATTTTTCATTGTTCAAATTTTTTTTAATGTATAAATAGATTCAGTGTCTTTGAATATCTCTATTACACTTAAATTGTGCAATCTCAATAATTTATATTTACAATTCCAATCATTCTTCTCAAATTTTAACTTGATTTTAGGTAAAAATGGTCCAAAAAATATGATGGAAAAAGTCCAAATCATAACATATTTAGATCACTCCCTTATTATTTTATATACGTATTTTTTGTCATTTTTTATACTTGTGCATATAAAAAATGCTTGGTATATATTGATCTTATATCAAACATATTTTATGTGGTTGTGCTAATTGGTAGCTAAGAAGGTATAAACAAAAGTATTTGTGGATGGAAATAAAAATGTTATTGTTTTGATGATAATGATCAAATTATATTAAAAATGTATAGTTTGAGTGGTTCAATGATGTGAGTTTCATGTAGTAGGTCTAGGGTAATCCCTAAGCTAACGACCTTTATTACATGCTATATTTTGATCATGTTGATTATTGAAAGATTTTAACTATGCTCACCACTAAAGGAAATCAATTCACTTATATTGATTTATTGACTATGATTATTTTGTTCACTATTAACTATGTTAATTTATGATTGAGTTCACTATGTTAATGGTTAAAGGTGTTAAACTCTATTTATACGGTGGACGTGCATCAAAGGTGTGGACTTATGAATATGTTTTTTTAATCATTTCGTTACACTAGCATCTAGTTCAAGTAATGGGATGTCCTAGCTCAATATATTGCACAATAGGTAGCCCAAGGTTAGGTTAGTTTGTCTCTTGTATGCATGGGTTAAGTGTGTTGTTAGGTGCATAGGTTAGGGTGTTGCTTATGTTATGTAAGTCACGTATGTATATTACTTATATATGTGGGTTAGGTGCATGGATAACTATGTGGGTTATGTGCATGAGTTAGATATGTGTAGATACATTTCTTCATTGCATTACTTAAGTTAAGTGTGGCATTTATGTGTGTGGGTTAGGAATGAAAATTATGTGTATGGGTATGTGGATTAGTTATGTAGGTAAGTGATAGTTTAAGTGTATCACTTATAAGAGTGAGTGCTTCACATATGTTAGGTGCATGGATTAATTACATGAATTACAATTACGTTCATTGTTTATTAAATTTGTTGCTTATGTGCATAGACATATACATATATTAACTCTCTATAACTTTATTGTTTACTATGATATAAATTATATATACATATCAAAACAAATCATTATTATTTAACATAAATTGTAATTAAATAAAATAAATACAATGTAACCAAAATCTTAATCAAATTGGAGTCAACCCAATACACCACTCATTATCAAGCGAGAACACAATTTGTTTTTCATTATCAAGAGAGAACACAATTTGTTTTACAAAACATGTGTGAAGAACACTTATACTCATTCTTTGTTTAATTAAATTTCTCCCAGGTGAACATTCAAATAGCTATATGGATTTCTTCTAATTACTCTTCAACACAACCATGAGGTCATCTGTTGATAAGGCGGTAACAGTAATTATTATTATTATTATTATTTATTTATTCAAAATTCACAATCATTCCTCAACATGATCATTAAAGTACATGAATTAATCAACATTGATTTACATATATGGAAACCCCTAAGGGGTATACTATAGCTACACTTCTCTAAATGAGCAATTATCCTTGTAAATTTTATCTTAACCTCAAGTTCATCTATACATAAGGTGGCAAAGCGGACATCCAAAATTTATGATGCTCTATAACATGATGCTCTGCCTGACATCCAAAAAATAAAAAATAAAATAAAAATTCGGGGTGGTCTCCAATGTGGTGTCCCCTTTCCCCTTGAATTTCCCTAAAATTTGGGGGTGGTCTCCATGCATCCCGTTCCCTGCTCCCTCGTCCCTAAAACTTGGGGGAACACTGATTTTTACAGGCTAGTTGCAAGCGTTTCTTAGTTATGTCTTTAATCTCGATTGAAATATGACATATTTCAAAATGGAAAGAAATAGCCTAAAGGAATTCGAATTCATTGGGAATTGTGGAAATTTTCACTTTGCATTACACACATGAACAGACGTGCATACAAAAAATTTAAAATGCAGTCAAAGTACTTGCTATGAAGGAAAAATTAACCTGAAAAGCAATCACAAAAGGCTTATGTGCCCTTGCAGGGCATAAATTAATGCAAAAATGGCAATGTTGAATGATATATGACATATTTCAAGATGGCAATGAAATAGACTGAAGGAATCAGAATTCATTAGGAACTTGGGAAAATTTAACTTTGCATTACACACATGATCAGACATGCAAACAAAAAAAAATTAAAATGCAATCAAAGTACTTGCTATGAATGAAATTAACCTGAAAAGCAATCACATAAGGCTTATGTACCCTTGTAGGGCATACATTAATGCAAAAATCAAGGGCATACATTAATGCAAAAATCAATAATATCACATCCTCTTACTTGTATATGACTAATTATGTTGCAAAAGACTTCTTGTTGAGTCAAAGTGGTATGGTTCAAACCTGTCAAACATGGTTTGCAATATACACCAATTCAAGGTCCATTCCAAAGTCTTTGTCAAAATCAGGTGATTCTCAGTTCCATTGGCTTCATGAACCACAGGACATACACCATGAACCCACCGAGGAATTGGCATTGCAAGCACACCCTTGTTCAACATCCCAAAAAGGAAATTATCTTTGCGCATGATACGCATCACAACATCATGAGCTGAAAGGTCCTTTACAACACAGAGTCGCTGAACGATTTGAAATTGTACGGTCTTTTCCAACACAGTTGACCAGGAGATTGTTTGCATTTCTCGATCTGTAATTTTGAGGCTGCAAAAGAGGCATACACAATAATGTATTTATTCTTTTGAATGCATATATGTATTTATTCTTTTGAATGCATATCACTTTGAATTTTTGTAGATCATAAAATTAAATCCTATTCTAGAATCTATTTATCAAAGAGAGAGAAAGAGAGAGAACCTGTTCTGATAAAAATCACGGATCTCAAGTATGTCTTTCAGCTGGAAAAAAAACCTCAGAAAGAAGAATACCCAGTGAAAACAGAGAATCTCAAGTATTGATCTCAAGTATGAAAATATCTCAAGTATTGATCTCAAGTATGAAAATATCTCTAAATATACAACCATTGGTCCCATAAAAGTATGAATGTTATTTATTTCCTAATATCAAGTATTGATCTCAAGTATGAAAATATCTCTAAATATACAACCATGGATCTTAGGAGTAATATAATAATCTTGCAGTTGTACAGCCACATGCTTTCAAAGTAGCAGATAATATGATGAGTAAGAGCTCAAATGACAGATCAGAAATCAATTGTCAAGGATAACATGGAAATGAAGACATACTAACAGCATCTACAGTATGTGAATATGTGCAAACAAAACTCACTGGCAGTATTGTCATAATGAGTAGAACCTACAGGGAAGCCAAAATGACAAAATAATTTTAGTATGAGTGCAAAGTACAAGAACCTAAGAGCTGATGCAAATCTACATAACAGTTAATAGTGGTGTCAAAGACTATTAATGTTAATTTAGAATAAGGATGGTGAGTAGCAATGTAGTTTCAAGTGTCGCTTGAATGTGTAAGAAAATATGGACCTAATAGCATGAGCACTCCTCCAGACATCAGATAATAGTGTATGGCAACTAGGAAGAATAAAAGTATATCAATGACTCTTTCTAGATCTGGGTATGATGAGCAAGAAACCTATTGAAGAAATCAAGATATGCATGTGTAAGGAGGAGAATTCGTGGAGAAGAGCTCTGAGTTCAGCCACCATAGAAGTATGAGATTTTTGGGTATATCCTCTGAACATGTGGACAGACAACTCTGGGATTTTCGATGAAGAAAACAGCTGCAGTTGAGGACAAGTTTTCCAGCACTTAGGCAGATGAAGATTAAAAATCTGAGGCAATACAAATTTGGTTGTGTAACTCAAAAGGGATGTTTATCGATAGGGGGAGCAAATAAAGTGAGTAGCAGTATGAGGTTGTCATTGATGCATGCTTACTAGATGACTATTTGAAGATATGGGAGATGCTCGCAGAGGTTATTATGAAATTTAAGAAATGCATACATCAAGACAGTCTTCATATTTAAAAATGTATGTACCGATGAATACAATGCCCACCTTTTGAGAAGACATGCACACATGACTCTTAAAATCCCTGCCAATTGTGCTAATATCCATCAAAATGCATGCTTATGAGAATAAAATGCCTGCTAACATATCTAATTTGCACGCAGCACCTCATCAAAAGTAGACAGTATGAAAGAAATGCACTCGCCTGGAAAGCAAGCAATGATAATGTCCGCATCAGAAATGTCTACTGAGCGTTTTGACTATGATGAAGTGGTTACAGCATGGTTAAAATACCCGCCACACACTGAAAATGCCCGCCACAACATTCATAGGTTGAATGAAATGAACAAATGCCCATAACAGCTTGGGAAAATACATTTTCCATGCAACTTGAATGAAATGCACGCCTGTGTGGATAAAAAATGTCTGCAAGAAGTTGAATGCACGCATTATGAAGGAAGAAATGCCCGCCTGTAGAAGTTTTTATGAAGGAATCCTGCACTATTCAGAAGTGATATGTCCACATTTGATTGGATGAATATGCCCGCCGGGTGCATGAAGGAATTTAGTATGAACCTACAACATAAAAAGGCTGCTGCAGCAGATGATGGTTAAGGATAATGCAGCTGTGGTGGATACAATTCCATGTGATATGAAGATCCTGACTAGTCTTACACTGAGTTGAAGAAAATGATGACTGAGATGCATGCATAAACATCAATTCAGTTATGAAGAAGAAGTGTTGAAGCAGCCCCAAGCCCTAGTTCAAGTTTGTAAAAATACACAGTCAGAACAGTCTGAAGTCTTGATGATGGTGCATTAAGTTTGAAGATTTGAATATAAGCTCAGGGGGAGTAGTTGAAGCAAATGAAGTCAAAGCAACATCCTTATCAAACCTTGTGAAGATATTTGAAGATACATGAAGACTTTGAACAATCTTAGTCTGATGCATCATTTGAAGTTATAAGTCAGTTGAAGTTGATGAGTTAGTGAAAGATTGAAAATTGGCAAAAGCAAATCTGAAGTTTGATGCCGAATATCTTGAAGCATAAATCTCAGCATGAAAGGGAGAGCATTTATGAGCAATTTGAAAAGACAACCCCTAGATGTACTCAAGTGATGTGACCAATATCTCATGATCTTACCAAGGTACCAAAAACATGTCTATAAGGAGGAATCACTCTCAGCAATTGAAGATGGCAAGCTCAGAATTTTTTTTGGAGGAGCAAACAAACCACAGAAGATCAAACTCAGAAAATGATCTCTTGAAAGCATTCAAAGACATTTTTTTGGAAATTGTGAAGCTTTTGAAGATTAATCATCCCTTTGTCATTAATGTCAAAGGGGGAGAAGAAGAAGCCGGTTGGTTGCCATCAATGACAAAGGGGGAGATTGATGAATATGGTTGTTTATGATTGGCATTGATGACAAGCCATTAATGACAAAGGTTGATGTGATGATATAGAAAGCAACCAAAGAGCAATGACATGTCATGGCATGAAGAACCTTGGATGTGGGCATTAGAGCCATTGGAGCACTTAATGAGCCAAATGACCCATTCTGTGGTCATTTGTGTCTTAATGGGGTCATGAAGCCTCTTGCTTGATGAAGACGCCTTGAAGAATCCCTTGGACCCATACTTGATGGGTTAATGGTCCTTGTACACTTGATGAAGATGATGTGGACAATGCATATGATGATGACATTGGTTGTAGACAAACTCTTATAATGATATGGTGACCTTGAGGTCCCTTGGACCCACACTTGATGGGTTAATTGTCACGTCCCCTCCCATCCAACAAGCTAGATGGAGAGGATCGTGACGGTTGAACCGGGCATCCAGCCCCATATATTGAAATCAAACATTCAAATTGAAGAATAAATATGCATACACATTCACATAATACATAAGAGAGATATGAAGATGCATAATTATCAGAAATCACAGCGGAGTAATAAGAATTTCACATCCATCATACATTTAAGATGTTCATCAAATGATAATTGCCAATTTACACAAGAGAATACTTATCTCAATAAGGCAGTCCCACGCAACTGGCTATGCAACTGCAACGTTCCACCCAACCGTAGGCCAGTGTGCTCCTCAATCTCTCAGCACCACTGCCACCCCCCGAGCTGGGCATGAGCTCTACAAGGAACCGGGGAACAACAGACTCACACATAGCTAAGCATACACCAAGATGAGCCAAGCCAATCTGCAATTGGGTTTATCAGGCTGCTAGGAGATGGAAAGGAAGAATTGCTAAGCTAGTGAGCTCAACCACAGAGCTATGGGTACCCCTCCCAGATCTATTCAGCTTGGCACTCACAATGCCTACACACCCAACACCAGGAAGTATTCTCTTCACTGCCACACAGTCCCTCAAGCCATACCTTCCTTTCTAGTGCTCTCAGGGTGTGCATAGAAAAGTAGCCAGCCCTCTTGATCTTCTTGAGAGGATATTCCCTACACTAGGTTTATCAAGCTAATTCTGTCCACTACCATTCCAGTTTCTTGCTTACAGGTTCAAATCAAAACCAGGATGCACACAACAACAAACTACACTTGCTGAGCATGAGAAAACGTTTCCAACAATGGGATATATGAGATGGGGTTTCCTGGACTTTAGAAAAACGTGGGTAGACTCAAAACATGTTGGCACTTGGAAAATTCGACTGGGGAAACAGAACCCATTTCAGAAAAACGCCCCAGGGGCAAAAACGACCTCCCTACAGCCCCCAAAACGTGGCCCTTCACTCCCAGACTACTGTATATGCAAAAACGAACTCCCAGGCATGGGAAGATGCAAGATTTTGCTGAAAAACGTGAAGAGAATGACCCAGATAGCTCCCACTGCGTGAATGAATGAAGACTGCCTATTCCCCATGGCTTTGGGCACCATTTCGTGGGTGGTTTCTTGCCCCACAAGCAAAAACACGATTTTCCAAGTTGATGGCTTGCCCATGCACGAAAATGGCTTGCCCATACTCTTTCATTCCCAAGGCATTAACTGCCTTAACCAATTTCTTGGAAGAATTAAATGATTGGGTACATGAGACAAAATGGGTAGTTGGTGGTTTATGGGTTTCCCCATTGACACATGGATTAATACCATTGGCTCAAGGGTTTGAATAGTTTCCCTCCCTTTTCCTTGTAGAACCATGCCCCTTCTCTTTTGTTGCATTGCATAGCTAGTTGTGGGTATTTTGCATTAAAATTCGTATTTACATGATGTCTTATATACATTGTGCCCATCTCGCACAAGAACCATAGGCATCTATTTTAATTGCCGATACATAAACGTTAAATCAATGGTGGGGCCTTGGCCTTGAGCTCCTCACCATGATTAAGTTACAATATTTACATCATTTACAAAGGGGGTCAAAATGGGGATGTGACATACCCCTCCCCTTACATTAGCACTGTCCTCAGTGCTCATCAAAATCGAACAAAAATGGATATGCCATCCTCATGGCATCCTCCAGCTCCCATGTAGCCTCATCGGGACCGTAGTGCTTCCATTGCACCTTTACCTGTCCGATGGCTCGGTTCCGGAGCAATGTTACTTTCTTGTCTAGGATGCGCAATGGATCGGTTTGGAATTCTCCCTCGGGTTCCACCTGGATCACATCCCAATTAATCACATGGTTAGGATCATGTACATATTTCTTTAGCAAAGAGACATGAAAAACATTATGAGCTTTAGTGCTAGCAGGCAATGCAAGTCTATATGCAACTGGCCCTATTCTTTCAAGCACTTCAAATGGCCCACAATATCTAGGTGATAGCTTGGCACAGCTCCCAAGCTTCAAGGAACTCTTCCTTGATCTTACTCTAAGATACACATGATCCCCAACATTGAATTCCCTATGCATTCTGTGTTTATCTGCATAGCTTTTGTGTCTATCCTGGGCTGCCTTTAAATTTTGTCGGATCTTTACAACCTCTTGCTCCATTTCCTTAAGCAATTCTGGCCCAAGTACAATTCGGTTCACTGGATTGTCCCAAGTCACTGGTGTCCTACACCTTCTGCCGTACAAAGCCTCATATGGACTCATTCCCAATGATTCTTGATGCCCATTATTATATGCAAACTCTACCAGGTGTAAATAATCCTCCCACTTGGATGGCTTGTCCATTACATACATGCGGAGCATGTCTTCAAGTACCTGATTTACTCTTTCTGTTTGCCCGTCTGTTTGAGGATGGTACGCGGTGCTAAAGTTCAACTGTGTACCCAAATCTGCAAAGAGAGCTTTCCAAAAATTGGAAGTGAACTTGGTATCCCTGTCAGAAATTATTGCCTTAGGCAACCCATGTAATCTAAAAATTTCCTTCATGAAAATATCTGCAATGGCATCGGCTTTATGTGTGGACTTAACCGGTATAAAATGTGCTGCCTTGGTTAACTTGTCCACCACAACCATGATGGAATCATGTTGTCTCTTAGTCATTGGCAATCCTGTAATAAAATCCATGGAAATTATTTCCCATTTCCATTCTGGAATTTGCACTGGGTGCAATAAACCTGCTGGGTGTTGGTGTTCAACCTTTACCTGCTGACATTCCATGCACTTAGAGATGTATTCAGCAACGTCCTTCTTCATACCTGGCCAGAAATAATATTTTCTTGCTGTAGTAATTGTTTTCTGATATCCTGGGTGACCAGAGTATGGAGCTTTATGGATCTCATCCATAACCATTCTCCTTAAATCTGCCGCATTTGGAATATAGACTCTATTCTTATAAGTGAGAAGTCCGCCTTCTTCCAAATGATAGCCCTCATACTTCTTTTCAATGTTTTGCTGCTGCAATTTGCCCTTTATCTGCTCATACACTTCATCCTCAACCATATGGTTAACAATCTGCTGCCTAAAATCTGGTTGGCATGTACTAAGCGCTGCCACATACATTTCATGTACCTTCCTGCTGAGTGCATCAGCCACCTTGTTTTCTTTCCCTTTTATGTGCTTGATTTCGAAATCAAATTCACACAAAAATTCCAACCATCTAGCTTGCCTAGCATTTAAAGTTGGCTGATCAAACAAGTATTTCAGACCACAATGGTCTGTCCTTAACTCGAATTTTCTTCCCATTAAGTAATGCCTCCACATCTTCAAAGCATGTACTATGGCTGCAAGTTCTATATCATGAGTAGCATAGTTCTTCTCATGCTCCTTCAACTTTCTTGACTCATAGCATATCACGTGGTTGTCTTGCATAAGAACTCCTCCAAGTCCTTGATTGCATGCATCGGTACACACCACAAAGTCCTTTTCCGGGTCTGCAATCTTCAGAATGGGTGCACTTGTAAGAAGATTCTTCAACCGCTGAAAACTTTCTTCACATCTTGGTGACCATTCAAACTTTATCCCCTTCTTTTGCAAAGAAGTGATCGGGTTAGCAACCTTGGAGAATCCTTCGATAAACCTCCTGTAGTAACCAGCAAGGCCCATAAAAGATCTCACATCAGTCACATTCCTTGGAGTTGGCCAATTCATAATGGCTTCAATCTTCTCAGGGTCTACAGATATTCCTTCGTCGGAGATGATGTGACCCAAATAATGAATTCTATCTTTATAGAAGTCACATTTACTCAACCTTGCATACAGCTTATGCTCCCTTAGTAATTGCATTGTCATTCTCAAATGTTCTTCATGCTCTTCTTCATTCTTAGAATAGATGAGAATGTCGTCTAGGAATACAAGAACAAACTTGTCCAAATACTTGCTAAAAACATTATTCATGAGACACATGAATGTAGCTGGTGCATTTGTGAGACCGAATGGTACCACTACAAATTCATAGTGTCCATACCTCGTTCTAAAGGCTGTCTTATGGATATCTTCTTCTTTGATTCTTACCTGATGGTAACCAGACCTCAAGTCAATCTTTGAAAATACCTTTGCTCCTCTCATTTGATCAAAAAGGTCATCAATTCGGGGCAACGGGTATTTATTCTTCACTGTGACTTTGTTCAACTGCCTGTAGTCAATACATAACCTGAGTGTTCCATCTTTCTTTTTCACAAATAGAACAGGTGCTCCCCACGGGGACACACTTGGCCTAATGTATTTCTTTTCCAGTAACTCTTGTAATTGCATTTTTAATTCTAGCAATTCCGGGGTACTCATCCTGTACGGTGTCTTGGACACTGGTGCCGCTCCTGGCACAAGCTCAATTGTAAAGTCAATGTCTCTCTTTGGAGGAAGTCCTGGAATCTCATCTGGAAAAACATCCCTGAATTCTTGCAATACATGATAGTCCTCCAGCCTAAGAGTTTCACTCTCTGCTGCCTCTAAAACGTGAGCTGCATACAGTTGACATCCCTTCCTACAGAAATTCTTCAGTTGCATGGCTGAAACCTGTCTAACAGAAGTCACCTTTGGAATGCCTTTTACAACCCTCGGGTTTCCTTCTTCGTCCATGCATTCAAATGTCTTATTGTAGCAGTCAAGTTTAACCCTGTGTGCTTCCAACCAATCCATTCCAATGAGAATATCATAGGAACCAAGTGGCAAAATATTCAGATCTGCATAAGTGAATAGCCCATCCATCTCTAATGGACATTTCTCTACTATTTCGCTAACTTTTCTCTTGGTTCCAGTGGCTAGTTGAACTAACCAAGATTTACTATGCTTTAATTTCTTGAAAGCACAAATCTCAACAATTCTAGGAGTGACATAACTGTGAGTAGATCCAGGATCAATCAAAATAGAAACAGATTGCTTAGCAACCTTACCTTCAACTTCAACCACAGTTGACTGATGATCTGCCTGGCGGTCTTCTACTGCTGCATAGATCCTAGGGATTGTCCTTGCCACCTGACCCACAGTTCCAGCTCCTTGGATGTTGTGAACTTGATTTGCATTCCCATTCCTATGTGGACAGTTCCTAAGCATGTGGTCTCCTCCACAACCCCAACATTGAAGTGGTTCTCTTGGCTCCTTTGGATCTCTTGGCTTGTCTCCCATCATCCTAGTTGGCTTAGTCACAACCTGTGATGGTTGCCTTTGCTGATTCCGGAATTGAGGAGGCTTGAACCCCTTCTTCCTTTGATCAAACTTCTCATTTTTCTTATCCTTCCATGCCTTATGGAATTCTGGTTTGCTTCTGTTTTGATCAAAGCAATACTTGGCCTTTCTTATGGTCTCCTCTAGAGTCCGAGGTTCATCAAACTCAATTCTATCTTTATACGACTGGGGCAGTCCACTTAGGAAACGCTGAATTTTCACCTTATCATCTCGAATATACTTAACATACCTCAGCAGCTCCAAGAACTTGTTTGCATATTCTTCCATGGTCGATTGTCCCAATCTCAGCTCATGGAACTCTTTGATCTTATCATCATAGTACCTATCCGAGAGGTACTTCTGCTTGAAGTATTTCGTGAACTGCTTCCACACGATCTTCCTTTCGTTGATCTTCTTCACTTGCCTGGTGTGTTCCCACCATATAGATGCTCTTCCATTCAAGTTGAAGATGGATACCCTTGCTTTCATATTTCCTGAGTAGTCTTGGACTTGGAAATATTTTCTCATCCCAAGAAGCCAAGCTTCAGCTTCTTGACCAGATTTTACCTCTCCGTCAAATGTAGGAGGTTTTGCCTTCTTAAATTCCCCATGTGAACTGTTCTTGTAGTGCTTCTTCCTCTTACTCATGTGAGATGAAGAGCTTGAACCCTCAGTGGATTCTTCAGAGTCAGATGATTCATTAGAAGACATTTCTGGAGTATAAGTCCTGTCTGTGGAGACTCTTCTTGGGCTACTGGCCCTCTTACGGGAATTTCTTCTAGAGCTGCTCCCACCCCTTTCTGGATTTGTTATCTGATGCCCAGAGTTTATTTGCCTTTGGATGTCTGTTAAACTCTGCAGCATGGCTGCATTCAGCTGATTTTGTTCTTCCTGAGCTTTAATCATCCTTTCATTATCTTCCCTATAGCTTTGCAATTCCACCCTTAGGCTTCTCATGGTGGCTGCAACATCTGGAGGGGTCTCTTGATTTCTTCTCCCATTAGATTCTGTCTCAGCATTCTCAACCTGTATGTTTTCCCCCATGGCATCTGTCTCGGGCTCATAGGGATCCTGTGCATCATTCATGATGTGCATTTTCTTGGCCCAACCAAGATCCAAAACTTTCCAACTGTATTATCTAGAGTGTTACCCTGCTGTAACTGTGACTCTCTGAAATGTGTTTATCAAAACAATTGTTAGCTGCATTACATTCTCAGAATTCACAAATTACTTCATGCATGTGGGAAAAATTCCATACTTGACAATTCGTCAAATCACAACAACGAAAATATGAGGGGAAAAAGAAAAAGGGGGTCAAGGGGGATTGCCCCCTTGTGGCGCCACAGCAGGGCGGGTCGAGGGCAGCGCCCTCGTTTTTTTTTTTTTTTTTTTTTTTTTTTTTTTTTTTTTTTATTACAAATCACGCCGCGTCGGGCGGTTCGCGGAATCCTGCCGCAACGGGCAGTTCGCTGAATCCGGCCGCGACGGCGGTTCGCAGGGTGTTGCCGCAATGGGCGGTTCACTATATGCTCCCGCAATGAGCGGGGCGGTTCACTATAGCCTTCCGCAGTTGCGAGGCGCTTCGGCGACGGCTTCCGCAATTGCGGAGCAGTTCGCCGAACGCTTCCGCAGTTGCGGAGCAGTTCGCCGAACGCTTCCGCAACGGCGGGGCGATTTGCCGAGCGGAGCCATTCGGCGAAGGCTTCCGCAGTACCGGAGCCGTTCGCGGAATGCTTCCGCCACAATGCTTCCTCGATTTCGGGTGATTTTTCGGAATGATTCGGGGAAGTCTTCCGCAGTTGCGGAACGATTCGCCGAAGTCTTCCGCAGTTGCGGAACAATTCGGCGAACTCTTCCGCGTTTCGGAACGATTCGCCGAAGTCTTCCGCAGTTGCGGAACGATTCGGCGAACTCTTCCGCGTTTCGGAACGATTCGCCGAAGTCTTCCGCAGTTGCGGAACGATTCGGCGAACTCTTCCGTGTTTCGGAACGATTCGCCGAAGTCTTCCGCAGTTGCGGAACGATTCGCGGAATCCTTCCGAAATTTCGGAAGAGAATTCCTTCCGCAATTTCGGAAGAGAATTCTTTCCGAAGAATTCCGACACTTAAAAAAAAATTTTCATTTAAACAAAAATTTTCTCCGCTGTTTCGGAGCCATTGGCTGAATTCTTCCGCTGTTTCGGAGCGGTTCGCGGAATCCTTCCGAAATTTCGGAAGAGAATTGCTTCCGCAATTTCGGAAGAGAATTCCTTCCGAAAAGCTTCCCTTCGCAAATTTTCGGAAAAATTCTCGGAACGCTTCCGAAATTTCGGAACGATTCGCCGAATGCTTCCGCTGTTTCGGAAGGCATTCGGGAATTCCTTCCGAAACGGTCTTAAACCAAAAATTTCCAGAACAGACTTAAAACGGAAATTTTCAAAAACAGACTTAGGAAATTTAAAATCTTCCCTTGTAATTTCTATCAGTTTTGGCCCATAGAGGCCCAATGCTGCAACGCAGCTCTGATACCATTCTGTCACGTCCCCTCCCATCCAACAAGCTAGATGGAGAGGATCGTGACGGTTGAACCGGGCATCCAGCCCCATATATTGAAATCAAACATTCAAATTGAAGAATAAATATGCATACACATTCACATAATACATAAGAGAGATATGAAGATGCATAATTATCAGAAATCACAGCGGAGTAATAAGAATTTCACATCCATCATACATTTAAGATGTTCATCAAATGATAATTGCCAATTTACACAAGAGAATACTTATCTCAATAAGGCAGTCCCACGCAACTGGCTATGCAACTGCAACGTTCCACCCAACCGTAGGCCAGTGTGCTCCTCAATCTCTCAGCACCACTGCCACCCCCCCGAGCTGGGCATGAGCTCTACAAGGAACCGGGGAACAACAGACTCACACATAGCCAAGCATACACCAAGATGAGCCAAGCCAATCTGCAATTGGGTTTATCAGGCTGCTAGGAGATGGAAAGGAAGAATTGCTAAGCTAGTGAGCTCAACCACAGAGCTATGGGTACCCCTCCCAGATCTATTCAGCTTGGCACTCACAATGCCTACACACCCAACACCAGGAAGTATTCTCTTCACTGCCACACAGTCCCTCAAGCCATACCTTCCTTTCTAGTGCTCTCAGGGTGTGCATAGAAAAGTAGCCAGCCCTCTTGATCTTCTTGAGAGGATATTCCCTACACTAGGTTTATCAAGCTAATTCTGTCCACTACCATTCCAGTTTCTTGCTTACAGGTTCAAATCAAAACCAGGATGCACACAACAGCAAACTACACTTGCTGAGCATGAGAAAACGTTTCCAACAATGGGATATATGAGATGGGGTTTCCTGGACTTTAGAAAAACGTGGGTAGACTCAAAACATGTTGGCACTTGGAAAATTCGACTGGGGAAACAGAACCCATTTCAGAAAAACGCCCCAGGGGCAAAAACGACCTCCCTACAGCCCCCAAAACGTGGCCCTTCACTCCCAGACTACTGTATATGCAAAAACGAACTCCCAGGCATGGGAAGATGCAAGATTTTGCTGAAAAACGTGAAGAGAATGACCCAGATAGCTCCCACTGCGTGAATGAATGAAGACTGCCTATTCCCCATGGCTTTGGGCACCATTTCGTGGGTGGTTTCTTGCCCCACAAGCAAAAACACGATTTTCCAAGTTGATGGCTTGCCCATGCACGAAAATGGCTTGCCCATACTCTTTCATTCCCAAGGCATTAACTGCCTTAACCAATTTCTTGGAAGAATTAAATGATTGGGTACATGAGACAAAATGGGTAGTTGGTGGTTTATGGGTTTCCCCATTGACACATGGATTAATACCATTGGCTCAAGGGTTTGAATAGTTTCCCTCCCTTTTCCTTGTAGAACCATGCCCCTTCTCTTTTGTTGCATTGCATAGCTAGTTGTGGGTATTTTGCATTAAAATTCGTATTTACATGATGTCTTATATACATTGTGCCCATCTCGCACAAGAACCATAGGCATCTATTTTAATTGCCGATACATAAACGTTAAATCAATGGTGGGGCCTTGGCCTTGAGCTCCTCACCATGATTAAGTTACAATATTTACATCATTTACAAAGGGGGTCAAAATGGGGACGTGACATTAATGGTCCTTGTACACTTGATGAAGATGATGTGGACGATGCCTATGATGATGACATGGCTTGTAGACACACTCTTATAATGATATGGTGACCTTGAGGTTTGATTGGGAGGTCAATCTTTAATACAAAGTAATAAATTAATGAAAATATATATAACAAGCCCTATTGACTCCTAAGATTGACCATTTGAGGTGGTAACAAGTTTGGATGACAAATCAAAGTCTAAATAATTTTTTTATTAAATTACCATCCTCACCTTGTTGAAGTCGGCTCCAATAAAAATTCAAAAATAATAATAATAATAATAAATTTACATGTTGGCTCCAATTAGTTTTTTGGGAAATTACTATAAATACCTAGTCGAAAGTTTCAATTTTGGAAGTGGGAATTCGGTGGAGTTCCTCTGAGAATTTTGTGACTGTGTCTGAGGAGAATATGCAGGGTTGACAGAGGCTGCCTCAAGCCCGAATTTGTAGCAGCAGCAGAAGTTTTTTTTGGAAAATATTTTTTTTGTATTTATCTCTGATTTTTCGGGTATAGTGGACTGAGGCAGCTATAGTGAATATGAAGAAGATTCTCACTCTATTTTGATACCTATTGAGACAACCAAAGTTGAAGAAGGAAGTTTCAGATCTGAAATTCATGGACAATTCAACTATAAATAAAGATGAATTAGTTGGCTTGATGTGAGGAATGCATGTGGATTGGATGGAGGAGATTTGAGCTCTGCTTTTCAGGCAAGAGGAGCAGTAACACAGCAGCAGACATGAGTTTTTAAGTCTGATATAATTTTTGCAGTTGGCATGATCCTTGAAGCAAAAGAGCTATGGCTAATGAGCAGCTTAACAAAGATATGATACAGTAAAATACAGTAACATGATTATATGACAATTGAGCAAACTTGAAGTGGACAGATTGATGACATGACATGATTGGACAATTTGGAGACGTGATTATGACAAGCTGATGAGCAGAGGACAAAATTAGTATTGATAAGAAGATTCCTTATTGCAGGTTGTGTATGAGAAGACATTTGAAGATATGTGTTAAAACCTGAATATGTTGACCTTGATAAGCAAAAAATAAAGATCAATATGACAATGATGAGGAGACCTTGATGACTTGAACAGATAGCATGAGCAATGGTATTGTGCAGCAAGCAAAGATTGTGTGCAATGATGATCTTGACAAGACAGTGACCAGTTGTTGAGAAAAGGACAGATCAGTGTGTTATGACTGATTTATTGGACAAGTGATTGACAGACGATGTGACAGAAATTTGTATGTAAATACAAGCAGGGTCTTGTATCCATTTTCTTGGCTGGGTCTAAGAAAGACTAGGCAGGGTCCTAGATAAAGAGTTGGTGCTCTTTTGTTTCAGTTGGTGCTGAATTGCCTCACAGTTGTAGCCATTGAACCAATTACAAAAATTACAAAACTATATCCTATGTCTCTTGTGTGTGACGTGTTGGTGATCATATGACATGTGCTTAGATGATTAATTCATTAATGAATATGTTGTTGAAATAATTGTGAAATGATGTTTTAAGTTTTAGTGATTGAAGAAGTTGAATTTTGATTAAGTATAGGCTCACTGATTCAACCCCCCCCTCTCAATGAGCATTGTGTCTAACAAAATAAGCTGTAACATGATGCTCTACCCTGACATCCAAAAAATAAAAATAAAATATTTGTAAACCTATACTTAGCCTTTGCTCCTAGGGCATCCTGGCTTCTTTTCACTCCACGAGATGTCACCTTGCCCTTCTCCTTCTCTTCACACAGGATTCCATGTGGTAGCTCCTCCACTTGTCACCCTTTCCCTACAATCCTGCTCCTCTCTCCTTCCCCACATACCACCTACCAGCCTCTCCCATTGTCTCCCTCTCGTACCCTTGTCCTTCCTCCGAGCCATGACCTCCTCCACCTCTCGTATGTAAATGGCATAAGAGCCCACGGGGAAGGACAAAGATGCATGCATGCCACGCGGGTTGCATGCACGCCCTCCTCCCACCATCCCAAAGCAGGGTGCCCCCATAAAAGATGGTCACTCCCTCCGCGCGTGTGAAGGCCATTCGGCTGGATTCAAGATTCCTCTTCTCCAGAGAGAAAGGACTGCCAGGTATGGAAATGTTGGTATATTTGAAGTAAAATTTAGCACATAAATATGACCTGAAGGTGGAGACAATTATCCTTTCAAGCTGAGCATCCATGTCCTGGTCGCGTGCTTACATTGACCAGAGCTGCACCCACACACACGGTTAGTGGCTTGTAGATGCATGGTGAGAGCTCAAGCCCATCTCAAGCCCTGCTGCAAATGAGATCGCAACTGATCAGGCTTTTACTAAAACGGTTAGAGTTTTCAAATATCCGGGATTGGAGCTCGTAGGCTCGAACTGTTGAGGATTAGTTTTTACGGAAATTCCATCCATGGATACAGAACTCCAACGCCAAATATTTAATGCCAAGATTCTATAATCTGTTAAGTTGCTGAACCATTTTTGAAGCTTGAAATGCATTAAATTCGTTGTTCTTGATGCAGATTTGTAGTAATAAAGCACTACACTAGAAATTTTTGGAGAAAATGTTGTGTGAAGCTTTGAAATGTATTAAAATCTTTGTTCTTGATGAAGATTTGGAGTGATCTAGCATGCCGAGAATTTACAGAATCACGTCGTGGTAATGAAGCATTTTCAAACTATTTGCAGGTAACGTTGGTTCAGGAAATTTAAGTTTCCATTAATAAATTCTCTTGTCAATGGCTCCATCCTCGATCGTCGGAGGAGGCAGCAGGCAACGGCGGTAGGAGGGAGCTCGTGACCGAATTTATTTAACAAATTGTTGGGTTTTGACAGGCAGCGTGGAATGTTGGAGGTGGAGCTGGTGGAGAGGGAAGCGTTGGTAGGGAGAGGATGAGTAGGTGGGAAGAAGAGGAGGGCTAGCTTGGGCGTGGGCATGGATGGGAGGGATGGAATGGAGCACGGAGGAGGGGGGGGCACAGGACGGCGTAGTGGAATAATGCAGAGGGCAGGCTGCGATTGGGAGCATCCTCGTGTTACTTAAGAAGACATGTGGTTATTAGCATGTGGCTCCCTGCTCAATTTGAAATTGCCTTCTCTAGGTTGCCTAGGCCTTTTTAGTGGTTAACCTGGTCATTAATGAGCTAACATCTCTATTCCACCCACGAAGGGGATAATGCCACAATTTTAGGGGTAATTGTCCCATAACCAACAGCTAGTGGTGGAGTGCAAATGCTGACACCTGTCCCATGCCTTCTAACAGCTTCCATTCCTCCTAGTGGGTCAGTGAACACTCATTTAACAGTTCCCTGGGTTTTTGTCTCCTCTTTTAATTTATTAAATAATAATAATATGTCATTACAATCATCCTTGACTAGATTTGGTCATAATTACAAAACTTTGTAATTATAATTTAATATAATGTTTTGCAATAAAATAAATAGTCTCAAAATTTGGGTAGGTGACATACACCCCCCCTTAAGTCTCAACAACGTCCTCGATGTTTTTCATTCATTTTCTGAGTGTTCCTGAAACAGAGCTGGGTATGCTACCCGCATACTACTCTCCAACTCCCAGGTTGCCTCTTCTAGACTAAGGTGCTTCCATTGCACCTTTACCTGCCCAATGGTGCGATTATGGAGTAGAGTTTCCCTCCTTTCAAGGATACAATCCGGTTCCACCTGAAAATCGTCGTCTTGTTCCACCTGTACATCATTCCAATTTATAACATGAGTAGCATCGTGTATGTATTTCTTTAAAACTGAAATATGAAAAACATTATGTATTCTTAGATTTGGTGGCAAAGCTAATTGGTATGCCACGGGTCCAACCCTTGACAAAATTTTGAAAGGACCACAATACTTGGGTGCAAGCTTGGCACAGCTTCCCAATTTTAATGAGCTCTTCTTCAGTCTTACCTTAATGAAAACATGCTCACCAACCTGGAACTCTTTATGATTCCTCTTAAGATCTGCTTGAATCTTTTGCCTATCTTGGGCAGCTTTAAGATTTCTTTGTACCTGTTTCACGATTAGTTCTGTTTCCTTCAACAATTCAGGTCCTAAAATAACTCTATTAACTAGGTCATTCCAAGAAACTGGTGTATTACATTTCCTACCATAAAGAATTTCAAAAGGGCTAAGCCTGGCTGAAGCATGGTAATGGTTGTTATATGCAAACTCTGCTAAATGCAAGTAGTCCTCCCACTTACCAGGCTGGTCCTTAACATACATCCTTAGCATGTCTTCCAATATCTAATTTACTCTTTCCGTCTGTCCATATGTTTGTGGATGAAATGTTGTGCTGAAGTTTAAGGTTGTATTCAACCCTTTAAACAAAGATCTCCAGAAGTTTCCAGTAAACTTAGAATCACGGTCTGAAACTATCACTTTTGGTATTCCATTGGCATCTTAATGTAGACTTCGATTTCATTTCATAATAAGACGATAAAGGTACACCGTATGATAGTCACAAACTTTTAATACAGCATTTAGATTTATAATACTGGTTGCCGAAGGGTACATGAAACTCCATGGTGATGTAAAAATGGGGACATGACATACTTCATCACAGGATTATCCAGGAGAGTAGAGGATTTTCCCCGATGTCGCACTTAGAGTTTTAGTAGCCATTCATATGGCATATGTATTGATATATGTTAGTGAGGATGCCACTACCCCTAGTGACTTCCAAGTAGCCAATTTCTTGTCGCATACCCAATAACCTCTTTCAACCATGGAGACCATGAGGTACTCAAATTTCACTTGTAAAACTTGATTATTGATGACATTCCAATTCCCCATGGATTTCATATAATTTAACATTGGAAGATTATTAGATGTTTGGTCACCCAAATTAACATATATGATTACTAAATATTGCAAGCAATTTCTAACATGAAACGCATTCCATGCCAAGCAATTCCATGCAATTATATAATCACAAAATAGTAAATTGAAAAATATATAAAAATAATGTAACCATGGCATTCATACAAAGTTAGAGACTTATCTTTTAATGTCCACCAACTAACTGCAGATGAAGGACGTTCCTCCTAGCCATAGGTACTATGTCAACCCAATATTTTCTTTGAAATATGCCACCCTAAATCTAGGGCTATCATTCCACAAGGGCTAATTGTTTCCCAAGACCTCCATAGAACTCAATCTCTCATGCAACCCCCCTGGTGTAGAAACCTTCTCCACATTTGTCCTAATCCTCCAATCCCCTTCCCCATCAACCTCCACAATGTAAAGAACAAGCCCCCTTCTCTAAGCTAATAGTCCCTCAAGAAACCTCTAGTATCCTTCTAGCGCTCTAACACAAGTTGGATAGGAAGTATCCGAATTGGGATTCCAAGGAACAGGCTGTAGGCTAGGTTCCTCTCACAAAGGTATGCTACCCTAACACTCGTCCCCTAGGGTCAATGACATGGAAAGGTCGAATTCACCATGGCATATATGGTCCTCTCTATATGGACCAGTCTCTAGGTAGTATAAGGTGATGGCACAAATGAGGAGAGATGGAATGAATTCTTCCAATCAATGAAGGAGCAAGCCCCTTACAAACCTAGATTTTCACTTTTATATGCATGCTTTAGGTTTCCATGTGGCTATTCCACATGGGACCACTTCTTAATCCCCTCCTAATCATTATTTAAGAACTTTGGGTTGAATTGATAAGGATAAGGATATAATTTTAATCTCACCAGGGTCATTTACCTTAGTCCACTACCAGTTCCCCACCAGTGGAATCATAGCCCCATCTCTTCTTCGTCCTTTTTCATCTGCAGTTGTGCCGGGGGATGTTATATTAATATCAAAATGTACATATTTACAATGTCTTGTTCATCTTGGACCATTTGTTTATGGCTTATATTCTTTACATCAATATATACATAATTACATTTTAGGGTCAAAAATGGGGTGTTACATTCTCCTCCCCCTTAATTTACACACCATCTATTAATTTTTTATCTTTAATTCAGAAATGCAATAGTACTTGAAATCAAATAACAATCATACACATAAGCAATCGCATTCGGCACATGAATTTACCCTGGGGAAACCCTCTATGACTTGAGGGAGAAAACCCCAACAAAACCTTCCTTAGTATATTGATAGATAGAAGAGAATGTCTTTTACATCAAGCACCCCCGGTGCAATTATAGAGCAAGAGAAAGATAGATATAGAATACAGACTCAAGAGAATAATTCTCCAATCAACCAACTCGCTAATAATAGTCACATGCACGGAAAATAATTCATAGAAATTCACTCCATCCTTGGAGAGATCACTTGCATGGAGAAGTGCACCCCAATTCTCATGCAATGCATTAACTCAATTGTCCTGACTTCGAGATGGAATCACCATGTTACACCTAAAATCTACTCATCATCCTGATTTAGTGTGTACATCCCTGAAGTCACTTGGACTGATTGATCATTTGGGAGGATTGGTGCTCAGTTTGCACAACCTTTTGAGAGGTCGTCGCAGGTTGTACACTATCTACTTGCGACGTCACAGGTTTCTCTTTAGCAAGGTGCGACGAGGTCTGTTAATGGGCAAAAATAGCCATTTCGAGATCCTTCTCAAAACTTGCCTATGTGGGGGCTTGTCCCTGATCTCTTGGAGAGCTGGTACTCGACCCCTAACCTATTGGGAAGATCCCCTATCTCTCTCCTACCATCTCTCATCCTATCCTATCCATAACCTCATCCACTTAATCCTATATATATGAGGCTCAGTCCCATACCAAAGGGAGGAAGACTATGGTATCTACATGTTGGTGAAATCTCTCTTGGACACTTTCACTCACCTCTTGGAGACTCTCATGCTTCCTTAGAAGGGTTTGGCAATTGGATTGTGTGGAGAAGGGTTGCTACGTTAAGTCATTGGTTGTAGTTCTATATCTCTATCATGTACTCCTCTATTTGCAGTAATACAAATGCTTTCCACCAATATTGTCTCTTATGTATGATGGTGTTGTGTTGTTTACCCGCTTAACTGTTTACATAGATCTCTTATTGTATAGATGCTCTTTACTTGTTTCTCTTTTTTGTGTCTTGACAGGTCTTGCAGCTTGGATCTGACGACCGTGGGATGTGGAGCAACATAGCAGGAGAAAGGATAGCGAATCAAAGAGGTAAGACATCTAGTACTTGATCCTTAAGTAGATCTAGGGAACACATTTGTAGTCTGTTTTATTTGTTCTAGACTCGCATTGAGCTAGGGAGATCCGGCTCGCCTCCGGTTGAGTGGATTGTCCGTCAACAAATCTGGCGACCATACTAGGGAGTTTCCTTGTCTAGTAGTCATTAATCTGAGTCATTTTTAGTTAATTGCTTGACACAAGCCTTGTTATCATTTTTGTCATTTTTCCTTCTTTGGAGTGATTCCATTGTCAGATCTTCACATTGAAGATACTGATCTTCTTCCTTTGAGTTTGTATAACCTAGTTTCAAACCTGTTTGTGGTTCATCCTTGAGAGATCTTATTCATTTTTGAATCTAGAACTTACCTGTCGCACCTGGGCAGTGAAAACAGAGCGACACTGTGTTTTCCTGAGCTTCTGCTTGTGACTGTAGCTTGCTTGTCGCGACCCGTGCATTAGTGAACTGCAACGCTATCGCACCTTCCGTATAGGTAAACTGTGATGTCGCACTATCTACAAAGACAGACTGCGTCGATCAGTCAATGCTTGGAATACAAGCATCCATTCCCTTGTTTGACAGTCTGAGCCTTGGTTTGGTGTATAAACTCTCTTTTGTGCTGCATCATTTAGCCAAAGATCCCATTTGTGCTTTGTTTGGTCTGTTTGGATTGATCTTGGGTTCCGTTTTGGACAAGTCTGAAACTGGTAGTGTTGGGCGTCTTTGTCCCCTCCACCTTCATCCATTTCACTCTTGCATTCCTGTCCTTCCACCCCTGATCTGATCAGTACATTAGATCAGCTCCCAGACCTCATCTACTTTTGTTTTGAGCTTTGCTTGCTTAGTTTGCTTGCTGTTGTTTGATTTTGAGTCAAGTGTGTCTTTTTGCTTGGTTTGAGTGCTTGTCTTTTCTTGGATTTTCTGAGTGTATGAGTGCTGCAAGTAGCATTTTCTTTTCAGTTGTTTAGATCTAAAAGCAAAAGTTGTTTTAAAGTTCATTACTTTGATACGCTCATTGAAAGATCAAAAGTGCTTCTTTCCCATTGTTTCTCAAGAAAATTGTTGAAGAAAGATTGTTGTGCATTGGAATGTATTTGGAAAAGTTGAATCGAAATATGATTGGTTGTGTTTTTCTTGAATTATGAATCATTCATCTTCTTGAAAAACTCAAGTACTTTCGATTTTTGCAAAAGGTGTTCCATGTTAAGGAAAGGTAGATGCATTTTTGTTTCTTGTTGCCTTTAGATCATTGAAAAGAGAAAGTGAAAAGTTTGCATATTCCATTTCAGAATTCTTTCATTTCATTACTTAGCGTTGTTTTGATTTGAAAAGCAAAAGAAAAGAAAAGAGAAAATACTTTGATTTGGATAGTAGTGCTGTGTATTTTTTGTGAGTTTCGTTGAAAAAGAAAATAGTACTTTCATTGTCAAATTTGTATGAATAGAGATTGTGTTGCATTGAGTTTGTTTTGGCAAAATCATTGGGAAAAACTTTCTCCTTACCATAGGTAGAATTCATCAAAAGAAAAGATCATTTCATGCATGTAGCTAGGGCTTGCATTATGTTTCCGATTATGTACTCACCTCATGCATTCACCTAACCGTCCAAGATAAAATAAACAGTAGAACTAGGTAAAAAATTTAGTAACTTGTGTGTAAGTTAGAGACGTGTTCCGGCGTCGTTAAGCGTGGCAGATGTCGTTACTTGACAGCACTGTAGTCCGGGGGTATTGTAGTCTTCCATGTACATCGGTATATCGAGCTCCTTCACGTACCCACCAAGTACCATAATCCGTACTTGGCGTATATCGAAGGGTGTATCACGTACTCGACACGTATATCGGAAGGTCTCATGCCAACAGCTATGCATTAGATAGTACCACTACGGATTTGAGCTCCCACGTACCTTGCATATATCGGGAGACACCATTAGGATTCCTGAAACCAACCGAGTTAACCATTTGGCCGTCTTGGCAAAGCAATACACCGAGAACAACACTCGGGGAGATTAGAACGCACGTCCTATCCAGGTAGTCGGGTATGCAGGCAAGGGTACGGTCCCAATCCTCCTTGTCGCATCATATTGTTGGACCCTGCAGTATATCACGGTTTGTAATGCCTTGATAATCCCATGAGGTTCCAGAATTTTGAATCCACTCTGTCACATAAGTTTGCTTGTTGCCTTAGTTTGAGTAGGTTTTCTTGGACTGCTTTTCTTTTAGAATACCTTTAGGAGAGAGAGACGCTGTTTTGGCCTTTTTTGGTTGATTTTCCTGATACTCTGGTGGATTTTCCCTGGAGAAGGTCCCGTAGGATCTTGAACTTGCCACTCAAATTTCCCCTTAATCCGGAGGTTATTTTGAGGGTAAGAATGGATCAGCGTAACGCGGTCGTAGTTACTGAAGTAGGGAACCCCACTTTGAATATTGGAGGACATTTGTTTCCACCAGATTCACCTGCCTCTCATCCCACGCAGGATGAAGAAGCACATACCCCCACTTCTCAAAACCTTCCTCCCGTCATCTCGGGAGAACCTGGATCATTGGAATGGATAAACCAACCCCAGGACGACCCTACAGTAGCTATTGGTCCATCAGCAGCTTACTGGACATCCTCTACAGAACACCCAATGGCTCATTTTGCCATTTCATCCTCACCCAGTGAGACTTCTCCGGAAGACACTTTAGCTTACTTTCATTCCATGGCTGAAGAGTTTCGACAGTCAAGTCTCCAAAGGAGGATTCAAGACCCATCTTTACCTCCTTACCAACCCTTCCCAGTTCATTCAATATCTTTTGGATCATCGGAACAACCCCACCACACGACCACTACTGAGACTGGTCAACCCTCGTAAGAGTCCAGCCCCGCACCTCAAGTGAAACAACCGGTGGAAGGACAACGGTCCAACACACCTGTCACTACCACGGTTACTTTACCAGTTCCTCCCCCACCTCAAAATTCAAGGGGAGGGTAGTCCATTCCTATGGTTTATCTTATTGGTAATGTTATTACCACGGTAGCTAGTCAACAACCTACGTTGGTTCAACCTTTGAATAGTGGTCAGCCTATTGTGGCTGGGGGGAAACCCCCGTTTCCTAACCAGAGTATAGTTGGTGGAATCCCCAACGGGCCTTCCGTTGTACCTACCCAACCCGCTAGACCATCCACCACTGGATTATCTCATGTTGGAGGGCCGTCAAATGTAGCCCAACCCTCATGGAGTCAAGCGTATCCAAGTTCTAATAACCCTATGTCGGGTCAACCTAATCCTGGAAACGCATCATATGGGATACCTTATCCCGGGAATTCAAACACTCTATGGGGGAAACAACCTCCTTTATAGCACGGACCCCAACCGGTTATCCCTCAAGTACCACTACCCCCGATCAGACCTCCTCCTCCTCCTATTGGAGGCGGCGCACCCCCACCGAACATTGGTGGAGGGCCACCCCATTTTTCCTACAATCCCCCTCACCCTTCCGGTGGTGGCGAGAATGGTCCCCCACCCCCTCCAGGATGAGGAGGCGGCGGACCGCCTTATCATGGTGGAGGAGGACATTTCCCTTCGGGTGGTGGAGGTGGTCCCCCACCCCCTCCAGGCGGAGGCGGCGGAGGACCTAATCCTTCTGGTGGTGGCGGGTGGCGGTGGAGGCCCCCATCCTTCCGGCAGTGGAGGTGGTGGAGGCCCCCATCCCTCTGGCGGCAGAAGTGGACCACCCCCTCCCCCCGGAGGAGGCAGTGGTGGGCCACCTTATTACTAATATGGACCCCCACCTCCTCCCGGCGGTGGTGGTGGACCTCCACCCCCTCCCAGTGGTGGAGGTGGACCCCCACCTTACTGGAAGAGACCACCTTATGGTGGTGGACCTACTTATGGTCCGGGCGGCACAACCCCCTACGATCAATTCTATCCGAGCACACCTTATGGTCAGTACAATCCATACACACCTTATCCGTATTTTCAATACGCGAAGCCTAATCCACAGCTGCCCTTTTTGGCTACCTTGGATTTACCTGACCTGTCTCGGTTAACCAATGATCGTATTTATCACAGCTCTAACTGGCCACCTATTCCTGTGAAACTTCCATCCGATATACCCAAGTTTGACGGCAAGCCGAGTGAAGACCCGAAAAACCACGTAATGACATACCATTTATGGTGTTCATCGAATTCCTTAATGGACAATTCAATTCGTCTTAGATTGTTTCAAAGGACTCTCACCGGTTCGGCTGCCAAGTGGTACATTGAGTTGCCACCACACTCTTTTCCTGATTTTGGCTCTCTTGCTATAACTTTTTGACGCATTTCCAGCTGCCTATACGGTATGAGACTGGTACGGAACTTTTAACCTTGCTCCGTCAGAATACCGCCACTCACATTTCGGATCATATCCACGAGTGGCGAAGGAGACGACGTCTCATTAAAGCTCCCATTCCAAATCAGCTCCTAGTAGACTGGTTTACGAAGTCGCTCCTTCCTGTCATAGCAAAAGATGTTGCCATGCGAGGTGCTTTCACCGAAGAACAAGCCATCGCGAGTGCCCATTTGCTCGACTTAGTATACACTCAGTCTGGCACTCTGTTCAACATTTTTTCTGACACACCCCGAGACGTTAACGATCACATGAAACCACATAAGGGACCCCAATCTAATGCAATCATTGGTTCCCTTAACACGCAGCCCGCTGCTAGCACTATTGGATTATCCAACCCAACTCCGGCTGGCCACAGCACCACCAAGTCTACTAATCCTGCTGTAACTGAAGAGGTGAATTCTGTTCAATCAACTTCATCTCAGAAGTTTAACGGTAAAAAGAAGAACAAAGGAAAATCCAAGAAATCTTCTACCTAGCAGGACCCAAAGAGCACTCCCGAAGATACTAAGCAGAAACGCAAACTGAAATATCCTTGTTTACTGTGCGGAGATGACCATTTCTCCAAGGAGTGTCCCCATAGAGACGAAATTCAAAAGTTTCTTAGGGGTAAACCGACTCCCGCAGTCCTCAATGATCCATTTCCTACTCAAAACCAACAACTAGTTTCTCAAACCCCCTCAGCCCAGGGGGAATCATCCAATACCGCGCATGTTCTCATGTTGCGTAATGAGACAATCAATTTGAATACTCACGCATGATCCTACGAACAGGCCTCTTCGAAGGAACCCGCCTGAAGTAATACTGAAAAAGCTTCCGACTCACTGCCTGATGTCACTGTACCTTTGACTTCTCTTACCATTGAAAATCCATCTTTGGATTCGATATTGCATCCGCCCAAGAGCACGATTCGAAAAGTTGTTTTCAATCCTAATGCTCACGCGACACAGAATTACAATATCATCGAAGACTTGGCCCAAGCTCCTTGTGCCATATCTACCTTGGAAGTTTTGCATAACTGTCCCAATCAACGCAAAACTCTCCTCACCGCCATTGGTGTAGTTGACCCAGATTCCTCAAACACCATCATGTTCCGACTTGACAACCTTAAGTCAAGGCTCTCACACCAGCTCGCATTCCAAGTTACTGCGAACATTGCTGGGAAGATGGTCCATCGCACCCTTCTAGACGAAGGTGCCTCTACCTCTGTCATGTCGATCGCCTGCTGGAGAGCCATCGATTCTCCCGAAATGAATCGCTCTCCTACCATGTTGAAAGCATTCGACGGCCGTGGATTTCAACCTCATGGTCTCTTACAAGCTCTTGCAGTTGAGTTGGGCGGAAATACCATAACCATTAACGTGGAAGTGGTCTCGGCCCCGTTAGATTATAATCTCTTGCTTGGTCGCAATTGGTTTTACACCATGCAGGCGGTAGCCTCTTCAGTCTTTCGCATAGTGCAATTCCCCCACCAGGGATGAATTGTTACTATCAACCAACTTGATTTGTGTACACTAGATGCCACTACTCATCCTGGTGACCATATTCCTTCCATCGGACAGATGGCACAACAGTATGAGAGTGTAGGGGTTGGCCTATTGAAAGATTCATCTCTCATGGGCGTTTATCCATCCATGGACCCCCCTAATCATGTCACGATGGTGAACATGATCTCTACAGAGATTTTATCTCACTCCAATGATGCTTGGATTGTACCTGATGAAGCCACAACACATATGTTTGGAGACTTGATGCCTCTTTCACTCGCTAAACGCATTTATGAGGCGATCCAAACAGCGCCGGAGGACCATTCATCCATGGTTTCTCCTTCCTGTTCTCTACGACGGACGTCCTCTCTACCTGATCTCTTGCTTTGGAGTTTTCATTCAGATGAGTCCATCATGGAAGTAATGAATGTAGACGATAGTCCATGGGATGATCTTCATCACAGGTCATCTTTTCTTCCACCATGGGAGTACATAGAGAATAACCTACATACCCTCTTTTCACCGGATGTCTACCCATCCACTCATTTTCCCATCCTCACATGTTCTACGGAATTGGAGGGCAACTTGGATAACATTGAACCAACCACTGCGGTAGACATCTCGGTGAAACCAGGTATAGTGGAACACATTCGCATAGGCCAGAAGTGTTCCCCTGAAGAAATTGCTATTAGCACGGCCTTGTTCAAGCAATTTCGAGATGTTTTCGCTTGGTCCTATGAGGAGATGCCTGGGATAGACTCCGTGATTGTCTCTCATGAGATAAAAACCTATCCCAACATCAAGCCTGTGCGCCAAAAGTTGTGACCGGTACACCCCTGGAAAACTGCGGCAATAAAGGCAAAAATTGAGAAGCTCTTAAAGGTTGGCTTTATCTATCCCGTCCCATTGACGGATTGGGTCTCGAATGTCGTCCCTGTGAACAAAAAGCAGGGCACCATTCGCATATGTGTTGATTATCGGGACCTTAATCGGGCTTGTCCAAAAGACAACTACCCGACCCCTTTCATTGACCAGATCATCGACAACTGTGCCGAAAGCGTTATTTTTTCATTCATGGATGGCTTTTCCGGTTACAACCAAATTGAGATCAACCAAGCCGATCAACATAAGATGGCTTTCATCTGCCCATGGGGTACATTCGCTTATCGCAAGCTCCCATTCGGCCTTAAAAATGCTGGTGCCACGTTCCAGTGGGCTATGTCATACGCTTTCCACGATATTAAGGACTTTGTGGAACCTTACTTGGACGATCTCCCTGCTCATTCAAAGCAGCGTGAGTTCCACATCGATCATCTAATGGCCATATTCCTTAGATGCAGACGATACAATATCCGTCTGAATCCTCATAAGTGTATCTTTTGCATCAAGTTCGGGCGCCTCTTAGGATTCATTGTCTCGAAAGATGGGATCCGCATTGATCCCTTGATTTAGTTGTTGCTTATCTGCTGAATGTATTCCCTGCATGTTCTTGAAGTTTATGACCAAAAACACATAAAACAAAACCCTAAACCCTAGTTTGAATTGAGTTTTACTCTTGAGATTGTGTTGGCTTGTTACCCTAGCCTTAGTAACAATTTCTGGCACAAACATCTTTGGCGCCGTTGCCGGGGACGAAGCTGAAGCATATCTTCCCTGGGATACTTATCAGTTTTCCTGGTTTAAGAGGTGGACTTGAACCAGCACTTTTTAAAAGGCTATTTTCACCAAAAAAGTAGTTACAGTGGCTTCTAAAGGGATTGGGACCAGGAACATGCCTGTTTCTCCATTGAAACTGGGTGTGACAGACCCTGAGCAGATCTTGAAAACAGCCAATAAACTCAGAAAATCTCAATCTTTTCCAGCCTCCTGTGACCCTGACCAGTTGGGTGTTTCATTACATTCAGCTGAAACTTCACCTTGTGTAAAACCTACCATCCCTGAGAGCACTTTCCAGGTTTTTACTAATCCTCGAATTTTTTTGAAAGCTAAAACCTCTTCCCCTGATAAAATACCAATATTTCAGCTGAAAGTAGGAAGGAATCCTTTTCAAAAAAGTTCCAGCCAAGTTTACACATTTTCCCAGTCAGTCAGTACAAAAATGGCAGGTCGAAACCCACCCATGGATATGATGGACCGCATGGTTGCAGCTACGTATGCACCATTAGTTTTACCTCAACCTTTACATGCATTACCCGGAGGTGATTACCATAAATATATGCCTAGATTCAATGGACAGGGGGAAATCACTGCTGAGGAACATTGGGAGGCTTTTCTAAGTTATGCTGACAATCAGAACATTGAGATTAAAGATGTGTGGATGAGGGTTTTTGTTCAGAGCCTTGATGGGGATGTAAGAAAGTGGTTCAGAGATTTTCCTGCCAACTCAATTACTATCATTGAAGAACTCCATGATCTTTTCATGAGGCAATGGGGAGACACAAAGGACCACACCTACTATATAACTGAGTTTGGAGCTCTCAGAAGAAAGAAAGATGAGACTGTTGCAGATTTTTCTAAAAAGTTTAACAAGATGTACAGTAGAATTCCAGCAGAAATTAAACCTACAAAAACATCAGCTAAGCTAACCTATGCAAATGCTTTTGATCATGAATTTTCTCTGTTACTGAGAGAAATAAGACCTATCACCCTGCTGAACATGCAAGATGCAGCTTTGGAGGTAGAGTCTAATTTGCTAGCTTCAAATAGACTTAAGAAAGAAACAGCCCAACAGCTATATGAAAGAAAAGGAAAGAAAGAAGCTGTTACAGCAGGTTCTGCTTCTCAGTCGGCTGAGACCAAGATAGATGAGATGGCTAAAATGGTTAAGATTCTTACTGCAAAATTGAATAAGCTAGAGCTTGAGAAAAATGCTAGTAAACCCACCCCAGAAGCTGATCGAAATCCAAATAACCAAAATCAGTTCAGGAGGCAATTTGCTCCTAGATTCATGCCAAGAGAGCGCAGAAATAATGATATTCAGCGAGAAAGGAGGGAGAATGAGGATCAAAAAGTACCCCCACCTTTTCAAAATAATTTGGTGGATGAAGAAGAAATTGATCAACAGTTACTGTTTGAAGAA
Source organism: Larix kaempferi (assembly GCA_027924585.1). NCBI lineage: Eukaryota > Viridiplantae > Streptophyta > Pinopsida > Pinales > Pinaceae > Larix > Larix kaempferi. The sequence continues at coordinate 1,263,874 of BSBM01000133.1, read as the reverse complement.
ACTGAAACAGATCAGGATGTGAACCATTTTGGAGATGGTTTATCTGGAGGTTTTGTAACAGAAGAAGATTTTCTAAATTCTGAGTACTATGATGCAGATTTGAATGAAGTTGAAGATGACTTGGAGTTTGAAAAAACTGCTGTAAATGCTACTGCTAATCAGAATGGAATTAAGAAGACTATTAATCTCAGATCTGGCCCGAAACAGGTAGTCCAAGCTCCTAAGAAGAAAGCTGTTGTTCCTACTCCAGTTATTCCTGATAAACCAGTTTCTGATCCTGTAACAGAAAAGAAGCAACCTGCAGAAAAGTCCAAGAAGAATGCAGAAATTGAGGAGGTAAACAAGTCAGTTCAAAATTTCAGTTTGGAAAATGAGTTAGGTAAACTAAAAATTCCTGTGCCATTTTCTGAGCTTATCAAGAGTCCATCATATAAGAATACAGTTTTGAAAGTGATGAATATACCCAATAATAAGCCAGTTTCAGATACAGTGAATTTGCAGGAAGAAAACCCTAGAATCTTCATTGGATCAGCTTTGGCTGAAAAGACTAAAAACGAGGCTGGTGCTTCTCCTCCTTTCTATATAACCTTGACTGTACACGAGCAGATGATTCATAATTGCCTGCTAGATTCAGAAGCATCCCATAACTTGATGCCAAAAGCTGTGATGGAAGCCCTGGGCCTTAATGTCACCAAGCCTTACCATGATTTATATGCCTTTGACTCCCGAGCTGTAAAGTGTCTAGGAGTGATAAAAGACATGGTTGTCAACCTTACTCAGTTGCCCATGAAAAGTGTAATAATGGATGTTGTGGTAGCTGACATCACACCAAAATTTGGCTTGCTTCTGTCTAGGTCATGGGCTAAGAAGGTTGGGGGAACATTACAGATGGACCTCTCTTATGCCACCATTCCTGTTTTTGGTGGAGAAAATAGGAGACTTTACAGAGAGCTACAGCTTGCTTACATAGTCACAGATGATAAAAATCCCACCAATCACCCAATGTACTCTGTGGATAAAGACCTTGGTTCATGCATATTACAGTTTAGTGAAGAGGATAATTCTGCTGGTCTGTTACAAGTGGAAAAATATCAGCCAATAAAACATAGCATAGAGGAAAAAGATGCATTGTGGCAGTTGTATTTTGATGGATCCTCATGCAGAGAGGGTGCTGGAGCTGGAGTTTTACTCATTTCCCCTGGGGGTGAAACAGTGAAACTCATGTATAAATTGGAGTTTGTTACCACTAACAACACTGCTGAGTATGAGGCTTTGCTATTGGGATTGAAGGCTGCTAAAGATTTGGGAATTTAGTAGATTTCTACATTTGGCGACTCCGAACTAGTTGTTCAACAGGTGAAGAACAAATATCAAGTAAAGCAGGGTTTGCTGAAAGTATATCGAAATGAGGTATGGGATATGCTTGAAAACTATTTTATAGCATTTAATATCACTCATATTCCCAGGAATCATAATGAGACTGCAGATTCTTTAGCCCTGGCTGCCACATATTTTAGAATCCCTAAAACCACTCAGCTAAAGTATCCTATAGAAGTGAGGTATAGATCTTGTGTTCCTGACAATGTGAAACACTGGAGGGTTTTTGAAGATGGCATTGAAATAAAAAAAATTCTTGAGCTTGTAGATGAGTTTTCAAATACTCAAATTGATCAGGAAGAAGATGAAAGGGATGAACAGTTAGATGAGTTTGTTGCAGAAGAGATAGCAGGGCATAAAATCATTGAGTTGAAGAGCAACTTCATTCCAAAAGGTCTAGTACCTTTAGAAAGAATATTCACCAAAGATGATACACCTTCAAAGCCAGTAATTCAATCTTCAGAAGACAATGTAGAAGACTACAATATTGGTTCAGCAGAACATCCCAGAATGGTAAAACTTTCTAAATTCTTAACAGTGGAGCAAAGAAGTAGATATATTAAGCTGTTGAAAAAACATGTAGATGCATTTGCCTGGTCTTATAAGGAACTAAAAACTTATGATACAGCAATTATTCAGCACAAGGTCCCTTTGAAACCTAATGTCAAGCCTTTCAGGCAAAAACTAAGAAGAATCAATCCAGCCTTGTTCCCCGTAATTGAAAAAGAACTAAAGAAGTTGTTGGATGCAAAGCTAATAGTGCCTCTCAGGTATTCTTCTTGGGTGGCTAATCTGGTTCCTGTTAGAAAGACGAATGGGGAAATTCGATTATGTGTTGACTTCAGAAATCTGAATCGATCATCATTAAAAGACAATTATCCTCTCCCCAAGATTGAACAGGTTTTGCAGCAGGTAGTTGGAGCTCAGAGGATTTCTATGCTAGATGGTTTCTCAGGGTACAATCAGATTGCCATGCACCCTGATGACAAAGAAAAGACAGCTTTTACAACCCCCTGGGGGACATTTATGTATGACAAGATGCCTTTTGGTTTGATGAATGCTAGAGCAACCTTTCAGAGAGCCATGGACATTGCATTTGTGGGTGAGAAAGATAAGCTTGTGGTTATCTATCTGGATGATATTACTATCTTCTCAAAATCTGATGATGAACAATTGAAGCATTTGGAGCAAACCTTCATAAAATGCAGAAAATTTGGCTTATCCCTGAACCCCAAAAAATCACATTTTGTTGTGCAAGAAGGTAAATTGCTTGGTCACTTGGTGTCTGCTGATGGCATCAGAATAGATCCTGAAAGGGTGAAAGCAATACTGAAGATTAGTTTACCTCGGAGTAAAAAGGATGTTCAATCATTCATTGGAAAGATAAACTTTCTGCGGTGGTTTATTCCCAACTTTGCTGAAACCATTAAACAAATCACAGCCATGTTAAAGAAAGATCAGGAAGTAAAGTGGACTGCTGAGGCAAAGATAGCATTTGAGAAAATAAAAGTAGATCTTACTGAATCACCTGTACTGGTAAGTCCTGATTTTACCAAGGAATTCCTTACCTTCTCATTTGCATCAAAAGACACGATTGCAGCTGTCTTACTTCATAAAAATAAAGAAGGTTTGGAACAGCCTATTGCTTTCTTCAGCAAAACTCTCAGAGATTATGAGCTGAAGTATAGTATTCTGGAGAAGTAAGCTTATGCTTTGGTAAAAGATTTGAAATTTTTCAGAATCTTTATCCTGCATTCAAAGGTAATTTCTTTTGTACCTAATCCTGCTGTAAAGGAGGTGTTAACTCAGCCTGATAGTGAAGGAAAGAGAGGCAGATGGATTGCGAAGATTATGGAATATGATGTAGAAATAATGCCTACCAAGCTTGTCAAGGGACAAGGTTTAGCCAAGTTGTTGGCTGATTCTAATTGCCAAGCTCTAGGACTGCATGTCATGGTTGAAGACTCACTTCCTGAAGAAAAGCAAGCATTCCTGGAGAAAGAAAGAATCATGGACTCTTATTCATCTTCAGATTGGTATGCTGATATTGTTCATTTCTTGTTATTTTTGCAATGCCCAGAACACTTAGATAGGAAGGCTGCCAGATCTCTGAAATTGAAAGCTACTAAATACTGTTTGATAGAAGATCAATTGTTTTGGAAAGACCCAGGAGGAATCTTGTTAAGGTGTTTGGATCAGGCTGAAATAGAAGAAGTAATTTCAGAATCTCATGAAGGAGCTTGTGGAGGACATAAATACTGGAAAACAACAGCCTATAAAATTTTGAGAGCTGGTTATTATTGGCCTTCCCTCTTCACAGATGTTTACCAGCAGGTAAGAGCTTGCATACCCTGTCAGAAATTTGCAGGTAAACAGAAATTATTATCTTTGCCTTTGAATCCTATTGCAATCAATGCCCCTTTTCAGCAGTGGGGTCTGGATTTTATTGGAGAAATAAATCCAGCATCTTCAGGCCAGCATCATTGGATTTTGACTGATACAGATTTCTTTACAAAATGGGTGGAAGCTATTCCAACAAGAAATGCTACAGATAAGGTGATTATGGAGTTCATTGAAGATAATATTCTGAGTAGATTTGGCTGTCCACAAAGATTGATTACTGATAATGCCAAAGCATTCAAATCCAAGGCAATGGTGGCCTTCTGTGAGAGAAATGGCATTATTCTGAAGCACTCAACTCCCTATTACCCTCAGGGAAATGGTCAGGCTGAATCATCTAACAAGAATATCATTCAAATCATCAAGAAGCTGCTAAAACATAATAAAAGGTCTTGGGATTCAATACTGAAATATGCATTGTGGGCAGATAGGATTACTGTGAAGCAAGCCATTGGTACTTCTCCCTTTCAGCTGGTGTATGGAACAGAAGCAGTATTCCCAGTTCAGTTGGGGATTCCAGTAATGAAGTTCCTTCAGAACTCTCAAGAGGAACCGGATGATATGCAAAGGAGAATCTTCGAAATGATTGAGTTACAGCAAAATAGAGAGAAGGTAGACAAAGAAGCACAGCTGTACAGAGCTAAAATGAAAAACAGGTTTGACAGAAATATTAAAGAGCATACTTTTTCAGAAGGTGAGTTGGTTTTAAGATGGGATGCAAGAAAGGAACAGAAGGGTAAGCATGGCAAATTTGATAATCTATGGTTTGGCCCTTTTCTGATATCTAAAGTTTTGGAAAATAATACATTCATCTTGCAGTCCTTGGAAGGTGAGGAGTTTCTCAACCCTGTCAATGGGCGATTCCTCAAGCATTTTTACAGTTAATGAGGATCATTGTCACTTTTCATTGTATATACCGGTGTGAGTGAGATTGAATAAAGACTCCATAGCCCAATGGAAGTTTGCAAGCAGTTAGATTGAAGACAGAAGGCACTAGTCTACAGGTTCTTGAAGCCTCACAGGGAGGACTTCATCCCGCAGCTGGAGCCAGATGTTAAGTCAGTAAATTTTTCTCCATTTTTGATCTATTTTCTCCAGTTTTGGTTTGTTTTTCAATCTACCTCAGTTAAATTTTTGGTTTTAAGTTTTAGTTTTAGTCTCTTTAGAAACTCTATGGGTGATTGAATAAGTTTTGAGCCCATTCTTTTTAGGTTTTATTTCATTTTTGTTGATCTTTTATATTTTAAAGGGGGTTAAAGAAGGTCATATTTTCAAAAGTTGATTCATTAATGTGTTTAGAGAGCAGTTAGACTTGTTTCTTAAACCAAGTAACTTTTAAACCTCCGACAAATTAGCAGAAAGTTGAAAAACTGCAAAATTCTGGCATGGCAGCTATTCTTGTAGCGCTAGACAAAATTTTAACAAAGGGCGCGCTACAAGAATATCGCGGCCCTTTGTTTTTTCAAATTTCAAACGGATTTCAATCATGATTGCAGTATCATGAGTGACTAATCACCTTGTGTGAGTGTTTTAACACGTGTTTACTGCAGTTTAAGCATGATTTTAGTTGGTTATCAGTCACGAAGCAGAGCAGGCTCATCATTGCATATTATGCGGAATCAGTTGGACAAAAACCAGCAAATCCCGGTCTAAGCTGTCAAATTTCTCTTTCTACACGCATTATTATAGGAGAGGAGTGTTCGTGAAGAAGAGTTAACTGCTAAAAAGGTGGATTGTGTTGCTGTGAAGAGAAGACAGTGTTTTTAACGCCAGCGAGAATTAGGGCTTCCAAATTCATTTACCAGCAGTCAAAGAAATGATATGAAGACACCTATTCTCATAAGAAGAGACCGTCGATACCCCAAAATGAAGCTTTAAGCCACGACAGATGAGTAATTGACAGATTGGTTATAATGAGCTAATTGAATGGATTCTTCTCATGACCTAATGCCATTGTAAATCAGAATCTACAGGAAATAGCATTGAGAGGACTCATAGATTGATTTGTTATGCTCATCTTTTACACAGAAGACTGTCAAGCAATATAAGCACCAAATGAATTATATGCAGGAGGTCAACGACGGTTTGATGATGGCCAATAGAAGATTAAGGGAAGATCTCCAAGATATCAATGACAATTTCCAGGAACTAGTGGCTGATGCAAAAGAAGCACTTAAAAGGAAAAGGGTTGCTGACAATCAATGCACTCAGCTGGAGAAGACAGTTCGGGACTTGCAGCAGAAAAACAAAGAACTCACAAAAAGGATTAATGACATGGAGAAGGAACAAAAGAAGGTCAAGAAGAAAGAGCAAACTCCAGATGGCATCGCCCTCTTAGCGGAGGTGGCAAAGGACCTATAAAATAGCTATGTTTTAGTTAGTTGTCATTAAATGGCAAACTGATATATTAATGAAATGCTATTTTTAGCTGATTTTGTAACTTGTTGATATTCTGTCTTTACTTTACCTCATCGAAGGCTATAAAACAGTTAGGGTTAGATACTTAATCGATTTTGAAGAGCATAGTATTTAGAGATGTGAACAAGTCATTGTAAGGGTTCGGATTTTTGGGAGCATCAGGAGGTCTGCTAGCTGCTTGTACTTTCAGACCTATTCAGAGATAGGTACTGTAACTCTTATATGCATTTACTGATGAAATTATGAATATATGACTCTTTCCCCTTCATTTGGTCTGTGTTGGCTTCATGTTTGAACTTGTTTAGTTTCATGAATGACAAATTCATTGCTGGTTAATGTGTATTTTCTAGTAGTGCTTGTCCTTTATGTGTGAACTTCAGTACAGTCTTTTGTTGGATTTTTGTGATATATATGCATCTTTATCAGTATATGTGTATGATTTAGTTGTTGCTTATCTGCTGAATGTATTCCCTGCATGTTCTTGAAGTTTATGACCAAAAACACATAAAACAAAACCCTAAACCCTAGTTTGAATTGAGTTTAACTCTTGAGATTGTGTTGGCTTGTTACCCTAGCCTTAGTAACAATTTCTGGCACAAACAGGCCCAATATGACAAGTCAGTCGAACCTCGTATCTTCAACGAGGGTGACCTGGTCCTCACTTATGACCAAAAGCATGATAAGCTAGGAGTTGGGAAGTTCGAGTCCATGTGGCATGGACCTTACGTCATTAAACGTGTGTTGGAAAAAGGAGCCTACGAGCTTGAAGATTATGACGACATCTCTTTGGGTGAACCCCGCAATGGGATTTACCTAAAGAGATACTATGCTTGATTTCTCATGCATAGACTAACTTGTATATACTGTACATGGTGTGTTTTTGTGTGGTGTGACGCATTTTATTTTTCGAGTGTCTTAGATCTTGTTTTCTGCTCCTTACACCATGTTCTGTCTGCGTGTGCAGATGTCGACGGGTTATGGATTCGCGGATGGCGCCAGCTGGCATACCCGTAACCTTGCTTCGGCAACCTGGGTACTTTATTCCCCTACAGGTGAGCTCATTAGCTCAGGAGGAAACTATCTAGGGTTTGCGACCAACAATGCCGTAGAATATCAGGCTGTAATCGGAACCCTGACTGACGCCATTTCCTTGGGTATGGACCACATTGTCATCCATATGGATTCTCAACTAGTGGTTTCTCATCTCAATCGGATTTACACTATCCGTGATCCTACCCTACTATGTCTCTTTAGACGAGTACATCTCTTGGAAAGGTCATTTGAATCCATTCAATACCTGCACATTCCACGAGAATTGAACATAGCTGTTGACTCGATGGCCAATTTAAACATGGATTGGTACATTGCACACACATAATAATCATAATATGTAAAAGCATTCATAACATGTAAATATAATGTACAGAAGCAAACATGTAAACAAGATCACATCACTAATCATTTCAAAGACACATAATGTATAAACCGTCGATAATATATATAAATCGCTCAAAAGTAGTGCTGGTACAAAATCTGAAGCACGCCGACTTTTAGTGAGTCTCTACAAAAATCTAAAGCATCATAAGTTTTCAGTAAGTACAAAACTATGAGGCTTCTGAAGCTCTCAAGTACAAGTATAAAAGTGTCTCAGGCACCACGCCTGATCCGCACACCCCTAACTCGCATAGCTCTCTGTCGCTGTGTAAGGAAGCAGTCCACAATACGAGCCACCTTGTGGAGTAAGGCGTTGAAGCGCACAGATGCTCCAACCCCAAATCTCTGCATGGGCCTCAAAAGGTTGTCGATAGCAGGCTCTAGAATCCCCACAGTCAGCTCTGACAAGTTCCGATACACCTCCTCCATCTCCTCAATGGCGGCATGTGCACCGGCAGGAATCACTACTTCCTCGCCTCTGTCTCTCCTCGCCAGAAGGGACAGACCCACCGGTCGTACAGGGCCAACATCTGCACACACAATGTACTTGTCAGTACTACATCAAAAAAATAACATAATCCACAAAACTTAAAAATACAAGGGTTTTTGTTCTTACCGATATCACCCCATGTTGCACCCTCTAGAAGCGCCAAGTTGGGATCCTCCTGAAAGTCTGTGCCACTGTAAGGAAATTCCTCCACCATGAGCATCTGGCCCTCTATCCAGCTGAAAAACTCAGGACCAAAAGTGATGATGGGACCCCCACCATGGCGGGTCATCAGCTCTACCCACCTGAGCATATGTGGATCTCTCAGATCCCTGTCATCCACTATCACCTGCGAGCGCAGGAGAGGAACCCATTCCAAGAGGAATGACACTATGATAGAACCATACCCGAACTGCTTGAGCTCCCCTCGCTGACACTTGGTCAGCTGAGCTCGGATGTTTGCGAGGAGACCCTCGCACCAGTTGAAGACCATGGAGGACATACAGTCCTCCGCATATAACATATAGGTCCGAGTAGCTGTATGTGGATCTTGGATACCCACGACCCTAGTAATAGTAAGCAGTACAGTCCTCAGTGGACGACTCACCACATCTCGGATGAGTATCTTCCCGCTGGAGGGACGAGCAGTAGCAACATAGTGTTGTGACACCATGTCCTCGACAGTACGGTCATTGTCTCGTGTCCCAGTGAGTTGTACCACGTCCCCTCTTCGGGACAGACCGATTAGAAAGTATATGTCCTCAATGTCAATGCTGAGGATGTGCTCACCTATGACGAAGTATTGTTGGGCTGCATCCCAACTCTGAAGCATGTGTGTCAAGAACGACACCTGGGCTCTCATCCCCTATACCTGAAATAATTTGAGCAACCCACAGTTTCACAAAGCAGCCACACATTGTGGATCACTTGCAGCTTGCTCATTTTCCAACTCGTGTTCTCTTTCTCTCCACTCTAAAACCATCTCTGCTTGCTGGGAACCTGCCAAAAGGAGCATTTAAAGCATGTTAGGACTTTCTCCAACAGGCAACAACTTATTTTTTGGGATACATTTGATGTTTGGAATTGGAGTTTCCACCATCGCAGGTCACCATCAAATACAGCGCGACGTCGTCGCAGGTCTTGTTTTCGAGACTTGCGACGACCTAGGCTCTTCGCGAGTTCCGAAAGGTCCACTTGCGACGAGCCGAGCGTGCATTGGCCCTTCCCCAAACCATCAAAAAACTCAAAAAATGCATAAAAATGGAAAAACTAAACCACTACAAAGTTGTTGGCTGAGATTTAGGTCTACCTAGTCTGGATGGCTGGTGAAATGGCGGATCGTAGCTCCCAGAATCGACGATGGAAGTTTTGGCTCCAAATTGGTACTTCTCCACCCAAATTGGCAATTTGAATAATGTTTCTATTTTTGGCCTATATTTCTATTTATAGAATGGAATGGAATATTTCTTTTCAAATATTTTGATGCTTTTGGGCCATTTACTATAGTTTTGACCGTTTGTCGTTATATTTGGGCTATTTGACACTTTTTCTAGTGTACAGGAGTCGTAAGAATGGTCTTTCATGACGTTTCTCGCTTTACCAACGGTAATTACAGGTATGAACACCCCGTCGTGTGTTTTGTCATTATTATTTTTTATTAGTCGCATTAATTACATGAGGATGAGTTTACTCTTCGTTTGTTCTCGTACTCACCAAATCATGAGAACAAGTACCAAGTTATGATTTATCACTTTTTCGAGCTCGTTAAACTTCCACGGAAAAGGATACCCCCTGGAGTCCATAGTTAATCTCTTTTCAGACTCCCTAAAATTGAAAAGATTTCCAAGCGAACTTTTCGCGTTCACACTTGTTAAATTATTTGAATGGCCGTCTTCCTGGTGATAGTTTACCCCTTTTTCGGACCAGGAGGCACTAATTACGAAAAAGGAATACTCCAGCGAATCATGACTGGAAGAGTCCTCTCCTATGTTGTTTTACCCTTTTTCGGGCGATGAGGCTAAATTTACGAAAAAGGACCATTGGAGTCTTCTTTAGTTCTTTTCAGACTCTCTAAATATGAAATGACGACCGAGTTTGCCTTCTATGGACTCATTAAATTTTCACATTGAAGGGCCCGCCATGGGACGAACCCCTCCTATCCTAGGTTTGAAAAATATTTGGGATTGGACTCATCTATGAGATGAGCTATACCGAGCATCTGGTTACCCTCATCAAGCTCATAAAAACACATGAGGCACTCATCATTCATGATGGGGAAAAAGGAAAGTGTTTGTGTTACATACCTTAGTGGCAGTATATAGTCATTCTTGAACATGGCACTCGTTTGCATTGCATACAGTACTTGGGTCATCTATTTGTCTATGAGTCCCCGCTTATTTTCTGAGTCTTGTTACTCCTCTGAGTCATTCAGAGAAAGCTTCCATCATCAGTTCCATTAGAAGTTTGTGTCATTCTCATGTCAATACTGCCAAGTCATGCCATGCCCATGTTCAAGAACACATTCATCACTCATCATTTTGCAGTCAGTACACACGTCGTCATGTCGTTGTTACTTTGCGTCAATCTCACATGTTATTGTACCATACGATCCACTCTACACATCTTTTGTCGTGTTTCGTGTCGATTGATGGGGGATTCATTATTTCCCTCCTTCGACGGGTTCATCCTTGTCGACTTCAACACATCATCTGAGGATTGAATCTAGAAACCAACCAAGTACCTTGGCCATGCATGCCTCAATGGCAGGTTAACTCACTTTCATCATGAGTTTACATCATTGACTCTTGATTGAAAGATTTCATCTTGCGTTCGACTTCAACTCATTTATTCACGCTTGATGATATGTACTATGATACCTTGGGAATCATTGACATTAATGATGATCTCCCTCGCACTTGTTAACAGTTTACATCAATGACCGGTAATCAAGTGGTTTCTACCATGTTCGACGTCAAGACATTTGTAATCACATGGATAGATTCGTATCATTGCGGGTTCAGCTTGAAGACCCTGGGGAGTCATGTTTTTACCTAGGTTGTGATGGAGTTTGTATTGAGTCATATTACACGGATCCACTTTTGTATTGGTCATGGCTGTGTTACCATCTCATCATGGATCTACGTTTGTGTCTAGTAGCCATGATTGTGTTCAGTCAGTCATTACTACCATGGATCTACAATGTATCGATCGGCAGCCATGTTGTACTACATTTGAGATTGTTAGTTCAGAGTTAGTTGTACTGCAGCAGCATCCTTCATCCGACAAGCCTTTTGCCAATTTTTCTGTCAAAGCACTTCACCTGTACATCCTTAACAGCTTCATGCTTTAGGGGGCATTCTGTTACACCTAAAATCTACTCATCATCCTGATTTAATGTGTACATCCCTGAAGTCACTTGGACTGATTGATCATTTGGGAGGATTGGTGCTCAGTTTGCACAACCTTTTGAGAGCTCATCGCAGGTTGTACACTATCTACCTGCGATGTCGTAGGTTGCTCTTTAGCAAGGTGCGATGAGGTTTTTTAATGGGAAAAAATAGCCATTTCGAGATCCTTCTCAAAACTTGCCTGTGTGGGGGCTTATCCCTGATCTCTTGGAGAGCCGGTACTCGACCCCTAACCTATTGGGAAGATCCCCTATCTCTCTCCTACCATCTCTCATCCTATCCTATCCATAACCTCATCCACTTAGTCCTATATATATGAGGCTCACTCCCATACCAAAGGGAGGAAGACTATGGTATCTACATGCTGGTGAAATCTCTCTTGGACACTTTCACTCACCTCTTGGAGACTGTCATGCTTCCTTAGAAGGGCTTGGTAATTGGCTTGTGTGGAGAAGGGCTGCTACGTTAAGTCATTGGTTGTAGTTCTATATCTCTATCATGTACTCCTCTATTCACAGTAATACAAATGCTTTCCACCAATATTGTCTCTTATGTATGATGATGTTGTGTTGTTTACCTGCTTAACTGTTTACATAGATCTCTTATTGTATAGATGCTCTTTACTCGTTTCTCTTTTCTATGTCTTGACAGGTCTTGCAGCTTGGATCTGACGACCGTGGGATGTGGAGCAACATAGCGGGAGAAAGGATAGCGAATCAAAGAGGTAAGACATCTAGTACTTGATCCTTAAGTAGATCTAGGGAACACATTTGTAGTCTATTTTATTTGCTCTAGACTCGCATTGAGCTAGGGAGATCCGGCTCGCCTCCGATCGAGTGGATTGTCCGTCAACACGCCCCTTAACTGAAAGATTTCCCACTTAGTTAGGTGGCTAACTTAAGTGTCGTCATGCAGGTGTCGCAACTCAAGTGTCATCTTTTAGTTTAATATAAGAGTCGTCTTTTATTTTAACATAAGTGTCGTCATGCAATAACACTTAGTTAACTAGATCTTCGTTGTTATCACTTAGTTAACTCTATTAACTGAAACCTTTCTTGTTAACATCACGGTAGTGATCAATTCGAGTTCTCCTTTGATTGATTGAAGACTTCTTTGTTAATATCACTGAAGTTTAACAATTTGAATTCTCTCTTAATTAATTCTTTATGTGCAATTCAAATTCTCTCATATCTTATCACATCTTATCTTTGTCTCTTGTCTTATCTGCATGGTCCACATGTGCCAACTTAATTATAATATCAAATATACTAAGGATATTTTCCAATGATGTGATCATATTGTTATACTATCATTCCAAGTGGTTATATGCTAAAGTAATTCACTCTAGATGTGGCCAGTCTCTAGAGGGGAATTAATAGCTCAACCATGGTTAGTAGTACATCACACACCATACATGATTTGACATGCAAAGCATCACCTCAACACATGATAATTTGCCTTGACACACAAGAAACTAGGCTTGAATAGCAAGACTGTACAACATCATCACTTTGACATACAAAGTACTTTCCTGAACACATGAAGCTTAACCATACTTAAGTCCAACTCAATATTATTCTCCAAGTTTCCCGAGTCCATATCATGCTCGTATAAGGCACTAACTCAATACACGGGGCTCAATATTGACACACAAGATTGACCCGGAGAATGACTCATGATGTTGTAACTTTAACACTCCCTCTCAGCGAGGGAGGCATTATCTTCCATGCCAAGCTTAGCTTGGAAGTACCTATACTTTATCATGGACATAGGTTTATTCAACATATCTACAATTGGCTCACTAGTAGTAATGTACTAAAGTATTATGGAACCTCTCTGGACCATGTCTCTAATGCAGTGATACTTTATCTCAATGTGTTTCGATCTCTCATGAAACACATGGTTTCTGAGAGCTTAATGCAACTCTGATTGTCATAGTGAATGACATTAGTATCAAACCTCTCACCGAACAACCTAGAAAGTAGATTCCTAAGACACACAACTTCTCGGAAGACGGTACTAGCTGCAATATACTCTGCTTCTATAGTACTCTACGCTATGGAGCCCTGCTTCTTGTTAGACCAATAGATCATAGCTTATCCCAAGCTAAATGAAAATCCGGATGTACTCTTTCGGTCCACAATACTACCATCCCAATCGAAGTCGACATATCTAAGTAGCATCACTCCACCACTGGAAGCATATATGAGTCCATAAGCAATAGCACCTTGAAGGTACCTAAGCACATGCTTGGAAACAACCCAATGCCTATGTCTTGGCTCAGACATGAACTGACTCAAGATACTCACTGCATAACATATGTTTGGTCTACTATGTACCAAATGCATCAAGGAACTAATGAGATGTCTGTACATGGTAGGATCCACTAGATCTGATCTGGAATCTAACTCATGTAGCTTCTTTAGATTAGACACCATTGGAGTGGACATGGACTTACAGCCCATCATACCATATCTCCGTAGCACATCAATTGTGTACTTTACTTGTGAAAGAAAGATCTCATCTTTCCTTTGCCAAAATTCTAGAACAAGAAAATAGTGCATAAGAACTAAGTCTTTCAATTCGAACTCGGAAGTGAGCTCCCTCTTGCACCGAGTTATCTGTTGCTCCTCTCCAGTAACGAACAAGTCATCAACATAGAGAACCAAGCTTAATGTTTGGTTCTTCACAACCTTGAAGTACAGGTTGGGGTCAACTTCGCTTTTGGAGAAACCCAAGCTCAAAATATAGTTGTGAATCCTCAAATACTAATCCCTTGGGGCCTGCTTAATCCCATACATGGATTTCTTAAGTTTTCATACATGGGAATCCTTCCCATGAACTATAAATTTCTCAAGTTGTTGTATGTAAACCTCTTCCTCAACTTCACTATTGAGAAAAGCAGTCTTCACATCCATTTGGTGAAGTTTCCAACCCAAAACTGAAGCAAGGTAAATTATGGTTCGAATAGTAGTGTACTTGGTCACAAGAGAGAATGTCTCATCATAGTCTATCCCTTCTTTCTGTGAGAAACCACAGGCCACAAATAATGCTTTATATTTTTCAATACTTCCATCAACTGTATGCTTGATTTTATAAAGCCACTTGGAAGTTACTATTGACTTCCCATCAGGTTTAGCAACCACTTCCCACACATCATTCTTCGTGATAGATTTGTATTCTTCTACTATGGCATCTTTCCATACTTGTTGCTTTGAGGCTTCCTCATAGGTATTGGGTTTTGAATCATTGATGTGACTCATATGTGCTACATATCCTAAAAATATTTTAGGTCTCTTTTGTTCTCTGGATGCGCCTGGATCTTCATGATTAAGCGGATCTACGAACTCTTCTAGTTTCTCCCTCTCAACAAATTAAAGGGGAGAATAAAAATCTGGATCCTCCATCAAGGGAGTCTCATGCTCCTCCATATATGAATCACACTGAAGTTATTTAGAGCGCTTGAAGGCAACCTCTTCATGAAATGTTACATCTCTACTAACTTCAATGTTTGTTTTGTCTTGAAACATAGATTCTGTAAGATTTGGAGGATTCACTATATCCATAAAATGTTCCTTTCTTTCTGGATGGCTCCATCTTTGTCATCTTTTCTTTTGGTACATGAATGTAGACAGGACAACAGGAAATATTCAAGTGTCCAACATCTAGTTTTTCACCAGTGAAAACCTCTTCAGGATTCTTTTCTCCCAAGATGGCATAAGGGATTATGTTTTGAATATAGACAGTAGTGCTGGAGGCTTCTACCCATAAGGATGTGTGCATATCCCAATCACACATCATGGCTTTTGCAACCTCACATATTGTTATGTTCTTTCTTTCAACAACCCCATTTTTCTAGGGGTTGTAGGGTACATTCAGCTGTATTTTTATTCCTGCATCTCGACAGAAGTCATTGAAGTCACAGGACTCAAACTCTCCTCCATTATCAGATCTCAAAGCACAAATTTTCTTTCCAGTATGATTCTCAACAAGTGATTTAAACTCTTGAAACTTGTTGAAATTTTCACTCTTTGCTTTCAGAAAATAAACCCATGACTTGCAAGAGAGGTCAACTATGAAAAGCACATAATACAAATAACCACTCAAGGAGGGTGCAGAAATAGGACCACATAGATTGGAATTAATCAAGTGAAGGATCCCTTTGGATGTTTTGGTACAACTTGGAAAACTCTTCTTAATATTCTTGCCAAGAGTGCAACCTCTACAAACACTATCAAAATCAGATTTAAACATGGGCATACCTTTCACCATCTTCTGCAATCCAGGTAGGATTTTGAAGTGGATATGACTAAGCCTTCTATGCCACAACTCATACGAACTGACTGTATCATGGATCATGGCTTGAATGAGTTTTCCAAGAACTTTGCAGAGACCTCCATTTCTAAATCCAATCACATATGCAAATTTCAAGTCTTCATGCTTAGGCCACATGAGCGCTTTGTTGTCCATAAAGGCAACTCTAAATCCTTTATCTTCTAGAACCAAAATAGTTATGAGGCTCTTATTCAATCTAGGGACAAAAAAAAGTTCATCTACATATAGTACATATCTTGAATCCAACTGAAAAGAAGTGGATCCAATTCCTTGGATCGAATAGGTGGTATTATCTCCAAGCTCCACCTTACATGAAAACTTATTTTCCTTCATATCTAATATAACGCTCCTATATCCATTCATGTGCTTGGATGCGCCATTGTCCACCAGCCATGTCTCAGCACTGGTGGTAATGGATCCAGAAAAGTCTGAGACAAGATATTACTCCTTCCTCGTCTCTTGATCATCGGATGAATTCTTTCTTGAAGGTTCATCTTTTGTAGCAGTAGAAGAATGAAACCTACCCTTGAACTTTCCTCTTTTCTTTGAAAAAAATTATCTTGCATAATGGCCCTTCTTATTTCAATTGAAACATTTAAATTTAGACTTATCAAAGTTCTTGAAATCATTCTCCTTTTGGAGAGAATTTCTTGTGAGATTTATTACCTCTCTTCATATCTGCCGAGCGAGGTTCTCTTCTTTGGAGGTAGTATATTTGCTTTGGATTAGCCCTTCTTCTTGAAGGAAATCATGCCACATTCTCTTAAAGGTAGATTTCACTTGTCTACCATTTATTGCATCCAATAACATCTACCATGAATATGGAAGACCATCGACAGCGGTCTATATGAGATCATCATCATTGACTATCACACCATTGCTCATGAGTTGATATCTTACTTGAGAGATCTTTGTGAAGAAGGAAGCCACAACTTCGTCCTTTTCCATCTTCAAATTTTGAAGCTTGTTCTTCAATGCTCTCTTTTGAATCGGTGCCTTCTTCTCATTAAGATTTGTCAAAGTGTCGAAGAATTCTATTGTAGTCTTTCATGGGCATCAAGTTGGATTTCACATAATCATAAATGATTCTCTTTGATTTGGCTTGATTCTTCTTGAAGGTAATGCACCCTACATTAGAATTAGGATCTTCAATAGCACTAGATGTATATCCATCCAAATCATGCTCTTCAAGTATATTCAGGATCCTGGCCTTCCAAGTATTTAAGTTCGAAGTTCCTTCAAGATGGTCTTTTATTCTTATTGATATTGAAGCGATAATTATTCAAGTATTGTGCTCACTCAGGATCTACGTAGGCTCAAGCTTGATTGTTGAACTTAGCTCTTTCACACCCTAAGCTCTGATACCATGTTAATTTTTTATCTTTAATTTGGAAATGCAATAGTACTTGAAATCAAATAACAATCATACACATAAGCAATCACATTCGTTTCAAGAATTTACCCTGGGGAAACCCTCTATGACTTGAGGGAGAAAACCCCAACAAAACCTTCATTGGTATATTGATAGATAGAAGAGAATTTATTTTACATCAAGTGCCCCTATTGCAATTACAGGGCAAGAGAAAGATAGATATAGAAGAGAGACTCAGGAGAATACTCTCCAATCAACCAACTCGTTAATAATAGTCACATGCACAAAAATACTTCATAGAAATTCGATCCATCCTTGGAGACATCAATCTTGCATGGAGAAGAGCGCCCCACTTCTCATGCAATGCATTAACTCACTTGTCCATACTTCAGGATGAACTCGCCCCTTAAATTAAATATTTACCACTTAGTGTGATGCACCTGCAACAATTAATTAATAAGAATATGCGAAATAGCATAAATAATAGAACAGAATCACTTTTATATTGATCACGGGCCACTTCGAGGGGGCAACCTCCTTTGAGCAAGCTCAATACAATTAACTTCACCATGCCTTCAATGACCTCAACACACACTTATATACTAAGTCTATGCCCAATACCATGAGTCAAAACCATGGGACATATAATACTACGGGACGACTTACAAAGCATATGCGTCCAATACTATGGGCTAATATAAACTATGGATCAACAAATACTACGGGACGACTTACAAAGCATATGCGTCCAACAACAATATACTAACATAGTAAAGAGAAGGATTTACATAGGTTCCTAACATCCCCTCTCCCTTAGAAAAAGCTTTGTCCTCAAAGCTTTGGTTGGAGAAATTGCTGCAGAAGCTGAAGGAGTGGTTCCCCGATAGCATCTTTGGGTTGCATTTCAGGCCACTGACGCCTTTGGAGTGTCAAGGAGGATTGCTTGGAAGGATGTAGATGAAGAAGAACCCTGTCAGCTGCGTGGAAAATGCGCTCAGAACGGTGTTGATCGGCTTGTTGATTCAGGCAAATTCTGGCCATGTGAAGATTGTCCTGCAGAATGAGAAGAATCTGATCACGGTTTCAAAGAACTGAGTCAATTGCCTGAATTGGGGAGCTGCTAAGGGTGTATGGAAGAAGAACTGGCGGTGTTTTTCCATAGACCGCTTCATATGGTGTCTTGTGAGATGTGGTATTGTACCACCAGAGCGTTGCTAGGAAATCCATAGAAATAGTTGGACCAAGCTGTGTAGGGCTGGGCAAGGGTTTGAGCAATCCCGAAAGGAGTGTCGTTTCACCCTTGTTGACTTGGAAATTATCATCGTCAGCCACCATCTGTTGAGTTGTCATTTTTAGTCCCTGCCAAAAGAAGTTACATTGTTCTCGGTCATACATGTTGTAGAACCCAGAGTGCCCTGTTGATGAAGAAGCATGGAATTCATAGAAGAGAGAGCCCTATTGAACATATTGCACCCAATTTGGAACAATCAGAGAAAGAGTTGTAAGAGAAACTAGGTCATCAATTGTGCAAGAAGGAGCATCTTCCACCATATTGCCCTTACCCTTCTTGTAAGTGATCACATAGGGATAACCCATGAGTTGGATAACCCATTTCAGGTGTGTTGGGGAGGAGACCCATTGTTCCAGAAAATTTTCCAAACTCGGGAGAGCAGTCTTGATGCAGAAATAATTCCCTAATAGGTATGGCTGCCACTTCTGTACTGCATGCAAAATAGCCATCATTTCCTACTGAGAGGTAGATGTGGCTAAATTCTTACCGAAAAGGTCTCGTGAAGGTAGCAAGCGCATTGGTTCAACAAAGATACCTGCATATCTATCCAAGGAAGTAGTGGAGACTGTTGATGGGTGCATCTGAATGGAATTGAGCTGAGCGATAACACCATGTGAATTCTTCTTAAGGATTTTTTCTAGGCGATGTGAACTGATGTTGCAGAGAGACCCTAGTTGTAAGCCCATAAATTTGTGTTGTGCCCCGTTGACTTTAAACTGCATCCAAAGTTCAGCAAAATCCCATAAGATGGGGCCAAGTGTGCGTAACCATTGAACGCCCAAAACCACATCACATCCGCCTAAGGACAAGGCAAACATGTCAGAGCATAGGTTATAATCTTCCATAGAGATATGCACATTGTGACACTTCCCCTTGCAAGGTAAGGTGCCCCCATTGGCAACCATGACTTCAAATTTGGAGCAAGGATGGACAAAACAATCAGCCTGTTTGGCAATCCGAGGGTCAATGAAGTTATGAGTGCTACCAGAATCAATGAGTATGGTAAGAGGGAGCTTCTTGAAGTATCCCCTGACCCGCATTGTTTGTGGGGTGGTGACGCCGGTTACAGCATGGAGAGAGATCTCAGGTGGGTCGTCCTGAAATGGGGTGTCAACAGGCGGGTGTTGAATGTCGATCTGATCATCCACTGTATACGTAGCTTCTTCACCAAGTTCTAAGGCAGGCGAAGAATCCACATCCAAGAGATAGAGCTTTTGTTGAACACATCTATGTCCCCGAGTGAATTTCTCATCACAATTATAACAAAGCCCTTTTTCTCGGCATGCCTGCATTTCTATTTCAGACAAATGCTTGATAGGAGTTGGTTGAGGAGAAGGCGTGATGGGAGGTCATTGGGAACCCATGTTTCTGAAGGGAACAAGGGTGGGTTTGGAGCGTTGTTGAGCTGCAATCTTGTCCTCGTCCAGCTTAGCCAACCCTAGGACTTCCATCATTGTGTTGGGACAAAACATTTTGACCTCTGAGCGGATTTCATCCTTGAGACCACTGATAAAACAACTCCTGTAGAATTCATCAGACAATCCTTCTGTGTGATTGGCCAATTTCTCAAATTCTGTCTGATACTCTCTCACTGTGCCAATTTGGTGAAGTTTAGTGAGTGCTCATGTGAAATCATCAAAAGCAATAGGACCAAATCGTGGCAAAATGAGTTGGCAAAAATCTGTCCAGTTTGGCTCGGGATGAGCTTTGATGTACCAACGGTACCATTGAAGAGCTTCCTGTTCCAAATGAAAGGATGCAAGTGGAAATTTCTGGACATCAAAAGTATTATGCAGCATGAAATATTGTTCTGCTCGGTATATCCATCCAGTCAGATCAGTACCATTGAAGCGAGGAAAATCAAGCTTCGGCCCACGAAAATTGTTGGAAGAAGAGAACCCGGTGGATGCAAAAGATTCTGGCTATCGTTTATTGTTCATGGCTGAATGCTGAAGATGGAGGCTGAGAAATTTTTCATCCAGATCTTAGAGTTTGTTTTGGATGGTTGCAAGTGCTTCCTCCATGGTGTTTGCTCCTGCACGGGTGACAACCATAACTAGGTTTTTTTTTTTTTCAGAAATGGATCGGCAACAGCGGCGCGGAAGGGATTTTTTTTTTTTTTTTTTTTTTATCAGAAATGGATCGGCAACAGTGGCACAGAAGGGATCCGTAACAGATGGAGCTGCAACGGCGTGGAAGGGATCGAAAACGGTGACTGGATCTGGAACGACTTTCAGAATAGATCTAAAACGGATGGATCTGGAGAGGAAGTGATCAGCAACAGTTCAACTGAGAATAGATATGGACCCCAGGTATGTGCAGCTTCCTAACAGTTCAGGGGTTTCACTCGACCACCAATGCTGTCTAACGGCTTGCGTATTGGGGCAGTACCCCTCACTCCACGGCTCAGGTAAAACTGATAACCGCTTTGCCACAAACGACAGCTCTTGGTTTACCTCACGGGTGGGAACTAGTCAATCAGGTAGGGGTCGTTTCCCTTTTTGCTGGCAGATCCTCTCAATGGGCCAGCTACTTCGGGGTTCCTGTGGTACTCCTCACAATGATTTTTAGGGCTTATGCCCAAGTACTTCCCACAGTTAAGCGGATAGGGATTATTCCCAAATCCGAACCTGCAACAGATGCAAAAAAAAATTTGGCAGAAATTTCACCCAGCGAGCCCAAGAAAGTGCTCTGATACCAGATGTGATGCACCTGCAACAATTAATTAATAAGAATATGCGAAATAGCAGAAATAATAGAACAGAATCACTTTTATATTGATCACAGGCCACTTCGAGGGGGCAACCTCCTTTGAGCAAGCTCAATACAATTAACTTCACCATGCCTTCAATGACCTCAACACACACTTATATACTAAGTCTATGCCCAATACCATGAGTCAAAACCATGGGACATATAATACTACGGGACGACTTACAAAGCATATGCGTCCAATACTATGGGCTAGTATAAACTACGGATCAATAAATACTACGGGACGACTTACAAAGCATATGCGTCCAACAACAATATACTAACATAGTAAAGAGAAGGGTTTACATAGGTTCCTAACACTTAGTTAGTTTTCTAACTTAAGTGTCATCATGCAAGTGTCGCAACTCAAGTGTCGTCTTTTAGTTTAACACAAGTGTCGTCTTTTAGTTAACACAAGTGTCGTCTTTTAGTTAACACAAGTATCATCTTTTAGTTTAACATAAGTGTCGTCATGCAATAACACTTAGTTAACTAGATCTTCTTTGTTATCACTTAGTTATCTCTCTTAACTGAAACCTTTCTTGTTAACATCACTGTAGTGATCAATTCGAGTTATGCTTTGATTGACTGAAATATTCTTTGTTAATATCACTAAATTTTAACAAATTGAATTCTCTCTTAATCAAATCATATCTTTGTCTCTTGTCTTATTTGCATGGTCCACATGTGCCAACTTAATTATGATATCCAATATACGAAGGAAATTTTCCCAATGATGTAATCATATTGTTCTACTATCGTTCCAAGTGGTTATATGCTAAAGTAATTCACTATAGAAGTGTCCAGTCTCTAGAGGAGATTTAATAACTCAACCATGGTTAGTAGTACATCACACACCATACATGCTTTGACATCCAAAGCATCACCTCAACACATGAGGATTTGTCTTGACACACCAGACGTTAGCCTTGACTAGCAAGACTATACAACAACATCACTTTGACATACAAAGCACTTTCCTCAACAATTGAATCTTAACCATACTTGAGCAGGGATGATTATAAGAACCCCCCCCCAAATTTATATGTATAAAAAATGGGTGAATCTCCCTGATATATAGGAAAATTTGAAGGCGATTTTATCAATAATATAATATGTATATATAATTTTTTGGCGAATCTTTCATTTTATTATATGATGTTGTAAAATATTGGTGAATCTTTCACTAAATTATAAGATATTGTAAAATATTGGCGAATATTTCATTGAATTATAAAATATTGTAAAAACTTGGCGAATATTTCATTGAATTATAAAATATTGTAAAAATTTGGCGAATCTTTCACTGATTTATAAAAAACATTGAATGGCACTCTGCTTGTTAATTCTGAGTTCAAGGCTTCTTCAAATGTTGATTTCAATTGCTTTATTTCAAGTTTTGGTCTCAATACCAACTGGTAGTGGCCTTAATGATGCCTTCATATCCAAGCAAAGCCGAGTGGATCTTGTAGACATGTATTCTAAATGTGGGTGTTTGGAGGATGCACGTAAAGTGTTTGACCAAGTGCTAGAGCAAAATATAGTCTCATGGAATGCAATGCTTTCAAGATATGCTCAACATGGACATGGCAGGGAGGAACATTAGCAGGGGTGTTCTTGGGGTGGATATTTCCATTTATAGCTCCGATGACGACAACAATTGCCTCTTCTTCTTACTTACAGTTTTTTCCTCTACTACTTGAGTTTCTATTTGTAGTTTTCTCCCTACAATTAGTAGAGTTTTCTTCTTGTTCTTCTTTGATAGTATTTGGATATGAATTTTTTTGAATTGCTTAGATCAACAAAGGAATTGAACATAGATTTGTGATGGAAAATCTTGGATAAGCAGTCATGACTAGGGGGATCTATTCCACCAAACTTGCCCAAGATTAGTACCTTGCCCCATCCACATGAAACAACATATTGTGGAGGAAAATTGACCCACAAGATGCAAGCATGTCACAAATGAGGATCAAACTTGGGCCAAGAGGATCAAAACACCCTGCTTTAACCACATAGGCTAGATCTCATTGACCGAGGGGGAGACGAATTTTATACTCCCCTCTGTTCCCTAGCAAAGGAAATATTGAACAAGAAACAAGTGAAAGAATAATGAATTGTTCAAGTAAAGCAAATCATAAATGAAAGAGGAGGAACTGCATGGAAGATATAGTAGGATGACAAATGATTGACAACAAATGATGCAAAGACAAGAGTGTTGAAGAAGACCATATATATTGAAGCATATGACAGGTGTTTTCCTTCAAAAGGTCATCTGGTACTAGAAAGCATGGTTGGATTCGTGATTTATCCATCTAGTACAACCATGGTCCATGATAGAGATCATGATGATCCAACTAAGCTTTCTAGTATCAAAATGGGTCCACAATAGGCTGCTTATAAAATCCAATCTTTTGACTATTTTTGAAAAGCAAAAACACGAGATTGAGAGCAAAGGAAAAGCTCACAGTCTTCACTGACTTGAGGAGGGGATATTGAGTGCTTTCAAAGCCATTAGAAAATGTATTTTGGAGTGGGTATTGATTCACTCATACTATCGAGAATGAGTGAAAATTGTGCAAAATGGGATTAAACTCTTAAAAATAAAACAAGGGATCTACCCTCAACCTTCCCTACAGTGGCAGGACATAAGGGAGATGCCACCCCTTGCAATGTGAAGACATTTATTTTCTTAATGCTGACTAGGACCTCCAACTCCTCCTAAATCTGTCTCTTGACATAAGTACTTGGAATTTCATGGGATTCCACAACATCGATTCTATTTCACAATAATAGTCATCCCATTGAACATCGATTCTATTTCACAACAATAGTCATCCCATTATCAATATTGGTGTTTTAAGTGTAAACCCTTCCACTGGGTTTGACCCTGAGAAGGTCTGCTTCATCTAGAAAATCCTCCTCCCCTAAATATTATAGTATCTTGGAACCATTCTTAGAATCAAATACAAAGGAATGCTTTATTAGAGGCACCTAGTTTATATGTATCACAACATCCTTCATAACACTTGCTATAACCCCAACATTTGCAAAGAGAGTTAAGATACCTAAGACAATACTTAGAACTAGTCTTCTAGACATTGAATTTAGCTATTAGATAGAGTTAGTTAATAGACAAACCATAGCTTTTGACTATGAACAAAATTGGGTGGTCAATACTGAGAGGATAATCTCCAATGTGTCTTCATCTTCTCGTTTTATTTGCTCTTTTTCACAAAAAAATTCAGTGGGGTCTGTCCCAATGATTAACAAAAAACAATATTCACCCAGCCCCACAAGGAGATTCGGAGAAATAAAGCCTTGGGGAGGATTTCCCAATCATTTTTGTCAGTTGAAAGTGGGTAATATCTACATCAATAATAACAACATAAATAAATATCCTTTCATCCCTCGCTTTGAAAGTGGGTAATATCTACATCAATAATAACAACATAAATAAATGTCCTTTCATCCCTCACATTGAAAGTGGGTAATATCTACATCAATAATAACAACATAAAGCAAACCCTAACCTCTTAAACATGGAGAAACGAAAACATCAACCCTATACAAATGAAAAAAAATAAAAGTTTATGTCAAACCAACAAAACTCAACCTATAGATTGCCATGCCATATAAAGTGAGAATCTTGTTCATACCTAGAAAGATCAAGCAAGCGGAGGAAGAACTGCAATCCAACATCGATCACTGAATATATATGTAAATCGTGTAGGGCTTCGTTGGTCTGGGCGGTCGTTAAAATACACCTTTTACATTTGTGCAGTGGTGTTTTAATTCTACGTGGATTGTCATAATTTCCACGACATGTTCGTTCTCTGCTGGCTGCCTCTGCCAACTACCGTGGGCAAGTAACAACAAAGTGTATAGGGTGCATGGAAAACACATGTTATCTTTAACTTCGTTTGGGGTATTAGTTAGGCATATTATCGCATAGATAATGCACAAAGGTAGTGCATACTTATGTAACATATTCTTCAAAACAATGCCAAATCATGGGATCCTTCCTTCCATAGTTCTAATGTAATGCTCGCTATGTGCCAACGACTTCGAGCTCTCTCGCTAACGGCTCAAGAGAGAGGTATATGTATCAACAGTTACATACTCCCCCATTACATGAGACATACTCCACCATTACAGCTCAACATTTACAGCTCAACGGTTACCTATTATAATACAACGGTTACATAATTTAAGGCCAAGTGTTACAACTCAACAGTTACATATTATAATTCAACGGTTACCATTTAATGTAACCATTATCGTTTTCCGAGCAAGTTAATCTACGAAAGCAATTCGTTGGTAATATTGGTTTTGCTGTGATTGTGAGTATTTTTTTTTTTAATGATATCCGAGGAGCCACGAAAGTCAATTAGGGTTTCATGCCATGATCTCAAAGCTGACGTGTTTGGCATCTTCAATATAAATATAATCTCAAAGCTGACTACTTATTTTGTAGCTTTCCTTTGCAGAAAAGGTTTCAATAACTGGTGTTATGAGATTGAAGCATTACATAGAAAACATGGTACATATGCCTCTAATGCTTGTTTTGTTTGATAGATGGACACCAATCGATATGGGCTAGTAGATTTTCAGGAATTTGTAGCTGCAACGTTGCATGTGCATCAACTAGAAGAGTATGACAGTGCAAAATGGCAAATGTGTTCAAGAGATCCTTTTGACAAATTCTATCTTTCTAAGTTGGGACTAGACAACTTGGAAGGCTATGTTCACTTTCAAAGGTTCCATTCCAATCTTCTGGTGGAGAAAGGTCGTTACATTCTAATGGTTACTTATGTAATTAATCTTGAGCTATTACAAGATTACTAGACTATGAGTCAAAAAGCATTTGAACTTTTAGTTAGTGTGAGGTTTTTAGTTAGTGTGAAGTGTGATCACAGCTTCCGAAAGGATAAGTTTTCTTTGTAGTTTTTTTTATTCAAACTATGAATAACAAGAAACTTTTCTTTTCTTTTGAAAAAAAAGAAAAAAAATGAGTGTAACTCATCATCATTTCTTAATTTTTAAGTTGTAACAACATTTTTAGGAACATTCATCTAGTTAAAATTACTTGTTTACAAAATATATGAAATCAAATTAAAACAATAGATACTCTAGCTCCCTTATAGAAAAAAGTTAAAATAACAAATACTCTAGCTCAAGGGTTTTTGTAAAAAATTAAGTAACGTCACTTATAATAACATGGGTGGGGAGGGGAGGATAACACTCTATTCCACAATCATTCCAGCAAAATCTAATTCAAAATAAATCTAAATACTTACAAAAGAGAGAGAAAAAAAACTCTCCCCTTATTGAGTTTTTGTAAAAATTTAAGTAATATCACTTATAATAACATGTGTGGGAGGGGAGGATAACACTTCATCCACAACCGTTCAAGCAAAATCTAATTTAAAATAAATCTAATTACTTAAAAAAAAGAGTGAGAAAAAACCATCTCCCCTTATTTTTTTATATGATATGAAAAATAACATTAAAAATTAATATATAAACATTATGTAAAAATCATAAAAAAAAAATTAAAATTAAATAATATTATATATTTAATAATAAAAAAATATTTACTACTAATATAATATTATTTAAATTTCGAAAAATTAAAGAACAACATTATGTGGGTTTCTATTTCTATTTCAAAATAACGACGAACGCTTTTCAGTTATTTCAATTGATAGCGATGTCACGTGATTTCAATTGACGGTTACTATGCCAACTAGACTGTGGATTTCAAATACCGACTTGGGAAACGTGTTAGCGGATTTCAAACCCTCTCCGAAATTTGAAATCATTGATAGAAGATTCACGAGGAGTGGCATTTGCTGGCAGATTCACGAGGAGCGGCATTTGATATCGTTGCTGGGAGAAGAACAGGATTGGTAGGAAGGGGAGGTCATTTCAGGGTTTGTAAGAGCTGAAGATGAGCCAAATTTGCTGGGTGCTTGCAATTTGCTGGCAGATTCACGAGGAGCGGCATTTTCCCTTTGCTATCATTGCTGGGAGAAGAACAGATAGAGAGGAACCCAGCATATTTCAGGATTGGTATGAAGGGGAGGTGATTTCAGGGTTTGTAAGAGCTGAGCCTGCAATTTTGGGAGAAATATTGTTGAAGATGGGCCAAATTTGCTGGGTGCTTGCAATTTTGGGAGAAAGAAAGTTGAAGAGCCACATCTTCTGGCTTGGCCAGAGCCAAACCAAGAAAAGACGAGAGAGTAGGGTAGAATAACTTTTGTGGTTGAATTATTGTTTTGTTTTTGTGTTTTTTGTTTCAAGCATGGCCATGCTTATTTTACCTTCATTATGTGTGGATTTCTGTTTTCCATTATTTCTTTTTATTTTTATTTTTTATAATTCTTTTCTTTTCGTTTTGGGTTTTCTTGGTTAGTTTCTGTTTTTGAGTTTGATTTGTTTGGGATCTAGAGGGAAGATGGAGGACTAAAATATCCAGAAGTGGGCATCACTGGGTGGTCAACTGCGAAGGCGGTAAAGGTTTGTATAAATTTAATCCGTATTGCATTAATGTGTAAATTTAATCCGTATTGAATTTTTTCATCATGTTCTGTTTTGTCCAGGAGTGCAGAGCCAGTTTCATTATGTTCTATTTTGTCCAGGAGTGCAGAGCCAAAATTAGGTGCGGAAATCACTGATGCTGGAGATTTTCGGGATTGCAGGTGGGTTTTTAATTTTAAGGGCTTCGTTCTATTGACAATAGAAATACTCTATTAGGTTATTTAGCAGCGTTTTAAAGTTTTATTAGTTTAAGAAGTTTAAAGATACCAGGATTTAAAGTCTTATTAGTATAAAATCGAGTGTGCCTGCTTAATTATACCAGGTTTTATACATTATATGTTTACAATTTTTATTTATCCTCCTAAAAATCCAATTCCATGTGAGGGTTTGATTTTTTTTTTAAATCTTCGGTGTCACTAGCTTAGTGATGTATGAGATATATACCTCTTGCATTTTTTTTTTACTTTACTTCAAAATCCAATTCGATGTGAGGGTTTGATTGTTTTTTTTTAAATCTTCATTGCTACTGTGACTTTTGTGATGTATAATTTTGATATGAAGTGGAGGTCATTGTGAGGAGAGTTTATAGGGTTTTAATTGCTTGGTACAGTTTAAGTTCAATAAGCGGCCGGTGTTAGCATAAATCCACCTAAATTTCACATCTCTTGTGAGTGTTTTTAATAATGGTAGAGTCCAGAAGAGAGTGTTATCCTAAATTCACCTCCTCAGATCTCTTAACCTTGTGGGTTTTTTTTTTAATAATGCCAGAGATCAGAAGTAGTTGCTAGCATGAATGCACCTCAAGAGCAATCTCTAAACCTTGTAGGAATTTTTAATAATGCTAGTTGTTAGAGTTTACAAGAAGGTGCTATCATAGATCCACCGCAAGCCCAAATCTCTGAACCTCGTAGGTGTTTTTAATAACGATCTCCAATTAGTTTGCTTCAGCTCCAACTCGGTTTCGGTATGGAGCTTGAACGGGTTATGATGGCTTTCGAACTGGAATATATACCGACTCAAATGCTGGCTCCGGTATTCAGATTGGCTTTAATGATGGGTCAGTTGCTGCAGTAAACAATATAAACTTAACCTGGAACTATATATGTTAGTGATCTTCTGAATTTTGATCTGAATAAAGTAATGGTGTATTAATAAATGAATGTAACCTGATAATTAGCTCCGAACTTCCTGGATTAATTGGAATTGGATTTGGATTAATTCATTTTATTCAATTCCATTCTAAATATAGACCTCATATGTGCAATTCTTATCCTCCAAGACAACAATGCTTAAGATAGTGGGACTGGAGGCACATAATCTCTATTAGTTAAAAAATCACATGAACAGAGATGAGGCACTGGATTAAATGGGTCTTGGGAAGTATTGTATTAAATAGGCTTTTGGAAGATAAACCATGAAACCCACTAAATTTTAACTAACTTATTCCTAATCTCCCTCAAGAATATTAGCAGCAGGTTGGTCGTTTGTACATAATGTGAACAGAGTACAAACTCTAGCCTCATCATCTTTTACTTGGCTTCACTTTTTTTAATTAACTTATTCCTAATCTCCCTCCAGAAGATTAGCAGCAGGTTGTTCATTTGTACATAATGCGAACAGAGTACAAACTCTAGCCTTATCTTTTACTTGGCTTCACTTTTTGTGGTTGGTTGGGTAGCCTGTCTATCAAATAAGCGTACTCTACTCCTATCTTGATTAGATGGTTTCAATCCTATTAGATAACATTAGCTCCAACTTCTTTGCAGGCGGGGCCGGTACCTGGGGGTTTTGCACATGTCCTATGATGGCTATTAGTAATTAAACGATGCCTAATAAACAAACTTTGCAATATATGTGGCCTATTAGTTGCATTGAGCATGAGACCATATACTCACTTTTTTTTGGATTGGTCAAAGTTCGGTGAGACGCTGCTAATTTGCCTTTGGTATCCACTTCCCAGTCACAATTTCCTGGGATTGATAATTCAAGGCTTAAGACCAGTTTTTGAAGTGCTATATGCTATCCTATTTATGGGTTTCTTTTTGGGGTCAGTGTGGGTCAAATATTTGTAGAGGGATGGCTCCTATAAGATGGATGAGAAATGTTATTGTAAGCTTGGGCTATAAACACGATTGCAGGTTTGTGGCCTGAAGGTTTTGTTTGTTTAGAGATTTGAGTTCTCTTACATGAGTATTTCTTTTTTTCTTTCTCAATGTGACCTGAGTTCTTTTATATGGGTATTTCATTCTCAAGGTCCAGTGCAGATCAGATCAGATTTTCTTTGATTCACATATTAATTTAAATTTGAATGTT
Source organism: Larix kaempferi (assembly GCA_027924585.1). NCBI lineage: Eukaryota > Viridiplantae > Streptophyta > Pinopsida > Pinales > Pinaceae > Larix > Larix kaempferi. The sequence continues at coordinate 1,233,743 of BSBM01000133.1, read as the reverse complement.
TTGTTGGGCCTCATCCTTGTCTATTTTAAGTTTTAACTAATTTAATGTTTTTTTTTTATAATCTTACATGGGCATTTCATTATTAATCCTGTAACAATACCCTGTTTTGTTGAGCCTCACCCTAGTCTATTTTAAGTTTTAACTAATTTAATGCTTTTCTTTTTATAATCTTACATGGGCATTTCATTATTAATCCTGTAACAATGCTCAGGATACAAGAAACCCGTCTTTAAAGCTCCATAAATAGTCACACCATGGAGCCTTCACTACATTTTCAACAATCAGGTTGAGTCGTAGTTAGGGTTATGTATTTATTATATCTCTTACAATAACAAGTTCAAGTTCATTGTCAATTAGTTTTAATTTGGCATTGGGTTTGCCTTAAAACTTAAATATAGTTGTAAGGTATGGGCATTGTGTCTTAACAACAATTAGTTGAATGTATAGTTTTATGTTTATGTTTTATTTATTTTAAATATAGTTGTAAGTATAGGCATTGTGTATTAACAACATTTAGTTAAATGTATAGTTTTATGTTTATGTTTATTTATTTAGTTAAATGTATAGTATTATTGTTTATATTTTATTTATTTATATATAAATAAAATTATAAAAAAAGTGTATATATTTCCATTAATCATTATAGTTACATTAGTGTAGCGTGGCTTAAAATATGTCTCCGATTCCTGCCATGATTTTATGTGGACAGCGAGTTGGATATTTCAAAAAAAAACTTTCGCTGTGGACAGCGAACAACGAGTTGTTCATCTCCCCTAGTAATACCAGCTACGATTTACGATTCCATGTGAATAATGTATTCATCTCCCCTAGTAATTTCAGCTACGATTTACGATTCCATGTGAATAATGTATTCCCATGTCTCTGTCCGATGTTTGATTTCTTTAATGTAATTCTTGATTTCTTTAATGTAATTCCAAGTGAATAGTGAATTCCCATGTCTTTGTCGTAAGAAATTAAAAGAGGTGAAATGTTCAATTGGATTATTCTTAAAATGAGAGTTTAATTTTATTATTATAAAAAATAAATAATAAATTTAGTATTATAAATCTAACATTTTGTTTTATGTGTAATAGGTGGAGAAAGAGTGAGAGCTATTTTGAAGTGTTTTACATAAATATAAAAAAGGTAAATCAGTTAGTTATATTGATTATATTGAATATGTTTGATTATTTTTATAAATCTAACATATTTTTGGTATTAACAGGTAGATGAAGAATGCATAATTAATATTTTAAGTAGAAAGGGAAATCCTGGATGAAGAGTGCAGAATTAATATTTGAAGTAGAGATGGAAAGCCTTTTGCAGGCAGACCAAATAAATAGTTATTTATATTAATTACATTGTAAATTTTTTATTATTTTGAAGAGTGCAGAATTAATATTTGAAGTAGAGATGGAAAGTTTTTTTACAAGAGATGAATAGTGACTAAAAGATGGAGATGAGTAATGACTGAAAGCTTTTTGTAGGAGATGAGTAGTAAGCTTTCAGGAGATGAGTAGTGATTGAAAGCTTTTTAATGTAATTAAGTTTTTGTAAATGTAAATACTTTTTAATGTGAACACTAAAAAACTATATCATTAATAAAATTATTTTTTTAGGGGAAGGGGCAAGTTCCCTTTCCCAAATCCTTAAAGTAGCCAGTTATGGCTAGCTATCTTTAAGGAGTGTTTTCATGTGTTTTCTTTTGTCAATGTTTTTATTTCAGATTTTTTAGTTGGTTGTAATTGTTGTTTAATGTGTAAGTGATTATTTTAACAAGTTTTAAATAAAATATCAAAATTTTTTAGTTGGTTGCAATTGTTGTTTAATGTGTAAGTGATTATTTTAACAAGTTTTAACTAAAATATCAAAAAATAATTTTAAAATTTAATTGTGTATTTTTATTTTTATTTTTCCATTTGTTGTATTTGATAATTAATTTAAATGATATATATTAAGGTTTTTATTAATTTATTTAATGCATCTATATAAAATTACACAAATTAATTTTATTTGATAATTAATTTAAATGATATATATTTACACAAATTTAAATTTTTTTTCCATTAATTGTATTTGATCATTAGATATATATTATGGTTTTTATTAATTGATTTAGTGCATCTATATAAAAGTATAAAATTTGTTTTTCACAATTTTTATTTGTTTCACATTTTAATTTATGTTGAATTTTAAATTTTATTTGAAAATCAAATTTAAGTTATATAAAATTTGATGTTACATTTTAATATTGATTGATATGTTCTAAAGAATGTACTTGTAATTAAGTTATTCACATTTTAAAAATATTGTTACATAAAAGTATAAAATTTGTTTTGCAAAATTTTTTGTTTCACATTTTAATTTATGTTTGAATTTTAAATTTTGTTTGAAAGTGGAATTTAAGTTATATAAAATTTGATGTTACATTTTAAAATTGATTGATATTTAAAAAAAATGAAATTGTAATTAAGTTATTCACATTTTAAAAATATGGTTATAAATTTTTTATATTTATTGTAAATGGGATTTTAAATTGTTTGTATTGCTACAAAAATAAATTATGTTTGTATTGGTTGTATTTGATAATTAATTTAAATGGTATATATTATGGTTTTTATTAATTTATTTAATGCATCATTTTAAATGATATATATTTTTACAATTTTTTTTCAATTGATTGTATTTGATAATTAATTTAAATGATATATATTATGGTTTTTATTAATTTACTTAGTACAAGTATAAAATTTGTTTTGCACAATTTTGTTTGTTTGTTTGAATTTTAATTTTAATTTTATTTGAAAGTGGAATTTAAGTTATATAAAAATTGATATTACATTTTAGAATTGATTGATATTTTCTAAAGATTGGAACAAGTTATTCCCATTTAAAAAATATGATTACAATTTTTTTTTTATGTTGATTGTATATGGAATTTTAAATTGTTTGTATTGTTATAAATTTATTGTATATGGAATTTTAAATTATTTGTATTGCTATAAAAATAGAATAAATATGAAAAATAAATTATGTTTGTATTGATAATAATAAGTTATAATATATATTTTTTATATTTTAATGTACATTTTTAATGTTGTATTGAAGTAAACACAAATAAATAATCATCATTTTTTTTATAAGAATAAAATAACAAATTTTATAAATAAAAGTTAGTTTTAAATACAAATATATATTCCATCACCTATAATGTGTTTTATTTTTTATAAAATACAAATAAACATTTATTGTTTTGTTTGATGATATTTTATTTAATTTTAAATACAAATATATATTTCATCACCTATAATGTGTTTTATTTTTTATAAAATACAAATAAATGTTTATTGTTTTATTTGATAATATTTTATTAACTTTTAAATGCAAATATATATTCCATCACTTATAATATAACTTTTAAATAAAAATATATATCCCATCACCTATAATTTGTTTTATTTTTTTATAAAATACAAATAAATATTTATTGTTTTATTTGATGATATTTTATTAACTTTTAAATACAAATATATATTCCATCACCTATAATTTGTTTTATTTTTTATAAAATACAAACAAATATTTATTGTTTTATTTGATGATATTTTTATATATTTAAATAAAATCAATTATTTGTTAAAATTATAATGATAAATGTATCATGTTATATTTTTTATAAAATACAAACAAACATTTATTGTTTTATTTGATGATATATTTTTATTTAAATAAAATAAATTATTTGTTAAAATTATAACAAGTTATAATATATTTATAAAATACAAACAAATATTTGTTGTTTTATTTGATGATATTTGTGCTATACTTTTATAAAATAAAAACATTGTTTTATTAGGTGATATTTTTTATTTAAATAAAATAAATTATTTTTTAAAATTATAATGATAAATGTTTTTTTATTTAAATTATTATATTTGTGGTTAATAATAATAAGTTATAATATATATATTTTTATAATTATAATTTTATATTTTAAAGTAGATTTTATTTTTTATAAAATATAAACAAACATTTATTGCTTTATTTGATGATTTTTTTTTTATTTAACTAAAATAAATTATTTGTTAAAATTATGATGATAAATATTCCTTTTATTTAAATTATTATGTTGTGATTAATAATAATAAGTTATAATATATATTTTTATAATTATAATTTTATTTTTTAAAATAGATTTTATTTTTTATAAAATACAAACAAACATTTATTGTTTTATTTGATGATATTTTTTTATTTAAATAAAATAAATTATTTGTTAAAATTATAATGATAAATATGTATTTCTTTTATTTAAATTATTATGTTGTGATTAATAATAATAAGATATAATATATTTATAAAATATGAACACACATTTATTTTTTTATTTGATGATATTAGTGTTATGTTTTTTATAAAATACAAACAAATATTTATTGTTTTAATTGATGATGTTTTTTTATTTAAATAAAATAAATTATTTGTTAAAATTATAATAAGTTATAATATATTTATAAAATACAAACAAACTTTTATTGTTTTATTTGATGATATTTGTGTTATATTTTTTATAAAATAAAAAACATTGTTTTATTAGTTGATATTTTTTATTTAAATAAAATAAATTATTTGTTAAAATTATGATGATAAATGTGTATTCCTTTTATTTAAATTATTATGTTGTGGTTAATAATAATAAGTTATAGTATATATATTTTTATAATTATAATTTTATATTTTAAAATAGATTTTATTTTTTTATAACATACAAACAAACATTTATTATTTTATTTGATGATATTTTTTTTATTTAAATAAAATAAATCATTTGTTAAAATTATAATGATAAGTGTATTCTTTTTATTTAAATTATTATGTTATGATTAATAATAATAAGTTATAATATATATTTTTATAATTATAATTTTATTTTTTAAAGTAGATTTTATTTTTTATAAAATACAAACAAACATTTATTATTTTATTTAATGATATTTTTTTATTTAAATAAAATAAATTATTTGTTAAAATTATAATGATAAATGTGTATTTATTTTATTTAAATTATTATGTTGTGGTTAATAATAATAAGTTATAATATATTTATAAAATACAAACAAATATTTATTGTTTTATTTGATGATATTTTTTATAAAATACAAACAAATATTTATTGTTTTATTTGATGATATTTTTTTATAAATAAAATAAATTATTTGTTAAAATTATAATGATAAAGGTGTATTCTTTTTATTTAAATTATTATGTTATGGTTAATAATAATAAGTTATAATATATATTTTTTATAGTTATAATTTTTATATTTTAAAATAGATTTTTATTGTTGCATTTTAAGTAGACACAATCAAACAATCTATTACTTTTTTATTCAAAAGAATAAAATCATAATTTATTAAATGAAAGTTAAGTTACATTTCTCCCATAAAACAATAACACATTATAATGTAACAAAAACTAAATTCATAATTAAGATCAAACTAAACTACCTCCAAAGGTATGATAAAGACGAGCAATACATCACCTTCAAATACTATTAACAAACATTGCATTTATAACGATAAATTTTATTTTTTAATCTAATTATGTTAAATTAATTAATAAATTATAATTAAATACATCGCCTTCAAATCATATTAACAAACATTGCATTTATAATGATATTTTTTTTAATTTAATTATGTTAAATTATAATTATAAATGTATATATTTTTATTTTATCTCAATTTATTATAAATTATTATAATATAATTAATAATATTAATTTTTTTTTTTAATATCAAATCATTACTTTTATATATTTTTGTAATGAAACATTTACAAACATTGCATTATAATGATAAATTTTATTTTTTAATTTAATTATGTTAAATAAATTTTATTTTTTAATCTAATTATGTTAAATAAATTAATAAATTATAACTATAAATATATATATTTTCATTTTATCTCAATTTATTATAAATTATTATAATATAATTAATAATATTAAGGTATTTGTTTTCTATAATTATAATTTTATATTTATATTAAATGTTATATTTTGAGAGGTTTTATTTATTTTTAATTTAAATTCATAAAACACAAACATTCAATTATATATATATTTTTAATGAAACACAAACAATTATTTAATATGTATATTTTTACTTTATTTCAATTATCATGTCTTTTATAATCAATTTTGTTTTTAAAATACTTATTAAATATTTTTTTTTTGACAATTTAACTTTATAATAGTTATAATTATGTATATTTAATAAAACAAAAACCTTCAATCACATATATTTTTAAATGAAAAGACAAACACTAAGTTCATTTATATCATTTATTTTATTGTAATGATAAATTTTATTTTTTACTTAAATAAGATGAATTAAGTTAAATAAAATGAATTAAGTGATAAACAATAATGATATCTTCACTTCATTTCAATTTATTATAAATTATAATTTTTTTTATAATTTCAATTTCGTATTTAAATTCATACTTAAAGTCATACTTTATATTTTATTTTTAAACTTTATTTATATTTCAATTTTATTTTTTAGCTATAAATATGTATATTTTCATTTTATTTCAATTTATTATGAACAATAAGTTGTTTTTTAATCTAATTATGTTAAATAAATTAATAAATTATAACTATAAATATATATATTTTCATTTTATCTCAATTTATTATAAATTATTATAATATAATTAATAATATTAAGGTATTTGTTTTCTATAATTATAATTTTATATTTATATTAAATGTTATATTTTGAGAGGTTTTATTTATTTTTAATTTAAATTCATAAAACACAAACATTCAATTATATATATATTTTTAATGAAACACAAACAATTATTTAATATGTATATTTTTACTTTATTTCAATTATCATGTCTTTTATAATCAATTTTGTTTTTAAAATACTTATTAAATATTTTTTTTTGACAATTTAACTTTATAATAGTTATAATTATGTATATTTAATAAAACAAAAACCTTCAATCACATATATTTTTAAATGAAAAGACAAACACTAAGTTCATTTATATCATTTATTTTATTGTAATGATAAATTTTATTTTTTACTTAAATAAGATGAATTAAGTTAAATAAAATGAATTAAGTGATAAACAATAATGATATCTTCACTTCATTTCAATTTATTATAAATTATAATTTTTTTTATAATTTCAATTTCGTATTTAAATTCATACTTAAAGTCATACTTTATATTTTATTTTTAAACTTTATTTATATTTCAATTTTATTTTTTAGCTATAAATATGTATATTTTCATTTTATTTCAATTTATTATAAACAATAAGTTGTTTTTTAATCTAATTATGTTAAATAAATTAATAAATTATAACTATAAATATATATATTTTCATTTTATCTCAATTTATTATAAATTATTATAATATAATTAATAATATTAAGGTATTTGTTTTCTATAATTATAATTTTATATTTATATTAAATGTTATATTTTGAGAGGTTTTATTTATTTTTAATTTAAATTCATAAAACACAAACATTCAATTATATATATATTTTTAATGAAACACAAACAATTATTTAATATGTATATTTTTACTTTATTTCAATTATCATGTCTTTTATAATCAATTTTGTTTTTAAAATACTTATTAAATATTTTTTTTGACAATTTAACTTTATAATAGTTATAATTATGTATATTTAATAAAACAAAAACCTTCAATCACATATATTTTTAAATGAAAAGACAAACACTAAGTTCATTTATATCATTTATTTTATTGTAATGATAAATTTTATTTTTTACTTAAATAAGATGAATTAAGTTAAATAAAATGAATTAAGTGATAAACAATAATGATATCTTCACTTCATTTCAATTTATTATAAATTATAATTTTTTTTATAATTTCAATTTCGTATTTAAATTCATACTTAAAGTCATACTTTATATTTTATTTTTAAACTTTATTTATATTTCAATTTTATTTTTTAGCTATAAATATGTATATTTTCATTTTATTTCAATTTATTATGAACAATAAGTTGTTTTTTATAATTTCAATTTTGTATTTAGAGATATAATTGTAAAATATAATTTTGTGATAATTAAGTTTAATAAGATGAATTAAATATAATTTTGTGATAATTAAGTTAAATAAGATGAGTTAAGTGATAAACAATAATGATAAATATATTTATTTTCACTCCATTTCATTTTATTATAAGTTATATTTTTTTTATAATTTCAATTTTATATTTAAAGTCATATTTATAATTTTTCTTTTTAACAATGTTTCTATAATTTTATTTTTAATATATATTTATATTTCAATATTATTTTTTTAATGATAAATATGTATTTTTTCACTTTATTTCAATTTATTAAACAATAAGTTGTCTTATATAATTTTTAATATATATTTATATTTCAATGCTATTTTTTTAATGATAAATGTGTATATTTTTACTTTATTAAATAATTAAACAATAAATTGTCTTATATAATTTTGATTTTGTATTTATAGCCATATTTATAAAATATAATTTTTGATAATTTGATTATGTAATTAGGTGATTTCTATCATTTTATTTCAATTTATTATAAATTATATTTTTTTTTATAATTTCAATTTTGTATTTAAAGTCATACTATTCAACTCGTACTTATATTTTATTTTTAAATTATATTTATATTTCAATATAATTTTTTAATGATAAATCTATATTTTCATTTTATTATAAAATAAGTTGCTTTTTATATTTTCATTTTATTTCAATTTATTATAAAATAAGTTGTTTTTTATAATTTCAAATTTGTGTTTAAATCTATACTTGGAAAATATAATTTTGTGATAATTAAATTAAAAAAGATGAATGAAGTGATGAGCAATAATGATAAATATATTTATTTTCACTTCATTTCAATTTATTATAAATTATAATTTTTTTATAATTTCAATTTTGTATTTAAAGTCTTTATAATTTGTTTTGTTGACAAAGTTTCTATAATTTTATTTTTAATTTATATTTATATTTCAATGTAATTTTTTAATGATAAATGTGTATATTTTCACTTTATTTCAATTTATTAAACAATTAAAGAATAAGTTGTCTTTTATAATTTCGATTTTGTATTTAGAACCATACTTTTAAAATATAACTTTTGATAATTTGATTGTGTAATCAATTTTGTGTATTTAAAACCATACTTATAAAATATAATTTTTTGATAATTTAATTGTGTAATTGGGTGATTTATATCATTTTATTAATGATATTTTCACTTCAATTTATTATAAATTATATATATTTTTTTTAATTTCAATTTTTTATTTAAAGCCATACTATTTAAATTCATTCTTATATTTTATTTTTAAAGTATATTTATATTTTAATGTTACTTTTTAATAATAAATCGGTGTTCATTTTATTTCAATTTATTATAAACAATAAGTTGTTTTTTATAATTTCAATTTTGTACTTACAGCCATACTTGTAAAATATATTTTTGTGATAATTAAGTTAAATAAGATGAATTAAGTGATTTTTTTTGTTTGTAAGTTGCAGAGAGAGATTTAGTTAACAGAGCCGAAAGATACATAAGAGTTGAAAAGTCTGTAGCAGATTGGGGAGGCCTCAAGTGGTGAAGCCACCACCCCAATCGCTCAAAAATGCTGGACTGACTGACATAATACAAAATAAAGACCACAAGGGTATGGTCTGCCCATAAAAATATTAGGACTTGCTTAAAAAATAGAGCATCAAATTGTCTGGTATTGCTATAAAACAAACTATACAGAAACTTAAAACAAAAAAGCTGATAATCTCAAAGATGACCCGGAGCTGTGGCAGCCCATTTAGCGCTTTGCTTGAGGTTCGTCTGGTGTCTCCTCAAGAATGGGACAGGCAACATAGAATTCTTCAAGAGTCCCCAGAGGGGGGATAGTGGGAGAGGGAGAACTTGGAGCTTGAGAACCATTCTGAGCAGCATTAGTCGCGAGATTTGCAGGAGTCGAGCCCTTGTCTTTTCTGACCTTGGAATTTTTTGTGAAGACCCAGGTTTCAGAGCTTCAGGAGCAGTGTCGTCCTCGTTGTTTTCCTGCACAACTGGCTCAGTAATACCACCCAGGGAGAAAATGTCCCAGGTCATGTTGGCATTCAAGGTATTTGCGTGTTCGGTGGCCTCTTTTAGGTTGGCATTGATGTTCCTCACTATGCTAGTGCTGGCATGCCAGTTAGCTTCCATCTCCTCGACTAAAGTACTGATCATGTTCTTTAACAACAAGTAGTGATTAATGGCGCCGCCATTGCTGCCAGAGGCAAGCAGGGCCGCCACCCTACGAGCTTCCCATCCATCAACTAAGCCGTGAGTCTGCGCAAAAATTCATGGAGCGTAACCATCCATGATAGTCTAGTCCATGGCAACCCTGGACCTTCGACTGGAATTAGATCTGCCACTGTCGCGTCGTGAAATGCCTCTGTTGCGGGGCATCAAGGTGGTGAGAGAAACAGGGGAGACCACAAGGATGATAGTGAACTCAACGGAGAATAACCAGAGCGCTGCAGTGGGTGCAAAAACCATGACGACCAAATCCTTTAAAGTGCCAAGTTGAGTAGGGTACCTCCTATGGAGGCAATAAATGAACCAGTCTGTCATTACCGGGAGGGTGGAAGAAATGAATGCATTGCACATCGACCGAGAGAGAAGTTAAACCAGACTCGCGTAAAGGAGAGTGAGATCAACACCCTCGTCCTCCTCTCTTAAATGTCCGCCATCGTCCCGGTTGCCGACGTCTGAAGATGGCGTCATTGCATGGCCAATATCATGCATGTCGAAGGTGTCTCCACGTGTGGTGGAGTGGTTGTACTCCTCGGCCATGTGCGCATTATGGGCACCCGCATCCGGGGAAGATGAATTAAGTGATTAACAATAATGGTAAATATGTTTATTTTCATTTCATTTCAATTTATTATCAATTATATTTTTTTATAATTTTAATTTTGTATTTAAGTATTTATAATTTGTTTTTTTACAATGTTTCTATAATTTTATTTTTAATCTATATTTATATTTTAATGTTATTTTTTAATGATAAATGTATATTTTCACTTTATTTCAATTTATTAAACAATTAAACAATAAGTTATCTTTTATAATTTCAATTTTCTATTTAGAGCCATACTTATAATTTTTTTTTTGATAATTTGATTATGTAATTGGGTGATTTCTATCATTTTATTAATGATATTTTCACTTCAATTTCTTATAACTTATATTTTTTTTATAATTTCAATTTTGTATTTAAATTCATACTATTTAAAGTCATTCTTATATTTTATTTTTTAATGATAAATCTGTATATTTTCATTTTATTTCAATTTTTTATAAACAATAAGTTGTTTTTTATAATTTCAATTTTGTATTTAAAGCCATATTTGTAAAATATAATTTTGTGATAATAAAGTTAAATAAGATGGTGATGAACAATAATGATAAATATGTTTTGTATTTAAAGTCGTATTATTTCAATTTATCAAGCAATTAAACAATAAATTGTTTTTTATAATTTTTATTTTGTATTTTAGATCCATACTTATAAAATATATTTTTTTGATAATTTGATTGTGTAATTGAGTGATTTCTATCATTTTATTTTTAATTTATATTCATATTTTAATGTTAATTTTTAATATATTAAATTAGATATATTACAATTTTTACAATTTGATTGTGCAATTTATAATATGTTATATATCATATTGATAAATGTGTATATTTTAACAATTTGATTGTGATTAATTAATAAGTTGTAATTTTTTTTTTATAAGTAAGCTTGATTCCTTCTATTAATGGGGCAAAATATAGTACAAAATAGTATTACAAACGAGCCGCACCGGCTCAAACCAGGCGTGGCCGATTTCACAGAAAATGACAAAAGGAAAAATTACATCACGAGCTGAGTCCAAGCTCAAGAGAGGTCTGTCAAAAAGACCAGAGGCTCAAAGATCCAAAGATGAAAATTACAGTTGCAAATTACAGAGACTAACAGTCTATCCAAAAAAAAGACCAGAAACACCCGAGACGAGTCCCACGGAGAGGAGAGCCAAAGATCCGTTGGAGCCATCCAAGGTCAAATAAAAATGCTGATCGCTACCAAAATACAGACGACTAATAGACCACCATCACCAGAGTTGAGGGATGAAAAAAACTAGGCCGCAAAACCATGGAACCAGCCAAACCCATTACGGAGCTGGGTCTGTCTCGTCAGGAATCTCCACTTCATTTCTTATTCCATCTCGAGAGGTCACCGTTACCTCTTTGAGTGCTTTCTTCATCAGTTGGATCCCAGAGGAGTTGGCTTGCTGGCCCCCCTTCATAATATGCAGAGCTTCATGAATGCCCTGAACCAGCTAATTCCTAGCTTGAATTTCCCTCACTAGGAGGATTTGCACCGACCAATACGAACTCTCCACAACCTTCCGACCGAGCCGGGATTCAACTTCATTAACAAAAGTGTTTTTTCACGAAGGAAGAAATGATGTACTTGGGATTTGTAATCTCGGGTAAAGGGTTGGTGATGGACCCAGAAAAGGTGAAGGAAATATTGGATTGGCCGGAACCGACAAGTGCGATTGGAGTAAGGAGTTTCCATGGACTTTCCAGTTTCTACAGGAAGTTCATTCGAGGATTCAGTCGGATTTGTGCACCCTTGATAGAGTGCATGAGAAAAGGGGAGTTCAAGTGGACGGAAGTAGCCCAACGAGCTTTCGACAAGTTGAAGGAAAAGGTCACTGAGAGTCCGGTGTTAGCGCTCCCAGATTTCGACAAAGTTTTTCAGGTCGATTACGACGCGAGTGGAATGCAATTGGAGCAGTGTTTTTTTTTAAGCAAAAAAAATTTCATTCTATTAAGGTAGGACAAAAAGTACAATCTTCATCTTTACAAACATTTGGGTGCTAAAGAAGACACCATAGAGCTCAAACTTGCCCATAATCACAATAAACCACAACCAAGAGTCTTTAAACAGCGGCATCAAAATACTAAACAGAGTTGCCGCGGCCAAATCACTTACAAGAAACCAAACAGGATGTTGGTTGTGGAGCTAGATCTTCCAGTCTCATAGATGATATTGTCTTAGCCGTGCACCCCGAAGGATTGTACACCCATTTTTCATTTTTAGGGGTTCGGGGGTAACGACCCGAAAAGGGGGGTTTGGGGGTGGAGCCCTCAAGAAAAATTTTTGGGGCTGTTTTCGCCAGTTGTTTTGCAGGCCCATGGTTTTGGGTATCCCATGGTATTTTTTCCATTGTATTTTCCCTATAAAAGAAAGACATTGTAATATGGCTAGGGTGGATGTATTAGGTTTTATGTATTGTAAAGATCTCTAAGATCAGGAGAGAGACTATGAGACAGTGAAGAGAAAGTGCAGTGGCTGTGCTACAGGTTGTATCCCTTCACCTTGCTGGTCGGTAATAATAATAAGGACTGGAAAATTCAGTGTGGACGTAGCCCAAGTTGGGGTGAACCACGATATATGAAGAATGGGAGGTTCTTGACAGAAAGGCTCTGGGAACAATACGGCTGAGCCTGGCTTCGTCGGTGGCTTTCAATATCTCAAAAGAAACAACAACGGAGGGTTTGATGAGCGCACTGGGTAAGCTGTATGAAAAACCCTCGAACTCCAACAAGGTATTTCTAATGAAGCGTTTATTTAATATGAAGATGTCTGAAGGTGGATCTGTTACTGATCATTTAAATGAGTTTAATACGGTTACAAATCAGCTAAGTTCTGTAAGTGTGAACTTTGATGATGAGGTTAGGGCTCTTCTAATCTTGTGTTCATTGCTAGAAAGATGGAATAGCTTGGTCATGGCTATAAGTAACTCTGTCTCTGGTTCAAACACCTTGAAATTTGATGATGTTATTGGTGTTATTCTTAGCAAGGAAATGCAAAGAAAAAACACAGATGAGACATCAGGTAATGCGTTGACTATGGAGAGTAGGAGAAGACAAAAGGAGAGAGGAAAGAGCCAAGGTAATCGTGGCAAGTCTAAAATGGACAGATCCAAGTCCAGACTGGGAAAAATAGAGTGCTGGAACTATGGAAAGAAAGGACATCTGAAGAAAGACTGCAGATCTCTAAAGAAGAAAGGAGATGCACAGAAGGAAACTACCTAGGAAGCAAATGTAGCAGGTGATGTGTTACAAGATGCTTTGATTCTTGCATTAGATAATATTAGTGATTATTGGGTAGTAGATTTAGGAGCTTCATGTCATGCTACACCCCATAGGAAATACTTTCATGAGTATGTTCCTGGCGATTTTGGACATGTTTTATTGGGTGATGATGAGCCATGTAAAATTGTTGGAATGGATAACGTATGGATAAAAGTTAAGAATGGAACTGATTGGCTGTTAAAAGATGTTAGGCATATTCCTGCTATGAAAAGAAATCTGATCTCAACAGGGCAGTTGGGAGATGGCGGCTGTCTATCTACATTTGGAGAAAAGTGGTGGAAGATCACTAAAGCATTAATGGTGATAACAAAAGGAGACAGGATAGGTACGTTGTATTTATGTCCTCATAATACTGACCATTCTATCTCTTTAACTTCCACAGGAACAGATACAACTTTGTGGCATCATAGGCTTGGCCACATGAGTGAGAAGGGGATGCAGATTCTCAACTCAAGGAAGTTGCTGCCAGATTTGAAGCAGGTAAGTTTGGAATTCTGTGAAAACTGTGTTTATGGAAAACAGAAGAGAGTCAGATTTCTCAGGGTTGGGAAACAAAAGAAGAATGAAAAGTTAGAGTTAGTGCATACAGATGTATGGGGACCGTCTCAAGTACAATCTCTTGGTGGCTCTCATTATTATGTTACATTTATTGATGATGCAACTAGGAAAACTTGGGTTTATTGCATTAGACATAAATCTGATGTGTTTGCTACTTTTAAGAAGTGGAAAGCTTTGGTTGAGAATGAGACAGAGAAAATGTTGAAGTGTCTCAGATTTGATAATGGAGGTGAGTACTGCGGTAAGAGGTTTGATAGTTACTATTCATACCATGGGATTTGTAGAGAGAAAATAGTCCCAGGAACACCACAAGAAAATGGTGTGTCAGAAAGGATGAACATAATGATCATGGAGCGTGCAAGGTGTATGAGATTGCATGCAGGGTTGCCCTTACAGTTTTGGGCAGATGCTGTAAATACTGCTGCTTATTTAATAAACAGAGGACCTTCAAGTGCTTTGGATGGTCGTATTCCAAAGGAGGCATGGACAGATAAAAAGGTAAACTACTCATTTCTGAGAACGTTTGGTTGTGAAGCATTTGTCCATATTGATAAAGAAAATAGAACAAAGCTTGAAGCTAAATCCAAGAAATGTACCTTTATTGGATATGGGGTTGATGGATTTGGTCATCGCTTATGGGATTATGAAAATAAAAAAATCATCAGGAGTAGAGATGTGATATTCAATGAAAAGGTCATGTATAAATATCAGTTGCAGGGAAATAAACAGGAAAAGGAAACCACAGAGTACACAGTACTTGATGAAATTCAAGAAAATGAAGTTCCAAAGGTGCCAGAAAATCAAGAACAACAGCAAGTGCCTGAAACTCCTGCAACTATAAGAAGACCTACCAGGTTAAGTAGAATCCCTGAATGATACTCTCCTTCAATGTATTATTTGTTGATGACTGATGCTGGTGAACCAGAATGTTATGAAGAAGCAATGCAGGTGGAAACTAGAAAGAAGTGGAAACAAGGCATGAATGAGGAGATGGACTCATTGGTAGGAAACCAGACTTGGGATCTAGTTCAGTTGCCTGCTGGTAAAAGAGCATTGCAGGACAAATGGATTTACAGGTTGAAGGAAGCAGAAGGAGGTAAGAAGCGGTACAAGGATAGACTTGTTGTAAAGGGGTTTGCACAAAAGAAAGGTATTGATTTTGATGAAATATTTTCTTCTGTTGTTAAGATGACTTCAATTAGGACTGTCTTAAGTCTAGTGGCGGTAGAAGATTTGCATCTTGAATAGTTAGATGTAAAAACAACCTTTCTCCATGGGGATTCGGAGAAAGAGATATGGGTGAAAACATGAAGTTGGGAAACAATTTTGGCTTGTTTTTGACAAAAAAACTACTAATTTTTATGTTTTTCAACTTCGACCTCTTCAAACCCATATCTCCCTTAGGAATTTCAACTTGAAGTAAACACAAAGGTTTTACAGAATTGAATTAGCTTTCTACTCGTATTTTTTTTATGGACATATCGTGGGACAAATTTGTTGTCAACCAACGACATATACTTGAAAATTTTAGGTATGGATAATGAGTGACCTGTGTTGACGACGGTTTTTTGGTAGATGGTTATTCATTTTAGGGAAAAAAATTGTATGCTCATAATCTACACACACTAAGTTTTTTAAGACTTGGGAACTATTTTTTATTATTTATCGAAACAATGTATGTTTAGAAAATGGTGCATTATCGACACATGTTTTTGTCTTCACATTTTCTTTCAAATGTTACTCTTATCAAACAAACTAAAAACCAACCCATTGAAGAGGACACTTCAAGGAACATCCTTGTATTTTTTTAATTTTTTTTGGCTTTGTCATTGTGATGATATTGAATTTTCATTGTGACTGATTTTCAGTCACTTAATTTTTTAATGATAAAGTTTAGTAAAAAAATAGAAAAAATAGTAATCCTAAATGAAATTGAAAAAAACTTATATTACTAGAAAGTAGATTGAATGGTGAATCTACTGGTATAAAATTCGACATTTAATTCTCATGTTTTGCAGTGGTTCGACCTTGTTAAAGTGACACATTTCTGAATTCTGCATAAATAGTGCTGGAATTGTTGACCATAAACTCTCGGGCGAGAAAATGTCTTCCAAACTCTCGGCCCAGAGTTTAGTTCAAACTCTCATCCGAGAGTTTTTTTTTAAATACAGCGCGGCGATTGGTTCAAACTCTCGGCCTAGAGTTTTTTTAAACTCTTGGCGAACTCTCAAAAATCTCGGCCTAGAGTTTGAGTTTGACTTTTTTTCGCGTGATCATCCGCCCGCGCTCTGTTTTTTTCACTCCGTTTGTCACCAAAGTGTTTCCCAGGTTTGCGATTTCACCCAAATATATGTAGCAGCCACAAGGGTATGAGGTAAAAGGAAAGAAGAATTTGGTGTGCAGGTTGAAAAAGAGTTTGTATGGCTTGAAGCAAGCTCCAAGGTAGTGGTATTTAAAATTTGACAGGTTTATGACAGAACAAGGTTATAGTAGATGTCATTCTGACCACTGTGTTTATTTCAAGAAGCTAGACAATGAAAGATATATTATCTTGTTATTGTATGCGGATGACATGCTTGTTACAGGGTCTAACATGCAGGATATAAATGTACTCAAAAGGAAGCTAACTAATTCATTTGCGATGAAGGATTTGGGTGCTGCAAAGCAAATACTTGGTATGAAAATAACAAGAGACAGGAAAAATCGCAAATTGACATTGTCTCAGGGTGAGTACATACAAAAGGTGTTGCAGAGGTTCAGAATGCAGAATGCAAAACTAGTTAGTACACCTTTGGCCAGCCATTTCAATCTAAGTAAAGAAATGTGTCCCAAGACACAGGAAGAGACAGATTACATGTCCAAGATTCCCTATCAATCAACAGTTGGTAGCTTGATGTATGCCATGGTGTGCACAAGACCAGATATTGCACATGCAGTGGGATTTGTGAGCAGATATATGAACAATCCAGGTAAAGAACATTGGAGGGAAGTACAGTGGATTCTCAGGTATTTGAGAGGTACCACCACTCAGGCATTATGTTTTGGAGGTTCAGACACTGTTCTACATGGATATGTTGATGCAGATATGGTAGGTGATAAGGATAACAGGAGGAGCACCACAGGGTATGTGTTTACTGTAAGTGGAACAGCAGTAAGCTAGATTTCGAAACTGCAAAAGGTTGTTGCACTTTCAACAATGGAAGCAGAGTATGTTGGTATTACAGAGGCTAGTAAAGAGACGATTTGGTTGCAGAGGTTTATGGAGGAAGTGGGTAAGAAGCAGAAGGATAGCAGGTTGTATAGTGACAGCCAGAGTGCCATTCATCTTGCAAAGAACTCAGCATTCCATTCCAGGACTAAACATATACAACTCAAGTACCATTTCATACCCTTTATTCTGGAAGATGAACTGTTGAAGCTAGAAAAGATACATACTAGCTAGAATCCTGCAGACATGTTCACAAAGGTAGTGACCAGAGAGAAACTGATTTCTTGCTCGATTTTAGTTGGCCTTCTAACATGAAGGTGAAGAGGAGAAATTTGCCAAGTCCAAGTCTAGTAAGTGGAGCTGTGGTGGAGTTGCTGTGATCAGTATCCAAGTGGGAGATTGTTGGTTGTGGAGCCAGATCTTCCAGTCTCATAGATGATATTGTCTTAGCCGTGCACCCCAGAGGATTGTACACCCATTTTGCATTTTTAGGGGTTCGGGGCAACGACCCGAAAAATGGGGTTTGGGGGCAGCGCCCCCGATAAAATTTTTTGTGGCTGTTTTCACGAGCTGTTTTGCGGGTCCATGGTTTTGGGTATCGCGTGGTATTTTTCCCATTGTATTTTCCCTATAAAAGAAATACATTGTAATACGGCTAGGGTGGATGTATTAGGTTTTATGCATTGTGAAGATCTCTAAGATCAGGAGAGAGACTGTGAGACAGTGAAGAGGAAGCGCAGCGGCTGTGCTGCAGGTTGTATCCCTTCACCTTGCTGGATGGTAATAATAATAAGGACTGGCAAATTTAGTGTGGACGTAGCCCAAGTTGGGGTGAACCACGATATATCCGTGTTTCTCTTGTAATGTGTGTGTGATTATATTTGCATTTCTGTTTATTGTTATTGCTTTGCGATCATGTTTTTCTAACATAGGAAACAAAGATCTATCACCAAACTAAAAGTACTAGCTCCAAAACCATAGATTAACTAGAGGCCAAACCCCCATTACAAAAAAGGGTGCCAATCAAACAGACATCACCCAGAGAACAGACCCACCACCAGAAAACTAGAAGAAGGGATAACAGGCTATCAAAATATGCGTAAACAAACAAAAGCCGAAGCCGACACCAGCCGATATTCACCATGCCAAAACCGTAAAAGCCCAGGCTAAGACCAGGCATCACAGGAAAGAAATTAACCTGACGGACCAACCTCATCCTCGATGATCAAAATCAGAGGTGCCTCCACAGCCTCCTCCTTACCACAAATATTTATCTCACGTGGATTCTCCACTTTTTTGGGACGAGTAAGGAAAGAAATCCCCAAGTCAGCTGTTATCGCATACAACTTCATATGGATCCAATGTGACTCTTCAGCATGGTCCTTACAGATTTCCTCCATATTTTTCATTCGCTGGGAGCCAGACAAAATGTCACCCCGCGTTTCCATGAACTTTGCAATAAGAGTCTTAGTTACCCACAAAGTCACGATGACCCGGTTGTATAGAGCCATTTGCCCCAACGTATCTCCTGGGTCGTGGATCCAGTCAGACATAGCCACCACCTCCTCAGGCAGCTCCTACTCACCCACCAGACGCTACAAGTCCGCTTTCACCTCCTCCACTTCCTGCTGCACCTCCAGGGGGAAGAAACGGTGAAATAAAATAGCCATCGCGGCAACGTTCCTTTGCTCCCGATTGGGACTAGCCTGAGCTGGAGTACCCCTTCCGGCATTGCTAGGCTCCCCATGAACGTGTCTACCTCTCCTAACATTTCTCCCTCTTGACCGACATGATTAAAAAACCCTTACTATCACTCTAAACACCCCCACTGGACACAAAAGAACTATGCCAGGAACCCACGTAATTCAGGCGATAATCATTATAATTGTTACCACCCCTGAACACCGAATTTAAAGGAAATACACCCCCTGCATCCATTAAATCCATCATCATGATCTAGACTCTGTAATGATTTAGCATGTCCTCTGCCATCGTCACATCCACGAACCTATGATCATAATGATCCATAAGAATCGTGAGAGGCCGATCTACCATGACCTTCTCACGCGCCAAATATCTTAACATAATAGCTCTAGGTGATGGGAAATCTACGGAAAGCCACAAAATTACCCATTTATCAAGTTTACCAGAACACCATCTGTCCAAATCACCCATTGTAGGGTACCAACTGTTACTTATCATTAGAGTTAGGAGTTATTCAGTTGTCAGCTGTAGGCATCTTACCTCCATAGTCACACTATGCAATATTCATGCATTTAAGATGACACGTACCCAATGGTATTTTCAAAGCCTCCCCATCCCATCCATCATTATGGTTGATGATTCCATGGTTAGCCAGTGCGTCATCCAGAAAGTTAGCACTCCTCCTAACATGTTGGAAGGTGACAGAGTTGATAGAAGCGATGAGGTTGCCCAAACATGTCAATTGCCACTCCAGATGCCACGATGGTGCCAAATTTGCAGCCTGGGTCCTGTTATTAAGTTTAATAGCAATATGAATAAGCATGTTTGAATCCCCTTCCACGATAACACAGCTTAAGCCACGATGTACCACTATGCTTAAACCCTGCAGTAATGCTTCACATTCAATGACATTGTTGGTTTCACGGCCCAGATGACCATAGTAACTAAACATTACCTCACCCTAATTGTTACGTAGTGCACCACCATACCCTACAATCCTAGGGTTTCCTTTTGAGGCCCCATTGAAGTTCAACTTAAGCCACCCCTGTAATGGCGGGGACCAAACAACTAGACTATCCTGTGCATTAATACCAGAATGGATATGCTTGACAAAATGAGGAAGGGTCATGATACCCCAGGTATGAAGAATCCGCAACTCATTAGCTGGAATGTTCAAATCCTGTTCAGTCCACATAGTTAATTGCAACGTCAGTAATCCCACGTTGTATATGCCCCCAAACCATCTTCCACATATTAATTTTTCTAGTGAAAATACGATTGTTTCTCTCCTTCCACACCTCCCTTAGGATAAAACCAGGAAAGAGTTTCCAGACCCGATTAAGAATTCTCCCTTGAAAGGGGTCGTCCCTCGAATGTTTAACAATTTCCCTTGGTGCATTCCTAACACGATTCGACCTGCAGAAAATCTTGGTGCCTTCATCCCAAAGAGAAGATGAGAAACTGCATTCATCTAATAGGCGGGATATCATTTCACCATGTTGGCCACAGAGGACACAGAGGGATCGTCCCTCGAACCCTCTCTTCACGATATTGTCCCAAGTTAAAATTTTTCCCTTTAAAACCAACCAGAGGAAGAGGGTGATTTTAGGCCAGAGTTTGGCTCCCCACAAATGATTTCAAGTATGGTCCACCACTTGAATTGTAGGGTTGGTCTGAAGATTATAAGCTTCTTTAATAGTGAACATACCTTTGGGGTGATAACCCCATCGAAGAATATACATACCCCTCTAAGCTTTTATCTGTCTGTTACTCACAATTTCATAGACTTGCCTGCCGGTGTCATCCTCATAGTTGGATATCCACCATTCTAGCGGTTTCTAGACATGAAATCCTTTTTCATTGGAGTCCTCTTGCTAGCAACTATTCATCGTCATCCAATTTTGATGCACAACAGGGGAAACATCAGGAATAACATTCACCAAAGCTGCTGGAGGGGGTTCTTGTTTCCAGGCATCCAGCCAAATATCTCCCCAAAACCGTGTTTCCTGATGAGTTCACTGCCCGCCCACACCATATTCCAGATATGAGAGCCTTTCTCATGTCCCTCCTCCCGAACCCAGTCCTGCTATTCCATTGTCGGAGTGTACTTATTTCCCCAAAAACTAGCCCATTGTTCATTAGAGTGAGTAAGCCAACGCCACCAAATCTTGGCTCCACACACAATACTGAGCTCCTCCGGATCCCTAAGACCTAACCCCCCCTCCTGCTTAGGTTTACACAGAGTTTTCCAATCCACCAGAGGCCACTTCCTGTGCTCCACTGTACCTCCCCACAAGAAGGTGCGTTGAATATTCCTGATTTCCTTCATGATCGACTTGGGGGCAGCCAGAACAGAGAACAAGTACAAGGGCATAGCTTGCAAAACAGATTTAACAAGAACCACTCTACCTGAGAGATTTAATGATCGAAGCATCCAATTCGAAAGTCTTTCCTTCATTCTATTTAAGAGATCTTCCCAGGAGGCCTTTTTAAGAACACCCTCAGATAATGGAGCACCAAGATATTTGGTTGGAAGGGAGCTCTTTTTGAACCCTAAGATTCTTAAGATGTTCCTCTGACTAATGGGAGGAGTGTTAAAGAAAAAAACTAGATACTTATCCATATTAATTAAGTAAGACCCGAGGCTCGTAAGAAAATGTTCAGAGCATGCTTGATTTGTCTGGCTTCCTAGACAGAAGAGTGGCCCATAAGATGGGTGTCATCTACAAACTGCTAGTGGGTTATGGCCTTCTCATAAGGAAACTAAATGGGATATTAGTATCCCAAGACCTTCCATCATGAGCACAAAGAGGAACGGTGAGAGGGGATCACCTTGTTGGATACCCCGAGAGGGTTTGAAAACAATAGACGGGTGCCCATTAACCATAATAGAGAAAAAAGCTGTGGAATTAAGGTTGGCTATCCATCTAATCCAAATATCACTGAAACCAAAAGAGCTCATAATTTCTCTCATGTATAACCAGTTTAGTTTATCATAGGCTTTAGATAGATCCAATTTAAGCAACATCCCTGCTCTCTTAGTACTCCGCAGGGAGTGTAGAACTTCATGATCTAGAATAATACCATCCATAATCTGACGGCCTTCCACAAACCTAGACTGTTCCAGGGAGATCAAAGAGGGAAGAAGGGGTTTAAGCCGATTAGTAAGGAATTCAGTGATAAGTTTATAAATGATGTTGCACAGGGAAATCGGTCTAAACAGATCATCTTTCTCAGCCATTGGGGTTTTAGGAATCAAGGTTAGGAAGGTGGAGTTCAAGGCCAGGAGAACCCATCTCCGGGATTCTTCCACCACATGTCATACTTCCTGTTTTATTAAATCCTAGAAAGAATGGAAAAAATTCGCAGTGAACCCATCCGGTCTAGGGGATTTCCCATCCTCCATTTGATTAATGGTTGTCTCAAGTTCCAAGAATTCAATAGGATGGATCAACATTTCATTCTACTTCTCCATGATAAGCCGGGGAATGACAGATTTGATCACCCTATAGGCCTCAGTCCGATCAACAGGAGTTTCGGTTACCACCTCCTTGAAATGAATGACCAATTCCTGTTCAATTACCTCATGGATTCCACTACCTCCCCCTCATTGTTCTGTAGGTTACATATTTGGTTGTATTGTCTATGCTGAATGGTAGCTCTATGAAAAAAATTCGTATTCTAATCCCCATCTTTCAACCACAGGATACGGGATTTTTGCTTCCAGAGGATCCCCTCATACCTCTGTCTTTGAAAAAGTTGCTCAGCCAGTTGCTTTTCCTCCAGGTCTAGCTCGGGGGTCACGCCTGTTTGCATGATACACTCCTGGATCTGCTTCATCTTCAAATCCATCTTAGCTTTTTCAACCTGTATGTTCCCAAAGACATCTTTATTCCATCTCTTAATTTTATGTTTGAGCATCTTCAATTTTTGTTGGAAGCAATACATTTTAGTACCGGAGGGTGGATTAATCGTATGCCACCATTCTTCCACACGAGATGAAAAATATTCATGTGTTAACCAGAACTTCTCAAACCTAAACGGCTTGGTCATTTTAGCTCCTATGTTTCTCCACAGCAAGCACACCGACCAATGATCAGATCCAGAAGATGCAATTGGTCGTGAAGTCAAATTTCCACCCAAAAGCATGATGCTTTCAAACAGAAGAAATCTATCCAGCCTGTCTTCCACAAAATGCTCCCCTCCCCTTCTATTGTTCCAGCTACAAACTGTGCTCCCAAGATCCACATCAATCAAGTTATTAGTCTCAATGAATTCATCAAACAAAGTATTTTTAGGAGTAAGGTATATTCTGGAACCTCTTTTCTCGGACAACGACCTGATCATGCTGAAATCCCCTCCTAGAATCCAATGAGTTCCTTCAAACATTCTCCTTAGATTGGTCATGCTAGTAAGGAAATTCCGTTTATCAGGGTAGCTACTGGGCCCGTAAACATTGGTCAGAATACCTCTCACATTAGAACCGATGACATGAAATTTCGCTGATTGACTAAACTTAGTAGAAAGAAAATTAAAAAGAGATACTCTCCTAGGATCCCACAGGACTGCCAGTCCTCCTGAATGACCAGTCGCGTCCAGAGCCATACTTTTATAGTGTTTCCATAGATTCTGAGCATTGGCTTCTAATTGGGTTCCTGAACAATTCGTTTCTTGCAGCAATACCACAATAGGTTGTTCCTTCATTATCTTATTCTTAAGGGTTTTAATTTTATGAGGACCATTAGTACCTTGAGTATTCCATGATAAAAATTTCATCAAGCACTATATCTTGCTGAGAGAAGTGCCTCCTAGATGGTCAGATATTGTCCAGAATCAACCAATCTTGCCCCAATATCTTCGATCCTGTCCCTATTCGACCGCCTTCCCCTCTTAGAACTACCATATTTTAACTTCCTTTTATTTTCCTTAAGTTTCAAAGGACCGATTCCCAAGCTAGGGGTTGGTTTGGTCTTTAGAATAGCTTCCTTCAACAGCTAAAGTTGATTATCAGGGATAGAGTGAAATTCAATGTTTTTGTAGGCCTCTTCAATGCTATCAAGATCTAGGTCCCCTAGTTCCATTTCGTCCAGATCCTCATCCATGCGTTCTGTTTCTAGCCGGTTCTTTCCAACAGATTTGATAGTTTTATCAATCACAACCACCACCACAGGAGGGACTTTTGCAGGCTGTGAGGGTTCTTAATCATTCCCAGGGGGAGGGTTGTCTACTAGAACATGATCCAAAGATGCAAAAATATTAGTTTGAACATCCTTTTTTCCCAACTCTAGACCACTATGTATTCTCCTCGTCCGTCAATTGGAGCAGTGTTGAGCCAGGAGGGCCGACCAATTGCATTCTTCAATGAGAAGTTGGATGATGCAAAGCGTAAATATTCGGTCTATGACCAAGAATTTTATGCTATTGTCCAAGCATTGAAGAAGTGGAGGCATTATTTGTTGCCCAAGGAATTTGTGTTATACATAGATCACCAAACACTGAGGTAACTGAATACTCAGTCGAAGTTGAATCAACGACACATGAAATGGGTCGAGTTCCTGCAGGGATACACTTTCATGTTGTGACATAAATCAGGAAAGTCGAACAAGGTTGCCGACGCACTGAGTCAAAGATTTGCATTGTTGAACATGATGACAGTTCAGGAAACAGGGATAGAGTCGATGAAGGAAGAGTATGCGATCGACGAGGATTTTGTGAAAGCATGGGAGGCTTGTCGTGAACCATGGGGTGTCGACAGGACTCCATACTTGGATTATTTTATCCAAGAGGGATACCTATTCAAGGGACAACAATTGTGTATTCCCAGAGGATCCATAAGGGAGAACCTAATCCGAGAGTTGCATAACGGCGGATTAGCAGGTCATTTTGGCATCGACAAGACCAGGGCATCGGTTGAAGAAAAGTATTATTGGCTAGGAATGATGACAGATGTTGGGAAGTGGGTATGATAATGTCGAGTTTTCCAGTTGGCAAAATGAAGAAGTTAGAATACGGGGTTGTATACACCATTACTTGTACCGGATACCCCATGGGAGCACCTGAGCATGGATTTTGTGCTAGGATTGCCGAAGACGTAGCAAGGAAGCGACTCAATCTTTGTTGTAGTCGACAGATTTTAGAAAATGGCACACTTTATTCCATGTCGAAAGATAAGTGATGCCACATGAATTGCTGTACTATTCTTCAAGGAAGTAGTTAGATTGCGTTGTACTATTCTTCAATGAAGTAGTTAGATTGCATGGGTTTCCGAAGAGTATCACATCAGACAGAGATACCAAATTTATGGGACATTTATGGAGAACCCTATGGAAGAAACTAGACACGAGGTTGCAATTTAGCTCGGCATATCACCCGCAGACAGACAGATAGACCGAGGTGGTGAATAGAAGTTTGGGAAACCTTCTAAGGTGTTTGACAGACGACATACCCAAGCAGTGAGAGAACATGTTGGCGCAGGTAGAGTTTTCATACAACAATTCCGTGAATCGGTCGACAGGCTTGAGCCCATTCCATATTATTCACAGAATAATCCCACACAGAGTGGTGGATTTGGTCTAGTTACCGACAGAAATTAGGAAAAATGTGGATGCGGAATCATTCCCAAAGCATATGAAAGAAGTGCATGAAGATGTGCAAAAGCGCATAGAAAAGAGTAACGCAACATACAAGTTGAGAGCCGACTGGAAGAAGAGGCTACAGTCGTTCAGTGAAGGAGACTTAGTCTATGCACATTTGCGGAAGGAAATATTTTCGACAGGAACATATAACAAGCTGAAGCTATAGAAGATTGGACCATGTAATATTCTAAAGAAGATTTCGGACAACGCTTATGTGTTCGAGCTGCCGAATGACTTGAGCATTTCACCAATGTTCAATGTCTCAGATTTGTACAAGTTTGAAGAAGGTTCAAGCAGTAGAAGCGCGGAAGTGTCGAACATCGACTGGACAGTGCAAATTCCATATCGACAGAAGGAAGAAATCACAAAAGTAATAGAGGAACATAAAGTTGGGCGTACGCACAGTTCACGAAAGAAGGAATACTTGCGATGGAAAGATGATGAGTTACAGGAGGCAACATGGATTTCTGAAGAAGAGTTCAGGAGACTGACGGAGCAGTTGAGTTCTTTTTCACCTAGGGAGTCTGATGCAAGAGCATCGGGGCCTAGGAAGGGCAATCGAAGATGATTGACATGAGGAAGGCCGACCAAAGGGATTGCTGACGACCACTAGTGCAGAAGAGCAGATTGGATGTTGAAGTTAATCAGTCGAGCAAGAGCCGTCGCTAGGAGAAGCAGGTCGAGATTCAACATGTTCGAAGTCGAAAGATGATAGGGTAGCAGCGGAGACGTCGAGGGTCGACATGTTGTCGAATCGCAACTTCGACATTTTGGGCATGAGCCAAGCGAGGAGGAAGGGGCGGACTGGCGAAGCCTTGGGATGCGAAAGGAAACCGACGGATATGTTGAAGGTTGACGAAAGATAGTATGGTCGAGGTAGTGATGGGACTGACTACTGTGGCAGTGATAGAAGGACGCATAGAAGTCAAGGAGGGTACTTGGAAACAGTTCGAGGTTGCTAAGGAAGTTATTATCAGTTATTGCAGGTAGTTGGGATCATGACGGATGTCAACACATGCAGAGATTGTGCAGCACGATCGAGGCATTGACAATTGTAGGTCTGCAGGATCTAAGGAGATAGTTAGACGGAGGAAGCATGTCTCGGGGGTCGAAGTGATCTCGGGAACATCAGTAACAGAGTAGAAGGATTGTGTGTAGGAATAGAGTAGGCAGGTGAGTTCAGTTCGGGTAGTAGAGCGAGAAGAGCCGAAGAGAAGTTTTGTAGATTGGAGAGGAAAGTCACACATCTATAGAGTGCAGAGAAGATCGAGCCATAGCTCAGAGTTCCATAGTGAACCAGGAGAGGGTGACGGTCGACACACTGAGATAGCACACAGTTACTTCTGTATTATAATTGGATAAGGCCGACAATAGTTAGTTATTTCCATTCCTTGTAGTTTGCATTGTAACCATTTCGGTAGAAGTAATATAAGCCAACTTCTGGCATCCTGTTTACATCTTGTCCATGTGAACGCATGTGTTGTGTGTAATTGTTAAGCAAGAACCTTTGAGAAGGACCCTTGCGTCATGATAGGGGTCTTTCTTCTCTTGGATAAGCTTCTGGCTTCCCTGATGATCAACATAGAATCACCGAAGATGACAAGGTCCTCAATTCCATCTTTTTTGGCTAGCTCCAGACCCTTGATCAGGGATAGCCATTCAGCTCCATTATTAGATCTTTTACCTATTCCCCAAGCATAATATTTCGTCTTGATTCCTTCAGAGTCGTAGAGGACTCCACCTGCACCTGCCAGCCCAGGGTTTCCTTTCGAGGCTCCATCGAAGAAAAAAGTGTTGCAACCAAGATTCTCTTTCGAAGATGGGAAAGATTCAAGATTCATTCTGATGTGCCAGTTTTGGGTATTAGGTCACTTGTTGATCTAAGTTTGGAAGTTGAAGGGATAAGGAGCCAAAAAGTATGAAGCCCAAATTTTTTCTTCAATGGTCAGAGGTTCTTTGTTGATGTTATTCATACCTCTCACATTTAAGGCTTCTATCCAGAGGGCTTTGGAAGAGGCTAGAACTTTGCTCAGACTGGAATTTTTCTCCCCTAAAATTTCCTTGTTTCTAGCGATCCAAATCTTCCAGCAAATGAATTTTGGGAGTGCTTCCCAAGCTCTTTTGAAGTCAGGTTTGTTAGACATCATTCCATGATAATAGTCCTTCCAATAGGAAAATAGATCATTCCAATACGTGGGAAAGATCAACTCGAAATGCAAATCCTGATACGTACAATGCTAGACTTGTGAGAATTTGCATTCAAGAAAGAGGTGCTGAAGTGTTTCTTCATAATCTTTGCAAAGGATACACCTCGCTGGACCTTCGAATCCCCTTTTTCTTAGAATCTCTGCTGTAAGTGTTTTGCAGTGAGAAAGGATCCAAGTGAATGTGTTTATCTTCGGGAGCCCATCCTTGCCCCAAAATTTGCTCCATTTCTTATCCATGCTTTTGCTGTTGTTGGCGCCATCAGTAATTCGATAACGTTCCTTGGCGGTGTACTGACCTGAATTTCCCCATCCCCTTTCATCATTCAGATTGATATGAATAGGAGTCACACCGTGAAACAGAGAGGAAAATCTTGAGATCTGAAATTAGATGAGCTGGGGCTCCAAGTCTTTCCAACCTGCCCAATGTCAACGGTTGGTCCAGGAGGACAAGTCAAACAATGAGTGAAGGTTTTCATTATCCATCCAAAGTTTTAGATCTGTGAAGGCCTGTGAGGAGTTGGAAGGAGGGGTTGGGCTGACTTTGTCGTGCCAAATATTGATATGTTTTCCTGTTAAGATCCTAGTGGACGGCCTTCACTAATACCTCGAGGTTTTGGTGTAACGGTTCGTATCATTTGGTATCAGAGCCTCCACCTAGGTTCAAGTCACAGAGCGGGTGGCAATGTCGGCATTGCAGTGTTCGCCCGAGGCTCGTACGGCGCAAAGGGGACCCCACCGTACAGGCACACATCCAGCCCAGAGTCTGGACTGCGGAGCGTGGTGGGATGTTAAGATCCTAGTGGATGGCCTTCACTAATACCTCGGGGTTTTGGTGTAATGGTTCGTATCATTTCCATTTCTCGGGATCTAGTAGAGCTGATCCTGGATGATGACAACCGCTTTTTTGCAGAGGTCCTAGATTGGGGATCCACTTTTGTTTTGCTCTATGACCTCCACACATCTTTTCCTGCTTCCATTCAAATACTTTCTGTGGAGGATTTCTTTCCACCGAGCCTTTTTACCTGAAATAGTTCTCCAAAGAATTTTGGCTCCTAGAGAAAGGTTCATGATTGACGGGTCTTTTACCCTAGCCCCTCCATACAATTTAGGCCTGCAGACCAATTCCCAATTCACCAAGTGATTTTTTTTGGTGCTATTAGACTTGCCTCCTTGCCACAGAAACGATTTGAATTCTTTCATGACTTATTTTATTACTGTTTTGGGGGCTAAGGAAATTGAGCAAGCATAGAGAGGATAAGCAACAAGGATAGAGTTGATGAGTACAAGTTTCCCGGTCAGATTTAGCCACCTGGATCCCCAAGAGATGATTTTTCTTTTGATTTTGTCAATCATCCCATGCCAATCAGATATTTTTTTTCCCTTGAATATAGGGATCCCGAGATAATTGAAGGAATTTTAGATCGCAATCCCTTCAAAACCAAAGATCCTTGAAATTCGGGCCATGGTCCCTGGAGGGAAGTTCCAGCCGTAGACTTTAGATTTACCCGAGTTAAATTTGCCATTAGAGGGTTGTAAAAAAGTATTCAAGGCATAATTGGATCTCTCGGCAATAATTGAGGATGCCCCCCCAAGCAAGATGGTTTCATTGGCGAACTGGGCATGGTTGGCAGCTTTAACTCCTCTAGCAATTTTCAAACCTTTTAACTCGCTAGAATTTTGCATAAGCTAAAGTTTCCTTCTTAAACACTCTGCTACTAGTAGGTAGATGAAAGGAGACATAGGGAAACCTTTCCGTAAACCCCTAGAGGCTTGGAAGAAGGTGGCGGGACTCCCATTAACAAGTGGAGCGATCCAAGGGCTTCTAATGCAGGCTTTTACCCATCTGATGAATCTTGCAGAAAATAAAATTTAACCATGATTTCAAACAGAAAGGAATGATTTACTCTATCAAAAGTGTTGTCCATATCCAGTTTGACGACCATACCTTATTGTTGTTTTTCTATGCTTGAGTGAATCGCTTCTTGGACGATGATGATATTGTAGAGAATCTGACGTCCTGCAATGAAGCCTCCCTATGAATCTAAGATGAGTCGGCTCATGATTCTTTTCATTCTAGTTTCCAGGATTTTAAACAGAATCTTATAAGAGGTGTTGCAGAGTGAAATCGACCTGAAACGGTCAATGGTGAGGGGATTTTCTCCTTTGGGATCAAGGCCACGAAGGACGAATTGGTGGCCCCACTGATTTTGTCTTTCTTCTTGGTCCAATTGAGAATATTTTTCAGATCATCTTTTATTATTCCCCACGTTGCTCTATAAAAATTTATAGTGAACGCATTCGGGCCAGGCGCTTTGTCCAGTTGGATGGACCAAATTGAATTATGGATCTCGTATTCCATGATAGGCTTGGAGAGTTATCTAGTTTCATCTTCTGAGATGAGCAATGGGATGCTGAAAAGAAGGGTTGCTTGAGCTTCCCATATGCTTCATCTTTGTCGGTGTAAAGGTCGCGAGAGTGGCTGAAGGCATGACTTTTCAACTCTTCTTGTCCTGCAATATTACTCCCATTTTTGTCTTTCAATTCTTTGATAGCATTGTGACTGAGCCGGACCTTAGTGTGCTTGCGAAAGTACTCGGTGTTGCTGTCACTTCCTTTTAACCACATTTTCCTGGATTTCAGTCTCCACATTTCTTCTTCATGTCTCTCAGCAGTAAGAATTTTTAGGTTTAACTCCTTTTCTTGACAGAGAGAGAGGGGCATCACGGCTTCAAGCTCCATTCTGGAATGAAGGTTTGCAAGATCAGATTGGAGGTTGTGCTTTAAGGTATCGGAGTTTTTGAAGGAAGACTTGGCCCAGCCTTTGAGCGCATAATAGACAGTTCTGATCTTGGTTTCCCAAACGAAGCCGGGCGAGCCAATGTAGCTAGTGTTCCAGGCATTTTGAACTAGAGCTATAAAGTTGATATCTTGCATCCAAAGAGGTTTAAAGCGGAAAGGAATGGGTTCGAGGCTGACCAGGGAGGAGAGAGACAAAGATATTAGTTTATGATCTGAAGCAGCCAAGGGAATAACAAATGAGGCGGGAAGGAGGTCTTTTTGAAGAAAGGTGGAGCTTATCAGAAATCTATCCAGCAGTGCCTCAATGTGTCCTATTCCAACCCTTCTGTTATTCCAGGTAAACTTACCATTCTTTAACAGGATATCCAGCAGATCCAGATCGGAGATGAGGTCCTCCATCCTTTTTCCAAACGGGTCCCTGAACTTGGTACCTCCATGATTTTCCTGTTGCGAAATGGTTACATTGAAGTCTCCTACAATTATCAAATCTTTGTCTCGTAGCTCCCCTTTTAATCTTGAGAGATCTTACCAAAAGGAGGTCTTATCCCTATAATAAGCCGACCCATACACGTTGCAAAGGTAGAACATGTTGGAACTGTTCTTGTCTTGAATTTCGTTGAGAATCCATTGATGGTTTTCTTTGAAAGACTTTATAAAGAAATTTCTAGAGGTAAGTGTGGCAATACCCCCGGAGGCACCTCTGGAGCTAAGTGCGGAAACATGGAAGCCTTTCCAAATAATGCAGGAGAGTTCCTTGATCTCGTCATCCTGCATTTTTGTCTCATGGATAAGCACAAGGTATGGCTTCTTAGTTTTTAACCTGATTTTGAGTGCTTCAACTTTGTTCGAACTGCCTAGACCCCTGTAGTTCCAATAGACCGCCTTCATTATTTTATGGAGGAATGGGATCCTGCTCGAGATCTACTGTTTGACTTGGTCCCTCCTAGGGTTTTCGGGATCTGAAGAATATTTGTATCCTCCAAGATTTTTTGTCTACCCAACTCTAATTCTCTTTATGCCTCCATTTCTCTGTGATATCTTTGGGACTTTCTTCCTCTAGTGTTTGGCGGTGGAACTATATCATGCTCATCCAGAGACTCGTGAGAAAGTGAGTTTTCTGGGGAAAGAATGTAAGGTATGAATGTGATGCTCCTCACCTTGTCTACCCAAGATCCTCCAGGGGATATGTTCCCCTCCAATGTCGAAGTGACCTGATCCTCTTTGGGAGAAGAGGGGGAAGACTAGCGGGGGCGAGTAGTTCCTCCACTATAGATTCGGCAGGGATGGAGACCAAATCTGGGATTTCACCTTCTTCTAAAGGTAAGGCCTGAAATTGATTGTTGGTTGAGGCTTCTTTTCCAACTTGAGACTTATCCATGTTTGTAGTTTCATTTGGTGAGGCCGCTGGTGGGGGCATTTTCCTTCCTTTTTTCACTGGCTGCCAACCTTCCTCTTGGTTTTTTCCTGGAGCTTCTTGAACTGTTTTTGGGCAATTTTTAACAAAATGACCGTATTCATGACATTTCTTGCATTTGAATGGTAATTGTTCATAATCAACCTTTTGCATATGTTCCCATCCATCCATCCATGAACATATTTACGATCTTTGGCAAACCTTTGTCCAGATCTACTTCAACACAAATCCTAGCACAAGAGAACAAAGGCCCTTTTGGCTCTGCCTTGTCGATGTATTTTCCTAGTGATTTTCCAATAGCTTGAAGGGTTTCATCATTCCAGCAATGTAGAGGAATATGCGGGAGGCGAACCCAAACCAGAACCACTGAAGGCACATCTTTTTCAGGATCAAAGGAAAAGCTCCATTTGTTTAAATACAGACCACGAGTGCTCATGAAGTAGGGGTCACTTCTAAAAATCAGATCTCTATCAACTTTGTTTTCAAACAGGAAGGTAAAGAATCCCTTACCGTACAAGCAATGCTCAAGACCACTAAAGATCAGGGGCATCCAGTTTTTGTTGATCCATATATCCATTATTTTGGGTGAGGGCCAAATACCAGTGAACTGTGCAATCAGGCCTCGCTCACTCAAAGCGAGGGATTTCAATCTTGAAGATGCAGACAAGATCTAGATACGTGGAGCGGCAGCTCTCTTGACAAAGCTTGCATCACAAGAATCCGTGGTAGTGGAGGGCAGAGAAGGGGTAGAAGCCACCAACGCCCAAAAGGATTCATCCATATGACGTTGGAGGTCCTCCGGACTCGAATCTAGAGGAGACTCCATACAAGGAAGAGAGCAGAGGCGAGGCCATCCGGCGGTGGGGCTGCCTCACAAGCACGAAGACGATGGACACCAGTAAACCCTAGTGAGAGCCGAGCGAGTCGTCCATCTTGACATTCTAATCATTTTCTGCAATTTCAATTTTGTATTAAAGTTATAAAATATATTTAAAGTTATTGGTGATTTCTAATGTATATTTATATTTCGATGTTATATTTTAATGATAAATGTGTATATAAGTTCATTTTTTTATTTAAAGTTATAAAATATATTTAAAATTAATAATTTTTGACAATTTGAATGTGGAATATTAATTTAATTATGTAATTTTAATTATTTTTTGGGTGATTTCTATAATGTTTATAAATTCATTTTCTTTATTTAAAGTTATATTTTTAGTCTAAATTCAAATTTATTGTTTTGAATGTGGAATATTAATTTGATTATGTAATTTTAATTATGTTTCTGGATGATTTCTATAATGTTTATAAGTTTATTTTCTTTATTTAAAGTTATAATTTTAATCTAAATTCAAATTTATTGTTAATTATATATATATATATATATATATATATATATATATATATTACAATTTGATTAGGTAAATTATAACATATTGTATCATATTGATAAATGTCTACATTTCAATTCATTATAAATAATAATTTATTTTATAATTTAAATTTTGTATTTAAATTTATAAGTTAAGATTTTGGTTGATTTCTATAATTTTTATAATTTAAATTTATAAAATATATTTTAAGTTATTAGTGATCTGTATAATTTTATTTTAATATTAATTTTTAATATAATAAATTAGATATATTAAATAAATCTTTTTATAATTTAACTATAAAATCTATAATATGTTATATTATAATGATAAATGTGTATATTTCATTAAATTAGATATATTAAATGTTTTTTTTTACCATTTAATTGTTAAATTTTTATGTGGGTTTTATAATTTTACTTTTAATCTATATTTATGTTTCAATATTATTTTTTAATATATTAATTTAAATAAATAAATTATTTTGAATAAATTTTGATATTTGATTTTTTAAATTATTATCTCTTTGTTTTGAGTTATAATATAATTGATGATGATGATTAATATCTTCGATATTCATTTGTTTTCTTTGTTTTGAGTTATAATATAATTGATGATGATGATTAATATCTTCGATATTCATTTGTTTTATAAGATTTTAACAAAAGAGATGGTAAAGAGATAGAAGTTATTTGGATTATTGTAAAAATGTTTTTTCAATGATAAAAAAAATTTACAATATAATTTTTGATAATTTGAATGTGGAATATTAATTTGATTATATAATTTTACTTATGTTTTTGGGCGATTTTATAATTTTTATAATTTCATTTTTTTAATTTAAAATTATATTTTTAATCTAAATTCAAATTTATTGTTAATCTATATATATGTATATATATATTTTACAATTTAATTATGTTAATTATAACATCCTTACATCATATTGATAAATGTGTACATTTCAATTCATTATAAATAATAATTTATTTTATAATTTCAATTTTATATTTAAAACTATAATTGTAAAATATTTTTTGGATAATTTGATTTGTAATTTTAGTTAAGATTTTTGTTGATTTCTATAATTTTTATAATTCAAATTTATAAAATATATTTCAAGTTATAAGTGATTTGTATAATTTTATTTTAATATTAATTTTTAATATAATAAATTAGATATATTAAATACATCTTTTTATAATTTGACTATAAAATCTATAATATGTTATATCATAATAATAAGTGTATATGTTATTAAATTCGATATATTAAATATTTTCTTTTTACTATTTAATTGTTAAATTTTTATGTGGGTTTTATAATTTTATGTTTTAATCTATATTTATTTTTTAATATATTAATTTAGATCATTAAATTATTTTGAATAGATTTTAATATTTGATTTTTTTAATTATTATTTGTTTTTGTTTTGAGTTATAATATAATTGATAATGATGATGATTAATGATGATCAGTTTAAGAAGCGTTTTTAGTAAATTTAGTTTGGACATATAAGTTCATGAAATTATAAATGTAGCAAAGATTGTTAATATAAATGTGATAATATTTTCAGATTGTTAATATTTTGCAAAATTATATTTTTTCATAAATCTTTTTAATTAATGTAATGTATATTTATTTTCTTTTTTAAGTTTCATAGACCAAAGTTAGTTTTAATGAACATTAATCATTATCATTTTTATTTTATAAATATATATTATTTTAATAAAAATATAATAAAATTAAATATTTTAATTTTTAATTTAATGCCAATTAAATACACTTTGTGAAATATGTTCATTTCCATGTCCATTTATAATAATACGTTAACATTGTTGTTTTAATGGAATAATAATGTTATAATTATTTTAATAGAATAACAATGTTAAATGAAATTAAATATTTTAATTTTTAATTTAATGTCAATTAAATACACTTGTGAAATATGTTAATGTCAATTTAAGAAGCAGAAACGCCGAGAATCAGAGAGCAAGGATGAGTGATTTTCCCTCTGTTTTGGGTCCCTCCCTGGAACATTGCTTGTGCTGCAGACAGTTGATTACAAGCAAAGGGGGAATCGAGAGCATGGTCTCCACGAAGATGGGCCATGCGAAAGCAGTTGGCCAGGCTTCAGGCCCAGGTGGCTTGGGTAAGTGCGACTCCCAGCATTTCAATTCTATTAAGGAAGAAGGCGGCTGCACTTGTTTCACACAAGAGTCTGTAAACATTCCGGAGGATGTTAAGAAATACATGAAGGACATGGAGTCTCAAATTCGCTTGATCCGGGGAGAAAACTATGAACTCAAGAGAACGATGTCCCATATGTACACCCTTGTGCAGGCAACAAATTCTGATTTGCGTAATAGAAGCTCCAAGATAAATGAGGAGGTTGAAAGCCTAGCTGAAGTGCTTAATAAGGGTTGTCCATGTTCTGCAATTCTGGATGCCAAGATCACTTCTGTTCACTGCTGCGCTAGAATAATAGAAGCAAAAATGGATAGCATGCGCGCGGATATCAGGAAAATCACACAGGACTTGCAAAAATATGTTGGTGGTTTGGATGATGAAAACGAAGGAATCCAGTAGCTCCTCAGTCCAGTGGGTGTTTCAGGGTTTTGGCGCCGCGGCACATTTCTGGGCACTTCAATGATACGCCGGAATCATAATATAGCAGTAATTTTGGCTTGGCATCTTGCGATTGACTCAAGAAATCTCCAGGTTTTGGACACTTAAAATTCCAAATGTTTGGCTTATGTTCCCTGTTATTAGGACAATTTGTTAGGAGATATAGTCTTTCCAGTATAGGATTTTACATTGTAAGGAACAGATTTGAAAAAGACAGAGATGAAGTAATGGCTGCTCTTCTCTTTATGGAACAACTTCCTATCACAACTATGTAACCTGTGTTTTTTCTCACTTACATATATAAAAGTTTCAACCATTTCTGTTAAAAAAAATAAAAAATTTCATATTCATTTACAACAATATGTAACATTGTTGTTTTAATAGAATAATAATGTTCTAATTATTTTAATGAAATAATACTGTTATAATTATATATGCGTATATTTTGATAATAATATATAATATTTTTTTAATAGATTTAAAACTTAAATGATATCTCCATTTTTTAATAGATTTAAAAATTAACTAATATCTCCATTTTTTTGATATGGATTATATTGTGTTGAAACTTGAAAAGAAAAGAAAATAAATAGATATTTATTAAAAAATGATTTGATTAGTTTTAAATCATTTTATTTTTTATTTTGGAATTTTATTAAAGAAATTTTTTTATTTAAAAGAATGGTTGAAATTACATAATAAATTCAAAGGAAAATATTTGAGTTTTATATATTTTGTTGTTTCATCTTAGCTCTCGTCGTGAGTGGCTTTTGGTGTAGAAATTGATGGACCCCCTCGTTCACTGTGGTTCACGCTAAAGTAACGTGGAGGAAAACTGTGGTTGGCCCTAGGTAGACTCATATTCCTCGGGCTCTTAAGGAAATGCATAACACCTAGGGTTATTTTGATTAGAGGGTGACGACGGGAACCAAAGCTTGGGTATCTGGAATGGACAATCAGCTGTAAAGCAAGCAGAATAAGATGAGATCTGGATAGTTGATTAACGATTTGGGAGGTATGGTGGATAACATGGGCTCCACCATAACCTATGCAACCTGATATACTCACACCTTGGGCATGTTATGGAACATGAAATCCCTGTTTAGCTTGGCATTGGAAGAATGTATGGAGGGAAATCTCATGGAAGATCCATGTGGTATTTCTTTGGCCACTAGGATGATCAGGCTAGAGGAGCGTTTGTAGTGTGTGGCTCATAACCAGCTTGTCACATAGAAACAGTTAATGCAAAGTTGAATGCTTTGGTAAGGGAATTGATAGGGAAAACCTTCAGTTGCACACCTCTTATTGATCCCTCGATCTCACATATGGTTTTTTGACGCTTCCCTCCAACAGGTTTGAAGGTCGCTTCTTAGCGTGTCAAAGTGGAACTTGCAGGAGCTAATCACTAGGTTTTTGATCCTGTTATTATTTGTGATGATGATTACTTTTGTTAGTGTTTTTGAAGATATAAAAATAGGGCTTGTTTTCAGTTTAGACAGACTTTTATTTATTTATTGGGTCATAACCCTCGGACCATGGTCATTTTGGAATGACTTCATCAGTTGTTACTTCACATACTCCTAGACTTCATTAGCAATATTTATATAAGTTGGGTGAAAGTTCCTAACAATGTCATTTGGACTAACGACGTAGTCCCGCTGGATCACCTTTTTCTATGTACATATTTTTTTAGCTTGATTTAATTTTCAAATTTTACAAAAAGAAAAGAAAAGTATCAATCACAAAAATAAATTAAAAAAATTAAATAAGAAGATTTTTAATTGTTCATTTTATTTGTTTATATTTGTATTACAATATATTGTTAACCAAAGGTAGTAAAATCAAATTGCAAAAATGAGTATTAGAGGGTGCTTGAATTTATTTATGCAATTAAAAATTCTTTTAATAATGAAAATATTAATCACAAAAATAATTAAAAAAATCAAATATTTTTTTCAATATGATGATTTTTAATTATTCATTTTTTTTTTTACAGTAATGGGTAATAAGCTTTCATATTAAAAAAGAAGGATGAGATTACAAAAGGTCAGAAGACTGATCCCAAGAAAGGAGAGTTGTAAAGACAAACTCATCACCTTCCAGTCTTTGCATGTCAAATACATTCCCTGTTCTTCAAGAACTAAAATTTTTAACAAACTTTCCTAAAATGAAACTGTAGAAGAAATACATATCTAGGTAGATGGGATAGCTTCTACAAGCTTAAATAGAGAAAAGGAGACATACATTACAAAAAAAGGTACTACAAAAAACCAAGAACAAGTTGACAAAGAAGTTTCAATTGGCATGGAGTTGAAGAATGTTCTTCTCCTTGCTCCCAGCTGCAACACTTGCATTATCATCATCAACGCCAAGGAGAATTGTGGGACTGATCCTGTTGCTAGTTCTGATGCAATCAACCTTAGCTTCAACGATCCTGAGGCAACTACACAAGGACTCTACCTTGCCAGACAAGGTTTCGAAATAATCTTTCATCTTACCGCTGCTGTTGCGAACTTCAGTGTTCGAGATTCGAACAAAGGTGGCGAGGTGGGAAATGGCTTTCTTCAATTCCAACTATTCTCCTCTAAGCCAGCGAATCTGTGTCTCCAGCTCCAGAACATGCGAGAGAATCCCCGTGGATGGGCTATCAGGTCCTTGCGGGGAGCCTAAGTTCATGAAACCACTGCTATCCCCAGCATGGTGCGTCCAGTTTCTGCTGTTGCCCAACTCTCTGGAGGTGCCATGAACAAATTGCTGCACATAACCGCAGTTGTTCTGGCCATGTCCCACTTCAAGGAGGGGCCAATTCTTGCCACTAGTCAGCTCGCTAGAGTGACCACAATGGACATGCAATCCAAAAACCTTGTTGTTCTGACCCTGCCCCCCATCGAGAGGAGTCCAACTTATGCAATTGCCAGAGTCATATCCATGAAAACCATTCTGCACCAAACCCCCACAAGAAGCCTGATGCTTAGAGCCACCGTTCCCCTGCACTACATCAAGGGAGGACAGATACCTCCTCATTCTGACCCCCGTCGAATTAGCCTGGACATGCTTCCTACAACGTCTGCATTGCAGAGCAGGAGTGTTCTGACCAACATCTTCCATGATAATAAGCAAAAACAAGCACAACACACGGCGCAGTGAGTTGAGCAGGATGCCGAAAATGTCACCTTCAGACAAGATATAGGCCGTTTTATCCTCGGGTCCTAGTCACAATGAATTCTCGCATGCGAGCCAGGTGGAGATGGTCAGGGTAGGCCGTCGATTGAGCTGGGGGGACGCGTGAGATGATCTAGGGGGGTAGGAAAATCCCAATGCAATCTTATCATTAATCACAAACAAATCCATGTTGGTTCCAAAGTTAGAGGGGTAGAGGGGTGACCCCCAATCCGAGAGGGTGCACAAAGAAAGCGTGGCCATAAGGAGCCAATACAAACCAAGAGGGGGAGGGTTACGAAACCCAGATGTTAGCTGTGCTTTGTCCAATGCTGATCATTATACCACAGTCCAAGCTGGCTCCAATCTTGGCCATGGTGTTGGCTTGTTGGTTATTGTGTCTCAAGGCATGAAGGAAGGAGATAGTGTTGAAATCCTTGATCATCAAGATGAAGTGATGGTGGAGATTTGAGATCGGATTTCGACGAGATTTGGCTAGAGCCCTGGCTTCCCTGATAATCAACATTAAGTCTCCAATAGCGAGGAGATCCTTTACATCTGCATTCCTGGAGACCTCCATACCTTTGATTAATGTGAGCCATTCCGCATCATTATTGGTCCTTCTGCCAATCCCCCAGGCGAAATCTTTCACATTGTTTCATTCGGAGCCCAAGAGGACTCCTCCCGCACCTGCCAACCCAATTAATTATTCATTTTATTTATTTATATTTGTATGACATTATATTTTTAAATCTGATGTACGGTTAACTAAGGGTGATAAGAGTAAGAGGGGTTGGGGTTGGGTTTTCATAAGCCTAGAATTTTCATGGGGTTATGAATAAACTAAAATAACCAATCATAAATATATGCATTATACCTTGGAATGGTGTTTGCACACCCAATTGGTCAAAAAGAAAGTTTAACATGTTTGATAAAGCTCTAATGGAATCAATTTGATCATTAATCGATTTATTAGGGCATGTGTCCATTGGATTAGTTATTGAGTACAACCTTAATTTTTTAAACCATAAGAATTGTGATAGTGTCCACTCAAGGTAGATCCACTTGTGTTACCATATTGTGAAGATGCATGTGAATTTTTTCACCATTAGAGCCTCGCTTGTGCCTTCTATTTGCTTTATCCCTTGTAAAATAATTTGAAACAAGGAATCTTAAAAACCCTCTATATGTCGACTTTGTTATATTAATTGGGGCATGCATGTCAATCTCAATCGTTCCACTCTTGTAGTCATCTGTTGTTGAATATGGGTCTCTTTGTTGCTATAAATAATATTAAGAGTACTCGAAGCTCCAACGATGTCTCAATGGCATCTCTTGTGACCATCCAAACATTGACCCCAAAAACCATTTGATAGATTAAGCATTCATGGACCTTACTCTTCTTCCCAGAAAATGAAACAAACTAAATTGTTTTCTTTCATCCCTGAATTTGATACAAGAATCCTTAGTCCTCTCCTTTGGAGGAGGATTTTTGAAATATCCAGGTAGTTGAGAGTCGAATCCAGTATTGAAATTCTCTTTGGTAGTCTCTTCTTCTAGGCTCTCATTCTCTCCCTATATATTTGTAAAACAACCCTTAGCCTTGTTTTGGCTAGCCTCGTGGCCTCTTAGATTAGAATTTCAATCAATTTTGTTAGATTTGGGATTCTTCCTAATGCATTTTGAACGCTGGGAACTAGAATTGGGAAAATTGAGGTCACCTAATCTAGGATTCTAAGTTCCCACTTGGATTTGTGGGTTTTATGTAATGTTTACTCCACTAGCAAGTATTAAAAAAGACTTTTTCATGTCCTCTTCTTCATTATTGGTTTCTAGACCAAATAGATCGTGAGGATTAATAAAGTGGATTATAGTCCCATGTCTCTTGGATCTCTTTCCCTTATCAAATCTAATTGAATTCCCATTTGGGTGATCAATATCAATCTCAACATCACTCTCACTTATCTCTTTTTCTTTGTCTTGTGTTTCATGTTTATATGATTCTTCAATATTAGCACCACCACTCTATTAACACTTCATGTTAGAAAACATGCCTTTTAGGAAGTGAATTCCTTCCCACACAGATCACAATTTATAGAAGAATCAATGGGTTTGGAGTCAAATTCATAACCCATCAAAAAATGGGGAGTATTGATCTACAAACTACCAGCTATTCTTTGGGTTCTCTCTTTAGAGAAAACATTAGATTACTCCCTTTTCCATCCAATCCCTATTTGGGTACATAGGGTACTCCCAAAAGACCGAACACCTAGAGCAACCACTTCACACAAACATATCACAGATCGATACACCGATGTTTTGACGTGGTTTAAACCCTTGTGAGGGAAACACTCCACGACCCCGGCCAAATAGCTTCTACGGAAAAAATTTATTATGCAAAGAAAGAAAGTTACAAATAAGCTTCTCATAATCAATCAACTTTCCAATGACCATCCATGCTCTTTAAATAGAGACCATGGACCAATCGGGTGTTAAGCCACGGATCAAGAGTAGGTATGATCTAAGAGAAGTTGAGCCGTCGGATCACTCTATGTCTAAAACATATCGTGACTATCAGATTTAAGTATTTACAAATGTATACTAATGCATACTAAAGAAACACACTTTACCTAACGGATCTATTACAAAAGTTGATCTTAACTAACTCCTAAGTGTCTAAATATCCTAACATCCCCCCTTAATAACAACTTGGGATAGGATTGAAGGATTTACAAAAGTGACACTATTAGGAGAAGGAAGGAGGCATTAGAGCCTATCCCCCCTTAATGATAAGTTCTTGAACTCCTAACATAGATCGAAGTTTAGAAAACTTCGCTTCTGTAAGAGACTTGGTGAAGATGTCTGCAACTTGATCATCTGTAGGACAAAAGAGCACTTCAAGAACACGATCATGAACAAGATTTCTGATGAAGTGCATATGTAGATCAATGTGTTTGCTGCGTTGATGTAGGACTAGATCTTTGGAAATATTGATGGCACTTTGATTGTCGCACCAAAGTGGAGTAGGCTGCTGCTGCTCAAATCCAAACTTTGAAAGGATCTGTCGAAGCCATAAATCTTCCTAACTGGAATTAACTGTGGCTCGATATTCTGCCTCTGCTGAAGAAAGAGCAAGAGCTTGTTGTTTCTTGCAAGCCCAAGTGACAGGTCCAGATCCCAGACTGAAAACATAACCTGCTGTAGACTTTCGATCATCACGATCATTGACCCAATCTGAATCAGTGAAACCAACCAACAAAGGATTCCCCCCTGTACTGTAATGAATCCCAAATTGAATTGTACCTCGAATATATCGAAGTATTCTTTTAGCTGCTTTCCAGTGACTTTCATGAGGTGTTTGCATATAATGGGAAACACGACCAACAACAAAGGAAAGGTCAGGATGGGAATGAGTCAAGTATAAGAGACTACCAACAAGTTGACGATACAAGGTGGCATCTACTTTAGGTGAAGTACAAGTGGCATAAATTTTGACTCCAGACTGGAAGGGAGAAGGGGCAGGTGTACAATCTTCCATGTGAATGCGACGAAGAAGGTCACATGCATACTTAGACTGAGAAAGAAAGATTCCTTCTTTGGTTTGCAGGACTTGGAGACCAAGAAAATAATGCAAATGTCCTAAGTCTGACATTTCAAAATTTTGCTTAAGACTGGATTTCACATGGGTTATAAGCTTAGGGTCACTACCAGTAAGAATAAGGTCATCAACATATAGAACAAGTATGATGAGATGGTTTCCTACTTTCTTGGTATAGACATTGGGGTCAGAATGGAATCTAGAAAAACCAGTGTCAAGGAGAAAGCTATCCATTTTGACATACCAAGCTCTAGGAGCTTGCTTAAGGCCATATAAGGATTTCTTAAGGCGGTAGACAAGGATAGAGTTATTCTGAACATATCCAGGAGGTTGTTCCATGTAAATTTACTCCTATAAATCACCATGTAAGAAGGCAGACTTGACATCAATTTGATGGACTTCCCAGTTGTGTAAGGCTGTAAGGGAAAGAACAAGGCGGATGGAGTTCATTTTTGCGACAGGAGCAAAGGTTTCATTGTAGTCAATCCCTTCAACTTGGAAAAAACCTTTGGCAACTAACCTTGCCTTAAGTCTTTCAACACTTCCATTTGATGCATACTTAGTTCTGTAGACCCATTTACATATGACAAGTTTTCTTCCTTTTGGAAGAGGTACAAGATCCCAAGTATCGTTCGCCATTAAGGAACGATATTCTTCATCCATAGGTGCATCCCAATCTAGATTTCTTGAAGCTTCTGCAAAGGTTTCAGGATCATGATTCTTGGAAACTTAATCCAAAAGAGAAGAGGCTCACTGAAACTCAGAATGTGTTCGACATTGATCTCTAGGATCACCGACAAGATCACTAACTGCTTCACATGTTGAATGGACCCATCAAGGAAGCACTTGTGCTGGGTGCAACTGGAGGA
Organism: Larix kaempferi; assembly: GCA_027924585.1. Taxonomy (NCBI): domain Eukaryota; kingdom Viridiplantae; phylum Streptophyta; class Pinopsida; order Pinales; family Pinaceae; genus Larix; species Larix kaempferi. Next base: position 1,189,330 of record BSBM01000133.1, on the reverse strand, counting down.
ACATGAGTAGGCAGAGGTGGATTTTCATCCTTACTTTCATCATCAGAAATTGGAGTTGGAAACCTGTCAAGGAAGTTGGAAGAAGAAGAAGAAGGCACAATCGCCGAATCAGGCTCACAGGCCAAAGATGGCACAATTGCCGAGTTAGGCTCGTAGGCCAAGAGATTTTCATCAAATTTAACATCTCTTCTAATGATTACATCATGAGAATGTGGTTGAAGAAGTCTATAACCTTTTACATCTTTAGAATATCCAACAAATATGCACTTTTCACTTTTAGGCTGCAATGCTTTCCGTTTTTCATCCGGAATGTGAGCCCATGCTTCACTACCAAACACACGGAAGTGACTTACATCTGGTTTAATTTTACTCCATGCTTTTTTCGGTGCGATACCTTGTAATGCTTTAGTGGGGGTGCGATTAACTATGTAATTTGCACAATTAATGGCTTCAGCCAAAAATTGAAGACTTAGTCCCTTAGATTGGATCATACAATTAGCCATTTATTTTAAAGTGCGGTTCTTCCATTCAGCTACACCATTTTGTTGTGGTGTATATGGAACAGTGTGTTGTTATTGGATTCCTTGTTCAGTGCAGAAAGTAGTGAAATTTTTGTTAACATATTCTCCTCCATTGTCAGATCTTAACTTAATAATTTGATGACCAGATTGTTTTTCAACAAGGGCCTTGTAGGCCAATAACATGTTAAATACTTCACTCTTAAGTTTTAGGAAATAAACCCAAGTGCGTCTGGTGTAATCATCAATGAAAGTTAAGAAATATTTGAAACCGAAAAAGGAAGCAGATGGAAGAGGACCACACAAGTCACTATGCACAAGCTCCAAGGGAACCGAGGCGTGCCAAGAGGCACGTTTGTCAAAACTGTCCTGATGATGTTTTTCGAGTACAAAACCAGAACAAACACCATCTTGCAAGATACCATCTGAAGACCTGTCACCATATTGTCTTTACATAGTTGTTGCAATGAGCGATAATTTAAGTGACCAAATCGCTCATGCCAAAGTTTGCTCAAGTTATCACTACGAGAAACAAAAACTGAAGGAAAAGGTGATGACCCAAAGTTGTTAAACTTGTACAACCTGGTAATATCATCAACAATTTCAGTAGCTAGGACCTGTTGAGGATCGTTAAAATCCTTGATTACAACTTGGTGGGGTGTAAACGTCACAGTTTTACCTTCACCAGAATGAGTGATTTGATAGATTGATAACAAATTGCAGGAAATTCTTGGAACACATAGTACATCACTGAAATGATCATTATCTATTGGAATTGTTCCAGCTCCTACAACACTTAGAGATCTATCATCACCAACAAATATTTGTTTGGTGTTACATTTATGCATAATAGAAAAGATGGCTTGATCCTTAGCCATATGATAAGATGCTCCAAAATCAATGAGCCATTCATTTGAAGTAGTAGAAGAAGCTGCATTATAACAATAACTAGAAGCACAAAGTGCATGTCCATGAGAGGTAGATTCTGAAAGCAAATCTAGGCTGATGTGGTGCTTCTTCATCGCTGCTTCCAAGGCTGCCATCATTTTGAAACATTTAGATTCATCATGATTATCATTCCCGCAATAGTTGCAATGACGCTCAGTCTTCTTTCCTTTTGGATTGGATCCTTTGTCATTTTTTAAAGAAGGAGCTGACTGAAAGGGTTTGGGACCCTTGTTTAACTTATTATTGCAAAAATTTTGTTTCTTGGGAGGCTTGGACTTTTCTTTCTGTTGGGACAATAGGGCTTTCCAAGATGTATCTGCATTGTTAATTATTCCAAGATGGATGATCTTATCTTGCTTTCTAATCAAGGAATCACAAAAGGATTCAAGACTAGGCTCTTGATAGCTAGCTGCATTCAAGGATTCTTTCATGGAGTAAAATGTAGATACAAAAATAGAATATGCAGGTTCAAATTTGGAAATAATATGATAAATGCATTGTTTGTATTCCCTCTTAATCTTGCATTATTCACATAAGAGTTTAAGAGTTTTGTACTTAGATAAATAATATTGTATGCATGAAAAATCACTTGGATTTAAAGAAATCAACTCATTTTTGATTTGGTGACCTCGAATTTCATTGTGTTTACCAAACACAGATTCCAACTTGTCCCAAGCAACATCAGGTTCATCAATTCTAGATATGTGGAATCACAAATCAGTAGAGGTTGACATCCCAATCAATCCACGAGCTTCGTCACATCTATTTTCCCATTTTATTTTTTTGTCATCATCATTGGGTTCTGTTTCTTTCCCTGAGGTAATTATGAAAAGTCCCATACTTCGTAGAACATCCTCCATATGAGATTTCCATGAGAAATAGTTGGAACTGGTAAGTAGAATATCACAAGGGGTGGCCATACTGCAAATTAATGGCTATAAAAATAGAAACCAATAGTCTAGATGCGAAGAGCTAAAAAAAATAGGCAGTTAAAAAAAAAACGACACTGAAAACTGATTCCGTATGATGAAGTTATGCTTGAACAAAGAAAAAGTTGAAGATGTCCCCAATAGTGACGTGGTAGATAGAGAATGACTAGCTAAAAAAAAAGGACCCCCCTTTTCCCAAGATGAACTTTTGACAATCACTTTACAAGAAAGTTGCTTTAAGTGAATCACTTTTGTAAAATAAGTGATTTCACTTTTACAATGATGTTACTTTAAATAGTGCAACAATAAAAAAGAACTTAAGTGATTCACTTTTTATTTTTATTTTTTATTATTTAAGTGAGATGCACTTTTACAATAAAGTAACTTGAAATAGAAATTACATGTACTTTTTCTTTTAAAAGTAACTTTCTAAGACTTGAACTCAAGACCTATTAAGGAATAAAACAACTTTGAACCAAGTGAGCTAGATTAAAAGGTATGTAAAATATGGGAAGGAGGAAGGGTTATTTTTATTTTTATTTTTTACTCTTCTTGCTCAATTTATGTGCTTGCCTTTTTTTCCTGCAAATCACACCATAAACCAAAACAAAAAAACTTTTCCACACTTGTGGGGTTAGATTTCGTTAGCTTGCTTGGAAATTCTACGTTTTCTCTCTGTTTCTGATTTTTTGAGATCTCACAAGGTGCACGGCAAAGAGCATACGCAGTCGAGAAAAACCCTTTCCCTTTCTGTTTTTGATTCACCGAGATCGCACAAGGTGCACGACAAAGAGCATACGCAGATAGGGAAAACAACAATCCGAAACTAAAAAAATCTAATAATAAAAACTGATAAAATATGAGATATATATATATATTTTTAAAGCATAAATAAAAAAAGCATCACTGTAACATTATACCTTCAGATCTGATGAAATATGCGTTTCTGAAGCAACCGAGAACCGTTTTCGATCAAATGAAAAATATTTCCCAATAGAAATGGCGTTCTAGACGCAATGGAACACCTCCCATAGCCTAGAAATGCACAGAAATACCAGAACCAAAAACCCTTCAAGTTTCGACAACAACAGTTAAAGATCTAGATCATAACCGGAAGTGGCTCTTCATAAAAGCTCTGATACCATGTTCGGGTACACATGGTACTCCCAAAAGATAGAACACCTAGAGCAACCACTTCACACAAATAGATCATAGATCGATACACCGATATTTTGACATGGTTTAAACCCTCGTGAGGAAAAACACTCCACGGCCCTAGCCAAATAGCTTCTACAAAGCAATTTATTATGCAAAGAAAGAAAGTTACAAATGATCTTCTCATAATCGATCAAATTTCCAATGACCCTCCATGCTCTTTAAATAGAGATCATGGACCAATTGGGTGTTAAGCCACAGATCAAGAGTAGGTATGATCTAAGAGAAGTTGAGCCGTCGGATCACTTTATGTCTAAAACATATCGTGACGGTCAGATTTAAGTATTTACAAATGCATACTAATGCATACAAAAGAAACACACTTTACCTAACAGATCTATTACACAAGTTGATCTTAACTAATTCCTAAGTGTCTAAATATCCTAACAATCCCACGCCATCATCTTTTTCCACCATTGGTTTGTCATCTAAAGTTTCAAACCTCTTTGTCTTTTGAAATTCAATTTGAGTGAGTGTGTTTGTAGCCATCGAGGTGAGAATGTGGACTCGACTGTGACTTCCAATATCTCTTCCTAAAATGAATCACTTTTTTGCAAATATTGCACAAGTAGCTCAAAGGGTGATGTCCTTCTTTTTTCTTGAACCCCTCCATAACTTGGGACTTAAGATATAATACGTCGACTATGGTCATGTTGTAAAATCTTCTCCACCTTGAATAATGAGATTTATTTCCACATAGAGTATTAAATCAATATACCAATGAACTAATAATTCAAGAAACTAACCCTAGGTATACATATGAGCTTCCTCGAGAGAGCATAAATTTAATCTAAATTCCAAGGGAAACATGCTAATGATGGTTTGATTGTGTATGAGATGGGGCTATTGAAATGAAGTGGTTTCAAAGGTCAATTTTGCATGGGTTGTTATAGATGAAGGAATCACAAGCAAAATTGAGAGAGAAAAAAAAACATTGAAATGGACAATGGAGGAATGAGGAAGGCTTATTCTTTGTAGCTTTGATTCTATGAACATGGAATATGCATTGAACATGGAATATGCATTGAATTGACATGATTTATCTTTTTCTCAATACTCAAACCTCAATTGCCACATGGACCAAATCATGTTTCATTGTTTTGTGAAACTTACTTGACAATGAAACCTAGTGAACATTGGAACAATTTTAATATAAATAATCAAAGTTGTTTGTGAGGCGAACAATACGCACCATGCACGTCACTAATCATTTCCCAAGAAACTATCATAGGTCCTTCACAATGACTTGGAACTTGATGCACTTCTTCTATACTGTAACCACTTCATTTGAAGGGTATTGTAGCTTGGTACAACGGTACATACAACCAAAGTCAATTGCAACTTGGATGATGGATGCACATGTACATGGGTGGAAAGTATTTCAAATTTGAAGTTATAGAATTCATATATTGTATACATGGTTGTATTTTATTTCAAATTAGAAACCATAGAACGCAGATCCCGCATGAACATAGATGAAGTTAGTGCGCTCTCTACAACCACTCATGGCAATTGACACTCTTTGCTTCAAATTTAGGGAAGAAGATGTTGGGTATGTCGCTATAAGGAAAACACCTTCTAGCATAGGTTATAGTAGAGGTTGTTAGTGTTATAAAATTGGAAAAAAATGTCTGAAAAACCTCCGCTACAACATCTGTTTTTGGTAGTGGAGGTCTTTGTGGAGGTTATAATAGATATTCACTATAACTATAAAAGACTGGGTGGTCAGAGGTTTCAAGAAATGCTTTTTATTTGGTGCTTTATGTTAAATATACAACATTATGAGACATTCTCCAAACCAATATTGTGCATCCAAGATTCGTCCTCTCGTATAGAGGTGAGCACTTTGATTGCCTTCCGTGTAAAGGTTATTCCTCCCATATAGAGGTAATTGATCAAAGTAATGATATAGTAAAGTCTTGTTTGACAAGGTTCTGGACTTGTGTGTCAAGTCATGATTCTCATGTGCACCTTTCGTATAAAAGTATCCATGAGATGGACCTCCTGTATAGAGGTGGACCTTCCGTATAGAGGTCATGCTTTACTTGTTAAAATATTTTAATGTTGTGTGATGTATTATTAACCATGATCACCAGATTGCTATTAAGTATTTGTCATGTCCCCAATTAAATGATTTTCAGATAAATAATTAAGTTGGCTTACCCAATTCCTAAGGGTTATGTAGAAGAATTAAAATATTGCCATTTAACCCCAAGGTCTATAGTTTCTCATGAAAATTCAATATTCTAAATTGATGGTGGAAAAATAGGCCAATAAATTATGGAATAAATGTTAAATTCTCCAAAATGAAGTGGCATTAGGTCCTAGTTGGACTTGGGGGTGCATAAGTGGACATGTGGGGTCCACATGAGAGAATATTCCTCCTTTAAACATGGATCCATCCCCAAATTCGAGTTGGAGTGAAGAGGTAACATTCATGAAGGAGGAAACCTATGAAAACTAAGGCAATGATAGATTCGATGACAGCTATGACAAGCATTATGACACTTATGACATATTCTATGACACCTATGACACTTATGACAGATTCTATGACATCTATGACAATGTAAGAGATAAAAATAGACTAAGAGGGCGCATGAGAGGAGTTACACATATACAAAGCATCCAAAATATTTTCCAATTCAAATTCATGGAGGAGTTGGAGACAAAAGATGAGCCAAGTGTCATGTGGGGCCAATGAAGGGTCATAACCACCACTAATTCGAATTTCATGAGTAATTAGGATATAATTTGAGTTCTAAGGAGGTAAATGATTCAACTAAAGTTATTAAAAGGAGGCCAAGTCGAAATAGAGCAGCTTTTGATCATTTCTCATTTGACACATTTGGAGAGCTTAGCTAGTCCTTGCATGGTGGATGTTCATCCTCCCTGCCTTAGAACCAATTTTGAGGGTGCAAGATTCCCATCTAAGTTGGTTGATGGATAGGCCATTAATACCTCTCAAAAGAGATTCATGGAGATGTTTTGATGTAGGTTCAACCCCCATCCGAGTTCGAGTTCATATTCACTCTTTCTTCTCTATTCTCATTCTACTATCTTTCTCTCAATGTCATATGAAAGTGTGATGGCGCACTTCTTGTTGCATATAGTTAATGGAGGATTGATATTTAGAAATTATGGAAATTTTAGTTGTTGCATAAATCTATAACATATATATCATGAGAGCCACAACTCGAAAGACCAAGTACTTCATGTAATATTTCCAATTAAAACTGAGATTCAAGCCATTTCCCTCATAGTATTTTCATGGTGATTTTGGGATGATATTGTACTTGTTTGATATCAGATATTTTCTGAGTTTTTGTCTATGTTTTGAGATACATATGGAGTTAAATGAATGACCAAAATTTTGTATGCAGACCCTTGAATTCTTATTAAAGTTTGTGCAATAAATTTGTTGCCCTTAGTTTACCATTTTTTTCATAAATTCTATGCTCTACAAGATGCTTCCTTTCAGAATATCTATTCGACCCTAAACTATGATATAATGCCGAAACAATGTTTTCCTTGATGTCCTCTAACAGAGCCAAGTCTCATATTAAAAATTTGCGAAGGCTGTACACTGCTTGGGAGCCAATTAGTAGCTAACCTAGTGGGGTTTTCCACCAATGCATTGACTAGTTTTGTTCCAATTCTTCCCTCCTTGAAAATTGCAGACCATGAATGTTTATAATATATGCTTGTGTGTCTAAAGGTTGAATTAGAGTGTCCTATTTTCTCCTAATTCCATCCATACATAATTCGAAACCATAAACTTTCAAATTAAGGATATTACAATCTCCTTTAGAGATTGATCACCTCTAAAGTGAATTACTTTAGCATATGATCATTTGGTTCGGAATAATATACTATGATCACAACATCTGATAACTCTTATTGGTATAATGTGATGTGATGGATAATTAAAGTTATCGCATATTGACCATGTAGTAAAAGATAAATAGATAAATATAAATGCATAGAGAAAAATAATTTGAATCGATCATGAGATGACTAAGTGAACTTGAATTGTCAAGATTTAGTTAAGGCCACAATGTACTCCTCAATTAACTAAAAACTCACAATGGTCACTACAAGTAAATCAATCAACATGATTTCGGTTAACCAAGTGTTAAATAAGAAGGACTAGTCAACTAAAGTGTTTTCACTTTAGTTAAACTAAAAGATGACACTTTAGTAAATCAAGGAGAACTCAATTTGATCACTACAATGATGTTATAAATAAATATTTAGTTAAAGAGAGTTAACTAAGTGACAACAAAGAATATCTAGTTAACTAAGTGTTATTGCATGACGACACTTTTGTTAAACTAAAAGACGACACTTGAGTTGTGACATTTCCATGACGACACTTAAGTTAGCCACCTAACTAAGTGGGCAAGCTTTTAGTTAGGAGGCAAGTTTATCATAAGAGACAATTAAGTGAGATAAAGCACTGCATGAGAAGTGGGGTGCACTTCTGCTTGCAATATTGATACATCTACTCTTAGGGAGAGTTCATCCTAGAGTTAGAAGAATCCCATGCATGAGAAGAATGTATAAATATGTTATACAGGATTGATGAATTTAATGTGAAGTAAATTCTCTTCTCCATTGAAGGAAAGTCACTTCTCTTTGTGCATGTTATTTTGATTGCTTGTTATTGATGTGTTGGGTACATTGAAAAACACATCCAATTGATCTCTCTTCTCTATTGCTTCCGTATCTTCACCAAGAGTGTTTTGGTGATCTCTTATCTTTTGAAAGCAATCTGCTATGTTGTAAAAGAAAGCATTCTCCGTTATCCATTGTATTATGTTGAGAAGAATTGTTGGGGTTTTTGTTCTCATTGTTTTGAGGACTTTCCCCAGAGTATATCTTATGTTATGGCTTTATGAATTTCATGTGATTGAAATGTTTCATTGCTTCAAGTTTCGACATCTAAAAGAATTAAAGATCAAATCTCAACCAAATATTAACATGGTATCATCGCTCAGGGCGTGAAGGAACTTAGTTTTTCATGCCAGCGAGAGCCTACGTAGATCCTAATAAGTTGAGCACAAGATTTGAATACTATGGCATCAATATCTGTACGAACGAAAGACTGTCTTGAGGGCACCTCAAACTTTAACACTTGGAAGGCTAGGATTCTCAACATTCTAGAGGAGCATGACTTGGATAGCTATGTATCCACTGTGCTGGAGGATCCTACAACTAATGCATGGTGCATCAAATTCAATAAGAATCAAGCTAAGGACAAACATATCATCTATGATTTAGTAAAAGATAGCTTGATGCCTGTGATCACACCACTGAACACCAAAAAATAATGTTATGATACATAGACTAATATATATGAGAAGAAGGACCCAACTCAAAAGAGGGAATTGAAAAACAAGTTATGAAACCTCAATATGGAGAAGGAAGAGACATTCGCCTCCTTCTTCACTAAGATCTCTTAGGTAAGAGATTAGCTTGTTAACATTGTAGTTGCAGTGGATGAAAATGATCTCATCCAAGTTGATGTTGATGGTCTCCCATATTCATGGGATACATTCTTGGCTGCTATCAATGGCTGAGAAGTGCAACCTGGGTTCGAAATATTGTGGCATGACTATATCCAAGAGGAAGGGAAAATCTGGAGCACAACTATGTGTACTAAAGAAGAAAATCTTGCCCTCACGACAATAATAAAGAAAGGAAAGAAACCCTTCTTCCAAAAGAAGTTCTCTCATACAAATAAGAAGAATTTCAACAAAGGATTTAACAAGTCAAAAGCTATATGCTTCAATTGCAACAAGAAAGGCCATTTCCCAAGAGAGTGCAAAGCAAAGCAGAAAGGAAAGTTCCATGCTTCTGTCGCCATAGAAGATGAAAAGAATGCATCCGAAGAAAAGGAGACAAGAAGGGAGTTTTACCTTGTCTCATCCATTTCGGGATCCGTCATCTTGAGTGTAGACACATGGTTAATTCATAGTGGTGCATCCAAACATATGATTGGTTACATGAGTACCACCATTTACCTAAAGGAGAAAAATTTCACATGCATGGTAGAGTTGGGTGACAAGTCAACATATTCGATCCAAGGAGTTGGATGCACCTCATTCCAGCTGAGCACCGGTGATATTGTACATGTGGAGGACATTCTATATGTTGCAGGGTTGAAGAAGAACCTCCGTTTAGTTTTGGTTCTTGAAGCCAAAGGCTTTCGAGTTATCTTCATGGATAACAAATAAATTTTATGGCCGAAGAACAAAAGCCTAGAATCTGTTGTTGTGATTATAATTCGAGAGGGAGGACTCTACAAGGTACCCAAGAAGTACATTCAAGATATGATCCACCAAACTATTAGCCCATGCAAACTATGGCACCGAAGGCTTGGATATGTACACTACAAAGTGATACTAGGACTTCAAAAGATGGTAAAAGGTATGCCCGTATTTGATTTTGAGCATGATAGTGTATGCCATAATTGTGAACTTGGGGAGAATGGTAAGAAAACTTTTTCCAGTAGTACTACTAGATCTAAAGGGATTTTATATCTAATACATTATGATGTATTTGGTCCCAAGTCATCCCCCTCCTTGAGTGGCTTCTTCTATTATGTACAGTTCATAGATGGTTTTTCTAGGAAGTCATGGATTTATTTCATGAAGGCTAAAAGTGAAACTCTTAGCAAATTTAAAGAGTTTAAATCCCTAGTTGAAAATCAAAAAGAAAAGAACATATGTGCTTTAAGGTATGATAATGGAGGTAAACTTCATTCACATGCATTTAATGAGCTATGTAGTGATGTAGGAATATGTAGATAGTTAACAATGCCATACAACCCTAAAAAAAATGGGGTTTCCGAGAGGAAGAGTAGAACCATATGTGGCTGCAATATCCATGATGTATGATAAAGATATGTATACCTCATTATGGGCAGAAGCCATCCGTAAAACTGTGTACATCCAGAATAGAATCCCACATGCCATTCTAGATAAGAAGACACCAGAAGAAGTATTTACCGGTGAGAAGCTAGACATCTCACACTTGAGGATCTTCGGGAGCCTAGTATACATTCATGTATCGGAAGAAAAGAGAACAAATATGGAACCTTATGGAAAGAAAGGAACATTTGTGGGTTATAGCAAGTAATCCAAAGTACAACAAATATAAGTACCTAGTGAGAGACACATTAAAGTCAGCCAATATGTTACCTTCCATGAGGAACATGATTTCAAAAGATCAAAAGAGATTCAATGTGATTCAGAGATAGAGGATCCTGAGTCTGATTCTCCCCCTTCAGAGTTTGAGAGGGAGAAACCAGAATATGCCTTAGATTTGCTAGCTCCTAAAGAACCAGTATAACTGATTGAGAGGTCACCTGATGAACCTCCTGCTAAAACAATATCTACTTGGTGCCGAGATATCTTACAAAATTCATAGAAACATGGAGCACCAGTAGGCTCATCTAGAGAACGTAAGAAACCTGACATATATTCAGGGTATGTTTCACTGATGAGTCACATCAGTGACTCATAACCACCCTCATATGGAGAAGCTACAAAGCAACAAATTTAGAAAGATGCAATGTCAGAAGAGTACAACTCTATAATGAAGAATGATGTTTGGGAGGTTGTTCCCAAACCCGATGGGAAGTCCATTGTGACTTCTAGATGGATTTACAAGATAAAACATACTGCGGATGGTCGCATTGAGAAGTATAAATCTAGATTTATTGCCATCGGTTTCTCTCAGAAAGAAGGTATCGATTATGATTAGACATATTCCCCTGTGGCAAGGCACACCACAAATTGAGCAATGATTGCACTTGCATCTGTTCTGGGATGGAAACTTCACCAAATGGATGTGAAGATAGTGTTCCTCAATGGTGAGGTTGAGGAAGAGGTTTATATTTGGAAAAGGATTTTTGGTGCATGGGAAGGAGTCCCATGTTTGCACGCTAAAGCAATCTCTATATGGGATTAAGAAAGTCCCCAAGGATTGGTACTCCAGAATTGATAGCTACCTTTAGAAACTGGGTTTCTGTAAGAGTGAAGCTGATCCAAAATTGTACTTCAAAGTAGTGAAGAACCAACCGTTGATATTGGTTATGTATGTTGATGATTTGTTTCTCACTAGAGAGGAACATCTGATTTATTGGTGCAAGAGGGAGCTCACCTCAGAGTTCGAGATGAAATACCTAGGTTTGATGCACTAGTTTCTTGGCCTTGAGATCTGGAAAAGAAAAGATGAAAATTTTCTATCCCAAGGGAATTACACTGCAGATATATTACGCAAGTTTGGCATGATAGATTGCAAATCTATGACTACACCGATGGTTTCCAATTTGAGGAAACTTCAAGAGTCAGGATTTGGATCATATCCAGTAGATCCCACTTTGTATAGACAACTTATAGGCTCGTTGATGTACTTGATACATTTGAGGCCTGATGTATGTTATGCTATGAGCATTTTGAGTCAATTTATGTTTGATTCGAGACACAGACACTAGATATATGCTAAGCATATGCTTAGGTACCTTCGAGGTACAGTTTCATATGGAATCAGATATGCCTCCAATGTGGGAGTCATGTTTGTTATCAGCCAAAATGGCACTTCTCTGTCCCTGACTACATTTCCTTATCGGTCACACAAAAGGACATTATGCATTGAAGAGCCTATTTTGATCATAGATGATTTGGCCTTAGACTTTGAAAATGTTCTCCTAAACAATACTATTTTTTGTGACAATTTATGAGACATAGCCGCCACCCTACCTTCAGTCATCTCACAGGTCACTTGCGACAGTCTATATTGTTAACCCGCGGGTATCATCCTAAAGGTTGTACCCGCTAGTTGCTAGACATAATACTTGCGAGTCACTCGCTGGTTGTTAAGAGTAATAGTTGCGGGTATTTATAAATCACGATAAAAATATTTAAATATTTGCTAGGGATTAGTTAAGGGAAGTCATCCTAACTACCCTAACTTCCCCAACCAATTTTCCTTCCGAGTCTATTCTCCCATCCTTGCTATAAATATAAGGGGAGGGCCTTGAGAAGGGGAGACCAATTTGATGCTAATGTTATGCTGGAGAAAATTCTACTGAAGGAGGAGGGGTAGGAACCCAGGGCTAGGTTTTAACGGTGCCAGTTGCAGGGTAGGTTTCGCTAGTACCTTTAATGCTTTAATATAGAAAGTTCCTTTCCCATATATACTTGTTTATGTTCATGAATGTATGTTTTGAATCTTTCTTGTTTATTATACATGAGTTTCATATAAAACATTTCATTCTTATTTGAGTAATAGGCTTTGAGAAAGGTATGTGTTATTGTAGGTTATCTTTGTGGAGCAGTGGAGAAGGAGTCTGAAGTTTGTTGGATCAACTGCCAGTTGTTCAGGTATCTAATTCCAAATTCATGTCTTAGTTATTTACACTTAAAATAATATTTGCTTGTTGTATCTTTATGCTGTCCCATCTTTGTAACTAGTTAAAATGTACATTGGTGATCTCTATATTTCCTAGTCATAGGTTTTTACCACACAACAGAATTGGAGACTCCGCTAGGGAGTTCCTATTGTTGCTCTGGGAGTCTTTTAGGTTGATTTTATTTAGTCGTTTTGTTTCTATTAATCCCTGAGAGAGTTTATAGGCTTCCTATATATTTCTTGGTTATCCAGACTTGATTTCTTTGAATTTTCCCTTCATTTATTTTTTATTTTTGTCAAGGCATACTCATAGCTGTCCCATATTGATAGTCGTGCCTTTTCCCTGCACCCGCGAGTTGTTTGATTGCAGACTCGCGGGTACCCGCTGGATGTTTTTACGTACAGTCGTAGTTTTATCCTGAGGATTTTTACTTTAGGGTTAGGGTTTCACTTTTGGGTTTTCTCTTGGTGATTGGAAAATTTCTTTGTTGGTCTTTTTACTCTTTATACTTGTCTGAGAGTTTATGTTGAGATTTTATAACTCTTTTGGAGATTTAGTTCTTTGTTTTCCTTGGTTTGCTTGTTTGACTCACCTAGGTCCTTTCAAGTCCATCTTTGTTTGGTTGACACTTTAATATTTTCTTATTTGATTACTGATTTATGAAAGTCTGACATCTTCTTGGATTATATGCTTTTCAGTTAGGTCAGTTTGATTTAGTGTCTCCTTACCAACACTTAGTTACTTCTTGCTTGTCGGAAGAACTTTGTGGATTTGTTATTTTCAGAAGTCTTGAGAGGGTTGATTGTTTGAGTTTGATAGGTCTGCGTGAAGTCATATTTACTTACATCATTTATTGTCTTTGTATGGTTATATTTATTTTCCATTTCTTTTGTTAAAAAGGAAATTTTAACAAGCAATTACTTCGGTGAAGCAAAGGCATTTTTCTTTTTCTAGTTCTAGTTGTATATGCTATTTCTTCGAAAAGTAAATTTTTTTGGTTAGATTTTAGGTTTACATTCCAAGTCTTTATTTTGAAAGATAAATGAAAATGAAATTGTAAAAAAATAAAGTTGCACTTTATATGCTTTATTCATTTTTTGTTTCTAGTTGTAACCACCTTTGCACACATATCACTCCTTTTGAGTAAATAAGGCCCTTAAAGAACATTTTAAATTAAAAATTATTTGTAGCTTTTCTTTCTAGGGTACACAAATCAACTAGCTTAGGATAGGATCTTGTATTAGATCACTTTAAACTATCCAAGATCATTTTAAACTTGAAATCATAGTGAGACTATCTTTAGGTAAATCCACCCTTGTAAAAGGTGTACTGGGAAGCTCCACTAAAACCAGAGTTAAGCACGATGTCGTGTGAGGTTGAGTAGTTGGGGATACCCCTCCGCTTCTCAATCGAGCATCTACCAGAGCTGATATGTGTACAAGGATCCATTAGTGCCTTGTGTGCTTTTGGATTTCGGGCTTAGTTACCTTGCCCATGCATGTTCGTTCGACCTGCGACTGTCCCCTCGGTCTCTTTTTGCATTGATGGTAGCCTTAGTATCTTGACCACTAGGATTCTACATAGGTGATGGTGGAAGGCTATTTCCATTGTACTTGGACATACGTGGGAGGAAATCCCTTGCAATTATTTGGGAGGGAATTTGGTGATTTAAATGCTTGCACCCAAAGACTCTGTATTGTGGACCCCGGGTAACTGTCCTTCATTACTCTACTAGTTTGTTCTGGGCCCTAATCATCCAGAATTTACTTTGAGAGATTATTTGTTTGCTTGGTCTTGATCACTTTAGGAATTTTTTTTTAGTGGTGTGCTTTGTGCTTATTGATTTTTCTAGCGCCCCTGAGGTTTAACAAAAAATATTTTTTGTTGCAAGTGTGGAGAACCAACCTCTTCGTAGGTCAAGAAGGTTGGAAAACCTTCCTCCTCGCATAGTGGAGCCTCCACCGCCACCTCGACGACGCATAACTAATTCTTGTGGTTCTTTTGAACTCACTGGTACAATTGAAACCCCTATAGAACCTCAACTCATTACACAAACTGCATCGGTCTCATAGACCTTTGAGATTGAAGATTTTCCAATTGAATATTTCTCAGCTCACTTCAATCATCCATTAACTAGACCGAACGATAATTTGTTAGAATGATTTGTTTCTTTAGGTGTACCTAAACTAAGTCTATATATATTCACACCTTGACCTAATATGGATAACTTAGGAGATGTGTTGGGAGTTACACAGACTCCCACATTAGCTATCAGGATTGGAGGTGTGTCTCCTCCACATGTTACTACCCCGGTACCAAGCTCGTTTCAAATGTCTTCTACTCCGAGTACCTCTTCCAGCTTCAATGCTAGACCATCAGGAACATCTATTACTCAGTTTAAGTTGACTTCTAATCCTTTTGGATCCACCATTGGCTCATCAAATATTCCTTTTTCAGGAATACCTATGATGCCTTTTACATCCTCTCCTTTTGTTAAACAGTTTCATGTCAATCCAAACTTGGCTCCTTTTAATCAAAGTTTTCCTTGGCATGGAGGGTACATTTCTCCTTCTGTACCATTTGTGGGCTCAATGCCTACCCCTTCCGTTGTACCAACACAGACTTTCAATCCCTTTACAAAATTTAATGTACATTCTGCAAATTTTCAAACCTCAAATGTGCCTATAGGGAGTTCTCCTTTTTCACTTTTTGGTGGAGGTATCAACACTTATACTCCATTTGGAAGTGCTTATACTGAACCATAATGGACAGGGACTCAAGGAAGTAATCCTTTATATTTTGGTTGGAACTATTTTCAAAATGCTTTTTCATCACAACCGATGGCTGGGGGAAACCCCAGCCAACCTTATGGGAATTATGGTTTCGGAAGTTCTCCTTACAAGATTCCACAAAATCAAATTCCATCAGCTAGAACTTGTTTACCTTTCCTGGAAACCTTGAACTTTCCAGATCTTTAAAAATTGATGAATGACCCCGTGCGACATAATCCCGCTTGGCCTTCGGTCCTAACTAAAATCCCTTCAAACATTCCAAAGTTTTAAGGTAAGATTGGTGAAGATCCAGGGGACCATGTTGTGACATTTCACTTATGGTTCTCCTCGAACTCACTAAATGATGAATCGATTCTTTTGAGGCTCTTTCAAAGGAACTTGACTAGTGTTACATCCAAATGGTATATCGAGTTACCGACTACAACTTATAACAATTTTTGTGATTTGGCGACAGTCTTCTTGAACCATTTCCAACTTCCTATTCGGTATGATGCTGGTACATATCTTCTCTCTACTTTTAGACAGAACAAGGCCACTCACTTATCTGATCATATTCAGGTGTGGAGAAGACAAAAACATCTCATTAAGGATGAAATTCCCATGGAATTCCTATTGGAGTGGTTCTTGAAATCACTGTTACCTTACATCTCTAAAGATGTGTCAACTTCTGGGGTTACTTCTGAGGAAGAAGCCATTTCAAGGACCCAACATCTTGACTTGGTTTATGCTCAGTCTGGGATCCTTTATGAAATTATACCTGATGCACCTCACTAAAACATTGATCTTGGAAAGCCAAAACCTAGACCACATGCTGATGGCATTATGGGTTCAACTGACTCATCCGCATTAGAATATTTGAAGAAACAAGTTCATGCACTCTCTATAAAGCATTCTGATGCGGAAGCAACTAATGTTGCATCCTCCCCTACACAAACCGAAACTGTATAGAATGTGCAGTCAAATCAAAAGGGTCCTCGGCAACCCAACAATAAGAAAAAGGGAAAGAAAGGGGAGGGAAACCAACAAAAGCCCACAAATACTGAAAATGTTGAAGAAGGAAAGCGTGAAAAGAATAAGGTGAAATTTCCCTGCAAACTTTGTAAGGATGATCACCTCACTCATCAATTCCCTCTCATAGATGAAGCCTAGAAGCTGTTAAGTGAGAATAAACCCCAGTTCTAGAGGATCCTTTTCCCAAAGGAAAAGGTTCAACTTCTGGCACCTCCAATACTGGGGGCAGTCCTCGTGTTACACAGTCTGATCAATCTTAAATTAATATGATTAACTCCCATGCGTTTTTTGCAAACGAGAGCCCAAAATTATACCCTGGATACACAACAAAAAGATAAAGAGATCCCTGAGTCATTTGTTCCTCTCCATATAGACAGACCTACATATCCTATGCCGAAGGTACTGAAAGGTGTCTACAAATGGTCAACAAACAACCCTAATGTACGGGCTGATCCAAAATACTCAGTTGTAGAGGACCTAGCACAAATGTCATGTGCTATGTCTGCTTTAGAAGTTTTGCAAAGTTTCCCATCGTAGCAGAATGCACTTCTGGCGGAAATATGCAGTATGGATTCTTCAAGTATACTAGCTAGATTTGATATGTCAAATGTCAAACCCCGGTTTCCCTATCACGTGGCCTTCCAAATCAAAGTAGTCCATGGTGTTAAAACCATTGGATGAACATTAATGGAAAAAGGTTCGTCAATGTGTGTAATGTCTATCTCTTGTTGGCAAGCCCTAAGCTCTTTGGAGTTAGTCCCTTCAACTGCATTACTTACTGCTTTTGATGGGAGATCCTTCCATCCGCATGGAATCTTACCCTCATTTGAGATCCAAATTGCAAGTAAAGTAGTGTCAGTAGAGGTAGAAGTTGTAGATGCTGCTCTAGACTACAATTTATTGTTTGGAAGAAGCTGGATGTATGCAATGCAAGCTATTCCTTCGTCCGGTTTTCGGGTGCTTATGTTCCCCCATGATGGAAAGATTGTCACCATTGATCAATTAACTTATTCCCAGAAAAACAACACAACTCCCTCGGATTCTAATATCCATTTGATTGATCAAACCCATCCGCCCAATGAGAGTTTAGGGGTAGGTATGTACTCATATTTAATGGGAACCTTTGATTTACCTGCTCCTATGAACTATATTGGTTCCACAAGTAACGCTAGTGTGTTATCCAAGGAGATATTCACTGTTTATCAAATAACTGATCCCTGGATCCTTCCTACTCCAGATTAACCAATTGTGCCCCTATTTGTTGCGGAAGTGACTTACCAAGAATCATAAAATACTGCGATATATTATGTCTCAACTCCTTTGGTCTCTAATGAGTAAGATATAAATTATGCACCTGCATGGGAAATTGACTCCACCCATTCATTCGATTGTTTAGACATTGTTTTACCATCAGATGAGGCTATTCTGGAAGCCATGGTAGGTCTGGATCAACATCATCGATCCTATTTCCTTCCAGATTTGAACAAATTCGAGAATGGATATTTTTCAATGAGACCTGGTGAATATGTTGATTGGTCCATTAATCCTTTAACAAAATAGGGAATTTTTGCTGAAGGTAATATGGCAAATATTTCGACAAATATCCCAATCAATATTTCCATTAAACCTAATGTCGTGGAAAATATTTTCATTGGCGCAAATTGTTCTCCACAAGAAATCAATTTGTATACCAACTTATTTAAAGAATTCTGCGATGTTTTTTCCTGGTCATATGAGGATATGCCAGGCATCAACACATCTATTGTTGAACACATTATTACGACATATCCTAATGTGAAACTAGTTCGGAAAAAGATTCATCTAGTCAATCCTAGAAGGTTGCGACCATTAAAGTTGAGGTTGAAAATATTCTCAATGCCAGTTTCATTTATCCTATCGACATGACAGAATGGGTGTCTAATCCAATTCCGGTTGATAAAAAGCAGGGTACCATACACGTATGCACATATTTTAGTGATCTTAACAAAGCTTGTCCAAAAGACAACTATCCCAAACCATTTATTGATCAAATTATTGATGAGTGTGTAGGCCATGAAATGTTTTCTTTCATGGATGATTTTTCACGATATAATCAAATCCAGATCAAACCTAAAGACCAACATAAAACGGCTTTTATATGTACCTGGGGTACTTTTTCCTATAGGAAAATGCCATTCGGATTGAAGAATGTTGGGGCTACTTTCCAGCAAGGAATGAACTTCGTTTTCCATGATATCAAACATGTATTCGAACCCTATTTGGATGATCTACCTGCGCGATCTTGTAAGAGAAGAGACCATCCTACATATTTACAACTTGTGTTTGAACGATGCAGATACTACAAGGTTCGGTTAAATCCTAAAAAATGTGTATTTTGCATCGAGTCTGGACATTTACTTGGTTTCATTGTGTCTAATCGGGGATTATGGTTGATCCCTTAAAAGTTGAGGCTATTGTCAAACTGCCTCCTGCTCATACTATCCGACAACTTCAGATTTTACAAGGCATGTCAAACTTTCTTAGACGTTTTATTATTAACTATGCTAATATCACTAAAGGGTTTTATGTTATTGCTTAAACAAGATACCCATTTTTTCTGGGATGAGGCTGCACAAAACTCGTTTGATGCTTTGAAAAAGGCACTTTTGTCAGCCCCCTTGTTGATCCTGCCAGATTATACTCAAGATTTTATTCTTTATCTGGCCGCATCTATTACTACCATTGGCATAGTCTTGGTTCAGGAAGATGACAAACTCCAAGAGCATGGAAAAACAATACCTGTTACTCCCTCAAGTACCTGTTACTTTGGGTGGAAAAATAGTCTTAGTTGATTTCATGGTTTTAAAGGACCCTATGGACTTTGATATGATCCTGGGGAGTGATTATGTATATGCTATGCAGGCTGTGGTGTCTACGCTCTTTCGTGTGATGCATTTTCCTCACAACGAAAGCATTGTCACTATCGATCAGCTTACATTTGTTGATCCCTCTTATTACCCAACTATAGACCAAGTATATTCCTCATCAGTAGGCACTACCATGTCACAATCAAATTATGTGGCATATTGTTCTTTGAGTCCAATTGCTACTGAGAAGAAGCCTCTGAATTCATGCTTATCTTCTCGGGACTGGGTCCCGACAATTGACCAGGTGACGACTCCATCTGAATGTTTAGACATGCGTTCTATTTGGGATGATATACTTCCATCTGATGAAGTTTTCCTAGAGTCTATAATGCAATCTTCCATTCATTTGGAAATTGATCCGCTGACGAGCATTCTTCCACCTTCACTTCGAGCTCGTTAAAAACAGTAAGGGGGCAATGAGCATTCTTCCACCTTCACTTCGAGCTCATTAAAAACAGTAAGGAGGCTACGAGCATTCTTCCACCTTCACTTCAAGCTCATTAAAAACAGTAAGGAGGCTATGAGCATTTCTTCCACGTTCACTTCGAGCTCGTTAAAAACAGTAAGGAGGCTATGAGCATTTCTTCCATCTTCACTTTGAGCTCGTTAAAAACAGTAAGGAAGTTATGAGCATTTCTCTATATCTCCTTTGAGCTCATTAAAAATAGTAAGGAGGTCACGAGTTTACTTTTTCCGGCTTGTTAAAACTTTACGAAAAAGATCTTTATAGAGTTATTTCATGCTCTTGTTTGACTCTTTAAATATGACAAGATTGCCGAGTATAGTTGTCATTTCAGACTCATTAAAGGATTTGAAGCGACATCCGCTTAGGTGTAAGTTTAACCCTTTTCCGAACTTTTTGCGGATTGCTTCTGAAAAAGGAATACTCTAGTCATCCGTGGCTAGAAGAGTTTTCCTCTCATTGTTTTATACTTTTTCGGGGGAGGGGACTAACTGTACGAAAAAGGACTTTTGGAGCCTCTCTTTAGGGTTTTTAGGCTCTCTAAATATGAAAACACCAAGCGAGCATTCACCTACTCGGGCTCGATGTGAAATCCACGAGAGGGTATATAGAGGATTGTTTAAGTTTTTCAGACTCTATAAAAAAGAAAACATCGGTGAGCATTAACCTACTTGGGCTCGATATTAAAATCCACGAGTAGGTGTATGGAGTTATTGTTTAAGTTTTTCAGACTCCTTAAAATTGAAAACACCGGCGAGCAAGAATAGATCTCGGCTCGATATTAAAATCTAGAGATCAGTATTATAGAGTATTCGTATATCTCTTCTTCAAACTCTGAAAAAAATGAAGAAGGTCCCGAGTCTTCCTCCCATGGGATCGTTAAAATTATTACATGGTTGGACTTATTGAGTTTTCTATCTTTCTTGGACTCATTAAAACAACAAGAAGGTAATTCTTTTACCAAAAAGAATAAGGGATAAGAAGGGTATATCACATCTTTTTCAGTTTCAAAGGAAGTTAAGCCAGTCATATCCTTGAACACAGCACCTACTTGAGTCTTTAATGTCAGTTGGGCCTTCAGGTGAACCTGATCTTCGAGTTATCAACTCCCCCGGTTGGTTATTCTTCCAACCATATGGAGGGTCTGTTATGTCTCCTACATCACATACTTATATCATTTTCCCCTCATGTTGAAAACTGGCTAAGTCACTTTGTGTCGTGCTCACTGTTCAAGTGTAAAATCTCAATCATAGCAGAACCTAGCTACTATGGATTCCTCACTAGTGAAAAGATTGCACAACATTTGCAAGAATTAGCATAAATATGTAAATGAATGAAGAACAATACACATGAAATGGGTGAATAATGTAAATATTATTAACTGTCCAACCTCAAAATAGGTTAAGAACATCCATATATACAAATCTGGAACAATTCGAATCCATCTGGAGTGTTCACACTGATCTAGCTTAGAAAAAAACTCAAACCCCCCTAGGTTGACCAAAATATCCCAAACCATCCCAAACTGGTTCGAAACTGCTGTGTGAATGCTGGGAATGACTGGACAGGCCCATGTGACCTCACACATGTGGAGAAACTGATTGGTTAGAGGTTAGGTAGCTAGAATTGGCCAAAAAATGGACAAAGTTGGCAAGATTGTCCACATTCTGAGCAAGTGCGCCCTAGGTAGAGGAGAAGCATGCTGAATGCATTAATTAACCTGGGGAGGGCGCTCTAGGCATGCTGAATGCATTAAATGCCCTGGGGAGCGCACCCAACAGCTAGTTTGACTCAGCACTTGTTCACATTGCTAACTAGTTCAAGATATTTGACCATTTACCAACTAGCCAACTTAGGGATGTAATAATTAATCACTTGGGAACTAATTAACAATCAATTAATAAATGATTAATGTACATAGGTGTAATAATGTTCTAACACCCCCCCTTAAGCTAGACTTAGTGAAATATAAAAAATTTAGGCCTTGGCAACTAGGCTCAAGTCACCTTTTACATCATAAAATTTATTTGTCCATGTAACCAAGGTAAGGAGGAAAACCACATGGGAAATAAAACCTCCCCTCTAAAATGGACATGTGGCATATATCAGAATACACCAATCATCACCCAAAGATAGCAGAAAATTGTCCATTTTTGCATACCATGCTCTAGGAGCTTGCTTGAGCCCATAGAGTGACTTGTTCAACCTGCAAACAAGTGTATGATCAGAAATAAAACCTTCAGGCTGCTGCATATATATCTCCTCATTCAGATCCCCATGAAGAAAGGCACTTTTTACATCCATGTGATGAACCTCCCATCGCTTGGAAGCCCCAATGGCCAAAACTAGTCTTATGGAGTCCATCTTTGCCACCGGTGCAAATGTCTCTGTATAGTCCACTCCTTGGACCTGAGAGTAACCCTTAGCTACCAACCTAGCCTTATACTTCAGATCAAAGCAATCAGATCCAACTTTGGTTCTATAAATCCATTTGCATTGCACTAGTTTCCTCTTGGGAGGAAGAGGGACCAAATCCCAAGTTTTGTTCTCATGGAGTTAGTTCATCTCTTCTTGCATGGATGATTGCCACCTTGGGTCTATACATGCTTCTGAATATGACATTGGATCAGATCCAACCATCAAATAACATGCCTCACTCAGATCAGAATTATCACATGCAAAGGAATTGTGAAATTGAGATCTAGTTTTCCTAGCATCTTGGGGATCTCCCACAAGCTCTCCAACACTTTGAATTGTTTTCTCTGCCCACTTGGGCCTTGAGGGAGGGATATGTTCAGAATCCATATCAACATCATCTTCAGAAATATCAGAATCAGAAATATCAGAATCAAAAATATCAGAAGAATAATCACTACTTACTTCATCATCAAGACGAGGGAATGAGCATTCCCCATCACCTTGTTCACTAGCTTGCAAAAAATCTTCTTCTTCGAATTTGACACTTCTTTCAATGAAATTTTTGAGAGTGGATGGATCAAAAAGATTGTAGCCCTTGGAATCCTCTACATACCCAACCATGATTGACTCCTTTCTTTGGGGCTGCAAAGCCTTTCTCTTCTCCAGTGGAATTCTGGCCCAAGCCCTTGAGCCAAAAATTCTGAAATGTGAAACATTGGGCTTGTGGCCCATCCATGCTTCAAATGGAGTAATTCCTTGCAATGCTTTGTGTGGTGCTCTGTTCTGAACATATGCTGCACAATTCATAGCTTCAGCCCACAATTTAGGACACAAATCCCTTGCCTGCAACATGCAAGTTGCCATCTCTTTCAGTGCTCTATTTTTGCGCTCTGCAACACCATTTTGCTGTGGTGTGTAGGGCACTGAGTGTTGCATCTGAATGCCATGCTCTTGATAGAGCTGCTGCAGATTGTTATTGACATACTCTCTACCATTATCAGTCCTTAAAACCTTCATGGCCTTCCCACTGAAGTTCTCAACCATACTCTTGAAAATTTTGAAACATTCAAAGACTTCAGATTTTTGCTTAAGGAAAAATAACCAGCAGTACCTTGAGTAGTCATCGATGAAGGTGAGCACATATTTGCTGCAGACATAGGAGGGAGTGGGGAGTGGACCTATCAGATCAGAATGCACTATCCCAAGTGGTTGATCATCCCTCCTTGCCTTCCCTTTGTCATACTTCTTTTCAGGATGCTTCCCAACCATGCAACCCTTGCATGTTCCATTGGAAAAACTGATTTGTGGCAGCCCTTCTACATTCTCTCCTTTGCTCAAAGATTGAAGATATCTGTAGTTTAGGTGACCATACCTTTGATGCCATAGCTTGCTGGTTTCATTCCCATGTGACAGAAGTACACTTGGTGAAGAGAACTCGAGAAAGTGGGAGAACTTGTACATCTTCATATCATGGTCTGCAACACCCATTGCAACAATTTTCCCGGTGGAAATTTCTGATATCTCCACATCATCCTGAGTAAAGACAACTTTCTTTGCTGCTCCAGTATGTGTCATTTGATATACAGAGAGAAATTTTGCTGCAAGGTTTGGTACATACAACACATTTGAGAAGAATCCATTCTCCATAGAGATTTTCCCAATGCCATGAGCAGGGATTTCTGAGTCATCTCCCATTCGAATGGAGAGACCACTGTAGGGTGCAAGTTCAGAAAATGAATCTCTTGAAGAAGCCATGTGCCTTGAGGCACCTGAATCAATGATGAACAAGGGTGAATGAGATGAACAAGCCACCAAAGCATGGCAGCTCTCCTTGTCTTTAGAAACGCACTCCTTCTTCTTGGAACTTTCAGGAAGAGGAATATTGTTTTTCTGTAGGAGATGGGTCATGGTGTCTATGGTTTTCTTCATGCATGAGCTCTCTGGATGAAAACCTCTTTGACAGTAGCTACATTTTGTCTTCTCAGACTTCTTTCCCTTGTTCTTGACAGGATTCGAAACCCCCTCAGAGGATTTGGGCCTCTCATCCTTCTTCTTCTTCTCTTGAGGTTTCGGCCCCCTGGGTTTTTGCTTGCCTCTTCCATATTTCGAATCTCCAGCTGCAAGAACTTGGTCTTTTTGCTTGATGGAGCCCATCAAGACCAGCTTGTCTTGCTCTTGAGTTAGCATCTCCATGAAGTCAGCCAAAGATGGCATCTTCCAACCTCTAACTGTGAGCCTTGTGGAGTTGAAGGAAGACACAAAAACTGAGTATTCAGAACCCAGTTTGGAGAGAATGGACAACACCAACTGTTCTCCTTTCTTCTCTATGCCACATTGTCTGATCTGCAAGACTAAGTTCTTGAACTTGGTGAAGAAGTCCTGGATGGAATCGAAATTCCTTGGGCTTAGTGAAACAAGCTCATTTTCGAGCTGGTGGCCTCTCATCTCATCAGTCTTTCCAAACAAGGTCTCAAGCTTGAGCCACACTTCATTTGGAGTTGCTAGACTTTCTACATGAAACAGGAGGTCTCTCGAAATGCTGAGACAAAGGAGGCCAAATGCCTCATCCATTCTGTTAAAAAACTTGGATTTCTCCACAGCTGAGTTTGGCTCAACCTCAGTGCCCATCGTAATTATGTAGAGACCCTTAGATCTCAGCAAAATCACCATTTCTGCCTTCCAATCGAAATAGTTGAAGGGAGTAAGCACATTTGGGTGAGATGGCTCCATTCTTCTCTGCTGCAATGCGCACTTGCTGACAATGTTGATCTTCAATACCTGCAAACAACTCTCAAATCACTCAGGAGGGATCTACACTAACAGATTCGAACCCTATTTGGATAGTGGGTGCATTCGGGAGAGCATCACACCTGAGAAGAGCCACTAGATTTCTCTAATGACTCAATGCAATGGCCTCAGGAATTCTGTGGTTTCTCCACTGCTTCTGGCAATCCACTAAAACAGTCTTGCTGGTTCGAATTCTAGCTCCAAGAGCTCTGATACCATGTAAAATCTCAATCACAGCAGAACCTAGCTACTATGGATTCCTCACTAGTGAAAAGATTGCACAACATTTGCAAGAATTAGCATAAATCTGTAAATGAATGAAGAACAATACACATGAAATGGGTGAATAATGTAAATATTATTAACTGTCCAACCTCAAAATAGGTTAAGAACATCCATATATACAAATCTGGAACAATTCGAATCCATCTGGAGTGTTCACACTGATCTAGCTTAGAAAAAAACTCAAACCCCCCTAGGTTGACCAAAATATCCCAAACCATCCCAAACTGGTTCGAAACTGCTGTGTGAATGCTGGGAATGACTGGACAGGCCCATGTGACCTCACACATGTGGAGAAACTGGTTGGTTAGAGGTTAGGTAGCTAGAATTGGCCAAAAAATGGACAAAGTTGGCAAGATTGTCCACATTCTGAGCAAGTGCACCCTAGGTAGAGGAGAAGCATGCTGAATGCATTAATTAACCTGGGGAGGGCGCTCTAGGCATGCTGAATGCATTAAATGCCCTGGGGAGCACACCCAACAGCTAGTTTGACTCAGCACTTGTTCACATTGCTAACTAGTTCAAGATATTTGACCATTTACCAACTAACCAACTTAGGGATGTAATAATTAATCACTTGGGCACTAATTAACCATCAATTAATAAATTATTAATGTACATAGGTGTAATAATGTTCTAACATCAAGGATACAGCCTGTGTTGGCCATTCTGTAGTTTACCTTGACTTCATGTGTCGGCCATCCTAGTGTCAGTTTGTTTCATCATGTTATTCGTCCTACTCCACATCAGCTCATACCTGTGAGTGTTCCTCGTGTTGGATGATGGAGGATGCCTTAATGCCTCCCTTCTAGCAGACTTCTTCCCATCGACTTCAGCTCATTATGCTCTGGGAACGAAGTTTAGAGTTTCGGTTAGTACCTTGGGGATTGCAGTCATTAGTGGTAGTTTCCCTCGCTGTTGAATAAATGGGAATACATCAATGTCTCTTATTCGACAGGATCCCCAAGTGTTCGACTTCAAGTCCTCTTATTCACACTTGTTGGATCGTACTAGGTATCTTGGACCCCATTATCATTATCGATGGAAGTCCTCGCATTTGTTAACGGTATACATCAATGACCGGTAATCAAATGATGCCCCCCATGTTTGACTTCAACTCATTTATTCACATGGATAGGGTTTGTACCTTGGGTTGCTTGGATGAAGACCTTGGGACTCTGATAGCACCACCATATTTATGTTATTTCCCAAGCTATGCAACACTGAGCCTCACTCATTTTGTCTCTTCATGAGACATAGATCCAGCTTGTTGTTATGGCTATGATTTCTCATTTTGACATGGATCCACTCTTGTATTTTAGTGTCCACGCTCTATATATACATCTCCTAGTTATGTATCAGAGATCATGTCACACATCTATATGATGTCAAGATTGTAATTGCTCGCTGACCTTAATCATTGTTTTAGGTGTTTTTTGTGACTTGGTTATGTGGTTTCTTGCTCCTCCTCTGACTTGGAATTATAATGTATTTCGGCCATTGTTTCCCTCTGACCTCACACATTAGGGGCCATCTATTATAGGTAAAATATGCACTTCTCCTTCCCGTGATCACCTTGCTTTGTAGATCACACAAAAGGACACAAAGGATTGAATAGCTAGATTGCCTTGGATGACTTGTTTCCAGAAGTACACTCCTCACCTGCAAAGATTGCAATTACCCTGATTTTTCCACATGTATGCCCCTCTCTGCATAGAAGACCAGCGTACACCTTGAGAAAATACCCTACTCTTATCAAGGACAACCAGTGTACATCTCCCAAAAAGTTGTAAATGCATGTTGTAAAGCACAAAAGTTGCTTCCTGTATGCTACTCTTGTGGTATGAAACCCATGTACATCTTAAGATGAAATAAAAAATATATTAATTTGACGAATTGGGATTAGTTGAAGTTGGTTCTGCAACTTCCCCAACCTCCCAATTCAACCACCTCTCGATCTAAACTGCCCACCTTGTCCCATAAATACAAGGAGGATCCATGAGAGAGAGACATAAGATAGAAAGTGTGGAAACTTAGAGAGAATACTTGGAGGACTGTTATGATGGAGGAATTACCAAGTTAGAGTGAAGAGCAGGAGCCCAGGATCCGGTTGCAGAAACATCTCTACACATCAGGTATATTGTACTGATTTCATGTTTTTTTGACAATAAAAAGGTCGAAACACCCTTCATATCCCAAATCAGATATCTATTGGATTGTATGTCTATTTGGTTTAATTCTTGATTATAGTTGATGTTAAATTGCTTTATAATTTCATCATATGTTATATGGTCAAGATGCGTTGAGGAAGGTATCTTTTGTGTTGCAGGTTCGTCAAGCAGAAGAGCAAGTAGGAGATCAAGTGAAAGACCAAGCGAAAGCTAGGATCAACCGTCAAAAAGAGGTATTTCTTTCAATCTTGGTCTGTTTCTTTTGCAGTAACCAAATGCAATATAATCAATGTGTTTACCTGTCAACCCCGCCCAGTTGGTAGTGTCCATCTACTGACTAGGAATATGTTTCCCCACTGAGTCATCAGTGGCTCGCGAGGGTTCAAAGCTAATAGGGCCATCCTTGGACTAAGAGTAGGGAATCTCTCGAAGAAAAAGGTGCACAGTATACTACCATACCCAAAAGTCTTTTTCTTCCCCATGTTGCATTCGGTAAGTTGGTGCTTCATGTTTACTAGTAAGCCTAAGCACCAGTCAAAGATAACATCGCGCAGACATTCTACGCCTATTTGCATGTAATTTTGTGAGGCTAAGTGTTGTGTCACACTTCGTCTAATCTTGTTGATTGTACTCAAGATCAGTTTTAATGGGAAACTTGCAATTTGACCAATTGGCACTTGGCTCCCACTTTTTTCCATGCCAGCTACGCAATATGTGTTGATATAGTCTTGAATAGATAAAGCACCCACTCCTCTAAGAGTACCTTTGAATTTAACTCCCTCACCTCGTCGAGATAGCCCGGTTATGAAGTATATATCCTCAATTGTGATATCCAACATCTCTCCTTGGATATTAAACATGCCATGATTGACATACCAATATCCCAAGAGCATTTGGAGAAGATATGTTTGTGCACGCATGTTTGTAGTTCGGATTTTTTTAAGAGCCCACACCTCCTTAATGCATTCAATGTGAGAGGATCCCCCATTGCAATCCTGTCCACGGCTTCATGCCCCTCTCTCTCCATGTTAAAACCATCCCACATCACTAATTTCCATTCCTTTCATTAGTTTGAATTTTTTGCATTTTAAACTGCGGTACCCGCGGCTTTATCTCTTAGATAGAGGCAGATACCTGTGAGTCTTCCTACAGTAAACCCATGCACGTTTCACGTGGCCATGAATTTTACTCAGTCAGACCCGCGAGTATGATGCCCTAGTTTTAAAACATGCTTAAAAACCTCAAAAAATCATTAAAAATTAAAAGAAATGGATCAAAACAATAAAGCAGGAAGAGATAGCTTACCTGCAAGTGACAGTGTTCGATTATACTTCCTAGTTCGCCTGCAATCAACGTTTGAAGTAAGAGGGTTTTTTCTCCTTCTCTCCAGTGGTAAAATGGTTTTGTGAGTTATGCTTTTAATTTGGAACTATTTATATAATTTTTTTCAAATTTTTACCCACTTTATATAGTTTCAAGTTCTTTTTTAATTTTATTTAATCATAAAAATGACCTTTTTGAGTTGTTTTGATTAAGTGAAACTTTTAAAAGCTGCATTTCTCACTATCAAGTTGCAAAACGTGTTAAAAATAGAGGTTTGTTTTCTCTTGACATGTCTGTTTCATTCCAACTATTGGATATATTCTATCATTTTATGTCTTTTTGAATCTCCTTTGATCACTTTAGACTACCATTGTATGCTATCCATTGTATTTGATTCTATTTGCAATCCATCTGCCACTTGATATATCAAGAACTTATACATTGTATATTATCTTTTACTTAATATTAAGTTCCCTGTTCTGATGAAGTTTTTTCATGTTCTTGTTAGACTTTTCAAAATTAACAAGATTACCGAGCATACTTTGAAAGTTTTTGTAACCGCAACCCGGTTTCAAGCTTAGAAGCTTCTCTGCATGGTTTGATTCCCAAACCCCAGTGTGCACATTTTTATTCACAAAAATGAATTCAACTTGAAACACATGAGATTCTTTTTCAAATTTTTACAACTTAGAAATTTAATTTTCAGTCTATAAATTCAAACTCAGAAATTTATGACAGCTGTTGGCAGGCGGTTTGATGAGGAAAGGTCACGGTACTGCTGATGCCGCGACATGTTGGATGAAGGCGCGAAAGGAGTATTTTGGGCCAAAGGATACCGTAGTTGGCGGGTTTTGGGTCACTTGGACCACATATTTTGTAGTATTGAGTCAAGTATAGCGCAGTTGGCAGGTTTTTGGTCATGTATTTTGTAATATCGAGTCATTGTACCACGGTATGTGGGTTTTTGGGTCATTAGACCAAGTCAGTTAGTAGATTGTCCATAGTTTCGGTTAGGAAAGTGGACAAGTATTGTAATTGGAGGAAGCCTATAAATAGATGAGAATTGTAAGTGTTAGGAGATAGAGATGTGGGTGTCGATGGATAGAAGAATGAAGAGAAGTGCTATATGCGGAGATTGACAGAGATACTGTGGATGTTTATGTATTGCTTTTGGTTTTTCGAGTAATATAAGGATGATGATTTGGTGCAAACTATGCGTAATGTTGCTGGATGTTCATGTTATTTATTCTTAATGCGGTTATCTGTTTTCTGTTGCTATAATATAAATGCTGCGATAATGTGTTATCTATCTATGCTGCAATTGAAGTAATATGCAATCTCTGTTTCTGGTAATGTTAAATGCTGCAATATGCTGGAACTTCATGGTGAATGTTTGGAATTGATACCGGTATCATAGTGCCACAACTTGCCTCCTCCCTCAGTGGAAACATGGTTCCGTCTGCTCTTCCTGGATGCCTTGGGTGAGACCTCATCCGCTCTATGGGCTCAAACCTACCCAAGCCGGTGCCCAGGGAGATTGTGGTATGGGTCGACAGTCGGTGGACCCCTGTCGACTGTGAGGTCGCGATTCGGTCAGCAAATGGTTCCGTTGCTGGGACCGTGTGCAGAGTAGGAAGAGGCCATGTTGTGGCACTCGACGAAGTCGGAGATAGAAAAATGGTTCAATTAGAGGTTGCAGGAGTTCACTGAAGAAGAAAGTTGGAACACGCGACTTACGGTAGATCAGTGGGTGGGAAGATATATTCACGACGGACTGCATGAATGGTTTTTCTGTGAATTCCTCGTCATTTTGTATGAGTGGTTTTCAAAACTGACCTTTCAGAAGAGGAACTTCCAGGGTGGTGAACCGACGACCTGGAACCCAGAGTTGATTCAGGAATTACAGAAAGTCGATAATAAGGCATCACGGGCTGTCGAGGTTTGGCTTGACAGCATCTTGGAAGGATACATCATGGAATTTGTGGTCGATACGAAGAAATCCTATAGTGAAGCTGAAAGATACTTCTTCGACGGACCGAGGGGAAGGTTTCTGTTATCGCTCCAACTGTCGATTAAGATGCTAATTTGCGAGAAAGGTATATTAAAGATGCACCTTGATCAGTAGACAGCTTGGTGGGCGGAGGCCATGGGTACTACGACTGTTGGGGAATGGTGCATGAAATGGTAAAGGGGTAGATGGGTGTAGACCATGA
The DNA here is from genome assembly GCA_027924585.1 of Larix kaempferi. Lineage (NCBI taxonomy): Eukaryota > Viridiplantae > Streptophyta > Pinopsida > Pinales > Pinaceae > Larix > Larix kaempferi. The sequence goes on along the minus strand of BSBM01000133.1, from coordinate 1,157,933 downwards.
GGAGACTGTGAGTGAAGCCAAGGAAGAAAGTGGCCTTACAAGGGGAGGAGCAAGGTTCCGATAGGAAAAGAGGCAGAGGATAGGAGAAGGTCCTGCTGCGATCGAATTGCAAGACCATGAAGGAAGGACACACGGGATGAAGCGACCTCACAGTCCTGATAGGAATGAATAGACTATGCATAGGATAGAGGCAGGACCGAACCCCAGCACCAGTGTGTCCACACCTCCGCTCACTAGCTCTCAACCGGCAAGGAAAACTACTTTGACACCGCCGAGTACTTCAACACCGCAGAAGTTAATTGGTAGTAGTAGTACAACGACAGGAGGAAGGAAGCCCAAGATGGCGGGTGATGATGCTAAGCTACCATTGTTACATGGCAGTGTGACAGACAACCCAGAACAATATTGGTTTTTGTGTGAAGCAGTCTGGACTTTGAAATAGATCACTGATGACGATGTTAAGAAAGGATAGTTGGCCATGACCCTGCAAGGTCATGCGTTAGATTGGTTCATGAAATTTGTCTTAGTCCCTACAGGGGCCCTAGATAAGTCATTAAATGAGATTCAGGATGGGTTGATTGCTGAATTTAGACGGCCTAAGTCGGAGGCCCAGTATATTACTGAATTGAAGGAAATTAAGCAGTATCCTAAGGAGACGGTATGGGATTTCGACCAGCGATTCAAGACGCTGATGGAAAAGGTTAGTTTTGATATGAGCGCTATCCAACATAAAGAATGGTTCATTGCGGCACTGTTACCCCATATTCGGCTGCCGCTGATGCAGCAAAACATTTCGACACTTAGTGAAGCTATAGAAATCACAATGCGGTTGGAGGCGTCCCCGATTGGCGATAATGCAGCTGGGATGTCATAGATACAGACACAACTCGCTAACTTGACTATACAGTTGCAATATTTAAAGAAGAACAAGGAACCATGTGATGAAGTATGGTGTATGCGCTGCCGAAGAGAAGGGCATACGAAAGATGGTTGTCCGAATTTCCATAATTATTTGGTGTCAGGTGCACCAAACCCATTGAATGGCGGCAGTATGCCGTGGTGTCGTGTCTGTTCGGTGTTTGGACATAGTCATGATATTTGCCCATATATGCAGAAAATGGTTACAACTCCGCGAAATTTGTATTGCACCTTCTGTAAGTCGGTAGGACATGATGACAAGGATTGTCGTGCATATGGGTTGCTACAGGAGAGAATGTGTGATGCATTCTATGTCAAAGATGATCAGCGTACTGCACCGCTACAGCCGTAGGTAGCTCAGTCGATGCCTCAAGCACAGATGCAGTTTGTACCACAACAAAAACCGTAGCAGTTTGTACCGCAATATACATTGGTGAACCCCACACAGCCTCAGTATGTGCAACAACCACAGTATGCACCACAAGGGCAAGGGATGCTGCTAGCACCCATGCAGCAGCAGTTTAACCAACCTCAGTATCAGCAGCAGGGCGGCTATCGAGGAGGCTACAGGGGCGGACGCGGTGGTAGATTTGGGCGTGGAGGAGGAGGCCGAGGTGGTCGAGGACCCGTTCAATGTTACCACTGTGCGGTATGGGGACATTATAAGCGCGACTACCAACTGATATAGAATCAATGTACGTTCTGTTCCGGTAATGATCATACAGTTGAGAATTGTCTGCAGTTGATTGCCAAATGGCATGCTGGAAACACTCCACAGTTACAAAACCTAGTACATCAACCAATGCAGAACCCAGTGCAGCAACTAGTTTAGAACCCGCCTCCGTGACCACCGCCAAATGCTAATCCGAATGTCAATCAACCAGGGAATTTGTCACAGAATCAGACACAAGGTGCCAATATTGTGACTATTTCGGTAGAACCACGACTGCAAGATGCTTTGGTGGCTGTTGTCACTCGTGGAGGTAAAATGACTGGGGAATATGGTTCGTGATCAGTCATTCGCCTGGCTGGTCAAAAGATGATAAATTTTGACATTGATGCAGAGCGGGAGACATTCATGGAGGCACGTCGCACTTTGGAGAAAGATTGCGGTAAGGCTGTTGTTTGCGATATTCCACCTATATTCGATACTACCGATGATGTGGATCGACCGCCACTACTGAGGATTTTTTAGAAGTTCCTTGAAAGCTGTCTGTCATTGGCATGAGATCCAGTTTCCCTAGTTGAGATTGAGGGATGGTTGCAGCGACTTTCGAAAGGACGGCAGGAGTCGGCAGTAAACTCCTTACAACAAAGGAAGACTGGTAATGAAATGCGAATGAATATTCAGATTGGGGATTATGATGTTGATTCTATAATTCTTGATCTTGGTTCAGATGTTAACATATTAACCAAGCAGGCGTGGCAGAAAATGGGGAGTCCCCCATTGAGCTGGTCCCCTATACAACTCCGGTTGGCTAACCATGCGAAGGTTACACCTATTGGGCGAGTTCCGCGGCTCACAATTGATATTGAGGGAATGAAGACTTATGCCGATTTTGATGTCATTGAGGTAGTTGATGGAGGAAGCTCCTATCCTGCGCTATTGGGGATAGGATGGGCTAATGATAGTGGAGCTGTAATTAACTTTAAGAAGCGGATGATGACTTTTGAGAACCGCGATTTCAGAGTTATTGCTCCGTTGGATCCGGCTGAAGGACGCCGATATGTTGAACCTGTCAAAGATGACGATCACATTGGCTGGGATCATGCATTTAATATTTCTGAGGATTACATTCATCCCAATGTTCACGGTGAGTTGGAGTGGCGTAGTCAGAGCTCCGCGTCTTCCAACTCCAATGATGCATTGGAACATTGGCAGAATCACATGCATGAAGTCTCAGTTTGGAAGTGTGGTTTAATTACGCAATCTTTATGTCGGGTTGTGACAGAAACGATCACGTTGCCTATCTATGAAGGGTTTCCTGGCTTAGACACTTTTGTAGTAGAATATGAAGACCGTGTTCCAGAACCACAGCGACTGCTGGCCTTAGAAGAAGCACTGAAGGCTGCTCCAGCACGCTGGTGGGAGATGCATAAGAAATTTATCACAGATTGGTCACAATGTTGAAAGTTGATGATGGTTTGATTTGGAAATATGGAGGTTTATCACACTGGAAAGTATGATGGCCGAACTGATCCCGGTGATCACGTGATGGAGTGCCAACGATGGTGGGTAACGCGACCCAGAGATGAGTGGGTTCACGCTTTTGTCCACACTTTGGAGGAGGTACCGTGCTCGTGGTATACTATAGTTGAATTGCACCGAGATATTACCACCTGGGGGGAGCTCACGATCTGTTTCACTCATACCTTCACATTTGCGAATTCTAACCCTGATGTCCATATCACCCTGTAGCTCATCCACGATGTGATATTTTAGGTTGTTTCGATGAAATGCACTGTTGACCCGCACACACACAGTCAAATGCAGTCTCTCATGGAGTGTTTCAATGTCAGTGGAGGGCCAGAGGATGATGATGATCCCCGGAATATCAACATTCCCGAATCTGAAGGAAGCCGTGATGTGGTACCACCTGTTGTGCCAAGCAATCCGTTGAATCGGCCGTTCCAGCTACGCAAAACGAATATCGGCATTGAGGCTACTCCCAAGTTTGCTAATATAGGGGATTATTGGGATGATGAGATGATGAGTAAGGTTACTGATTTATTGCATGAGTTTCAGGACGTGTTTCCCATGAAGTTTTTCAAAATGAAGGGAATCTTGGGTGATTTAAGCGAGATGAGGATTCCATTGAAACCAGACGCTAAACCAGTCCAACATCGACCTTATCGGCCAAATCCGTGACATAAAGAAAAGGTCAATGCAGAACTTGATCGGATGCTGGATGCTGGTATTATCGAACCTGTAGAAGATTCAGAATGGATCAGTCCTATGGTGGTGCAGGACAAGAAAATAGGCGAAGTGCGTATTTGTGTTGATTTGTGGAAGTTGAACGATGCCTGCTTGCATGACCCCTTTCTAACTCCGTTTACTAATGAAGTACTTGAAGGAGTGGGTGGCCAGGACATGTACTCTTTCACTGATGGATTCTCTGGCTACAATCAGATTCGCATTGCCAAGGAAGATCGCCATAAGACAACTTTTGTTACTGAATGGGGTTGCTTTCAGTACACGGTCATGCTGTTTGGGTTGAAGAATGCACCTGTGATATTTTCTCGGGATGTTGTTGCCGCGTTCAAAGATTTTATTCAGAAATTTCTGCAGGTATATATGGATGATTGGACTGTTTATGGATTGATTCATGATCACCTGGCCAACCTGTGGTTAATGCTTGAGCGATGCCGACAACACCAGATGTCACTGAATTTGAAGAAATTTATGTTCTGTGCTCCGTTTGGGATATTGCTGGGGCATATTGTGTGTAAGCAAGGATTGTTGGTTGATCCAGCCAAGATTGCGCTTATTTTGGGTTGCAACCGCCAACTACGGTTAAGTAGTTGCACGCGACCTTGGGTCACACTGGATATTATCGTAAGTTCATTAGGGGGTATGCTGCGATTACGGCCCCTATGGAGAAGTTGTTGAAAAAGGATGCGACATTCCAGTGGAATCCAGAATGTCAGGAAAGTTTTGAAACACTCAAAGCGAAGATGGAATTGGCTCCAATTCTGGTTTTTCCAGACTGGAGCAAGGAATTCCATGTCCACGTTGATGCCTCATCGGTTGCGCTAGGTGTTGTATTGGCTCAACTAGGCAAAGGCGACATTGATCATCCTATTGGTTTTGCCAGTCGAAAATTGTCATTGGTAGAATGCAATTACACTACCACAGAAAGCGAAGGCCTGGCCATGGTTTATGCGCTACAGAAATTTAGGCATTATTTGTTGGGTGGCCATTTTAAAATGTTTATTGATCATTCTGCATTAAAATACTTGGTCAATAAGCCTGTGTTGGGGAGGAAGATCTGCCGATGGCTACTCTTGTTTCAGGAGTTTGATTTCGAAGTCATTGTGAAGCCAAGGCGGTTGAATGCTGGACCAAATCATTTGTCATGGATTGACACAGGGGAGGAGTCGACTAATATCGAAGATGGGTTTCCGGATGCCCAGCTGTTCCATGTAACCGCTACTGATCACTACTTTGATGACATTCTTCAATCTTTGGTGACCGAAACCACACCTGATGACTTTACCACTTCGTAGAAGAAGCAATTGGTCGTCAAAGCTGCAGACTTTTAGCTGATCGTGGGTAAGTTGTATAAGTTGGGTGCTGATGAGATTTTGCGCAGATGTGTCTTACCGCATGAGCAGGCACAGATATTGGCTGAGGCACATGGTGGAGTCGTAGGAGGACATTACGGCGGTTGAGCGACTGCTCGGAAGGTGTTGCGTGCAGGGCTTTGGTGGCCTACATTACATAATGATGCGACAGATTACGCTCGATCTTGTGATGTTTGTCAACAAACTGGCAAACCGTCCAGACGCGATGAGATGCCGCTACTCCCTCAATTAACATTACAACTGTTTGAGAAATGGGTTGTGGATTTTGTAGGGCCAATCAATACACCAGGGAAACGTACAGGTGCCTGGTATATTATCATGGCGACAGAGTGTTTGACCCGATGGGAGGAGGCGTCCCCTGTCGTTGATTGTTCCACAACAACGGCTGCTCGGTTCTTGTTCGACCACATTATCACTCGGTTCGGCTTCCCTAAGATTTTGCTGAGTGATCAAGGAATCCATTTTCTCAACCGCACTATCAATGCATTGACGGAGGAATTGCAGATTCAGCACAAGAAGAGTACACCCTATCACCCACAGGCGAATGGGACGGTAGAGGCATTCAATAAGGTGTTGGAGCACACATTGACAAAGGTATGCAATGCAAACCGTGACGATTGGGATTTGAAAGTTCCAGCGGTGTTATGGGCTTATCGCACCACATGGAAAAGGTTGATTGGTCAGACACCTTTCAAGCTGGTATATGGGAAGGAAGCAATTATGCCTATGGAGTATACTGTCCCAAGTCTATGCATCGCGGCTGCTACGAGCATGGATGATGTTGCAACATTAGAGGATCGTCTAGCGCAATTGGTATAGTTGGAAGAAGATCGATTTATCACTGGCTTTCATCAAGGGGTGGAGAAGGATCGACAGAAGGCATGGCATGATCGCCACATCAAAAACAAGTAGTTTTATCAAGGTGGATTGGTACTACTATATGACAGTAAGTTTATGAAACATCCAGGTAAGTTATAGATGCATTGGCTGGGTCCCTACCGCATCAATAATATTACTTCAAGAGGAGCGGTTCAGTTGTAGTGATTGGATGGGGGGATGCTCCCCAAGTTGGTAAATGGTCACAGGTTGAATCCCTATCACACGGGCTCGGAGCAGTGTGATGTCTGAGTCGCATCGTGTGGAAAAAAAAATGATGAAATGGATGATGATTTCGTTACAGGTTGCTTGGCAGCAGATGGCACACCAACGAAAGTATGGCATGTGACAGCAGGAGAGGCTGTGCCACCGATTAGAGAATCATGATGGTGTTTCACTTAGGATCACTGACGAATTCGGTACAACCACTTTGGGAGAGTACGGTGAAGTGGAGGGATTACAGGCCACCCTCTCCGCATATGATTGCCCCTGAACAGGATTCACACACGACAATGACATGTTTTGCACGTGCCATGCTGGATTGCGATGATTAGTAGGGTCGTTCACGTGATGGCACACGGGATCGATGTTGGCAGCATGGTCGCCCTCCACTGTGGCAGTTGGCTGGCTCAGACTCATAGATGAGAGGTACCGGGGAATCATTCTCTCCGTCATGGCAGAGGAAGGTCCGGCTATAAGTAACTGAGGAAGTTGGTAGTTCGCCATTCAGATGTTGTTCTGACCAAGCGTGGTTATGCTATTTGATCTCTATGTCAGTTGAGTTGCGAGGAATTCCAAGGAGGCTGTGGAAATGCTCCGCTTCGTTTCCCATGGTAGTACCCCAGGAGCACTGCGAGCCCGAACAAGGAGTGTCCCTGAGTGTCTTGACATCGTGGGTGCACTTACATTGTGTATGCCTGGGCCAGTGCCAGGGTGGCTGCGAGATGTGTCGATAGTGAAATGGACCCTTAGCCAGTCCCGCACGTTTCAGTATGTAGTAGTTGATCGAAGGGTTGTGCCATTTTTGATCTGCAGGCTGGTTGGGGTGGTAGCTCCCTAACCTCAGTAGAAGACGGACGCTGGCACGAAACAGATGTGCCAGAGTTGTCCGTCGGTCCCACCCCTTGGTACTATTCATGCTCTTTTTCTTTCAGTTTGCATGATTCCATGCGACTGGAGGATGAGTTCATGATGTCCTTGACCACAAGACAGGGGTCACCTACTCTCATGGAGGGCTTACAGAATTGGTAGCCGAGGATCTGTACAGTTGAACGAAGGGGACCATAATTCGTGATCCAGACAGCACGGACAGAGGCAGTTGAGGTGGCTCAAGGGCGAGCCACAAGATTGTGTTGGGGGCCTGTTGGCAGGCGATTTGATGAGGAAAGGTCGCGGTACTGCTGATGCCATGATACATTTGATGAAGGCACGAAAGGAGTATTTTGGGCCAAAGGATATCGCAGTTGGTGGGTTTTGGGTCACTTGGACCACATATTTTGTAGTATTGAGTCAAGTATACCACAGTTGGCGTGTTTTTGGTCATGTATTTTGTAATATCGAGTCATTGTACCGCGGTACGCGGGTTTTTGGGTCATTAGACCAAGTTAGTTAGTAGATTGTCCATAGTGTCGATTATGAAAGTGGACTAGTATTGTAATTCGCGGAAGCCTATAAATAGATGAGAATTGTAAGTGTTAGGAGATAGAGATGTGGGTGTGGATGGATAGAAGAATGAAGATAAGTGTTATATGTGGAGATTGACAGAGATAATGCAGATGTTTATGTACTGCTTTTGGTTTGCTGAGTAATATAAGGATGATGATTTGGTGCAACCTATGCGTAATGTTGCTGGATGTTCATGTTATTTATTCTTAATGCAGTTATCTGTTTTCTGTTGCGATAATGTGTTATCTGTCTATGCTGCAATTGAAGTAATATGCAATCTCTGTTTTTGGTAATGTTAAATTTTGCGATATGCTAGAACTTCATGATGAATGTTTGGAATTGATATCGGTATCATAGTGCCGCAACTTGCCTCCTCCCTCGGCGGAAACATGGTTCTGTCTGCTCTTCCTGGACGCCTTGGGTGAGACCTCATCCGCTCTGCGGGTGTTGCTGGGCGGGCTCAAACCTGCCCGGGCCGGTGCCCAGGGAGACTGTGGTATGGGTCGAGAGTCGGTGGACCCCTGTCGACTGTGATGTCGTGATTCGGTCAACAACAGCCATTCACACATAAAATAATACATATATTTTTGACCAATAGGTCCAGGATAAAACCCCGAAGGGAAAACCTGTGCAAGAGAGAGATTTTATTTTTGAGAGAAATGATGACTTTACAAAAATAGTACTTATCTTCCTGCTGCCTCGAATTTTGTGCCAATGTCTCACTAACAAAACTGTACAGCTGCCTCGAAAAAAGTTCCAAAATCAGACTACACGGACTCGAATGTGCAAGCTGTACGGACTGTTTTCTCGATTTTTGTGCGGCTAATTTCCTTGTTTCCTGTGCCAAAATTAACAGCAATAAATTATGTACAAATTCCTTGAAAAAAATGCTTGTAGAGATCTCATTAATTGCTGTACAGACTTCAAAAAACGTGATGCTGTTTCTCCTCGAAATTCGTGTTGTTGTATGAATTCTTGTTGTACGAATTTATGTACGGAGTGCTCGAGATTAACTTCCTCGAAATTTGTGCCCTGAATCTTCTTAATTTTCTCCTGAGATTAACCTTCTTCTCCTCTCTCTTCTCCTCCTCTCCAAAACTCTCTCCTGAAAAGTGAATAATGAATGAGTTTGCCTTGCCCTAATCCGTTTTTGTTCATGGAAAATTCCTCTTTCAATATAATGGTCCATATTAGATTATAAGATGAGGGGTTCTCATTAAATGCTCAATTAAATAATTAATAAATGACATTTAGTGCACCTCATGTCATTTAATAAAGCATAAGCACCCCCTTTTAATTAATCACTCACTTGAATTTTATTAAATATGAACTTAGGATAAACCATGACTTTACCTTTTAATGAAGTCACTTTAAAATTATAAAGTGCATTTCACTTCATTAATCAAAATTGACTAGGGGTCACCAATTAAAGTGTCATTGTCCACCCCAAGGAAATACTAGGTGAACAACAATTCCTAGGTAACTTTTCAACACTCCCTCTTACCGAGGAAGGTGTTCTTCACCACTCCCAACTTGTCTCTGAAATAGACATGCTTCCCTCTACCCAAAGACTTTGTGATAATGTCAGCCACCTGCTCATCAGTTATATTGCACTGCAACTGTACTGATCCTTTTTAAACATAATCCATGATGAAGTGATACCTGATCTCAATGTGTTTTGACCTATCATGAAATACCGGATTCTCATAGAGTCTAATGCAACTCTGATTATCACAATGTATCACTGTAGGTCCCATCTCCTGACCAAATAAATAAACCATCGACTTGTGAAGCCATAAGGCTTCAAAACTGGCCTGACTAGCTGCCATGTACTCAGCCTCTACAAAACTCAATGCTAAAGACTTTTGTTTTCGAATGAATCAATACACAACTATTGATGCCAAACTGAAACAACAAACGGAAGTGCTCTTCTGGTCTGAAACACTACCTTCCCAATATCAATATGTAAATCCAACCAATCCCACTCCATCAGATATCTTGTAGTCCAATGTTACCAGACAATCCACTCGACCAGAGGCGAGCCGGATCTCCCTAGCTCAATGCGAGTCTAGAACAAATAGAACAGACTACAAACACATTTCCTAGATCTACTTAAGGATCAAGTACTAGATGTCTTACCTCTTTGATTTCGCTATCCTTTCTCCCGAATGTTGCTCCACGTCCCATGGTCGTCAGATCCAAGATGCAAGACCTGTTAAGACACAGAAAAGAGAAACGAGTAAAGAGCATCTATACAATAAGAGATATATGTAAATATTTAAGCAGGTAAACAACACAACATCATTACACATTGAGAACGATATTGGTGGAAAGCATTTGTATTACTGCAAATAGAGGAGTACATGATAGAGATATAGAACTACAACCAATGACTTAACGTAGCAGCCCTTCTCCACACAAGCCAATTGCCAAGCCCTTCCAAGGAAGCATGAATTCTCCAAGAGGTGAGTGAAGGTGTCCTAAGAGAGATTTCACCAGCATGTAGATACCATAGTCTTCCTCCCTTTTGTATGGGAGTGAGCCTCATATATATAGGACTAAGTGGATGAGGTTATGGATAGGATAGGATGAGAGATGGTAGGAGAGAGATAGGGGATCTTCCCAATGAGTTAGGGGTTGAGTACCATCTCTCCAAGAGATCAAGGATAAGCCCCCAAATGGGAAAGCTTCAAGAAAGATCTCGAAATGGCTATTTTTTTCCCATTAACAAACCTCGTCGCACTCTGTTATGGAGAAATCTGTGACATTGCATGTTGCTAGTATTCAACCTGCAACGACCTCTCAAAAGGTAGTACAAACTGAGTACAAATCCTCCCAAATGAGCACTTGGTCCAGGTGACTTCAGGGATGTATACACTAAATCATAATGATGGGTATATTTTAGGTGTAATAGAATGCCCCTCAAAGCATGAAGCTATTAAGGATGTACAGGTGAAGTGATTTGATAGAAATAATGGCAAAAGACTTGTCGGATGAAGGACGCTGTTGCAGTAAAACTGACTTTGAACTGACAATCTCATATGTAGTACAACATGGCTGCCGACCAATACATTGCAGATCCATGGGAGTAATGACCGACTGAACACAATCATGGCTACTAGACACAAGCGTAGATCCATGATGAGATGATAACACAGCCATGACCAATACAAAAGTGGAGCCGTGTAATATGACTCAATACAAACTCCATCACAACCTAGGTAAAAACATGACTCCCCAGGGTCTTCAAGCTGAACCCGCAATGATACGAATCTATCCATGTGATTACAAATGTCTTGACGTCGAACATGGTAGAAACCACTTGATTATTGGTCATTGATGTAAACCGTTAACAAGTGAGAGGGAGATCACCATTAACGTCAATGATTCCCAAGGTATCACAGTACATATCATCGAGCGTGAATAAATGAGTTGACGTCGAATGCAAGATGAAATCTCTCAATCAAGAGTCAATGATGTAAACTCATGATGAAAGCGAGGTGACCTGCCATTGAGGCATGCAGGACCAAGGTACTTGACTGGTTTCTAGATTCAATCATTGGATGATGAGTTGAAGTCAACAAGGATGAATTCGTCGAAGGAGGGCCATAATGAATCCCCCATCAATCGACATGAAACAAGACAAAATATGTGTAGAGTGGATTGGATGGTACAATAACGTGTGAGACTGACTCAAAGTAACAACAGCATGACGACGTGTGTACTGACTGAAAATGATGAATGATTAACGTGTTCTTGAACATGGGCATGGCATGACTTGGCAGTATTGACATGAGAATGATGCAAACTTCTAATGCAACTGATAGTGGAAGCTTTCTCTGAATGACTAAGAGGAGTGCCATGTTCAAGAACGACTATATACTGCAACTAAGGTATGTAATACAAACACTTTCCTTTTTCCCCATCATGAACAATGAGTGCCTCATGTGCCTTTTAACGAGCTTGATGAGGGTAACCAGATGCTCGGTATATATCATCTCATAGATGAGTCCAATCCCAAATATTTTCCGAACCTGGGATAGGAGGGGTTTGTCCCATGGCAGGCCCTTCAATGTGAAAATTTAACGAGTCCATAGAAGGCAAACTCGGTCGTCATTTCATATTTAGAGAGTCTGAAAAGAACTAAAGAAGACTCCAATGGTCTTTTTTCATAAAGTTAGCCTCATCGCCTGGAAAAGAGTAAAACAACGCAGGAGAGGACTCTTCTAGTCATGATTGGAGGGAATATTCCTTTTTCGTAATTAGTGCCCCTTGGTCCGAAAAAGGGGTAAACTATCACCAGGAATACGACCATTCAAATACTTTAACAAGCGTGAATGCGACAAGTTCGCTTGGAAATCTTTTCAATTTTAGGGAGTCTGAAAAGAGCTTAACTATGGACTCCGGGGGGTGTCCATTTTCATGGAAGTTTAACAAACCCAAAAAAGTGATAAATCATAACTCGGTACTTGTTCTCAAGATTTGGTGAGTATAAGAAAAAACGAAGAGTAAACTCATCCTCATGCAATAATTATGACTTAACCAAAAACAATAATGACAAAACGTTCAAAGGAGTGTTCATACCTGTAATTACCGTTGGTAATGCGAGAAACGCTACAAAAGACCACTTTACCACTCCTGTACACTAGAGAAAGTGTCAAATAGCCCCAAATATAATGACAAACGGTCAAAACTATAGTAAATGGCCCAAAAGCATCAAAATATTTGAAAAAGAATATTCCATTCCATTCTATAAATAGAAATATGGGCCAAAAATAGAAACATTGTTCAAATTGCCAATGTGGGTGGAGAAGTACCAATTTGGAGCCAAAACTTCCTTTGCCGATTTTGGGAGCTACGATCCGCCATTTCACCAACCGTCCAGACCAGGTAGGCCTAAATCTTAGCCAGCAACTTTGTAGTGGTTTAGTTTTTCCATTCTTGTTCATTTTTTGAGTTTTTTGATGATTTGGGGAGGGGCCATTGCACCCTCGGCTCGTCGCAGGTGGCCCTTTTGGGACTTGCGACGAGCTTGAGTCGTCGCAAGCCTCAAAAATAGGACTTGCGATGATGTCGTCTTGTACCTGAAGGTGAGGTGCAATGATTGAAACCCACAAGTCAAACATCAAAAATCGTTCAAAAAATGAGCTTGTGCCAGTTGGGAAAGGACCTAACATGTTTTAAATGCCCCTTTTGGTAGGTTCCCAGCAAGCAGAGATGGTACTAGAGTGGCGAGAGAGAGAACACGAGATAGAGGATGAGCAAGCCACAAATGATCTAGAATGTGTGGCTACTTTGTGAAACTGTGGGTTGCTCAAGTTCTTCCAGGTACAGGGGATGAGAGCCCAGATCTCGTTCTTGACACACATGCTACAGAGTTGGGTTGCAGCCCAAAAGTATTTTGTCATAGGTGAGCATATCCTCCATATTGACATTGAGTACATATACTTTCTGACCGGTTTGTCCCACAGAAGGGACACTGTACAACTCACTAGGACATGGGCTAGTGATCGTACAGTTGAGGACATGGTGTCACAGCACTGTGTTGCTAGTTCGCGTCCTTCTAGCGGGAGATACTCATCAAAGATGTGGTGAGTCATCCACTGAGGATTGTATTGCTTACTATTACCAGGGTGGCGAGTAGCCAAGCTCCACATACGGCTACTCGGACCCAGATGTTATATGCGGAAGATTGTATGTCCCCCATGGTCTTCAACTGGTGTGAGGGTCTCCTCGCAAACATCCGAGCTCAGCTGACCAAGTGTCGACGCGAGGAGCTTAAGTAGTTTGGATACGGATCGATCATAGTGTTGTTCCTCTTTTGTGCCCGCAGGTGGTATTGGATGACAGGGATTTGAGAGATCCTCACATGATCAAGTGGGCAGAGTGATGACCCGCCATGGTGGGGGTCCCATCATCAGTTTTGGTCCCGAGTTTTTTCAGCTGGCTAGAGGGCCAGTTACTTATGGTCGAGGACTTTCCTTACAATGGTAGAGACTTCCAGGAGGATCCCGATTTAACGCTGCTAGAGGGTGCAACATGGGGTGATATCGGTAAGAACAAAACCCTTGCATTTTTTAGTTTTATGAATTATATTATATTTTTTTGTTGTAGTGCTGACAAGTACATTATATGTGTGTGCAGATGTGGGTCCCGTGTGACCAGTAGGTCTCTCTCTTCTAGCGAGGAGAGAAAGAGGTGGGGAGGCAGTGGTTCCTGTAGGTGCTCATGTTGCCATCGAGGAGATGGAGGAGGTATATCGGAACCTATCCAAGCTGACTATGGAGGTCCCAGAGCCAGCTATCGATGACCTATTGAGGCCCATGCAGAGGTGGCTCGTATTGTAGACTGCTTTCTCACCTAGCGTCATAGAGCTGTTAGAGTCAGGGGTGTATGGGTCAGGCGTGGTGCCTGATTGCACTTTTAGACTTGTACTGAGAGCTTAGAGGACTCAGATTTTTGTACTTACTGAAAGATATGATGCTTCATATTTTTGTAGAGACTCACTGAAAGCCATCGTGCTTCAGATTTTGTACCAGCACTACTTTTGAGTGATTTATATATATATATATACATTATCAACAGTTTATACATTATGTGTTCTTCAAATGATTAGTGATGTGATCTTGTTTACATGTTTGCTTCTGTACATTATATTTACATGTTGTGAATGCTTTTACATATTATGGATGTTATGTGTGTGCAATGTACCAATCCAAAATGAAATTGGCCATTGAGTCGGCAACTGTGTTTAACTCTCGTGGAATTTGTAGGTATTGAACAAATTCAAATGACCTTTCCAGGATGCGTACTCGTTTGAAGAGACGGAATAAGATGGGATCACGGATGGCATCTATCCGGTTCAGATGGGAAACCACTAATTGAGAATCCATGTGGATGACAACGTGGTTCATACCCAAGGAAATGGCACCAATTAGGGTTTCGATTACTGCCTAATATTCTGCGGAATTGTTGGTTGCAAACCCTAGGCAACTTCCTCCTGAGCTAATGAGCTCACCTGTCAAGGAATATAGTACCCAGGCTGCTGAAGCAAGGTGAAGGGTATGCCGGCTAGCGCTGTCCGTGAATCCATAGCACATTTCCATCTGCACACATAGACAGAACATGGTATGAGAAGCGGAAACAAGATCAAAAGACACTCGAAAAGAGAAATGCATCACACCACACAAAAACACAAAAAAACACCATGTATAGTATATACAAGCAAGTCTATGCATGAGAGATCAAGCGTAGTATCTCTTCAGGTATAGCCCATTGCAGGGTTCACCTAAAGAGATTCCGTCATAATCTTCAAGCTCGTAGGCACCTTTTTCCAACACACGTTTTATAACATAGGGTCCATGCCACATGGACTCGAACTTCCCAGCTCCTAGCTTATTGTGCTTCTCGTCATAGGTGAAGACCAGATCACCCTGGTTAAAGATATGAGGTTCAACCGACTTATTGTATTGGGCCTTGATGCGTTTCTTATGTGCTTCATTAGCAAGAGCGGCATCATGGTGAGACTCGTCAAGTTGGGATAAGTGTAAGAGACATTCTTCCTCAGCTGTAGTGTTAGGAAGAAGTTTGATCGCGAGCTGTAAAGATGGGATTTCGCACTCTATCGGCAGAACAACCTCCAATCCATATACCAATTGGAAGGGATTGAAGCTTGTGGCGGTTTTAACGGTAGTTCGGTAGGCCCATAATGCTGAAAATAGCATATTATGCCATTTGGAATTTTGTGTCCCTACCATCCTCTAGATCATAGTTTTCAAGACCTTGTTAATTGCCTCGACCTGTCCATTGGATTGCGGGTAGTAGGGTGTCGAGTTTTCATGGCAAAAACTCAACCTGTCGCTCAATTCATTAACCATATGGTTTTGAAAGTTGTAACCATGATCAGTAACTGTGGCTTGCGGAACTCCAAACCACGCTATCACATGAGTAAACATGAAGAGTGTGGCAATTTTGCCATCATTTTGGTATGTAGGCATAGCCTCGGCCCACTTTGTGAAGTAATCCATAGCTACGATAATGTAACTATGCCCCCCAGCCGAGGTAGGCTTACAGTGCATAAAATCGATGCCCCATTTTGCAAATGGGCCAACGGCAATAACCAGATGTAGTGGGGCAGGATGAGTGCGCTTCTTCGTATGGAAGTGTTGGAAAGGAGGACATTTTTTAATGGCCTCAATACAATCTTTGAAGATAGTAGGCTAGTAATATCCTGCATGCAAAATCTTCTGGGCTGTAGCCATCCCAAAGAGATGACCGCCACATGCCTCAGCATGACAGTCATTCAGAACGCGTTCAGCCTCATCATGAGTGAGACAACGTCGAAGGATTGAATCGATGCCACAACGATACAAAGTATCATTGATGATTAATTAATACTTTGCATGGTGACGAACCTTATGACGATCGTCGCGGGAAAGTTGAGGATTGAAGCGTTGGGTTTGAAGATACAACAAAATATCTCCATACCAGGGGTCAGTCCTACTGATAAGAAACAATGATTCATCTGGAAATGAATCATTGTGCTCAACTTCTGCATCAGGATGGGGAAGGTCGCAAATGAGCTTGGCAAACACCAAAGACTTTTTAGGCTTAGCTTTCTCGAAAAGAAGATCGAATTCTTGCAGTATCACAATCCAGCGTGAATACTTTCCCCCAAGCAGTTGACGTGTCAATACGTGGTACATGGGGTTCAAGTTGGCAATGATAGTGGTGGTGCAGAGCAAGATGTAATGACGAAACTTCTGGATGGCAATGACTGTCGCGAAAGCAAGTTTTTCGACATGTGAGTATCTAGTTTCGGCATCAGCTAGACCCTTACTTGCATAGTATATCACATGTTCTTGAGCATTTTGATCCTCCTGTACCAGAACCATGGCGATAGTGGTAGCAGAAGCAGCGAGATATAAGATGTAATCTCGATAATAATTAGGCGGTTGTAGCACAGGGGCATGCGTGATGGCATGTTTGATACTGTCAAAATACTTTTGATCTTGGTCATCCCAAATGAATGGCACGTCCTTCTTAATCAGTCTCATATAGCCTTGAATTTTCTCCGTGAAATTGCACACAAAACGTCTTAGGTAAGTCGCCTTCCCTTGGAGACTTTGAAGTTCCGTAACATTAGTCGCGGGTGGTAGGTTGATGATGGCCTCCACCTTTAAGGGATTAATGCAGATCCCATCCTTCGAAACGATAAATCCTAAGAGGCGTCCAGACTCAACGCAAAAGATACACTTGTGAGGATTCAGATGGATATTGTACCGTCTGCATCTGAGGAAAATGGCCGTCAGATGATCGATGTGGAACTCACGCTACTTTGAATGAGCAGGGAGATTGTCCAAGTAGGGTTCCACAAAGTCCTAAATATTGTGGAAGGAATACGGCATAGCCCGCTGAAACATGGCGCCAGCATTTTTAAGGCCGAATGGGAGCTTGCGATAAGCGAATGTACCCCATGGACAGATGAAAGTCGTCTTATGTTGGTCAGCTGGGTTGATCTCAATTTGGTTGTAACCAGAAAATCCATCCATGAATGAGAAGATGACGCTTCCGGCACAGTTGCCGATGATCTGGTTGATGAAAGGGGTTGGGTAATTATCTTTTGGACAAGCCCGATTGAGGTCATGATAATCAACACAGACGTGAATGGTGCCCTATTTTTTGTTCATAGGAATGACGTTTGAGACCCAATCCGTCAATGGGA
The DNA here is from genome assembly GCA_027924585.1 of Larix kaempferi. Taxonomy (NCBI): domain Eukaryota; kingdom Viridiplantae; phylum Streptophyta; class Pinopsida; order Pinales; family Pinaceae; genus Larix; species Larix kaempferi. The sequence goes on along the minus strand of BSBM01000133.1, from coordinate 1,140,445 downwards.
TAGGATAAATAAAGCCAGCCTTTAAGAGCTTTTCAATTTCTGCCTTTATTGCCGCAGTCTTCCGGGGGTGTACTTGTCACAATTTTTGGCGCACATGCTTGATGTCGGGATAGGTTTTTATTTCATGAGAAACAATCGCGGGGTCTATCCCAGGCATCTCCTCATAGGACCAAGCAAAAACATCTCGGAATTTCTTGAACAAGGCTGTGCTAATAGCGATTTCTTCAGGGGAACACTTCTGGCCTATGCGAATGTGTTCCACTATACCTGGTTTCACATAGATGTCTATCTCAGTAGTTGGCTCAATGTTAGCCAAGTTTCCCTCTATGTCCGTAAGACATGTGAGGATGGGAAAATGGGGGGATGGGTAGATATACGGTGAAAAGAGGGTATGAATGTTGTCCTCTACGTACTCCCATGGAGGAAGAAAAGATGACTTGTGATGAAGATCATCCCATGGACCGTCATTTACATTCATTACTTCCATGATGGACTCGTCTAAATGAAAAGTCCGAAGTAAGAGATCAGGTAGAGAGGATGTCCATCGTAGAGAACAGGAAGGAGGGTCCATGGATGGATGATCCTCCAGCGCTGTTTGGATAGCCTCATAAATACGTTCACCGGGTGAAAGAGGCATCGCGTATCCAAACAGGTGTGTTGTAGCTTCATTTGGTACAAGCCAAGCATCGTTTAAGTGAGATAAAATCTTAGTGGAGATCATGTTCACCATGGCAACATGATTAGGGGGGTCCGTGGCTGGAAAAACGCCCATGAGAGATGAATATTTCAATAAGCCAACCCCTACACTCTCATACTGTTTTGACATCTGTCCAATGGGAGGAACATGGCCACCAGGATGAGTAGTGGCGTCCGGTGTACAAAAATCTAACTAGTCGATAGTAACAATTCGTCCTTGGTGGGGGGATTGTACTGTGCGAAAGACTGAAGAGGCTACTGCCTGCATGGTATAAAACCAATTGAGACCAAGCAAGAGATTATAATATAACGGGGCCGAGACCACTTCCACATTAATGGTTATGGTCTTTCTTCCCAACTCAGCTGCAAGAGCTTGTAAGAGCCCATAGGTTGAAAGCCATGCCCGTTGAATGCTTTCAACGTGGTAGGAGAATGATTCAATTCAGGGGAGCCAATGGCTCTCCAACAAGCGATGGACATGACAGAAGTGGAGGCTCCTTCATCCAAAAGAGTGCGATGGACAATCTTCCCAGCAAGGTTCGCAGTCACTTGGAATGCGAGCTGGTGTGAGAGCCTCGGCTTGAGGTTGTCAAGATGAAACATGATGGTGTTCGAGGAATCTGGGTCAACTGCACCAATAGATGCAAGGAGAGTTTTGCATTGAATGGGACAATTCTGTAAAACTTCCAGGGTGGACATGGCGCAAGGAGTTTGGGCCAGGTCTTCTATGATATTGTAATTTTGTGCCGCGCGAGCATTAGGATTGAAAACAACTTTTTGAATCGTACTCTTGGGTGGACTCAATATCGAATCTAAAGAGGGTCTCTCTATGGTGAGAGAGGTTGATGGTACAGTGACATCAGGTAATGAGTTAGAAGCTTTTTCAGTATTACTTCCGGTGGGTTCCTTCGAAGGGACCTGTTCATAAGATCGCGAGCGAGTAGTTAAATTGATCGCCTCGTTATGCAACATGAGAACATGCGCGGTATTGGATGGTTCCCCCTGGGATGGGGGTGTTTGACCAATCATCTGCTGATTTTGAGTAGGAAACAGATCGTTGAGGATTGCGGGAGTCGGTTTACCCCTAAGAAAATTCTGAACTTCGTCTCTATGGGGACACTCTTTGGAGAAATGGTCTTCTCCACACAGTAAGCAAGGATACTTCAGTTTCCTTTTCTACTTAGTATCTTCAGGAGTGCTCTTCATTTCCTGCTGGGCAGAAGACTTCTTGGGTTTCCCCTTGTTCTTCTTTTTGCCATTAAACTTCTAAGATGAAGCTGATTGAACAGAATTCACCTCTTCAGTTACAGCAGGAGGAGTGGACTTGGTGGTGCTGTGGCTAGCCGGAGTTGGATTGGATGATCCAATAGTGCTAGTAGTAGGCTAGGTGGTAAGGGAACCTATGATCCCGTTAGCTTGGGGTCCCTTATGTGGTTTCATGGGATCGTTAATGTCCCAGGGTGCGTCAGGAAAAATATTGAACAGAGTGCCAGACTGGGTATAGACCAGGTCTAACAGATGAGCACTCGCGATGGCTTGTTCTTTGGTGATAGCACCTCACATGGAAACATCTTTTGCTATGACAGGAAGGAGTGACTTTGTAAACTAGTCTGCTAGGAGCTGATCTGGAATGGGAGCTTTAATGAGACGTCATCTCCTTTGCCACTCGTGGATATGATCCGAAATGTGAGTGGCGGTATTCTGACGGAGTGAGGTTAAAAGCTCAGTACTAGTCTCATACCGTATAGGCAGCTGGAAATGCATCAAAGAGTTCATAGCAAGAGAGCCAAAGTTAGGAAAAGAGTGTGGTGGCAACTCAATGTATCACTTGGCAGTTGAACCGGTGAGAGTCTTTTGGAACAATCTAAGAAGAATTGAATTGTCTAATAAGGAATTAGATGAACACCATAAATGGTATGTCATCACGTGGTTCTTGGGGTCTTCACCCGGCTTGCCGTCAAACTTGGGGATATTAGACGGAAGTTTCACCAGAAACGGTGGGCAGTTAGATCCATGGTAAATAGAATCGTTGGTTAAGCGAGAGAGGTCAGGTAGGTCCAAAGTAGCCAAAAAGGGAAACTGTGGATTAGGCTGTGCGTATTGATAATACGGATATGGCGTGTAAGGACTAAACTGATTGTAAGGTGTACCAGGATGAGGGTTTCTACCACTAGCGCCGCCACTAGGGTAATTAGGTCCTCCACTGCCTCCGCCTAGAGGGGGAGGTGGACCACCGCCACCACCCGAAGGGAAATGTCCTCCTCCACCATGATAAGGTGGTTCGCCGCCTCCTCCACCTGGAGGAGGGGGTGGACCATTCCTGCCACTGCCTGAGGGGTGAGGGGCATTGTAGGTAAAATGAGGTGGGCCTCTACCAACATTAGGTGGGGGCCCGCTGCCTCCAACAGGAGGTGGGGGAGGATCGATCGGGGGTGGTGGTACTTGAGGGATAGTTGGTTGGGGTCCGTGTTGCAACATAGGTTGTTGCCCCCATAGAGTGTAAGGATTTCCGGGATAAGGTATCCCGTATGGAGCGTTTCCAGGATTATGTTGGCTCGACACAGGGTTAACAGAACCTGGATACGCTTGAATCCATGAGGGTTGGGTTACATTTGACGGCCCTCCAACATGAGATAATCCCATGGTGGACGGTCTAGCGGGTTGGGTAGGTCCAACGGAAGGCCCGTTGGGGACTCCACCAACGTTCTGGTTAGGAAACGGGGGGTTTCCCCCAAGCCACAATAGGCTGACCACTAATCAAAGGTTGAACCAATGTGGTTTTTTGACTAGCACGGGGGCTTCACTCAATAAACTACTATCATAGCACGTTCGTTCGTGGCATATGAAACAATACTCCTAATTTCACTAAATATTGGAAAATACCTTCCAAAATCATTTTTTTAACCCCCTCCCAATATGCCTTCCCAATTTAAAAAAACCCCTATTTTCACTAGTTATTGTATGTATCAATTTTTTCATTAACATTTTGTATACCCCTTTATATTTATACCTAGTATATTGATATGATTACCCTCCTATGACCCCACATTTATTCTACATTGCACCTTGCTTCTTTCGATGTATATTGTGGATGCACATTACTTCACCCATAATGCAATTACTCAACCACATATCATTATGATTTGCAACATCTAATGGTCTAATGAAGAGATAGGAGATCACTTCTTGTATGTCACTAGAGCCAATGCACATAGTACAACATTTAGATTGCATGTTGCAGTTCCCCAGGCTATTGGTAACAAGTGGCTGAGTGCTATTGGTAACAATTGGATGTCAATGACCACTGTTTCTCGACTATGATCGATTGGAAAACCACTTCACCACAAAACCCCTGGCCTCAAGCATGCCTCAAGAAGCGATTTCCCCGCATATTGGTAAGCCCGAGCCTTACCTCAACCTTATTTCTCATCCGGCCGTGATCTCGCCATCTCCATTTGGCGGATATTTTTCAGCCCGCCCATATAAATAAGACCCCAAAGTATTTTGTATTGTTACATTAAATAAAAAAACCCTTTTCCCCTTAATATATAATCAATATAACTTTTAGGTTTTCATGAATATTTAATACCACAATATGAATGAACGTGGTATTATATTTCCTTCTAGTGAAGCCCCCGTGTTGACTAGCTACCATGGTAATAACATTACCAATAAGATAATCCGTAGGAATGGAGTACCCTCCCCTCGAATTTTGAGGTGGGGGAGGAAATGGTAAAGTAACCGTGGTAGTGACAGGTGTATTGGACCGTTGTCCTTCCATCGGTTGGTTCACTTGAGGTGCAGGAATGGATTCCTGTGAGGGTTGACCAGTCTCATTAGTGGTCATGGGGTGGGGTGCTTCAGGTGATCCGAAAGATATCGAACAAACTGGGATGGGTTGATAAGGGGTAACGATGGGTCTTCAACCTGTCATTGGAGACTTGACTACTGACACTTTTCAGCTATAAAATGAAAGTGAGCCAATTGGTCATGAAAGTAGGCTAAAGTGTCTTCCGGAGTAGTCTCACTAGGTGAGGATGAGGTGGAAAAATGAGCCACTAGATGGTCTGTAGAAGATGTTGAGTAAGCTGCTGAAGGACCAATAGCTGCTGTAGGGTCGTCCTGGGATCGGTTTATCCATTCCAATGATCCATGTTCTCCCGAGATGACAGGAGAAAGGTCATGTGAAGTGGGGGTGTGAGCTTCCTCATCCCGCGTGGGATGAGAGGCAGGTGAATCTGGTGGAAACAAATGTCCGCCAATATTCAAGGTGGGGTTCCCTACTTCAGTAACTATGACTGTATTATGCTAATCCATTCTTACCCTCTAAATGACCTCCGGAGTAAGGGGAAATTCAGGTGGCAAGTCCAAGATCCTACGGGACCTTCTTCAGGGAAAATCCGCCAGAGTATCAGGAAAATCAGCCAAAAAAGGCCGAAACAACGTTTCTCCTAAAGGTATTCTAAAAGAAAAGCATTTCAAGAAAACCTACTCAAACTAAGGCAACAAGCAAACTTATGTGACAGAGTGGATTCAAAAGTCTGGAACCTCATGGGATTATCAAGGCATCGCAAACCGCAATATACTGTAGGGTCCAACAGTATGACGCGACAAGGAGGATTGGGACCGTACCCTTGCCTGCATACTTGACTACCTGGACAGGACATGCGTGCTAATCTCCTTGAGTGCTATTCTTGGTGTATTGCTTTGCCAAGACGGCCAAATGGTTAACTCGGTTGGTTTCAGGAATCCTAATGGTGTCTCCCGATATACGCAAGGTACGTGGGAGCTCAAATCCATAGTGGTGTTGTCTAATGCACAGCTGTTGGCACGAGACCTTCCAATATACGTTTCAAGTACGTGTTACACCCTTCAATATACTCCAAGTATGGATTATGGTACTTGGTGGGTACGTGAAGGAGCTTGATATACTGATGTACGTGGAAGACTACAATACCCTCGGACTACAGTGCTGGCAAGTAACGATAGCTGCCACACTTAACGATGCCGGAACACGTCTCTAACTTACACACAAGTTACTAAAAATTTTACCTAGTGCTACTGTTAATTTTATCTTGGACGGTTAGGTGAATGCATGAGGTGAGTACATAATCGGAAACAGAATGCAAGTCCTAGCTACATGCACGAAATATTCTTTTCTTTCGATGAATTGTACCTATGGTAAGGAGAAAGATTTTTCCAATGGTATTTTCAAACAAACTCAATGCAACACAATTCCCAATGCAAACAAATTTGACAATGAAAGTACTCTTTTCTTTTTTCAACGAAACACACAAACGTACGCAACACTACTATCCAAATAAAAGCATTTTTCTCTTTTCTTTTCTTTTTCAAATAAAAACAACACTAAGTAATGAGATGAGAGGATTCTGAAATGGAAATGCAAGCTTTTTACTTTCTCTTTTCAATGATCTAAAGGCAACAAAAATAAAAAATGCACCTATCTTTCCCTAGCATGGAAACAACTTTTTGAAAGAAAACGAAATGTACTAGAGATTTTCAAGAAGACGAATAACTCATAATTCAAGAAAAACACAATCAATCATATTTCCATTCACCTTTTCCAAAACATTCCAATGCACAATGATCTTTCTTCAATAACTTTCTTGAGAAATAACGGGAAAGAAGCACTTTTAATCTTTCAATAGATGTATCAAAGCAATAAACTTGAAGACAACTTTGCTTTCAGATCTAAATGACTGAAAAGAAAATGCTACTTACAGCACTCATACACTCAAAAAAATCAAGAAAAGACAAGCACTCAACCAAGCATAAATGACACACTTAACTCAAAATCAAGCAGCAGCAAGCAAACTAAGCAAGCAAAGCTCAAAACAAAAATAGATGAGGTCTGGAGGGTGATCCAATGCAATGATCAGATCAGGGATGGAAGGAAGGGAATGCAAGAGCGAATGGATGAAGGTGGGGTAGAGAAAAGTATCCGCCACTACCGATTTCAAACTTGTCCAAAGCGGAACCCAAAGTCAATCCAAATAAACCAAACTCTCAACACACAAATCAAAATGGGATCCCTGGCTGAATGTTGCAGCAGAGAGGGAGTTCATACATCAAAACAAGGCTCAGATTGTCAAACAAGAGGATGGATGCCTGTAAGCTAAGTCTCGACATATCGGTGCACTCTGGCTTTGCAGACCGTGCGACATCGCAGTTTTCCTACACGAGAGGTGCAATGATGTCGCAGTCTACTAATACACAAGACGCGACAAGCAAGTAACAATCAAAGAACAAAGACCCAAAAAAACACAGTGTCACTCTGTTTTCACTGCCCAGGTGCGACAAGCGAGTTCTAGATTAAAAAATGAATTAGATCTCTCAACAATGAACCACCAATAGGTTTGAAACTGAGTTGTACAAACTCAAAGGAAGAAGATCAAGATCTTCAACGTGAAGATCTGACAATGGAATCAATCCTAAGAAGGAAAATGGAAAAAGAAATGACAACAAGGCTTGTGACAAGTAATCAACTGAAAATGACTCAGATTAACGATCACTAAACAAGAATACTCCATAGTATGGTTGCCAGATTTGTTACCGAACAATCCACTCGACTGGAGGCGAACCAGATCTCCCTAGCTCAATGCAAGTCTAGAACAAATAGAACAGACTACAAACACATTTCCTAGATCTACTTAAGAATCAAGTACTAGATGGCTTACCTATTTGATTTCGCTATCCTTTCTCCCAAATGTTGCTCCACGTCCCACGGTCGTCAGATCCAAGATGCAAGACCTGTTAAGACATAGAAAAGAGAAACGAGTAAAGAGCATCTATACAATAAGAGATCTATGTAAACCGTTAAGCAGGTAAACAACACAACATCATTACACATTGAGAACGATATTGGTGGAAAGCATTTGCATTATTGCAAATAGAGGAGTACATGATAGACATATAGAACTACAACCAATGACTTAACGTAGCAGCCCTTCTCCACACAAGCCAATTGCCAAGCCCTTACAAGGAAGCATGAATTCTCCAAGAGGTGAGTGAAGGTGTCCTAAGAGAGATTTCACTAGCATGTAGATACCATAGTCTTCCTCCCTTTGGTATGGGAGTGAGCCTCATATATATAGGACTAAGTGGATGAGGTTATGGATAGGATAGGATGAGAGATGGTAGGAGAGAGATAGGGGATCTTCCCAATGAGTTAGGTGTCGAGTACCAGCTCTCCAATAGATTAGGGATAAGCCCCCAAATGGGAAAGCTTCGAGAAAGATCTCGAAATGGCTATTTTTTTCCCATTAATAGACCTCATCGCACTCTGCTATGGAGCAACCTGCGACGTCGCATGTTGCTAGTATTCAACCTGCGATGACCTATTAGAAGGTTGTACAAACTAAGTACAAATCCTCCCAAATGATCACTTGGTCTAGGTGACTTCAGGGATGGTCCAGGTGACTTCAGGGATGTATACACTAAATCATAATGATGGGTAGATTTTAGGTGTAACATCCAAGCCAAAATATACTGTACCTGCAAGGTATCTCAACACATGTTTTACAACTATCCAATGCACTCTCCTAGGCTCCACCATGAATTGATTGAGAGTGTTAACTGCAAAACTTATATTTGGTATGGTGTTGACCAAATACATCAACGAACCAATCAACTGACAATATAAATTAGGATCCACCAACTCTCCCTCAGAAGCATGAAGCTTCGTCCAGATGGTGGTCATGGGTGTAGACATGGGTCTGCAATCCTCCATCCGAAATCTCTTCATAACATCTACAACATATTTTCCCTGACTCAGGAAAACATGTCCATCCTCCTGCCATATCTCCATTCCCAAATAGTAATGCATCAGTAAAAGGTCAATCATATCAAACTCTGAAGCAAGATATTTATTGCATGCTTCAATCAGGTGTTCTCCTCCTGTAATGAACAAGTCATCAACATATAGCAGAAGAATGAGTGGAACACCACTAACACAATGTACTATAGGTTGGGATCCACCTCATTGTTCTGAAACCCAATCGATAGCAAGTAAGTATCAATCCTGGAATACCAAGCCCGAGGGGCTTGCTTCATACCATACAAGGCCTTTTTCATCCTACAAACATGTGAATCTCTCCCATGAATCTCAAATCCTTGAGGCTTCTCTAGATATACTTCCTCCTGTAGAAAACCATTCAGAAAAGAGGTTTTCACATCCATCTAATGAATCCTCCAACCCATCTCTTCCACAATGGATATCACTGGTCTGATCGAAAAAAATATGGCAACCGGTGCAAAGGTCTCATAGTAATCAACTCCCTCTACCTGTGAGAACCCTCGTGCAACAAATCGAGCTTTGTACTTGTCGATGCTTCCATACGTAGCACGCTTGATTTTATAGAGCCACTTGGAATTCACCACTGAATTCCCCTCTGGTCTCAGAACAACCTCCCACACTCCATTCTTCATGATAGATATGTACTGTTCCATCATGGCATCTCTCCAAACTTGGTGTAGGGTAGCCTCCTCAAATGTAGTAGGCTCATAATCACTCAAGCTAGTCACCATCGCCATATAACTGGAAGATCTCTCTGGTGCTTTTCTCTATCTGACCTCCCTCTTGGGAGGTCCTACAGACTCCTTAGCTTCCTTCACAATATCCTTAAGCCAACTTGGCTTACGTTTCTTGGAAGTAGCTTCCTCCTATAGGCACTCTTCCATAACCTCCTCATATGACAACTGTCTACCTGAAGAAGTACCTGTGGCTTGAGATCCTGTACCGAGTGATCCTAAACCTATACCACTCAAATCACATGAAGGTGAAACCTATGAACGTGTGACTCGTGACCCTGTCCCTGTACCAGAATTCATCGTAGACTGAGTCCCTGAAACTGATGAACTTGTGACCCTATACTCTGACTCTGTGACCCTATCACCTGTGGAGATACAACCTGTTGCTCCTCCACCTCAGAATCATAAGACTTCCTGAAGGCTTTATCCTCCTCAAATATGACCTCCCTCCTCACCATAACTTTTCTTTATGTAGGAAGGTATATGCGAAAATCCTTTGAAGTCTCGTCATATCCAACAAATATGCCTTTCTCTGTTGTAGGCTCTAACTTTTTCCTCTTCTCAGAAGGGACATGAGATTATGTAAGGCATCCACAAATACGGAAGTGACTTATCTTAGGTATCTTCCCAGTGAACATCTCCTCAGGAGTTTTACACCCCAATGCTCGGTGTGGAATCTTGTTCTGAACATAAACAACAGTGCTACAATCCTCTTCCCATATAAAGAAAGGAAGACTCTAATCATGCAGCATGGCTCTAGCTTCTCCCACTATCGCTCTGTTCCTTTTCTTAACTCCATTCTACCGTGGAGAGTATGGAATTGTCAACTTCTTCCTAATGCCCTCTTGTCTGCAAAAACCATCAAACTCCTTCGAGGTATACTCACCCACATTTTCTGAGCTGAGTGCCTGAATCCTCCTCCTTGTTTGGTTGTCTACAAGAGCTTTGAACTCTTGGAACCTCTGCAAGACTTCCTGAGATTGTTTACTTCTTAGAAAGTAGATCTAGGTCTTCCTGGAGTGGTCATCATTGAAATCGACATAATACTCAAAACCCATCACTGAAGTTGAAGATATAGGTCCACATAAATTTGAATGAATCAAATCCAGTATCCCACCTGCTCTGGTGTCACTGCTCGGAAAACTAGTCTTGGTGTAATTTCCCAAAGCACACCCTCTACACACACAACCCTGCTCGGTGCTGAACTGAGGAAAACCTGTAGACATCTCCCTCAACAAAATCAAAGCTGAATGATGAAGGTGGCCCATCTTTGTCCCTTTTTTTATTTTTATTAAAATACTGAAATTTTCAACCATTTTCCCTAGTTCGACCTTTGACTAGTTTTGGGGTCTAGGCCTCCAAATTGCTCCAAATGATCCCAAATATTTAGATAATGTGTATTAATGATATTGGGACTTTATTATGATGTCCAGGGATGATTTAGGACCATCAAAAGACTTCTGAAAACCCCTTTAAGATTCTTCCCAAGATAGGAGTTTTTACTAGCAATTTGGGGTTCAAATCCCTCAAGGGATAACGCTGAGTATGGTTCTCCAAAATAACTCAAACACTCTTGAATTTCTGAACAGAGGTAGAGTACATATACGGGACAATGTTAAGGTCTCATGTGCATCTTTATTTGGTTTTTTAATCCTGTTAAAACCCTCTCCAAACAACTACAAAATTACTAGTTTCGACCTTGGGGGAAATGGCATTAAATCCTCTCCAAATGATATAAAATTGAGCAAGATGACTCCAAAAGATTAAGTACTGAACATTAAACTTGTGAAACTCATTAATAACAGTCCATTCATCATAAATACATCATTGAAACACTCTTCCATTCGAATTCATCAACATTTCATTGGTATACATCAATATAGTGGGGAAATGGTCACTATTTGCTCATTAATGATCAATTTTACATATATCCACTTGGAATATCGACCTGATAGAGCTATGAAAGTGAATAATAGAGTATATTCATCTTACTAAAAAATAAATGGGGTATTAGAAGCTCCCCCAAAGAGTACAATAGCTCACCAAAAGTGCCTCTCCTCAAGGATGAAGAATATGCAAAGAAAACTGGAAATTGTTGGAGGAATGAGCTGCACTAGAAGAAACCACGAGTTGTCCTATAGATTAAATCTGAAAATAAAGACCCCATTAAATCTCCCATGAAAGTTTTGAATGGAATTTCCACACACCAACTAGGATGGGAATCTTTCACCCTCGAAATTGGCTAAGGCAAGTAGACTAGTATTGCACTAGCTCTCTTCACAAATGCAAATTCTCAAATGATCAAAAGATCTTCTATTACTTCATTATTCTATTTTATAAACATCCTTAGCCTTATATGGTTCCAATTACATGTTAACTTTTTAGAATTTACTTCAATCTGATCTAGGATCTTAACTGAGAGAACAACATGTACAACAAATCTATAGCATATCATTCATGGACACAATAATGCAAGCATAGAAGAGACACAAAGATTTACTTGGGGAAAACCATAAAGGTGAAAAACCCCAATAACTTCCTCAGAGATAGATAGAGCAATGATACAACCAGAATACAAGAGATAGTCTTCTCCTAGCAGCAGAGCCTCCTCCTCCACAAGTGCGCCACTCTCCACAGTGTGAGTGAGAGAATAGAATGTGTAAAATGAGAGAGACACACTCTCTATTTATACACTAACTTGACTTGACCTTTACTCAACTAGGTCGGCCTCAACTTAACCACTTAACATAATGCTGTCTGGGCCGACCCCCAATAGGGTGGTCTAATAACCCTTCGACCCACATGGCCAACCCCCAATAGGGTGGTCTAATAACCCTTTGACCCACATGACTTATACAGGGACAACCCCAACAAGGTGGTCTAATAACCCATCAAGTATAAGTTACGACATTTACAATATAAATGACGACACTTCTGTATAGAGGAATAATAACATCTCTATAGGAGTACATACAACATACATATATGAAATACATTCCAAAGTTACATATACATCAACACTCCCTCTTAACTAGGAAGGTATTTCTCGACACAGGTGTTCTAGCACAAGTCATCTTCTCTGGATCATCATCACTGGATAATCATCATCGAGTCATCATCATCGTCACTGCTACTGCTATCTCAATCAATCTCTGAATCTACTCGTCATAGGAAGTTCTACAGAGCCAGTCCTTTTTCATACTAGATGTAGGCCCACCACCTGTAGGTCTTCATCATCACTGGCCATACTGTGGAATTCTCAAGACTTATTACGTGCATCACAAAATCTGGCTGCAACATCCCAGGCTATTACGAACACACAGCTCTACCTATAGGATCTCCCAGGAGCACATTACATGTGACCCATCACAAAACCTGGTTGAAGCATCCTAGGCTGTTACGAGCACACAGCTCTACCTGTCGGATCTCCCAGGAGCACATTACATGTGATCTCACCACAAAACCTGGCTGAATCATCCCAGGCTGTTACGAGCACACAACTCTACCTGTCGGATCTCCCAGGAGCACATTACATGTGGTCCACCACAAAACCTGGCTGAAGCATCTGAGGCCTTTTTCATCCTGTCCAGATCTCCCAGGAGCAAATTACATGTGGTCATGGAAAAACCTGGCTGAAGCATCTGAGGCCTTTTTCATCCCGTCTAGATCTCCCAGGAGCAAATTAAATGCCATAGGACAAAACCTCGAAAGAGAATTTGCCAGATATCCCAGGGAAATGAATTACATGCCATAGGAAAAACCTCAAAAGACTATCTGCAGATCTCCCAGGGCACAAATTATATGTCCTCCCAAGCACAACCTGATCCACGGCCACAGAGTATCATCTAATACTCATCATACATCATCCTGATGTACACATGATCATCCTGATCATCATCACTACAACATCCTGCTGCATGTCATTTGGAGAAACTCATCATCCATGATCACCCTGATCATACAATGCATCCATTTGATGCACGCCAAGTATCTACCTGATACATATCATCATACATAGTGTATCCACCTGATACATAGATACATGATCCACACAATGTATCCATCAACATACATGATCTACCTGATCATACCTGATACATATCAATATACATGATCTACCTGATCATACAATGTATCCACCTGATACATAAACAGATACATGGTCCAAGCATCCAACATGATGCTTATACAAAATACATACACATGATCCAACCGATCATATCCAGCATCCAACATGATGCATACATACATACATAAAAATGATCCAACTGATCATATCTAGCATCCAACATGATGCATACATACATATAAAAATGATCCAACTGATCATATCCAAGCAGAAACCAAAACATCATCCTGATGCTCGTCATACAGCGCTTACATCCACAACCATGTGAAGGATCCTCCTTCCAACATGCTTGGAATGGCTTCAGCAAATGTGTCCATCACTTCTTCCTCGAAGTGTCCTCGATCTGAAGAACACCAAGCCTCTCTCTGAAGTACTCGAACTTCACCCTGGCTAGTGGCTTCGTCAGCACATCTGCAATCGGCTTGTCCATCGCAACATACAGGAGCTTCACAACTCCTCTCTGCACCATATCCCTGATATAGTGATATTTGATCTCTATGTGTTTCGATCTGTCATGAAACACTGGGTTCTCGGACAGCTTCACACAACTCTAGTTATCACAGAATATACCAGTAGCATCCAATGGGAGATCAAATAACTCAGACAGTAGCTTCCATAGCCATACTACCTCACAACTAGCTGAACAGGCTGCAACATACTCGGCCTCAGCTGTACTCAGTGCTACGCAGGAATGCTTCCTGCTAAACCAAGAGATCACACATGATCCCATACTGAAGCAACACCCAGATGTGCTCTTCCTATCTGCAGCACTGCCTGCGCAATTTGAATCAACATAACCCTGCAGGTTAAACTTTTGATTCGCTTCATACTTGAGCCCATAATCCACTGTACCTTTCAGGTACCTCAGAATATGCTTTACAGCAACCAGGTGAACATTCCTCGGATCTGTCAGGAACTGGCTCAATGTGTTCACCGCAAAGCAAATATCTGGTCTCATGTTCGTCAGGTACATCAAGGACCCAATCATCTGACGATACATAGTGACATCAACTGGTTCAGATGAAGCATCACACAGAAGCTTCAGGTTCGATGCCATAGCCTCGTAGTCCATCATCCCAAACCTCTTCAAGATCTCTACTGCATACTTCCCTTGTCCAAGGAAGATTCCATCTGCACTCTGCCACACCTCCATACCTAGAAAGTGGTGCATCATACCCAAGTTTTGCACATATATGACTCCCTGTCATGTGTCTCAAAACCAAGTGGCTGCTCCACATACACTTCTTCTTCAACTACACCATTCAGGAAAGCTGTCTTGAATCCATCTGGTGTATCTTCTATTTCATCACTTTTATATTTCTCTATGCTACCATCTGCAGCATGCTTGATCTTGATAGATCCATATGGAAGTCATAACAAACTTCCCTTCAGGTCTTGGGACTACATCCCAAACATCATTCTTCATGATCGACGGATCATGGCATTCCATTTCTTCATCCCAGATCCTGGGAACTTCATTATCTTCAATATCTTCAATAGATATCTTTTTTGCTGGAACAAATGTTGTAGTCCTTTTGTAGGTGAAGATATACGGTCTTTCCTACAAAACAGGTTAAATTGCATGATTAGAAACATCTCATAATTTTCAGAACAAATTCTTACACATAAAGAAATATGTCATACAATCATGCAATTATCTTAGCCAATGCTTCAATACAACATTTATCCATATCCCGTAACTTTCTAGATGCCTTCCAATCTCTACTAGAACATTGTTAAGAGTGTGCACAACTCCCAACATGTCAGCCAAGAGGTTTCATTCTAGATAAGTAGCAATGGAATGTTGTACAGTGCTATAGGCCACTTACCCATGCATATTAGTAGTATACTGTTCATCAATGCAATTATTCTAATATGCATAATACACAACCTAATTCTAGGAACATCAGTATATACATTATTGAACAATATTATTTAAGAAATGACAATTCAAATACTTATCTTTGTTTGTTCGTTGGGTGGACTCCCTCTGAGTCTTCGCTTCCTTGCAGGAGCTACTGGAGTCCTAATCTGAAGTAGCTTCTTCTACACCTTTCTGTTGTGGAATGTAGAGAGATGGTCAACTCCCTCTGAATATCTGCATCCTTGCAGAAACCACTGGAGTGTACTCCCTCTTGATCTTTGATTCCTAGATTACTTGTCCTTGAACTTATATTCATTCTCGATCCCTATGCATGCTTGTTAGTATCATCATTGTATTATCCTCTAGGTCTCATACGTAATCAAACATTCATTAGTATAATCTTAATATTATCAAAACACAATAATCTCAAGCATGTATAGTCAGGATCATTTCAAACACAGATAATAAACATTAGTATTCAAGGTTTAAGGGAAGTCTTCTTTTACTCATGCATATTCTTATTTGATCATAGGACTCTTTTGGTTAGTTAAATCATCAATCAAGATAAAAGATATAATATGCATAAAACCTGTGATTACTCAAACCTATACCTTCATGATTCTTTTTGTTAGTCATATCATCAATTATGGTAAGAAACATAATATGCATACAACCATGACTATTCAAACCTATGACTTCATGAATAATCATTATCAACAACACAACAGTATAAGATCCTAACACAAGGTAGGATTCTATCTTGATATAGGAAAAAAATACCTGAATTAGCATGCTAGCTAGTTATATCTAACATACTCACATGATGTATTCTTGTTCTTCTTCAATGACTTGTGCTAGTAACTTGTATATCTCATAGGTTAACCATTATAAAACCAAGTTATACATACCTTGTAAATGGATCTTCTATGAGATCCATGACAATGGATGAATCTTTGTCCTCATGTCATCATGATCATATGTTCTTGACCCAGAACATGATTTGTCTTTCTTGGTGTACCTTTCATGTTAGTAGACAACATAAATCTCATACAACACCATAATGCATTAGTACAATCATAAGTGTCAACACCCTAATCAATGAATATTTTCTATCGTGCATTCATAATTTTATTAAGGTGATACGACAAGTCTAAAATCAAGATTGTACTAACCATAATAACATGAAGACAAACATACCATAAACTTAATCATGAACAAATCTCAAAACATACCTCGATGAGTCATACCTGTCAAGATTGCTTGTAATCTTTTTATGGAAGGCCTTATCCTCATCTCCCTCTGAAACAGGAACTTCTTCACTTATGCAGGTGACCAATCCATCTTCTTCTAGGATTAACCCAATCCACTTGATTTGCAAGAACTGGATCTGAAGCTGGATTAGGGTTTGTCAGAGAAACCCCAAAAATTCAAACTTTGAATTTCAAACTTCCGAAAGGATAGAAATATGGCCTTGATGAGCTGATCACGCTGGTATGCTTAGAATTTGAAAACTGCAAAGTTTCACTCCTCAATTATTCCTTTCAAACTTTCGAATTCACTGGACGTGACCCCGAACTGGGGTTTGATGAAGCCCACTCTTCTTTCCCATCAAAAGGTTTGATCCAAAGCTCTAAGCTTCTATTTTTATGAGGAGATTCCAGCCGTGGTCACAGATTTCAAAAATTCTCATTTTTGCAGAAGCCCTAATTTTCCACTTTTCTGATCAAAGTCTCGAACTAGGGTCTGATCAAGCCCGGCCTTCTGCCCAACCAAAAATTCTGATCTTGGTCTCTAAATTTCGATTTTGATGAGTAGCATCCAGCCGTGGTCTCTGATTACAAAAATTCCAACTTTCTCCGAATCCCTAAATTCCGGAAGCCATGAATGAAGGTACTAAAAAATAATTCTGTTTTGACAGAAATATGTACCTGATTGCTTCTGGTGTAACTCTGAACTTTTCAATCTATAGGGTCTGAAAATTTTTCTTGAGATAGCTGAACCTGTTATCTTTCCATCCTGATAGGTCTGACCTCAATTGGATTCTCTGAGAGAGAGTTATGCCAAGTGTCGCAACGTGACCTGTTTATGGGATAATACAGGAGAGCGAACTTGTACGGCGTGCCACGTGTCACTATTTCAACTTCGGCCTCTGAATTTTTTTTTTGAGATAGCTTGCCCTGTTATCTTTCCATCTTGACAGGTATGACCTCAATTGGACTCTCTGAGAGAGATGTATGCCAAGTGTCGCAACGTGACCTGTTTATGGGATAATACAGGAGAGCGAACGTGTACGGCGTTCCACGTGTCACTAGTTCACCTTCGTCCTCTGAAAACTTTTTTTGAGATAGTACAGTCTGTGTACTACCTGTTTCTTTTTATGAAATTTCATTTGGAGCTTCCTAGCCCAAGTTATGACCTTTTTCCCAAGGTCACCTGATTTTGACTCAGATCTGGAAGAGGCAGAAACCCTATATTGTACAGATCATAAATCACAAAGTACAACGAATTAGAGGTTGTCCTTTGGACACAAGGTACATGAGGATTTAAAATTCTACCTGTAAAGGTTTCAGATCCAAAAAATTTTCCAAAAAGGATTTATAGCGAATGTGCTATGTTGACTGGTTTTTACTATATCAAGCCCTAGCATCGTAAGTGCAACAAGTGTCATACATGCCATATCATGCCTTCTTTCAGGCTAGCTCTGATACCATGTTAAATTTTCAGAATTTACTTCAATATGATCTAGGATATTAACCAAGAGAACAACATGTACAGCAAATCTACAGCATATCATTCATGGACACAATAATGCAAGCATAGAAGAGACACAAAGATTTACTTGGGGAAAACCAAAAAGGTGAAAAACCCCAATAACTTCCTCAGAGATAGATAGAGCAATGATACAACCAGAATATAAGAGATAGTCTTATCCTAGCAGCAGAGCCTCCTCCTCCACAAGTGCACCACTCTCCACAGTGTGAGTGATAGAATAGAGTGTGTAAAATGAGAGAGACACACTCTCTATTTATACACTAACTTGACTTGACCTTTACTCAACTAGGTCGGCCTCAACTTAACCACTTAACATAATGCTGATTGGGCCGACCCCCAATAGAATGGTCTAATAACCCTTCGACCCACATGGCCAAACCCTAATAGGGTGGTCTAATAACCCTTTGACCCACATGACTTATATAGGGCCGACCCCAACAAGGTGGTCTAATAACCCATCAAGTATAAGTTACGACATTTACAATATAAATGACGACACTTCCGTATAGAGGAATAATACCATCTCGATAGGAGTACATACAACATACATATATGAAATACATTCCGAAGTTACATATACATCAAAATTACACCCATATTCTCCAAGCCAATTCGAATTAGGGAGTGATTGAAGTATTGTCACATGTCTCCCACTTCCTAGCCTTCCACCTTCCACAAATTCGAGTAGGAATCTCTTGGCCTTCTCCAAATCCCTTGAGCGCTCACCTAGATTCTATTTTTAGGTTTGACATGTCATAATGGCCATATTTCAGCCCTCAGGTCTTCAATTTTTCATAGATTTCATATCATCTTCATCATTGGTGTCATAGATGTTAGGGAATATAGCCCAAATGTCCAAGAACTTCCCATTTAACTCTTCCTTTCCCATGTAAGTTACACTTCCATCTAATTTCAACCTATGATTCATATGGATGAGTGTGTGAGACTTCTAACTCATCCCAAGAAAATTATTCTTCCCATGGATTCAAAATTACAAGAGGAGGATGCCATGTGGCACATAAATTCTAGCTTGTGTGGGTCCCACAACCTCCATGTGTCTTCATGATCAATTTCCACTTTTATTTTCTCTTGAATATATTTATTTAGATCCTTTATTAAATATTTATTCCATTATAATTTCCAAACACCATTTATTAGCTCCCTTATTGCAAATCCTCATGTCTCCATCTAGCCTAGGGAACTAGTAGGATTGATGGAATTTCCCTGTTATGAATTTATTTGAATGGGGACATTACAGTCCTCCCCACCCAAGATTGCTTGCCCTCAAGCAATCTCAATTTATCATGCTGCAAACTTGTTCCTCCTCTACCAGGTTCCCTTCCATGAGGAATGTCTCCCAAAACCTTTCCATTCTTGTGTTTCATGTTGTGGGAGGAAACTACCTGATTTGGATAGGTGTGTTTCCCTCTTACAACCCTTAGTATTCCTTCCGAATCTTGGAATTTCATTTCAGGAATTTGATAGTTCACTGTATGCTCCCCTATAGAGTACAACCATTGCACTCCCAAAACCACATTAGTATCAACAACATCAACCACATAAAATCTATTAGAAAAAGTATAGTTAACTATGGTGATTTGCAGCTTTGGAACCCATGCTTTGCACTCCATTGTGTTGCAACCTGGAATGACAACTGTGAAGCCATCAAATGGTTCAGAAGTTATCTTCCTTCTCTCCACCATGTTTGCATCAATGAAGTTATGAGTGTCTCCTCCATTTACCAAAACTGAGGTCCTTTGTCCTAGTACCACACCATTGCATCGAATAGTGTGATAACGAGGCACTGCTGAAAGTACTACCATTCTTACTTTATCAGGTAAGGGATGATTTCCCTCTTGTTTCCCTTCTTCTGCTGTAGTATATCCCTCTTCTTGGGATGAAATATTTCCTTCTTCATCCATTCCCCATTCATACTCATCATCACAAAATACTTCAATGAATTGAGCCTTTCCCTTAACACACTTATGTCCTGGTGCCCATGGTTGGAAGCATGAGTAACACAATTTCTTCCTTATGAGTTCTTCCCTACTTAGTTCCTCTTTCTTATCCTTTCCACATTCATCTTCTTACCATGTCTTCTTTTCAGATCTGAATTGGGGAGGTAAGTTGGGCTTGGGAGGAAACCTTGTCCTAGGTAGTACATTTTGTAAGTCCCTTGTCAAACTCATAGCATCCTTCAATGAATTGGGTTTGTGGGCCTTAACTAAACCTTTTAAGGGTTCAACCAAACCTTTAGTGAACAACAATACTAATCTTACGATAGATATATCAACCACCTTGACTGATAATTTTTGAAATTCCATCATATACTTAGTAGGGGTTCCCACTTGCTTCAATTGGGCTAGTTCTTTGAAAGGTAATTCTGGGTCCTTTTGCTCATATCTATCTAATACCCTATCAAAAAATTCTCCATAGGTAGTAAACTGATCATGTCCCAAAGTTTTCAGACCATGAAACCACCATTCACTGGAATCTCCTTCTAGATGCCAAATAGCCATTTTTAAGGCATCCCTTTCCACCATTGGATTCAGCTGAAAATACACATCTAGTTTTTGCACCCAAGTGTTAGTAGAAATTTGAGAGGAACCATCAAAAGTGGGAAGTGGCATTTGACCAATATCACAATTTAATTCTTTGTTCTGGAATAGATCCCTATTATCTTCCTTCTTTTTTAGTTTGTTTGAAACAACAAAGTATTGATCAAATGGTAGAGTCCTTCTACAATCTTCACTCAAATTTTCCCATTCTATCACCAATGTATTCATATCCATTTGGGTGTTGGGTTCTTCTTTGGGCACAAGACATTTAGGTGTAGTATTCCTTGGTGTGCTATGAAATTCATTTGGTCTATTATGTGGTCCCGTTCTTGAGAAGATATGCCCACCCTTTGTCTTCTTTTCTTCTGAATGTGAACTGCTGCTTCCTCCTATTACTCCTTTGACTCCAAGTTGGCTAGCCAACAATTCGAATCCTTTCAAAATATGTTTGGTCATGTCTTCAAACAATGGTTTTGGTAAATTAGTAAATTCCTCCTTATCCTTTGAAGTTATTTCCTTCTCATCCCTAGCCATGTTTTCAACAAAATGCACCTCTTCTCCTACCTCTTCCTCTTCAACAAAAACCTCTTCAACTTCAGGTTCTAAGGGTGGTGGATTATTTATTTGGATCCTTTTCAAGAACATAAGGTTCCAAAAACATGCTCTGATACCACTTGTAATGTTCCTTTTTTTATTTTTATTAAAATAGTGAAATTTTCAACTTTTTTCCCTAGTTCGACCTTTGACTAGTTTTGAGGTCTAGGACTCCAAATTGCTCCAAATGCTCCCAAATATTTAGAGAATGTGTATCAATCATATTATGACTTTATTATGATGTTTAGGGATTATTTAGGACCATAAAAAGACTTCTAAAACCCCCTTTAATATTCTGGCCAATATAGGAGTTTTACTAGCAATTTGGGGTTCAAATCCCTCAAGGGAAAATGCTGAGTATGGCTCTCCAAAAGCTCTCAAACCCTCTTGAATTTCTGAGCAGAGGAAGAGTAAATATAAGGGACAATTTTAAGGTCTCATGTGCATCTTTATTCTATTTTTTAATCCTTTTACAACCCTCTCCAAACAACTACAAAACTACTAGTTTCGACCTTGGGGGAAATGGCATTAAATCCTCTGCAAATGATATAAAAATGAGCAATATGACTCCAAAATATTAAGTAATGAACATGAAACTTGTGAAAATCATTAATAAAATTCCATTCATCATAAATATATCAGTGAAACACTCTTCCATTCGAATTCATCAACATTTCATTGGTATACATCAATATAGTGGGGAAATGGTCACTATTTGCTCATTAATGATCAATTTTACATATATCCACTTGGAATATCGATCTGATAGAGTTATGAAAGTGAATAAAAGAGTATATGCATATTATTACAAAATAAATGGGGCATTAGAATCTCCCCCAAAGAGTACAATAGCTCACCAAAAGTGCCTATCCTCAAGGATGAAGTATATGCAAAGAAAACTGGAAATGGTTGGAGGAATGAGCTGCACTAGAAAAAACCACGAGCTGTCCTGTAGATTAAAACTGCAAATAAAGGCTCCATTAAATATCCCATGAAATGTTTGAATGGCCTTTCCACACACCAACTAGGATGGGAATCTTTCACCCTCGAAATTGGCTAAGGCAAGTAGACTAGTATTCCACTAGCTCTCTTCACAAATGAAAATTCCCAAATGATCAAAATCTCTTCTCTTACTTCATTCCTGTATTTTATAAACATCATTATCCTTCTAAGGTTCTAATTCCACCCATAGTCTCCAAGCCAATTCTAATTAGGGAGTGATTGAATTATTGCCACATGTATCCCACTTCCTAGCCTTCCACCTTCCACAAATTCAAGTACGCATCTCTTGGCATTTTCCAACTCCCTTGAGCACTAAACTAGATTCTATTTTAAGGTTTGACATGTCACAATGGTCAGATGTCATCCCTTAGGTCTGCAATTTGTCATAGATGTCATATCATCTTCATCATTGGTGTCATAGATGTTAGGGAATCTAGCCCAAGTGTCCAAGAACCTCCCATTTGACTCTTCCTTTCCCATGTAAGTTACACTTCCATCCATCTCGATCTATGATGCATATGGCCAAGTGTATGAGCCTTCTAAATCATCCCAAGAACATTAGGCTTCCCATGGATTCAAAATTGCAAGAGGAGGATGCCATGTGGCACATAAATTCTAGCTTGTGTGGGTCCCACAACCTCCATGTGTCTTGATGATCAATTGACACTTTGATTTTCTCTTGCATTTATTTATTTATATCCTTTATTAAATATTTATTCCATTCTAATGTACAAACACCATTTATTATCTCCCTTATTGCAAATCCTCATGTCTCCATCCAGCCTAGGGAACTAGTAGGATTGATGGAATTTCCCTGTTATGAATTTATTTGAATGGGGACATTACAATCCTTCTGTGCCACAACTCACATGTATCGATGATGCTTCTACTATGGGCTAATGCATGATGAGGCTAATAGAGAAGCTTGTACAATTTCCCACATCTCACTCCAATGGAACATGAAATAGATGGTCCTGTTCCTTTGGGAAAGATATGAACTTTCCCATATAGAACACATACTCCAAATCCTCTGCCCTCAATCGTGCAAACTGAAACAAGATTCTTCTTCAGCCCAGGGACATAAAGAACATCCCTCAAAGTCATGTCTTGCATAGACTCCCTCTGAAAGGTGATAGTCCCTCGTCCAACTTCTCTCACAACTGTGTCATATCCCAATACTACCTCAAGACTCAAGCCTGTATCAGTCATCTTTGTGAACACATCATGAACACCTGTCATATGGATCGAAGCCCCACTATCAATGTACCAAGTGGAAGTAGTAGTGGTAGCACTAGAATACTGACCAACCAATAATGCACATTGAATATGATCCTCCATGTCACTCTCCATATCACTGCTGGTGAAAGATGTCCTCTTTGTACATCCAGCATATTGAGAGAACTCTCCCTCAAACTATGAGGAAAATTCATTCATATATATTGTTGCTACTGTTTTCTGCCCTTTCTTCTTCTTGTTCAGACACTTCCCAGCATAGTGTCCAAATTTCTAACATGCGAAACACTTGATTTTACTCAAGTCTTTCTTTTGCTCACCTGTATGCTGTTTGGCCCCACCCTTGGGACCCTTCTTGAACTTTTTATTTTTTCCCTTTGCTGCCAATGCCACATTTTCCTCATCATATCTGTGATGTGACGAACTGCTCTATAGGTATCCTCTACATGTCTCCTCCTGTGTGAGATCATCCCAAAGATGATCCCATGTAGGCATGTTCTCTCGACCAATAAAAGCCTACACAAACACACCCCACTACCGAGTCACGCCATTTAAGGCTATGCAAACCATCTTAGTTCCCTGTATAACCTCTCCTAAAATAGCAAGCTCATCCCTCACCTATGTAATCCTAGTAAGATAGGAAGCCACGCCTTACCCTTTGCTTATGTGTACATTCTTCAACTTCTCCCTTAACACCATTTTCCTATTCTCATTTGAACTCTGGTAAAGGTTGGTCAAATATGTCCACATATGAAAAGCATGTTTCTTTACTGATATGTGAGGAATTACATGATCCTTCACGACATCAATTATAATGCTCCTTGCCTTTACATCTCTCTTCATGAAAGCTGCCTTATCAATGGCATCGGTAGGTACTATCACAGGATTTGCTGTTGTACTATTCAATATATCCCATAGCTCATTTTCTTCAAGTATAAACATAATTCTAGCCTTCCACGGGCTAAAATTTGTAGCCCCATCCAATCTGTCTTTTACGCTAAGCCCAGACACCATAGCTACAACCCGTACTACTCAAGCAACCGGTTCAAGAACTTTTTCTCAAATCTGGAATTTTTTTTCTCAAAACCCTAACCTTCTTCAAATCTGAACTTTTTCTCAAAACCCCTGTTTTCTTCAAATCTGAATTTTTTTCCACAAACCCCTATTTTATGAATGTTTAAATTCTAATCTTTAACTCCGCTCTGATACCATGAAAGTTTTTGTAACCCCAACCTGGTTTCAAGCTTAGAAGCTTCTCTGCATGGTTTAATGCCCAAACCCCAGTGTGCACATTTTTATTCACAGAAATGAATTCAACTTGAAACACATGAGATTCTTTTTCAAATTTTTACAACTCATAAATTTAATTTTTAGTCTATAAATTCAAACTCGGAAATTTATGACAGCCAATCACACATAAAATAACACAGATATTTTTGACCAATCGGTCCAGGATAAAACCCCGAAGGGAAAACCTGTGCAAGAGAGAGATTTTATTTTTCAGATAAATTCCAACTTTACAACAACAATACTTATCTTCCTGTTGCCTCGAATTTTGTGCCAATGTCTCACTAACAGAACTGTATGGCTTCCTCGAAAATAGTGCCAAAATCAGACTGCACAAACTTACACGTGCGAGCTGTACGAACTATTTTCTCAATTTTTGTGTGGCTTCTTTCCTCATTTTCTGTTCAAGAATTAACAGTAATAAATTCTGTACAGCTGCCTTGAAAAACATGCCTATACGGATCTCATTAATTACTATATGAACTTCGAAAAACGTGTTGTTGTTTCTCCTCGAATTTGTGCTGCTGTACGAATTCCTGTTGTACGAATTTCTGTATGGACCACTCTAGATTAACTTCCTGGAAATATGTTCCAACTTCTCGAAATTTGTGCCTTGAATCTTCTTGCTTTTCACTTGAATCTTTAGAAAATTTCTATGGGTGAAATCTCTTCAAACCCTCTTCTCCTCTCCAAAACTTTCTCTTGAAAAGTGAATAATGAATGAGTTTGCCTTGCCCTAGTCCCTTTTTGTTCATGGAAACTTCCTCTTTCAATCTAATGGTCCATATTAGATTAGATGAGGGTTTCTCATTAAATGCTCAATTAAATAATTAATTAATGTCATTTAGTGCACCTCATTGCACTTAATAAAGTATGAGCACCCCCTTTTAATTAATCACTCACTTGACTTTTATTAAATATGAACTTAGGATAAACCATGACTTTACCTTTTAATGAAGTCACTTTAAAATTATAAAGTGCATCTCACTTCATTAATTAAAATTGACTAGGGGTCACCAATTAAAGTGTCCTTGTCCACCCCAAGGCAATACTAGGTGAACAATACTTTACTAGGTAACTTTTCAACATACTTGTCTTGTTCAGACTTGTTAAAGGAATTGAACAAATATCCACTTAGGTATAAGTTTACCCCCTTTTCGGATCTTTTTGGATTATTTACAAAAAAGGTATACTTTGGTATTTCGACTAGAAGATTCCTCTCTCGTACACTTTTAGACTTTTTTGGACGAAGAGGCTAGCTTTACGAAAGAGTACAACATCGAGTTTTTGTTTAAGTTTTTCAGACTCCTTAAATATGAAAACATTGGCGAGCATTCACCAACTTGGGCTCGATACTAAAATCCACGAGTAGGTGTATGGAGTTTTTGTTTAAGTTTTTCAAACTCCTTAAAATTGAAAACACCGATGAGAATGAACAGATCTAGATTCGATATTAAAATCCATGGATAAGTATTATCGAGTATTAATCTATCTTTTATTCAAACTCTTTAAAACATGAAGAAAGTCCTAAGTTTCCCTCCCATGGACTTGTTAAATGTTAGGAACGCATGTCAACCCTTCTATTTACTGTGTTAGTATATTGTTGTTGGACACATATGCTTTGTAAGTTGTGCCGTAGTATTTGTTGATCCATAGTTTGTATTATTGTTGTTGGACGCATATGCTTTGTAAGTCGTCCCGTAGTAATTGTTGATCCATAGTTTGTATTGGTCCATGGTTTGTATTGACACATGGTATTGACCCATCGTATTGGCGCCTAGATTTAGTATATAAGTTTGTGTTGAGACCAATGAAGGTATCGTGAAGTTATTTGTATTGAGCTTACTCAAAGGAGGTTGCCCTCTTGAAGTGGCCTGTGATCAATAAAAGTGATTCTGAGTTATGTTATTACTGCTATTTCGTGTATTTTCATTAACTAATTGTTGCAGGTTCTTCACATCTGGTATCAGAGCACTTTCTTGGGTTCGTTGGGTGAAATTTCTGCCAAATTGTTTTTTTGCATCTATTGTAGCTTCGGATCTGGGAATAATCCCTATCCGCTTAACTGTGGAAAGTACTTGGGCATAATCCCTAAAAATCATTGTGAGGAGTCCCACTGGAACCCCGAAGTAGCTGGCCCATTGAGAGGACCTGCCAGCGAAAAGGGCAAGGACCCCTACCTGATTGACTAGTTCCCACCCGTGAGGTAAAGCAAGAGCTATTGTTTTAACTGAACGATTATCAGTTTTAACTGAGCAGTGGAGTGAGGGGTATTGCCCCAATACACAAGCTGTTAGACATCATTGGTGGCCGAGTGAAACCCCTGAATTGTTAGGAAGCCGCACATAGCTAGGGTCCATATCTATTTTCAACTGAACTGTTTCCAATCACTTTCGTGCCATTTCAGATCGCGCAGTTTCAGATCCATTCTGAAAGCTGTTCTAGATACAGCCATTTCAGATCTATTCTGAAAGTCATTTCAGATCCATTCAGCATCATTTCAGATCCATTTTTTGCCGATCACCTCCGCATCATTGTAGATCCATCTATTTCCACTTCCTTCTGTGCCGTAGCAAATCCATTCTGGAAAAAAAAAAAATCTATATCTCCCTTGTTTTAACTCTTTTTCCCTTGAAACTTCCCGGACACCCCTGCGATCCCATTCTCCATATTTCATTCCTGAGGACCCTATCCAAAATTCTACTTCCCAAAGCCAAAAATCTCATGTTTGTCTATTTTTAGGGTTTGCCATAACTTCTTCAATTTTCACCCACTCGCCTCCAAATTTTGCCACTGTGGTCATTCCCTATTTCTGCTTCTTTGTCCCTCTTTGACCAATTTTCTCATTCTTTCACCTTGCTTCTTAAATCCCCATTTTTTGCTTCTTGTCCATTAGAAAGTGTCCAAAACCTACTCAAACCCCAATTACCCATCCAAGTTTTTCCCAAATCCAAATTTCCCTTTACTAAATAAGCTTTTGTTTGTGTTTTTTTGTCCATTCTCCCCCCCCCCCAAAAAAAAACCCTCCTGGTTATGGTTGTCACCTACGCAGGAGAAAAAACCATTGAGGAAGCACTTGCAGCCATCCAAACCAAACTCCAAGATCTAGATGAAAAATTTCTCAGCCTCCATCTTCAACATTCAGCCATGAACAATATCCGATAGCAAGAATCTTCTGCAGGCAATGGGATCTCTTCTTCCAGCAATTTTCATGGTCCGAAGCTTGAATTTCCTTGCTTCAATGGTACTGATCCGACTGGATGGATCTATCGTGCAAAAGAATATTTCAGTATGCATAATACTTTTGATGTCCAAAAAGTTCCACTTGCATCCTTTCATTTGGAATAGGAAGCCCTTCAATGGTATTATTGGTACATCAAGGCTCATGATGAGCCAAAATGGACAGATTTTTTTCAATTCCTTTTGCAATGATTTGGTCCTAGTGCTTTTGATGACTTCACCGGAGCACTCACTAAACTTCGTCAAAGTGGCACTGTGAGAGAGTATCAGATAGAATTTGAGAAACTAGCCAATCACACAGAAGGATTGTTTGATGAATTCTACAGGATTTGTTTTATCAGTCGTCTTAAGGATGAAATATGGTTAGAGGTTAAAATGTTCTGTCCCAACACAATGATGGAAGTCCTAGGGTTGGCTAAGTTGGAAAAAGACAAGATTGTAGCCCGATAGCGCTCCAAACCCACTTTTGTTCCCTTCCGAAATATGGGTTCTCATGCCCTCCCATCCCACCATCTCCTCGACCAACTCTTATCAAGCATTTGTTTGAAACAGAGATGCATGCACGCAGA
Organism: Larix kaempferi; assembly: GCA_027924585.1. Taxonomy (NCBI): domain Eukaryota; kingdom Viridiplantae; phylum Streptophyta; class Pinopsida; order Pinales; family Pinaceae; genus Larix; species Larix kaempferi. Next base: position 1,111,951 of record BSBM01000133.1, on the reverse strand, counting down.
GAAAAAGGGCTTTGTTATAATTGTGATGAGAAATTCACTCGGGGACATAGATGTGTTCAACAAAAGCTCTATCTCTTGGATATGGATTCTCCGTCTGCCTCTAAAATTGGTGAACAAGCTCCAGATACAATGGATGATCAGGTCGACATTCAGAATTCGCCTATTGACCCCCCATCTCAGGATGAACAACCAGAGATATCTCTCCATGCTTTATACAGCGTCACCACCCCTCAAACAATACGGGTCAGGGGTTGCTTCAAGAAGCTTCCTCTTACAATACTCAATGATTCTGGTAGCACTCATAACTTCATTGACCATCGGATCGCCAAACATGCTGATTGTTTTGTCCATCCTTGCTCCAACTTTGAAGTCATGGTTTCCAATGGGGGCACCTTACCTTGCAAGGGGAAGTGTCACAATGTGCGTATCTCTCTGGAAGATTATAACCTGCACTCTGAAATGTTTGCCTTGTCCCTAGGCGGATGTGATGTGGTTTTGGGCGTTCAATGGTTATGCACACTTGGCCCCATCTTATGCGATTTTGCTGAACTTTGGATGCAATTTTCAGTCAATGGAAAACAACACAAATTTAAGGGCTTACAACAAGGGTCTCTCCGCATCATTAGTTCACATCGCTTGGAAAAGATCCTTAAGAAGAATTCACATGGTGTCATCGCTCAACTCCATTCCATTCAGATGCACCCATCAAAGGTCTCCCCTACTTCCTTGGATAGATATGCATGTGTCCTTGCTGAACAAGTGGGCTTGTCGCCTTCAAGAGACCTTTCCGGTAAGAATTTTTCCGCATCTACATCTCAGCAGGACATGATGTCTATTTTGCATGCAGTACAGAAGTGGCAGCGATACCTATTAGGGAATTATTTCTGCATCAAGACTGATCTCCAGAGTCTGGCAAATTTCTTGGAACAATGGGTCACCTCCGCAGCACACCTGAAATGGGTTATCCAAATCATGGGTTATGCCTATGCGATCACTTACAAGAAGGGTAAGGACAATATGGTGGCAGATGCTCCTTCTCGCACACTTGATGACCTAGTTTCTCTTACAGCTATTTCTCTACTTGTTCCAAATTGGTTGCAATTTGTTCAATAGGGCTATCTCTTCTATGAACTCCATGCTTCTTCATCAGCAAGGCACTCTGGGTTTCTAAAAATGTATGACCGGGAACAATGTAACTTATTTTGGGAGGGACTGAACATGACACTTCAACAGATGGTGGCTGATTGTGATACTTGCCATGTCAACAAGGGTGAAATGACACTCCTTTCAGGACTGCTCGAACCCTTGCCCATCCTTAAAGAGATTTGGAAAACTATTTCTTTGGATTTCTTAGAAGCGCTCCAGTGGTACAATACCACATCTAGAAGGACATCATATGAAGCAATCTATGGACATGCACCGCCATTTCTTCTTCCATACACCATCAGCAGCTCCATAGTTCAGGAAATTGACTCGGTTCTTCGACAACGCGATCAGATTCTTCTCATTCTGCAGGACAATATTCACATGCCAAGAATTTGACTGAAACAACAAGCTGATCAGGACCGTTCCGAGCGCACTTTTCACGCAATTGATATGGTTCTTCTTTTTCTATAGCCTTCCAAGCAACCCTCCCTGCAACTCAAAAGGCGTCAGTGGCCCGGAATGCAACCCAAGGATGCTCCAGGGGAACCACTCCTTCAGATTCTGCATCAATTTCCACATCTAAAGCTTTGAGGACAAATCTTTTTCTAAGGGAGAGGGGATGCTAGGAACCCATGTCAACCCTTCTATTTACTATGTTAGTATATTGTTGTTGGACGCATATGCTTTGTAAGTCGTCCCGTAGTATTTGTTGATCCATAGTTTGTTTATTGTTGTTGGACGCATATGCTTTGTAAGTCGTCCCGTAGTAATTGTTGATCCATAGTTTGTATTGGCCCATGGTTTGTATTGACACATGGTATTGAACAATGGTATTGGCGCCTAGACTTAGTATATAAGTTTTTGTTGATACCAATGAAGGTACTGTGAAGTTATTTGTATTGAGCTTGATCAAAGGAGGTTGCCCCCTCGAAGTGGCATGCGATCAATAAAAGTGATTCCGAGTTATGTTATTACTTCTATCTCGTGTATTTTCATTAATTAATTGTTGCAAGTTCTTCACATTAAACTACACATGGTTGGATCCATATCAAACACTCTTCTCCTCCTCTTCGAGCTTGTTTAAAAATGAAGATGGATTATTGAGTTTACTTTCTTGGACCCATTAAAATTTTACAAGAGAGACAGTATCGAGTTTTCTTTTCCAACTTTTCATGCTCGTTAAAAAAAATAAAAGACATTTATAAAAAGAGAGGGAAGGGAATTTTCTGTTATTCATTCATTTTGGTGGTCAGTCTCAAAACCGTCCTTGAACACAACGCTGCCATAAGTCACTAGGTTTTAGTTTTGGCTTTAGGATTTAACTTGATTCCAGATTCGTGTCCTCCACTGATTGGTTACTCTTCTAATCATATGGAGAGTTTGTTATGCCTCCTGCATAGCAAATTTATATAATGTTTCCTTTGTCAGTCCATAGTTGCCTACTTTAATTCCTTTGGTGACCAATGTTCAAATATTACCCTTGTGTCAACCTTTCTGCAAATCATCTTGACTCCTCATGTCGGCCATCCCTTATATAAGTTTTGTTTCAAACTCAATTTTTCAATGTTCCTCGTGTGAGATGATGAAGGATACATCAATGCCTTCGTTTTCACGAGTCTCTTCCTATCGACATCAACACATTTTACTCTAGGAAGATGACTTAGAGTTCCCCGTTTAGTACCTTGAGATTTGCAATCATTAGTGGCATATTCTCTCGCTATTGAGTTATTGGAATACATCAATGACGCTTACTCGACAGATTCTTCAAGTGTTCGACTTCAAGACCTCTTATTCACACTTGCAAGAATGTACTAGGTACCTTGGATCCCATTTTCATTATTGGTGGGTGTCCTCATGTTTGTTAACGGTTTTCATCATTGACCGGTAATCAAACGAAATCCTCCATGTTCGAATTCAAATCCTTTTATTCGCATGGTTTAGGGTTTGTACTATCGATGGTTGGTTTGAAGACCTTGGGTTTATGATATAGTTCATTTCTTATCACTCAAGTTGCGCAATAGAAAGCTCTATTGTTGGCTCATCATGAGACATAGATCGAGTTTGTTGCTATGGCTATGTTCTCCTTTTGACATGGGTCCACTCTTGTATTTCAGTGGCCATGATAAATACATCATTTCAGTTATGTATTGGAGACCATGTTCTAACATTCTGAACATCTGCTGATATCAAGATTGTAACTACTCGTTGACCTTGTTTCTGTTTCAGGTAATGTTTGCAACATTGTTCCTGTGGTTACTATGCTCCTCCACTTCCTTGTTTGTAATGTATTTCGACCATCGTATTTCCCTCCGACCTCATACATTAGGGGGCATTTGTTATCATCCAAAATGACACTTCTCCATCCGTGACTACATTTCCTTTTTGGTCACACAAAAGGAAATTATGGATTGAAGAGCCTATTTTGATCATAGATGCTTTGGCATTAGACTTTGCAACTTTTCTCCTAAACAATACTATTTTTTGTGACAATTTCTGAGACATAACCACGGCCCTACCTTCAGTCATATCACGGGTCACTCACGATAGTCTGTATTGTTAACCTGTGAGTATCATCCTAAAGGTTGTACCTGCTAGTTGCTGGGCATAATACCTGTGAATCACTCGCTGGTTGTTAAGAGTAATAGTTGCGGGTATCTCTAAATCACAATAAAAATATTTAAAGATTTGCTAGGGATTAGTTAAGGGTAGTTATCCTAACTACCCTAACTTCCCCAACCAATTTCCCTTCCAAGTCTATCCTCCCAGCCTTTCTATAAATACAAGGGGAGGGCCTTGAGAAGGGGATACCAATTTGATGCTAATGTTATGCTGGGGAAAATTCTACTGAAGGAGGAGGAGCAGGAACCCAGGGCTAGGTCTCAATGGTGCCAGTTGCAGGGCAGGTTTCACTGATACCTTTAATGCTTTAATATAGAAAGTTCCTTTCCCATTTATACTTGTTTATGTTCATGAATGTATGTTTTGAATCTTTCTTGTTTATTATACATGAGTTTCATATAAAACATTTCATTCTTATTTGAGTCATAGGCTTTGAGAAAGGTATGTGTTATTGCAGGTTATATTTGTGGAGCAATGGAGTAGGAGTCTGAAGTTTGGGAACTTGGATCAACTGCCAGCTGTTCAAGTATCTAATTCCAAATTCATGTCTTAGTTCTTTACATTTAAAATAATATTTTCTTGCCATATCTTTATGCTGTCCCATCTATGTACTAGTTAAAATTTATGTTGGTGATCTCTATATTTCCCAGTCATAGGTTTTTATTGCAAAACAATGTTACTTAGTTATACAGACTCAGACCATGGAGGAAACATTGTGGACTGTAAGAGTACATCCAGCTACTGTTATAGACTAGGATCAGCTATGATATCTTGGTCTAGCAAGAAGCAGGGCTCTGTAGCCTAGAGCACTACAGAAGCAGAATACATAGCTACTAGTGTTTCCTGTTAAGAAACGGTGTGGCCCAGAAATCTACTTGCAGGGATGCTCGATAAAAAACTTGAGCCTATAGTTATTAGGTGTGACAATCAGAGTTGCATCAATCTTTCCAAAAACCCAGTGTTTCATGACAAGTCGAAGCACATTGAGATGAAGTATCACTTCATCCGAGACATGGTCTAGAAAGGTATAATGAAACTTCAGTACATTGCTACTGATGAGCAGATTGCAGACATGTTAGCAAATCCTTTATCATTGACAAAGCTTAGGTACTTCCGAGACAAGCTTGGTATGGAAGAGAATGCATCCCTCGAGAGGGAGTGTTAAATATTAAATATATAGCATCATGAGACATTCTCCAAGCCAATATTGATCCTCCCGTATGGAGGTGAGCACTTTGATTGCCTTCCATGTAAACGTTATTCCTCCCGTATAGAGGTAATTGATCAAAGTAATGATGTTGTAAAGTCATGATTCTCATGCGAACCTTCCATATAAAAGCATCCATGAGATGGCCCTCCCGTATAGAGGTGGACCTTCTGTATAAAGTTCATGCTTTACTTGCTAAAAGCATTTAATGTTGTGTGTGTATTATTAACCATGATCACCATATTACTATTAAGTCTCCTTTAGAGATTGATCACCTCTAAAGTGAATTAATTTAGCATATGATCATTTGGTTCGGAATAATATACTATGATCACAACATATGATAATTTTTCTTAGTATAATGTAATGTGATGGATAACTGAAGTTAGCACATATTGACCATGTAGTAAAAGATAAAGAGATAAAGATAAATGCATACAGAAAAGGAGAATTCGAATTGATCATAAGATGACTAAGTGAATTTGAATTGTGAAGCTTCAGTTAAAGCCACAATGTATGCCTCAATTAACTAAAGAACTCACAGTGGTCACTACAAGTAAATCAATCAACATGGTTTCAATTAACTAAGTGTTAAAGAAGAAGGACTAGTTAACTAAAGTGTTTTCACTTTAGTTAAACTAAAAGATGACACTTTAATAAATCAAGGAGAACTCGATTTGATCACTACAATGATGTTATCAAGAAATATTATGTTAAAGAGAGTTAACTAAGTGACAACAAAGAAGATCTAGTTAACCGAGTCTTATTGCATGACATCACTTATGTTAAACTAAAATACGAGAATTGAGTTGTGACACTTGCATTGCGACACTTCGGTTAGCCACCTAAATAAGTGAGAAAACTTTCAGTTAAGAGGCGAGTTTACCCTAAGAGACAATTAAGTGAGATAAAGCACTGCATGAGAAGTGGGGCACACTTCTTCTTGAAAGATTGATACATCTAGTTTGAGGGTGAGTTCATCCTGAAGTTAGAAGAAGTCGATGCATGAGAAGAATGTATAAATATGTTATATGGGATTGATGAATTCAATGTGAAGCAAATTCTCTTCTCCATTGAAGGAAATACACTTCTCTTTGTGTAGGTTATTATTGTTGCTTGTTATTGATGTGTTGGGGACATTGGAAAACAAATTTGATTGATCTTTCTTCTCTATTGCTTCCGTATCTTCACCAAGAGTGTTCTGGTGATCTCTTATCTTCCAAAAACAATCTGCTATGTTGTAAAAGAAAGCATTCTCTTCTATCCATTGTATTATATTGAGAAGCATTGATGGTTTTTTTTTTATTGTTTTGAAGATTTTCCCTGGGGTATAACGTGTGTTATGGTTGTATGAATTTCATGTGATTGAATTGTCTCATTGATTAAAGTTTAGACATTTAAAATAATTAAAGATCAAAGCTCAACCAAATATTAACATGGTATTAGATCTTAGAGCGTGAAGGATCTCATTTTTTCATTCTAGCTAGAGCCTACGGAGAGCCTGAGAAGTTGAGCACAAGATTTGAAGAATATGGGATCAATAACTGTACGAATGGAATACCATCTTGAGGGAACCTCAAACTTAAACACTTGGAAATATAGGATTCTCAACATACTAGAGGAACATGACTTGGATAGATATGTATCCACTATGATGGAGGAGCCTACAACTAATGCAAGGAACATAAAATTCAAGAAGAATCAATCTAATTCAAAACATATCATCTATGATTCCGTAAAAGATAGCTTTATTCCCGTGATCACACCGCTAAAGACCGCAAAAGAATGTTATGATACATTGACTAATATATATGAGAAGAAGGTTCCAACTCAAAAGAGGGCACTGAAAAACAAGTTATGAAACATCAAGATGGAGAAGGATGAGACATTGGCCTCCTTCTTCACTAAGATCTCTCAGGTAAGAGATCAACTTGTTAACATTGGAGTTGTAGTGGATGAAGATGATCTCATCCAAACTGCCATTGATGGTATCCCATATTCATGGGAGACATTCTTAGCTACTATCAATGGCCAGGAAGTGCAGGATGGATTCAAAATATTGTGGCATGAATATATCCAAGAGGAAGGATGAATCCAGAGAAAATCTATGTGCACTAAAGAAGAAAATCTTTCCCTCACGACAATAATGAAGAAATGAAAGAAACCCTTCTCCCAAAAGAAGTTCTCTCATCCAAATAAGGAGGAGTTCAACAAAGGCTTCGACAAGTCAAAATATAGATGCTTCAATTGCAACAAGAAAGGCCATTTATCAAGAGAGTGCAAAGCAAAGCGGAAAGGAAAGTTTCATGCTTCTACCACCATAGAAGATGAAAAAAATGCATCCGAAGAAAATAAGGCATGGGAGTTTTACCTTGTTTCATCCATTTCGAGATTCGTCATCTCAAGTGAAAACACATGGTTAATTGACAATGGTGCATCCAACAATATGACTAGTTACATGAGTACCATCATTGACCTAAAGGAGAAAAAGTTCAAATGCATGGTAGAGTTGGGTGACAACTCAACATATTCGATTCAAGGAGTTGGGTCCACCTAATTCCAGATTAGTACTAGTGATATTTTACATGTGGAGGACATTATATATGTTCCAGGATTAAAGAAGAACCTCCTTTTAGTTTCAGTTCTTGAAGACAAAGGCTTCCAAGTTATCTTCATGGATAACAAAGCACTTTTATGGCCGAAGAACAAAATCCTAGAATCTGCTGCTGTGATTAGAATTCGAGAGGGGGAACTCTAAAAGGTACCTGGGAAGTACATTCAAGCTATTATCCAACACACTACCATCCCATGTGATCTATGGCACCAAAGGCTTGGACACATACACTACAAAGCGCTACAAGGAATTCAAAAGATGGTAAAATGTATTCCCGTATTTGATTTTGAGCATGATAGTGTATGTCGGGGTTGTTCACTTGGGAAGAATGTTAAGATTTTTTTTTCCAACAGTACTAATATATCTAAAGGGATTTTAGATCTAATACATTATGATGTATGTGGTCCCATGTCACCCCCCTCCCTGAGTGGATTCTTATATTATGTACTGTTCATAGATGATTTTTATAGGAAGTCATGGATTCATTTCATGAAGGCTAAAAGTGAAACTCTTAGCAAATTTAAAGAGTTTAAAGCTCTAGTTGAAAATTAGAAAGAAAATCACATTTGTGCATTAAGTTCTAATAATGGAGGTGAATTTGATTCACATGCATTTAATGAGCTATGCAGTCTTGCAAGAATATATATACAGTTAATAGTACCATACAACCTTCGACAAAATGGGGTTACTGAAAGGAAGAATAGAACCATATGTGAGGATGCAAAAGCCATGATGCATGATCAAGATATGTCTACCTTATTATGGGAAGAATCCACCCGTACAACTGTGTACATCCCAGAATAGAAGCCCACATGCCATTCTAGATAAGAAGACACCAGAAGAAATGTTTACCGGTGAGAAGCTAGACATCTCACACTTGAGTATCTTTGGGAGCCTAGTATACATTCATGTACTGAAAGAGAAGAGAAAAAAGATGGAACCTTTTGGAAAGAAAGGAACCTTTGTGGGTTATAGTGATTCATCCAAAGCATACAGAATATATGTACCTAGTGAGAGACACATTGAAGTCAGCTGAGATGTTAGCTTCCATGAGGAAGTTTCTTTCAAAATATTGAAAGAGATTCAATGTGATTCAGAGATGGAGGATCCCGAGTCTGATTCTCCCCATTCAGAGTTTGAGAGGGAGAAACTAGAATATTCCTCAGATTCGTTAGCTCATGAAGAACCAATAGAACTGATTGAGATGTCACTTGATGAAACTCTCGCTAAAATAAGATCTGCTTGGACCTGCCGAGATATCATACAAAATGCAGAGGAACATGGAGCACTAATAGACTCATCCAGAGAGCACAAGAAACTTGAAATATGTTTAGGGTATGTTGCATTGATGAGTCACTTCAATGATTCAAAACCATCCTCATATGAAGAAGCTGCAAAAAAACAAGTTTGGAAAGATGCAATGTCAGAAGAGTACAACTCTATAATAAAGAATGATGTTTGGGAGGTTGTTCCCAAACCTGACGAGAAGTCCATTGTGACTTCCAGATGGATTTAAAAGATAAAGCATGTTGCAGATGGTGGCATTGAGAAGTATAAATCCAGATTCGTTGCCATAGGTTTCTCTCAGAAAGAAGGCATCGATTATGATGAGACCTTTTCCCTTGTGGCAAGGTACACCAAAAACCTAGCAATGATTGCACTTGCATTTGTTCTAGGATGGAAAATTCACTAGATGGATGTGAATACCAGGGAAATATTTAGGGGAGAAATTTCACCAATTGGATTACTTTTGGGTTTTTTTTCAAAAAATAAATTCTCTATTTGATCATTTTTAGCCTCTAATTACGTAAAATATGTTTTTTATCATAATATTCGCCAAAATTTACATATTTCAGTAGTAAATTGTATGTTTCACATTTAATATTCTCCTACCAATATATATATATATATATATGGTTTTTTCAATCCAAAATAATCGCCTAGAATACTATACTTAAGTATACTTTTATAATCCTTAAAAAATACCCTGGTGAAGACAGTGTTCCTCAATGGTGAGGTTGATAAAGAGGTTTATATTCAATATCTTGAAGGATTTTGGTGCATGGGAAGGAGTCCCATGTTTGCAAACTAAATAAAACTCTATATGGGCTTAAGCAAGCCCCAAGGATTGGTACTCTAGAATTGATAGCTACCTTCAGAAACTTGGTTTCTGTAAGAGTGAATTTGATCTGAATTTGTACCTCAAAGTAGTGAAGAACCAACCGTTGATATTGGTTCTGTATGTTGATGATTTGTTTCTCACTAGAGAGGAACATCTGATTTCTTGGTGCAAGAGGGAGCTCACCTCAGATTTCGAGATGAAAGACTTAGGTCTGATGCACTACTTTCTTAGCCTTGAGATATGATAAAGAAAAGATGAATTTTTTCTATCTCAAGAGAAGTACACGTGGATATATTGCGCAAGTTTGGCATGATAGATCAAAAATATATGACTACACCGATGGTTCCCAATTTGAGGAAACTTCATGAGTCAGGCTCTCGAATAGATCCAATAGATCCCACTTTGTATAGATAACTTATAGGCTTGCTAATGTACTTGATACATTCGAGGCCTGATGTATGTTATGCCGTGAGAATTCTGAGTCAATTTATGTCTGATCCGAGACATAGACACTGGATATATGCTAAGCACATGCTTAGGTATCTTTAAGGTACAAATTCATATGGAATCAGATATGCCTCCAGTAGAGGAGTCATGTTACTTGGTTATACAGACTCAGACTGGGGATGAATCATTGTGGACCGTAAGAGTACATATGGCTACTGTTATAGCCTAGGATCAACTATGATATATTGGTCTAGTAGGAAGCAAGGCTCTGTATCCCAAAGCACTACAAAAGCATAATACATAATTGCTAGTGTTTCCTGCCGAGAAGGAGTGTGGATCAGAAAGCCACTTGCAGGGTTGTTCGGTGAAAAAATTGATCCTACATCTATTATGTGTGACAATCAGAGTTGCATCAAGCTTTCTGAAAACCCAATGTTTAATGACAAGTCGAAGCACATTGAAATGAAGTATCACTTCATCCGAGACATGCTCCAGAAAGGTACACTGAAACTTCAATACATTGCTACTGATGATCAAATTGCATATATGTTAACAAAGCCTCTTCCAGTGATGAAGTTTAGGTACTTTGAGACAATCTTGGTATGGAAGAGAGTGCATCCCTTGTTGAGAGGGAGTGTTAGTTATACAACATCATGAGACATTCTCCAAGCCAATCTTGTACATCCAAGATTGATCCTCCCGTATAGAGATGAGCACTTTGATTGCCTTCTGTGTAAAGGATATTCCTCCCATATAGAGGTAGTTGATCAAAATAATGATGTTGTAAAGTATTGTTGGAAAATGATTTGGAATTGTGTGTCAAGTCATGATTCTCATGTGAACCTTTTGTATAAACGTATCCATGATATCGACCTCTCGTATAGAGGTGGACCTTCTGTATAAAGGTCATTATTTACTTGTTAAAAGCATTGAAATTTGTGTGATGCATTATTAACCATGATCACCAAATTGCTATTAAGTCTCCTTTAGAGATTGATCACCTCTAAAGTGAATTACTTTAGCATATGATCATTTGGTCCAAAATAATATACTATGATCTCATAATCCGATAATTCTTCTTAGTATAATGTAATGTGATGGATAATTAAAGTTAACACATATTGACCATGCAATAAAAGATAAATGCATAGAGAAAAAGAGAATTTGAATTGATCATGAGATTACTAAGTGAACTCAAATTGTGAAGCTTCAGTTAAAGCCACAATGTATGCCTCAATTAACTAAAGAACTCACAGTGGTCACTACAAGTAAATCAATCAACATGATTTCAGTTAACTAAGTGTTAAATAAGAATGACTAGTTAACCAAAGTGTTTTCACTTTAGTTAAACTAAAAGACATCACTTTAGTAAATCAAGTAGAACTTGATTTGACACTATAGTGATGTTATCAAGAATGATTCATTTAAAGAGAGTTAACTAAGTGACAACAAAGAAGATATAGTTAACTAAGTGTTATTGCATGACCACACTTATGTTAAACTAAAAGATGACACTTGAGTTCTGACACTTGCATGGCGACAGTTAAGTTAGCCACTTAACTAAGTGGGAAAGCTTTCAGTTAAGAGGCAATTTTATCCTAAGAGACAGTTAAGTGAGATAAAGAACTGCATGAGAAATGGGGTGCAATTCTTCATGTAATATTGACATATCCAGTGTTAGGGCGAGTTCATCCTGAATTTAGAAGAAGCCAATGCATGAGAAGAATGTATAAATATGTTATACCTGATTGATGAATTCAATGAGAAGCGAATTATCTTCTCCATTGAAGGCAACACACTTCTCTTTGTGTAGGTTATTGTTCTTTCTTGTTATTGATGTGTTGGGCACATTGGAAAACACATATGATTGATCTCTCTTCTCTATTGCTTTTGTATCTTCACCAAGGGTCTTTTGGTGATCTCTTATCTTTCAAAAGCAATTCGCTATGTTGTAAAAGAAAGCATTCTCTACTATCCATTGTATTATACTGTGAATAATTGTATGGGGTTTTTGTTCTCATTGTTTTGAGGATTTTCCCCAGGGCATATCTTGTGTTATGGTTGTATGAATTTCATGTGATTGAATTGTCTCATTGCTTCAAGTTTCGATATCTAAAAGAATTAAAGATCAATTCTCAAACAAATATTAACACTTTATATTTCTATAACGCTCTTCAGTGTGTCTTATAGAACTACAAATCATTGGTTTGTACAAACAACGTAAGTGCATCGGTGCACATGTTATTAATAAAGCCCACCCATGCTTAGACATGATAGTGGTAGCATCGGGGCATACATTCATTTCCAACACATTGGTTGGTATGTTTTAATTCACACACAATAGTGCATATAGTATGTATATATGTTCTTTCCACTATAATGTTTATAAAACTTTTTCCCCCTCATTAAATTCCAGCACCACTCCAATTGAACTGATGACCAAATCATCATCATTTACATTTTTCTTAATTTTTAAATCTTTTTAGGGTGTTCTATTTCCTTTCTCTCTATCCCTGCACAACATTCAACAAATTTTAAATCCAAACTTTGGAACATGATAACAATTTTTCTTGAGAAGTATTGTCAGATGTAAGAAGTAAAGAGAAATAAATTCATGTTGATCCACATAATTCTTCAATTTGCAAAAATTTCTTAAAAGTTTTATTTTTCTCTTTTTTCACTTATATTACAAACAATCTTGTAGAGTTTCCTTAGATATTTTTTCTACATGACACACATAAACCAATACACATCATTAAAACATACAGATTATTCAAATATATTGCTTTCATATTAAAATTACAAAAAAACTTGCCATGTTATTGTGTCGGATGTGTATAGTTTGCTCCATTTGTTGTGATTTTTATTTTATGATTTTTTTGGGCCATCATTTATCAATGAATTCATAATGAAACACATAAATCATATTTTTTTTACATAATAAGTAAAGAATTTTATGTATAAATGTACCATAATGCTAGAACACACCGATGTGTAATTGATGTATAATACACACCCAACATGGTTTTTTTTTTTTTTTAATAAACAAATTCAAATGATGCATCTTAGAAATAAAAATGCATCAGTGCATCTTTTCTGTAAAATGTGCATTTAAAACTAGTTAAGCGTTTTTGAACAAAATTCTGCCCGGGACAATTTGAATAGGTTGGCTTTGAAGTGATATAGAATATGATCTCAATCCAAGAACGACTTAAAGCCCCATATACTAATATATATAACCAATAATTTTACATTGTAGAAAATAAAATATTATAGTGAAATAAAAAAGAAATAGAAAACAAAAGGAAAGCAATAATAACCCTAGGGTTTGTAGTGATGAAGATGAATTTGAAGGAAGAAGAACACAAGGGTTTGCAACATTAAAGGTAACTCTTATATTCTCTATTTTCTTCAAAGAATGTTTAAAATTTATTCCATTTTTTAATTCTATTGAAGGAAAACTTACTTTAAATGTCTTCTCTATAGAGTTGTATGTGTCCACGGTGATCTCTTACAAAATTTCTCCTCAAAGAAATCTCTCTCCAAACTCTTCACTAGTAAATCTCTCTTGCATAATTCACTTCTCAAAGATTTGGCCTAAAAAGGTTTACGGATTATAGTTTTCTTTTATTTATAAGCTCACTATATTAAGATTAAATTCTTGCTCTTTTTTTCATTTGATATTTTGGCCAATCGATGATAAATGCACACACACACACACACACACACACACACACACACACTCATATTTATTTATTTTTAAATATAAATTTTACTACACAACTCAAAAAAATATCACACCGGTGCGCTATAACTATACAAGCGCACCTCATTATAATGGTGCACTGAGTAGTTAATATTATAATGGTGCATATTTTTTACATAAGCACAACGATGACACAAAAAGACAAAATATACTAGTGTAAACTTCCACAAATAATAGTTTACGGAGGTTTGTCCTAATTTATGGAGGTGCATGTGTGTGTTTTTATCAGTGCACATATATAAATAACACACCAGTGTGCATCTATTGTTTTAACGCACTAGTGCACCTATAAATTTTTTGGTCCATCGGTTACGATATGTGAAAACATAACACAACTTGTTTCCCAGTTTATTGTTTAAAGAGTGAATACATGTATTGATTGTATTCTTCACTCAACTATAGGCGAACAAAGAGCAATAAATCAAATGGTTGATTTTTCAAATTCCAACCCATTTCAGATCATTCAAAGTTCAATTTTTTCATTGTCGTCATTGGTAAGTGCATATTTATTTATATTTGATTATATATTCGACTTCATGTTGTCTTTTCACTTGCATTTGAATAGTTGTGCATTTCCTTTTGCAAGATCTTGATTCGTGATCAAGTTTAGATGCACACGATATTCCACCAATCCCAAAAAGACACAAGGTCTTATCTGGAGCAACATACCGACGTAGACATACAACAGATGAAAATGGAAGGCCACTTTACCCCACCAATTGTAATATGACATCATCTAGTAACTTTCCTTTACCAATGGTACTTCATCATGAACTGAATCTCTTTTATGACACCCCAGTAGTATGCATTTGTATAAAATGTAAAGGGTTGAAGGTGAACCCTAGGCGAGTTGGTGAACCCTAGGATAAGAGAAAAATTGTCCAAGTATAAACAAAGGTTAGTCTATTTGTTGGAGGGTAGCGATGGATTCCCTCTTTCCATCCATCTTCAAAGTAAATACAAAACTAGTTACATATGCACTTTGTATAGTGCTTGGTGATCTTTCTTGCATGTTCTCGATGTTGGGACTGGATTCTCCTATTGTGGTAACAATTACATGATCACAAAGTCTACAATAGATTCTAAAAATCTTGGGTTGTTTATCCTTTCACATGTGTTTGTTCCTCCCAAATTGTTAGTAGCACTTATGCCATTTTTGGTCCTTTTTATAGTCGATATGATTACTTGAATATCGTCAAATACAAACATAGTATTCCCATGTATATTATGTGCATGAATTGTTGTGCTTTAGGAAACTTTAACATGAAGAACCTATTATATATCGATTGTCTTCCACGCACTCATGGGAAAGGATAATTTTAGGGTCGAAATTTAGCCCCTAGTCTATTTTTCCATGTTTTTTCCCAAAAAAGATTCACCAATTTGCATTTTTTGAAGCCCCATTTCGCCCAATTTTGGTGGGATAAACTTTTTTCACTATAAAAATCACCAAATTATTATATAAACTATATAAAATCCTTAGAAATTGAAATAATTTTAGAACAATATCACCAAATATTTTATAGTTGACATTTTAAGAATTGGTAAGATTCACCAAAGTTTATACACTTTTAAATAAGTATGGGTCCTTAAAATTATCCCTGCTCATGGGAACATTGCAAGTTTCATAAATAGTTGCAAGTGCTCATTGTTTAGTGTAAATTGTTCATTTGAGAAACACTCCAGTGACAAAAAGAGTTCTTTATGAATAATAAGGCATCCAAGTTTGTTGTTGTACATGCAATAGGTATTTTGTCTCTTGGTGACGAGTTGTTAATAAAATATAAGTTTTGTATATCACCAAATGCTCGTTCAAAATGATTTTCATTGGGGCTGTCTTTAGACATCCCCTCGGGGCGTAAAAAAAAGATAATTGAGTAATTGTATTTTTGGATTTTTAATGGAATTAATGTTAATTTATTGCTTAGTTCCACATTTGTTTTATAAAGTGGTTGATTGCATGTGTACTATTGGAAAAAAATATGATTCTAATAAATGTGTGGTGTAATAATTCAACATGCTAAGTCCATTTTTTTTACTAATATCATCGATTTAATGTTCAATGTTTTTGAAACCAGGATTCCAACAACGATCAACCTATATATCATCTACCATTACACCCCAGTATGACTGTTGGGTGTGTGAGCTATCTCAAATAAAAACAACATCTAATATTAATTATCAACCAGGATCAGTAAACTTAGAGTTGAAAGCAAAATATATGCCAAGGTAGAAATGGTTCTAAAGTTTCAGGTTTGTCAGACCTAAAAATGTTTATTAAAAAAAAAGATTGAAAGATCTTTCAAAATGAAAAACCGAGTTAAATATTTAAGAATACATTTAAATCACATATCAGAATAGTACTCGATCATACTACTCTACCTCTATGGTTAATTAATAAGAAAGATGGAAACAAATACTGAAACACAAATTACTTCTAGAAAAATAAGAAACTACTCAATTAAGCTTCCAGATAACGACTATGAACAAAATCAGAGCTACGGATATTAGATGTTTAATAAGGAGAACTTGTAAATGTACATTAATTTAGACTAAACCATCTAATTCCATTCTTCTTGATTACGTACATAAAATGTAATAGGAACTAGAGTAAATGTATCATAATGACTTTCAAATTTAATAAGGAAGCTAAATGGAAGTAAATATAACTTAACTTCTACAAACAAATGTAAACTAAAAATCAACAAACTACCACTAATTTTAAACATTATGAACTACTATCTATCCATATGTGAACAACATGAAACTAATGTAAGTAGAAGCAAACAAAAAACTTAACAAATATGATAAATTGAACTATATTAGATTTGGAAGCAAGTAGAAAACTTGATAAAGATATTTTATTATTAATACAGATCTTTCAACATGAACATCTTCATTAAATAGAAACTAGTCTTAAGGTTAACAAACTAAAACAACTCAACGAAATGTAATCATCAACTATAACTTGAAAATAAACTATTTAGGAACAACGTTCATACATTTTGAATAGTAACCAAGTAACAAAACAGGTTAAAGAACTAAAGTTTGGAAGAAAGATAAGAAGAGGATAAGGAAGAAGCAAGAAAGGAGGAAACAATGATGACAATTGAATTAAAAACTCCAAGTAACATAAAACAAGATTAAATTACATCTCAAGCTATTAAGGAGGAACAGGAAGAATGATGATTAAGAGGCAGAAGAAATTAGATTCGGAAAAAGACCTAAAATAATACAGAAAACACACAGGTCCGAATGACAATCTGAATGCCGGTCTGAATGGCAATCCAAATGACAATCCAAATGGAGGAAAACGTCTTAAAGGTAGGGAAAGAAGGGCTTTTGGATGATTTAATTACCAGGTGGCTTTATGCAAATGATCCTATAGTGCACAAGAAGTAGTAGAGAGATGATTAGAGGCTAAGAAATTATCTATGCAAATCATTACCTAAGAGAAATAATGATTCTATGGGAAGTACGAAGAAAGCTGGAATAGAAGAATGGAGAAGGTTGGAATAGAAGAAAGAAGAATTAACCTACAACAAACAGGAAGAAAAACTAACAGAGGAGAAAAGAAGGAAAGGAATGCTAACTATGGAAGAATTTGGAAGCAATATCTACTATGATGATGGAAGAAGGACTAAAAACAAACTACAAATTATTAAACTAATGAACTATTGGTTGACCATTCTAACTCAGAAGAAGCAAGGTTGTATTAACAGGAAAATATTAATTACAGAGGGATGAATATCATACACACAGGAAAACGAATTAAATTACACACACAAGAAATAAACTAGTTAATTGCAAGAAAAGAAATGCATAACATGTAAATAAAACCTCCAGTTGATGAGGGGCCGTTCCCAGCAATGAGAGGGTGGACTAGCTCAACTTAAATGACTACCAGCAGAACATCAACAAGCTTCTACTTCCATTAACTTGAGAAAATTTACAGATTCTGTCTTCACACTATCTACGACTGCAAATGCTTGGACTAAGACTGGAAAACCATCGTAAATTCAGAAGCTAACTCATCTCAATCAAAGATGTGACTATTTATAAGTTACAATGGGTGAGAGGGTCGACAAAGTCAATCTCTCTAATAATAGGAGTGTTTGTAACAACTGATTAAATTGATACATGCCAACATAGGGGGCGTTCTTCAGACTTTGACGGGGTTAGTTCCTTCTCAGAGCAGTTGCAGCGTCGATCTAACTTAGACGTGGACGAGCAGTGTGCTGGCAGACTGAATTGTGGGCAGGCGGACTCCTTCCCGAACAACGACATGAATGAACGTGAGAAGGCGTGCATAACTCCCGACCAAATGAATAAGAGAGCAGGTGCGCTGGAGTGTTGACATGGGCGTGGAAGTTATGTTGGAAGGCTAAATGTGGACGGCTAGACTCCTTTCGGAATAATGGCACGAGCGAGAGCTTGGACAACATGCATGACTCTAGGATGAATGCACAGACGAATCAAGGCTTGGAGCGTTCATGTGGACATGAGATGTGCTGTCAAGCTTGGTGAGCATAAGGACGGATCTTCTAGAGTAATAGCTCATTAACCAGGCCCATTGCATGTCGAACAGAACCCATGTGTCCTTCTCTTCATCTAATGGTCTAGGATGTGTCAACCACGGATTTTGCGGGCTGAACGAAGGGTTGAACGATGAGCTGAAAGTGTTTTAGGCTGAGCACGTAGCGCATGGGCTGAATGATGGGTAACTTGCAAATTGTAGCCTGTCAATTAAAACCATAAATGTTAATTACGCCCAAAAACATCATTTAAATCATAAATAAACCATAATATACGAAATATAACAAGATTTGCATGGTAAGTGAATTTGTGCATACCTGGATTGTTTGATGAGATGAATGGATAAGAAAACAACTTACTATAGCAAAAAAGATAGAAATAACACCACTTCGAGTAAATTAAATGATAAAAAATGGTAACAATATTGGACACCAACATTCCCCCAAACCGGAGTCATGCCAGGTCCCACTGAGCAAAACAAAAAGTAATTAGGAACAAGGCTGAGCTGGGGTAGCAACTATCTTTGACTCAAATGATGGAGATGCATGCTTGGCCGAGAGCTTCTTGAAATGACCCATTAAGGAATTATACTTTACTCTAAGGATAGCATTGGATGTTATTTTGGCGTTAATCGAGCATTCAGTGCTTTTCAACTGTGTACGCAACATCTTATTCTGTTCAAGGAGCTCGGAGATTGTCTCCACATAGCTTTGACTTTGTTCTGTTAATTGTGCTATCTCTTGGGTTAACTGATCCCACTTTAGCTGACTCAAAATAGGTTGTTCTATACCATGCTCCAAGTCTATTTGAGGACTCTTCTCTTTTGGAGATGTCTCAACATTAATAGTATGTTCTTCAAAGCTTTTGTCTTTGTTACATGCAGGAGAGATTCTAGCAGCATAGGCTTCCCTCATCTGAGTGGATGCATTAGCTAGTTTGAGGAGGGATGACTCAAAGGTATGATCGTCCAACTAAATATTTGAGCATGAGGGCTGACTGATAGTCTGAATGTCAGGATGATCAATGGACTGGTCATGATTTGTCTCTATAGGTTTAGTAGGAGAATGCATTGAATGGAAAGAGTGCATATCATCTAAGGAACTCTCATCCAATCATATACGTTTAGTGTTTGGTTTTTCTTGGGCATGAAGGTGTTCTTGAGAAGGGGAAGATTTGACAGTAGATAAATGAGGGTTTAAGATCTCAAAAACAAAATGGCCCAAGTTTGACCTCTCTCCTCTAGCTGATGAATGATTAAACGATTAATGAGACAATGGTGATATAAGCTACCAGAACGGTTAATGGTATTCTTTCTAACTTGACTCAACATCTTTTCCAAGCTCTTTAGAAAGTAGAATGGGAAATTTAAGGTCTGATTATTGACAAAATGGGCTAACAGTCTAACGTGGCAAGCTTTAAAAACAGTGAACTTACCCTCACAGGTTACTAAGTGAATGATAATGGTCAAAAGATCCAAGTACTCTGGATTGATCCATTCTCTATGAAAACCTTTGGTGCTAGTAATGTGTTGAAAATCGGGCTTGAGAGCGAACTGGTGAGCTTCTCATGGAAGAAACAAATGCTTGTGCCATTGGGCACCTTCTCTAGGGAGCTTCATAGCTAACGCTATTGACTCTTCTATTATGGAGAAAATAAGATGGCCAACCTTGGTCATTTTTCCATCGAAACCTTTGGCAAACAACAACAAAATCTCATGGTCGTGACCATCAAGATGGTGGAGAAACGGATTCCAACCTGCTTGAGAGAATAACTCATGGCATCTTTTAAACTCAGGGATATGAAGAAGATCTTGGTAGCTACCTGGCTCACAACGGTTAGGCATTGCTGATAGAGGACGGGGGAAACAACAGATAAATGCAGGGGACACAAGGGATTTGCAGAGGACGCAGCTCGCAAAGAGAGAAATGAAGGGTGAACAGAGTGAAGCAGAAGTTCACGCAACCATCAGTTAAATTGAGGTCTGTTTGGATGGTTGGATGGTCATAGGTAAAGCGTGTTTTGAAAGATCACACTTGTACTTTGAAGATCTTGAGTTAAGTGCTAGTATTGAAGTACGTGAATCCGTTAAATGCGTGTTTGATATAGCAAATTCAACCATGTCTAAAGCCAAGCTTTGGACAGGTTGAACGAGATTCACGTAATGGGATATTCTACACGTGGAATATCACAAGGAGCCGATCTATATGCTGGCAATCTATACGACAGGTAAGGCCATAGTGGTCATACAATGATTCATAATGACACAAGATTCGTTCATTTAACAATATGAGATGAATACGGAAATAAAACCAAGTGCGAGATTTGACATTTGATTGATCCCTATCATCATTGGTTAGTCAAAATTTTCAAAAATATCTAGCATGCTATTTGAAATATATAAGCTAAAATTTCTTTAGCACTTTTATTCAAAACATTGCTTATTTGTTGCATTCGTCACTGCATTTGGATCGGCATTCGATCCGTCATTCAGCCTTTCATACAGACTTTTGTCTATACAAACTTTCATTGCTGAAGCCAACTGGAACTGATTTTTGCAAGGAATTTTTAAGGCTGTTAGTGCACAGAAATGCTGTAAACTTTGCTTTCTGGAACTTTTAAGTCATGTCCCCTTTAGTTTGTCTTTAATTAAAACAATTTGTCTTCTGCTTTTGCATTAACCTGCAAACATCTATCACTTTCAGAGATAAATGAACTTTTTTCTTTATTTAAAAAAAATAGTTTAAAACAGTTCTAATCCTCCCCCAAACCAAAGATATGGCTTGTCCTCAAGCCAACAAAAAGAGCATTAGATATTCAATTATTTTATCAATAGCTGAAAAAAATGTTGTAATACTTTTCTCAAGAAAATGAAATATTAACTAAACATTTAGATGATTCAGATATGTACATTTATTATAAAGAATAGAACAATGCTTAAAAGAACCATATGAAGAATGATAGTATAATTTGATATGAAAGATGCCATAGGAAAACTAGCCATCCATGACTCATTTTAAAGATTTCTTGTCATCCCAAGATATAGATAAGGTGTACCGTAAAACTTGTGAGATTTTCATAATTATGGGTCCCATTTCTAGGATAATAAAATCCTAGATATTGTTTGAATTAGATGACAAGGTCTAATTTCAACTTACAGTTATTCTCTAATGACAGTATAGATGATTGGCCAAAACATGTGTTTGTATACTCAGGTTTCTTATATATGAATCATGTGCATAGAAATGCATTAACCGATCTCTTTTACCCGATATTGACCTGTTGCCAGCAGGCCTGTTCAGTATCCCAGCGGGTTTATCTTGGTACCATGCAAGCATAGTCCCACTGCCAGCGAGTCTGTTCAGTGCCCCGGCGGGTTTACTTGCATTTACCTAGCTTCCTTGTTTAAGATTTTACTTAGCATGGACCCACTGCCAGCAAGCCTTTTCTGTACCCCGGTGGGTTTGCTTCGTATAATGATGTATATATATATATATATATATATATATATATATATATATATATATATATATATATATATATTTTGTAAGGAAGCCGGTTGGTACTAGAGTGTGCTAAGCCTTCTAAACACATAATTCGAAATATTAGAACGAACTTTTATGAGCAACTTTTACTTATAATAGTGAAAGTTAAAGATCATGTCAAAAGGTAATAACCTAAAGCTGTTCTTTGATCTATATCTATATTTTTCATAAAAATTCAGTAATGTTCCCCACAAGAATAAAAATAAGATTCACTTCTAAGTTACCTTTAAAAGATGCTTTAAGAGACAAGCTTTGATAATGAGTCTAGGATAAGCCAAGAATCCATAGGTGTAAGATAGTATATTTTTTGTTAAGATCATAGCAATTAAGATAGGTCTTTTAAGCAATAGTTCTAAACGATAATCAGAAATATGCATGCCTGAATCAAATACCATATTCAAAATCATGAATGAAATGGTTGCAAGATAATATAAAGAACACTTTATCTTTTGCTAAAAAAAAGTCAATTTCAACAATAATTGAAAAAAGAAGGGATTAGGATAATTTTTTCTTTCTTTTAAGTGCTTCCCTTTCAATAATATTGCACGAGTGGATAAGGTCCTTGTAATTAAGCTGCAAAACCATTGTTAGATGATTTTGATTTATTAAAAAAAAAACATATGTACAAAAAGTCATAAGAAATCTAAAAAGGGACAAAAGTTTTCCTATTTTTAATGGCAAAAATTTCATAAGCTGATCATACAAATGAAATTCCTTGTATAGATACAATCAGCTTGTCAGAAATAACTCTTCATTATTATAATTAAAACAAAAACACAATATATTTACATATGTACAAATAAAGACAATCCTTTAGAAATTTCAGGGACTAGGAGGAGGAGGAATGATTTCCTCTTCTACCAGATCCATCTCCTGCTGTTGTAAGGCATTTTGTACAAAGTCTTGTTTAGATATGGGTTGGTGATAAAGTCTAAGTCTATGGCCATTTACAACAAAGAAAGTTTGAGAATAATCAATTGTTTTAATTTTAACGGATCCATTATCGAAAGCTGTAACAATTTCATAAGGACCCATCCAACGAGTAGTCAATTCACCTTTAAAAGTTTTGTATCTCGAATCGAAAAGTAATGCTCAATCTCCTATTTTAAATTGTTTTTGTTTAATGTATCTGTCATGCCATTTTTTACGTTGATTCTGTATTAAGATTGTTCGTTGGATAACATCCTGTCTAATCTCGTCTAATTCATTTATTTGAAGGATTCATTGTTTCTGTGCTTCTTCTAAATTCATTCCTAACTGAATAGCCATACGAAATGTCTTAAGCTGAAATTCAATGGGTAGGAGAACCTGTTTGCCATAAACAAGTTCATAAGGTGTGTGGCCAGTGGTGTTTCTCCAAGTTATTCTATAAGCCCACAAGGCTTCTGGGAGCCTATCTGCCCAATCCTTGTGGTGTAACTGAATGGTCTTGGTCATGATAGCTTCTAATACTTTGTTTGTGCTTTCTACTTGACCATTTTCCTGAGGATGATATGGTGAAGATTTGCAATGTCTAATACCATATTTATTAGTAAGTTCTTTCATTAACTTGAAAGTGAATTGAGATCCTTGATCGGTTACAATTTCCCTAGGTACACCAAATCGGGTAAATATCTCTTCATACATAAACTCTACCACTGATTTTTTTGTGGCCTGGAATAAAGCTTTGGCCTCTACCCACTTGGTGACATAATCTGTACAGACTAGGATGTACTTTTTCTTATGAGACATAGGGGAAATTGGTCCAGCAAAATATAGAGCCCATTTTTCAAAAGGCTCAATCATAACTTGAGGTTGCAAAGGCATCTCATCAGATGGTGTAGGTCTACCCATTCTTTGGCAATTATCTCATCCCTTGACATATTTGGCAACATCCCTGGAGATGCTTGACCAATAATATCCAGAATGTAAAACCTTATATGTTGTTCTTTTATCAGAAAAGTGTCCACTGTAAGGTCCACCATGACATGCATGAAGAATCTCTGCCATCTCATCCTCTCGTACACATCTTCTAATAATAAGGTCAGGACCGGTATGAAAGAGATCATTATTCACCCAAGAATAGTTAGAGCTTTGAACTATGATTCTACATTTTTTAGGTGGAGAGAGATGGCTTGGTAGCTTTCTAGTTGCCAAATAATTGGCTATGTCTGCGAACCATGGGGTTCGAATAGATACAACGAATAAATGTTCATCCGGGAAGCTATCATCAACAAGACTATCATCATTGTCAATTTGAATATGGGAGAGTGTTGTGGCCACAACAGATCCCATGCTTAGATGAAGCACGAGAGGCCCATTTTTGAATAAACACAAAGGTAGTTGGGTGAGTTTTCTTGTAAATATGAGATTTTGGTTTTTATCCCTAAGATTCCTTACCCATACTTTTGTTCCGTGTGTTTGTCTTTTGATCTGAAAATTTCTAAGTGTTTTTGGTTTGCAGGAAGCCTCAAATTTTGGGTATTTTGTCATTTTCTTTCGTCAACCCGAAATTTGTTTTTCAATCTTTTGCCTGGGGTCAACCCGAAACCTGAAACCTGATAGGTGCGGGTTGTGGGTTTTCCTTTCATAATAATGTTCGGTGATTTCCAACCCGAAACCCAAAACCCACAAGTACAGCTTTCGACCTTCGGGATTTCATTTTTGATTTTGGTCGTGTTGTGTGTTCCTGAAACCCGACACCCGAAAATACCGCATTTCGAGATTCGAGAAATCCTTTTTCTTTTTGCGATTGTTTCTGTTTATGAAACCCGCAACCCGCAAGTTTCAGGTTGCGGCTTTCGGGAAATTATTTTCACCATCGTTTTAGTAGTTTGCGATCCCGAAACCCACAACCCGCAAGTTTCAGGTTGCGGCTTTCGGGATTCATAATAAAACTTTGTGAATAAACCCCTGCGACTTGACCCCGCAGCCGCAAGATTTAATCTTGACCATTGATTTGTCTTGATCCTGTGGGGGAGATTAAACTGCGTTATTTGAATAATTATTTGGATTGTTTCCATTTTTACTTATTTGCTTTTAATTCATTTGAGTTGGTTTTTATCATTTGATTTGGTTCCATGATCTTGGTGGTTAATTTATTATGTTGTTCCTCACATGCCCCACCTAGATTTGGTCTTCACTGTACAAACTGATTATTCGAGACGATGGGTGGTTGATTACCTTCATTTTGAGATTTTGATTAATATTATGGTTTCTTCTCTTATGATTTTGGATATTGTATTAGCATGGTATTTGAGCTTAATAGAGTTTTATTTTACTTTTGCATACCTATAATCATAATGTAAATATTCTAAATAATTTTAGTCTTTGGGTTTGTTTGCTTATGTTAGTTTAATATTTTTAATGTTTAAATTAAACTTATTGAAATCCTTTAAATATTCACGGTCATGTTTTGACTTTCATTAAATTAATTTGTGTATTTCATTAAATCCATATATTAAACTTATACACAATTTGATGTTATGAAAATTAAAAGAACACATTTTTTAAGTTTGTTTGGGTTTTAATTTCCCTAACTTCTATGAGATTTGGTTTTATGATTGTTTGGAAATTAGTGGGATTAAAATTCAACGTTCATGAATGTGAAATTAGCTTGATCATGGATAAGTCTTTTATTTTCAATAATCTAATTTGATCTTGAAAATACATTTTCCATTTTGCAAATTAAAAAGTTTTTCATTTATTATTGTGCAAAAGGAAATGTTGTTATTCTTTTCTTAGTTTTCTATTCCTGGCAAATGATAATGTTAGAAACCTATATATGAATTTATTTCTCCTATATTATAGGAGTGATTATTTACCTATATACGTAACTTGTTTCCAACAATCATTTTGTTATGAATGGAATTGTAAATGGTTTTTATTTTTACTTCTCGGTTTAGGTTTTTCAGATATTGCATTTTCTTCATAAATAATTTCTAGATTTTCTTTTTAAACCTTTGATATTTCATTACTTCGTTCAATAAATAAATAAATTTGCAATTTTCCATGCTTCCCAAGTGTTTTTATACATTTTTCGGGATGCGGGAAATGATATTTTTACTCTGAACATTGTTTTTAAAGCCGAAAGCCGAAAGCCGAAATTCCAGGTTGCACATTTCGGAAATACATTTATTTGGCAGTTTGTAAATATGTAAATTGGAAAACCTGAAATTCCGGGTTGCGTATTTCGTGAATACCTTAGTTCTTTATTTTGTAATATGTAACCCCGAAACCAAAAACGTGCAAGTTTCAGGTTGCAGATTTCGGGAATGCATTTATTTATTTTTTTTTTTTTTAATATGTAAACCCGAAACCCGAAATTTCGGCGGGTTTCACTTTTTTACTTTTCACTCATTCATTTTTCCGGACCATAAGTTTATCTTAGGTTATATTTTAATTAAATTTTGGGTCCATAAATTTCAGTAATCATGGTTTTTACTTAGGGTTTTAATTTAATTTTAATTTTGGGTTTTTCCAGATTTTAATGGATTTTAGGAATTCTAATTTTCCTCTCGACATTTGATTTTGTTTTCCGATTGTGTTGGGAATATAGATTTTGGTTTTTTGGGTTTATTCATTTGGAAAATAATCAAAATGAATAATGGATTTTAACTGTTAGATCAACGGCTACAATTCATTCCGAAATGAAATCAACGGCTGCTGAGTGTTATCTTCCAAAAGCAATATCTTGAGATTTATAAGTCCAAATCAAGCATGTGATAGCCTGTTGGAAAGATGGAAGGATGAGGGATGATTTGGGAAGATTATTTTTTCTATTTGAATAGCTTAAACACCCCCAAAATCTTCCTGAATAGTCAATTTTGGATGTGCATAAGATTTGTTCATTTTTATCATTTTTGATTTGCAAATGAATTGTTATTTGTTTTAGGTTTCTGTTATTATATTTTGGAATGATATTTTATTTTCTATTTTGGATTATACAGGTGTGGATTTGGATTTGGAAGAATCAAGATGAAGAACTACATCTCGAGATTGGAATGATAAAAAACGTGCAGAGTGGAAAACAATGATCGTTGGACGCGATTTCTGGAGTGATGGAGATGAATCTGGAAAATATGAGACATGATTTTTGTGTAGACGATGCCCAATTAGTTTGTCAATGAGCCGAATCCTCAGAAAGTTCTTCATTTGGGAGATACGACTGGTTTTCCAAAATGGAATTTCCTAGATTTTTCTCATGGACGAATCTAACAAATGGAACAACTCAGCTAGTTACTTCAGCAATTGGGGAAAATGATCTGATCTTTTCTTGTCACTTATTTGTATAAATACCTACCTCCTATGAGCTGAAGGGGGGAAGTGATCAATAGAGCATGAATATTTCTCTTTAAGAACTGAGGAGATGTTGCCAAGGTTGATGATGATTTGCGAGCTCAAATCAGCAAGGAACAATTGGACATGCCCTGTTTTGCAGACACTGTAATTTCTTGCAGTTGTGTTAAATACAGTAAACTTTCTCCTAATGTATTCTTGTTTACTTTTCAAGTTTATTTGATTAGTTTGATGATGCTCCGAGTCAATTATCAATTATTGCTTATTAATTTGCAATCAACTGACAATTCTGGATTTGGAGTTTTGGTTTATCATGATTCATGATCCAGATTTACAAATGTGTTGAATAAGTTTATTTATGCAACATATCTATTTATTTCTGCAAATAATTTACAGTCAACATTAAGTTCATGCTAATTTTTTAATTGGCAAAAGAACAACAGGATATTCTTGGATGCGTTCAAATCTTTAAATTGTTATCAGCAATTTTCATTGTTTGATCATACTTTGAAGTAATAGGTTAATAATATGGTTTCACATTTCTGTTAAGCTGATCAAATAACTTATTAAAACACAAATCAAGTTACCCTGCACAATATCAAGCTTTCTTTTTAGAATAGGACTAACTTAAATTAGTTTCCTCTTCTGAAACAGGTTAGGTTAGGTTAGCTTTACTATTTTTACATATTTGTTTTTCTTGATTGGAAAACTGACCTAATTGGTCGAATCACCAACTCTTAGAGTGCTAGCAGAGGCCGAATATCTGTGGAGGATTACCATACCAAACAGGTTGGGGATACAACTGCCCTTGCGTAGGGTCTTTCGAAGCCTTTCAACTTGGGTTTTCTTCCTCTGTTGGGAGCCTTGGAACCATTCCAATACCTTTTCATCTAACCCGCACAACCGAGGCTTCAAAAAATGGCCCTAGAAGGAGGGCCGCCATCCAACATGTAAGGTCATTTGAGCTATTTTAATTAGATTATTTTATAATGGCTCCGGCCCAAGATTTTGTATTTAGTTGTTTTTCTAGACAAATTAGTTTTCATCTTCAAACATATTTGCTGAAGCATTTGATAGAGGTAAAATTCGATGGTGAAGGAAAGATATTAGCACAAGAACATATTCTTCAATTTACCTATAATTGTTTTGTTAACAAAACTTTGGATCAAGATGTTTTGTGCATATTGTTAGCCTTCACTTTCAAAAGACGAGTCAAAGAATGGTTTGTAACCTTACCTTTTTCCTCTGTCCATTCTTTTGAACATTTTGCAGATCTTTTCATACTTTCTTTTGGGCATTACGACTTTGTTAGATTATGCAATGAATGGAAGCTACTCACTTCATCAGAGGGTGAATCATTAGAAGATTTTGCAATTAGAAATTTTAATCTCTATTGTAGATTCCCTTTAATAGATCGTCCTATAATATTTGAATGGTTGCGGAACATTTGTTCAGTTTTACATGAACTTGATCAATTAGTATATGATAAATCTGAATTATATATCGGTAATCATCCACCTCTTGGTTTAGATTTGCATGAAGAGTCTAAGGATTTACAAATTGTAGAAATGAATTCCTTATCATTCTTAGATATGGATCATTATCAGTTTGATGATTTGGATGATTTAAATGTTGATATTCCCATATCTGTTTTACAAGGAAGTCAAATTTTAATTAATCATGAAGGAGATCATTTTTCTATTGAAGATTCTTCCAAAGTAAAAGAGAATAGTTCTAATCATAATATTGAATAGTCTTCTTCTAGTATAAGTAAAGAGATTCAAGGTTCTGATATTTATTATTCTGTTAAACCTTTGATAGATCTTGAATCAACTAATTGTTTTGAAATTTGTGATATGTTTTCCCAATTTCTATTTTCTGACCTAAGTGATTCTATAGGAGAACATATTTCACGAAATGATGATACTACATTAGAAGAAGAAATAAATTCTGATTTGAAACCTTTCATACATACCTCTCTTGAAGAGAAAACCTTTCTTAAGGAATCTCAATCTGAAAATATTCTACAAAGAGATGAATCTCATGCACTTATTTTCTCTTCATATTTGTCTTTGTATTCCGATCTATTCGATAACAATGGCTTTCAATCATATATTCCAGATTATAATTCTCCATTGTTAACTCTTAAAGAGGTACAAGTTAATTATGAAATGCATGAAGAAGATCAAGAAGATTTGTTAGGAACCCATGTCTTTACTTTGTTAGTATGTTGTTGTTGGATGCATATGCTTTGTAATTCGTCCCGTAGTATTTGTTGATCAATAGTTTGTGTTATTGTTGTTGGCGCATATGCTTTGTAAGTTGCCCGTAGTATTGTTGATCCATAGTTTGTAGTGGCCCATGGTTTTGACCCATAGTATTGGCGCCTAGACTTAGTATATAAGTGTGTGTTGATACCTATGAAGGCACCATGAAGTTATTTGTATTGAGCTTTCTCATAGGAGGTTGCCCCCTCGAAGTGGCCTGTGATCAATATAAAAGTGATTCTGAGTTCTGTCATTTCTGCTATTTCGCATATTCGTATTAATTAATTGTTGCAGGTGCATCACATCTGGTATCAGAGCACTTTCTTGAGCTCGCTGGGTGAAATTTCTGCCAATTTTTTTTTCGTATTTGTTGCAGGTTTGGATTTGGGAATAATCCCTATTCGCTTAACTGTGGAAAGTACTTGGGCATAAGCCCTAAAACTCATTGTGAGGAGTACCACAGGAACACCGAAGTAGCTGGCCCATTGAGAGGACCTACCAGTGAAAAGGGCAATGACCCCTACCTGATTGACTAGTTCCCATCCGTGAGGTAAACCAAGAGCTATCGTTTGTGGCAAAGCGGTTATAAGTTTTACCTGAGCCGTGGAGTGAGGGGTACTGCCCCAATACGCAAGCCGTCAGACAGCATTGGTGGCCGAGTGAAACCCCTGAACTGTTAGGAAGCCGCACATACTTGAGGTCCATATCTACTTTCAGCTGAACTATTGTCGATCACTACTGCTCCGTTTCAGATCCATTTTGCAAGCCGTTCCAGATCCAGCCATTTTCAATCCATTCGGCGCTGTTCCAGATCCCTTCCGAGCCGTAGCCGCTCCAGTCTGGAAAAAAGAAAGAAATCAGTTTTTTGTCCATATCTCCCTTGTTTTCACTCTGTTTTCCTTGAAATTTTCGGGGAACCCCTGTCATCCCATTCTGCATATTTCATTCCTGAGGACCCTATCCCCAATTCCCCTTCCTAAAGACCGAAAACCCACATTTGTCTATTTTTAGGGTTTGCCATAACTTCCTCAGATTTCACCCAATCACCTTCAAATTTTACCACAGAGTTCCTTTCTGAATTCTGTTTCTTTGTCCCCCTCTGCCAAATTTTTCCATTCTTTCACCTCGCTTCTGAAATCCTCATTTTTGCTTCCCTGTCTAGACGACAGTGTCCAACACCTAGTCAAACCCCAATTACCCTTCAGATTTTTTCCCAAGTCCAGATTTTCCCTTACTGAAGCAGTTTCTATTTTTGTTTTCCTACCCAGTCAAAAAAAAAAAAAAAAAACTCCTGGTTATGGTTGTCAACCATGCAGGAGCAAAAACCAGGGAAGAAGCACTTGCAGCCATCCAAGCCAAACTCCAGGATCTGGATGAAAAATTTCTCGGCCTCCATATTGAACATTCAACTATGAACAACAAACGACAGTCTGAGTCTTCATCAGACAATGGGTTCTTTTCTCCCAGCAATTTTCGTGGTCCGAAGCTTGATTTTCCTCGCTTCAATGGTACTGATCCAACTGGATGGATCTATCATGCATAACAGTATTTCAGTCTGCATAATACTTTTGACTTTTGATGTCAACAAAGTTCTGCTGGCAACCTTTCACTTGGAACAGGAAGCTCTTCAATGGTACCGTTGGTACATCAAGGCTCATCCAAAGCCCAAATGGTCAGACTTTTGCCAGCTCCTTTTGCAGCGATTTGGTCCTAGTGCTTTTGATGACTTCACTGGAGCCCTCACTAAACTTCACCAAATTGGCACTGTGAGAGAGTATCAAACCGAATTTAAGAACCTAGACAACCATACCGAAGGATTGTCTGATGACTTTTACCGGAGTTGTTTTATCAGTGGTCTAAAGGATGTCATCCGCTCTGAGGTCAAAATGTTTTGTCCCACCACAATGATGGAAGCCCTAGGGTTGGCTAAGTTGGAAGAAGGCAAGATTTCAGCCCAACAACGCTCCAAGCCCACTTTTGTTCCCTTTCGAAATATGGGTTCTCAGCGACCACCTATACCGCAGGCTCCTCGACCGACTCCTATCAAGCATTTGTCTGAAACAGAGATGCAAGCACATAGAGAAAAGGGTCTTTTCTATAATTGCGATGAGAAATTCACTCAGGGACATAGATGTGTTCAGCAAAAGCTCTATCTCTTGGATGTGGAGTCTCCGCTTGCCTCTGAAATTGGTGACGAAGATCCAGAAACACTGGATGCTCCGGTCGACATTCAGGAACCGCCTATTGACCCTCCGTCTCAGGATGACCAGCCAGAGATATATCTCCATGCTTTAGCTGGAATCACCACCCCCCAAACAATGCAGGTCAGGGGTTACTTCAAGAAGCTTCCTCTTACAATACTCATTGATTTTGGTAGCACTCATAATTTCATTGACCCTCAGATCGCCAAACAAGCTGATTGTTTTATCCATCCTTGCTCCAACTTTGAAGTCATGGTTGCCAATGGGGGCACCTTATCTTGCAAAGGGAAGTGTCGAGATGTGTGTATCTCTATGGGATATTATACCTTGCGCTCTGACATGTTTGCCTTGCCCTTAGGCAGATGTGATGTGGTTTTGGGCGCTCAATGGCTACGCACACTTAGCCCTATCTTATGGGATTTTGCTAAACTTTGGATGCAGTTTTCCCTTAATGGACAAAAACACACATTGAAAGGATTACAACCAGGTTCTCTCAGCATCATCAGTTCACATCGCATGGAAAAACTCCTCAAGAAGAATTCACATGGTGTCATCGCTCAGATCCATTCCATTCAGATGCAGCCATCAATGGTCTCCACTACTCCTTTGGATCTACAACAAATTCTGGATCGATATACAGGTGTCTTTGTTGAACCAGTGGGATTGCCACCTTCCATGCCAGAAGACCATCGTATTCAGCTCCTTCCTGGCAGCGTTCCTCCCAACATCAGGCCCTATCGCTACCCATTTCACCAAAAAACGAAGATTGAAATGCTCGTTCGGGACTTATTGAAGCAAGGTATTATTCGCCCAAGCACTAGTTCCTTTTCTTCTCCAATTATTCTTGTCCGCAAAAAAGATGGGTCATGGCGCCTCTGCATTGACTTTCGAGCACTTAATCACCTCACCATCAAGGATAAGTTTCCAATTCCTGTTGTTGATGAGCTTCTTGATGAGCTTCATGGGGCTCACTTTTTCTCCAAGTTGGATCTTCGTTCTGGGTATCATCAAATTCAGGTTCATGAGGATGATATCCCTAAAACAACTTTCTGCACACATGATGGCCATTATGAGTTTTTGGTCATGCCCTTTGGCCTCACTAATGCTCCTTCCACATTCCAGGCCTTAATGAATAAAATATTTCGACCCTACTTGCGGAAATTCATTCTGGTATTCTTTGATGATATCCTCATCTACAGTTAAACATGGGATGAACATCTCTAGCATCTGGATCTTGTCATGCAACTTTTCTCTGACCATCATCTCCATGCCAAGCAGTCTAAATGTGTTTTTGGATAGAAGGAAGTTGAGTATCTCGGGCACATTATCTCAGCACAAGGGGTTCGCGTGGATCCTGCCAAAATCGATGCCATGAACAATTGGTCACATCCTCAGACACTCAAGAGCCTTCCTAGTTTTTTGGGGTTGACTGGCTACTATCGCAAGTTTGTCAAGGATTATGGGAAGATTGCAGCTCCATTAACTGCTCTATTGAAAAAGGATGCTTTTACATGGACACTTGTTGCTCAGTGTGCATTTGACAAACTAAAACAAGCTATGTGTACTACACCTGTGCTAGCAATGCTCGATTTTTCCAAGCCCTTCACTATTGAGAGCGATGCTTGCAGCAATAGACTTGGTGTTGGTCTCCTTCAAGATGAACACCCGATTGTGTTCACCAGCAAAGCCCTTTCAGGTAAGAATTTAGCTGCCTCTACCTATGAGAAGGAAATGATGGCTATTTTGCATGCAGTACATAAGTGGCACCCATACCTATTAGGGAATCATTTCTGCATCAAGACTGATCACCAGAGTCTGAAATATTTCTTGGACCAACGTGTCTCCTCCCCGGTACAACATAAATGGGTTAGAAAACTCATGGGTTATGACTATGAGATCAATTACAAGAAGGGTAAAGACAATATTGTGGTTCTCGCACATTCGATGCCCAAGGTTCTCTTTCAGTTATTTTTATGCCTGTTCCAAATTGGTTGCAATCTGTTCAACAGGGTTATGTCAATGACTCTTCCTTATCTCAAATCATCCAATGCTTGACCAACAACCCTTCTGTTATACCACATTGCTCTTGGGATGGTGCTTCTCTGTGATACAAGGGTCGTCTGGTGCTTCCCCAGAGCACATATCTTCAACAGGTTGTCTTCTATGAACTCCATGCTTCTCCATTGGCAGGGCACTCTGGATTCCTAAAAACGTATGAATGAGCATGGCGTAACTTCTTTTGGCAGGGCATGAAAATGACAATTCAACAGATGGTGGCCGAATGTGATACCTGCCAGCGCAATAAGGGTGAAACAACACTCCTTCCAGGATTGCTTGAACCCTTGCCCATACCTACACGGATTTGGAAAGATATTTCTATGGATTTCATTGAAGGGCTCCCTAAATCTGGCAGGAAGACAGTGATTCTCGTTGTGGTTGATTGCCTCTCCAAATATAGTCATTTTTGTGCTCTCAGCCATCCCTATACAGCCTCCTCTGTCGCTCAAATTTTCCTAGACCAGATCTTTTGTCTTCATGGCATCCCTTCTTCCATTGTCTCGGATCGTGATGCGACTTTCACCAGTCATTTTTGGACAGAACTATTTCGCCACACTGGCACCAAACTGAAGATGAGTTCAGGGTATCACCCACAAACAGATGGTCAGACTGAAATTATCAGTAAATGCTTGGAAACTTATCTTCGTTGCTTCACCTCAGAACAACAACATCAGTGGGCAAAGTGGCTTCCTCTCGCTGAATGGTGGTACAATACATCTTACCACACCGCCTCTAAAATGACCCCATATGAAGCAGTTTATGGTCAGGCACCTCCAGCTCTTCTTCCATACACCCCCACCAGTTCAGTCGTTCAGGAAGTTGACACGGTCCTTCGAAACCATGATCAGATTCTTCACATTTTGCGGGACAATCTTCACATGGCAGGAAATCGCATGAAGCAACAAGCTGATCAGCATCGTTCTGAGCGCACTTTTCAAGTCGGCGATATGGTTTTTCTTCGTCTCCAGCCATACAAACAATCCTCCTTGAAACTCAAAGGGCGTCATAAGCTCGCTCCAAAGTTCTATGGGCCATATCGGATTCTTCAGAAGATTGGGTCCGTTGCTTATAAATTGGAACTTCCTCCTTCTTCCCGCATTCATCCAGTCTTTCATGTCTCTTGTCTGAAGAAAGTTCTTGGCACCAACATCAGTGGAAAAATGATTTTACCCGAATTGGATAATGAAGGATCCATCCTTTTGGATCCAGAGGCCATCCTCAATCGGTGCATGCGTCAGCTTCGCTCTCACTCTATCACAGAGGTCTTAATTCAGTGGCACGGCATGCAACCAGAGGATGCTACATGGGAACCACTCCTTCAGATTCAACAACAATTTCCACATCTAAAGCTTTGAGGACAAAGCTTTTTTTAAGGGGGAGGGGATGTTAGGAACCCATGTCTTTACTTTGTTAGTATGTTGTTGTTGGATGCATATGCTTTGTAAGTCGTCCCGTAGTAATTGTTGATCAATAGTTTGTGTTATTGATGTTGGTGCATATGCTTTGTAAGTCGCCCGTAGTATTGTTGATCCATAGTTTGTAGCGGCCCATGGTTTTGACCCATAGTATTGCTGCCCAGACTTAGTATATAAGTGTGTGTTGAGCCCTATGAAGGCACCGTGAAGTTATTTGTATTGAGCTTGCTCATAGGAGGTTTCCCCCTCGAAGTGGCCTGTGATCAATATAAAAGTGATTCTGAGTTCTGTCATTTCTGCTATTTTGAATATTCGTATTAATTAATTGTTGCACGTGCATCACACGATCCAACTAATCATATCCAGCATCCAACATGATGCATACATACATATATAAAAATGATCCAACTAATCATATCCAACATCCAACATGATGCATACATACATATACATATAAATGATCCAACTGATCATCTCCAGCATCCACCTGATGCATATACAGAGCAGTAACTGGAGCATCGTCCTGATGCTCATCATCCAGCCCTTACATCCACAGCCATGGGAAGCATCCTCCTCTCACCATGCTTGGAATGGCTCCTGCAAATGTGTCCATCACTTCTTCCTTGAAGTGTCATCAATCTAAAGAACACCAAGCCTCTCTCTGAAGTACTCGAACTTCACTGTCAGCACATCTGCAACCTGCTCATCTATCGCAACATACAGGATCTTCACTACTCCTCTCTTCACCATATCCCTGATATAGTGATATTTGATCTCAATGTGTTTCAACCTATCATGGAACACCAGATTCTCAGACAGCTTCACACAACTCTAGTTGTCACAAAAGATACCAGTAGTCTCCAGCGGGAGATCAAATAACTCAAGCAGTAGCTTCCGAAGCCATACTGCCTCACAACTAGCTGAACAAGTTGCAACATACTCTGCTTCAACTGTACTCAGTGCTATGCAGGACTTTTTCCTTCTAAACCAAGAGATCACACCTGATCCCATACTGAAGCAGTACCCAAAAGTGCTCTTCCTATCTGCAACACTTCCTTCCCAATCTTAATCAACATAACCCTACAGGTTAAACTTTTGATTCGCATCATACTTGAGCCCATAATAAACTGTACCCTTCAGGTACCTTAGAATATGCTTTATAGAAACCAGGTGAAAAATCCTTGGATCCATCAGGAACTGGCTCAATGTGTTCACTGCAAAGCAAATATCTGGTCTTATGTTCGTCAGGTACATCAAGGACCCAATCATCTAACGATACATAGTGACATCAACCGGCTCAGATGAAGCATCACACAGAAGCTTCAGGTTCGATGCCATAGGTGTGGCCATGGCCTTGCAGTCCATCATCCCGAACCTCTTCAGGATCTCTATTGCATACTTCCCTTGTCCAAGGAAGATTCCATCTGCACTCTGCCACACCTCCATGCCTAGAAAGTAGTGCATCATCTCCAAGTTCTTCATCTCGAACTCAACAACAAGCTTCCACTGCGTGTCGGCAATCAATCTATCCTCACCTGTAACAAACAGGTCATCCACATACAAAAGTAGTATCACTGGATTGCCTTCCTCAACCTTGTAGTAAAGGTTGGAATCCGCTTTACTCTTGGTAAAGCCCAAACTGGATAGAAATCCATCTATCCTGCCATACCAGGTCCTGCACATATATGACTTCCCGTCATGTGTCTCAAAACCAAGTGGCTGCTCCACATACACTTCCTCTTCAACTACACCATTCAAGAAAGTTGTCTTGACATCCATCTGGTGTATCTTCTATTTCATCACTGCAGCTAGAGCAAGTATTGATCTGAAGGAAGTGTGCCTGGCTATAGGTGTAGAAGTCTCTTCATACTCAATCCCTCTTTCTGGGAGAAGCCACGAGCTACAAACCTCGCTTTGTATTTCTCCATGCTACCATCTGCAGCATGCTTGATCTTATAGATGCATTTGGAAGTCACAATAGACTTCCCTTTAGGTCTTGGGACTGCATCCCAAACATCATTATTCATGATCGACTGGAACTCCTCGATCATGGCATTCTTCCGGAATACTGGGAACTTCAATATATTCAATATCTTCAATAGATAACTTTGTTGCTGAAACAAATGTTGTAGTCCTTCTTTTGTAGGTGCTCATATACGATCTTTCCGACAAAACAAGTTAAATTGCATGATTAGAAACTTCTCATAGTTTTTAGAACAAATTCTTACACATAAAGAAATATGTCATACAGTCATGCAATTATTTTAGCCAATGCTTCAATACAACATTCAGCCATATCCTGTAACTTTCTAGATGCCTTCCAATCTCTACCAGAACATTGTTAAGAGTTTACACTACTCCCAACATGTTAGCAAAGAGGTTTCATTCTAGATAAGTAGCAATGGAATGTTGTACAGTGCCATAGGCCACTTACCCATCACATGCAAATTAGTAGTATACTATTCATTAATGCAATTATTCTAATATGCATAATACACACCCTAAGTCTAGGAACATAAGCATATCCATCATTGAACAATATTATTTAAACAAACAAATATGCAAGAAATGACAATCAAAATACTTATCTTTGTTTGGTTGTACGATTGACTCCCTCTCAGTCTTTGCTTCCTTTTTGTAACTCCATTCTGATGTGGATTGTGAGAAGTGGTCAACTCCCTCTAAATATCTGCATCCTTGCAGAAACTACTGAAGTGTGCTCCCTCTTGATTTTTGCTTCCTGGATTACCTGTCCTTGAACTTATATCCATCCTTAATCACTATGCATGCTTATTAGTATCATCATTGTGTTATCCTCGAGGTCTCATACATAATCACACATTCATTAGTATATTCTCAATACTATCAAAACACAATAATCTTAAGGCTATATAGTCATGATCATTTCAAATAGAAATAATAAGCATTAGTATTCAAGGACTCTTATGGTTTAGTCATATCATAAATTAAGGTAAGAAACATAATATGCATACACCCATGATTATTCAAACCTATGAATAATCATTATCAATCATGCCATGTATACTTATATAAGAGATCCTATCACAAGGTAGTATTCTAAGAGATCATACGTGGATTAGTATGTTAGCTAGTTATGTCTATCATACCCATATGATGTCTTCTTGTTCTCTTAAATGACTTGTTCTAGTAATCTGCATATCTCATAAGTTAACCATTATAGAATCAAGTTATACATACCTCGTAAATAGATCTTCTATGTGATTCATGACAATGGATGAATCTTTGTCTTCATGTCACCATGATCATATGTTCTTGAACTAGAACATGATTGGTCTTTCTTGGTGTACCTTTCATGTTAGCGGACAACATAAGCCTCATACAACACCATAATGCATTAGTACAATCATAAGTGTCAACACCCTAATCAATTAATATCTTCTATCATGCATTCATAATTTTATTAAGGTGATACGACAAGTCTAAATTTAATCAAGATTGTACTAACCGTAATAGTATGAAGACAAACATACCATAAACTTAATCATGAACAAATATTGAAACACACCTGGATAAGTCATACCTGTCGAGATTGCTTGTAATCTTCTTATGTAAGGCCTTAGCCTCATCTCCCTCTGAAACATGAACTTCTTCACTTATGCAGGTGACCAATCCATTCTCTTCTAGGATTAACCCAATCCACTTGATTTGTAGGATTTGGATCTGGAGCTGCATTACAGTTTGTTAGAGAAACCCTAAAAATTCAAACTTTGAATTTCAAACTTCTGAAAGGATAGAAAGATGTGCCTTGATGAGTTGCTCAAGCCGGTATATTCAAAATTTGAAAACTGCAAAGTTTCACCCCTTAATTATGCCTTTGAAACTTCCAGATTCATTGGACATGACCCCAAACTAGGGTTTGATAAAGCCCACCCTTTTTCCCAATCAAAAAGTTCAACCCAAAGCTCTAAGATTCTATTTTTTTGAGGAGCTTCCAGCTGTGGTCACAGATTTCAAAAATTCTCATTTTCGCAGAAGCCCTAATTTTCCACTTTTCTGATCAAAGTCCCAAACTAGGGTCTGATCAAGCCCGGCCTTCTGCCCAACCAAAATTTTTGATATTGGTCTCTAAATTTCGATTTTTATGAGTAGCATTTAGCTGTGGTCTCTGATTACAAAAATTCCATCTTTCTCCGAAACCCTAAATTCCTGAAGCCATCAATGAAGGTGCTCAAAATAATTATGTTTTGACAAAAATATGTACCTGATTGTTTCTAGTGTAACTATGAATGTTCTGATCCACAGGGTCTGAAACTTCTACTTGTGCTATCCTGACCTGTCATCTTTCCAACCCCATAGGTTTGACCTCAATTGGATTCTCTGAGAGAGAGTTATGCCAAGTGTCGTAATGTGACCTGTTTATGGGATAAAACAAGAGAGAGAACTTGTACGGCGTGCCACATGTCGCTAGTTCAGTTTTGGCCTTTGAAAATGTTACCTGAGAAAGTAAAGTCCATGCACTACCTGTCACATTTTACGAAATTTTATTTGGATCTTCCTAGCCCAAGTTATGACCTTTTTTCCTAGGTCACCTATTTATGACTCAGATCTGGAAGAGGCAGAAACCCTAGATTGTATAGATCATAAAACACAAAGTACAACGAATTAGAAGTTTTCCTTTGGACACAAGGTACATGGGGATCTGATATTAGACCTGTAAAATTTTCATGCCCTGCCAAAAGAAGTTACGCTGTGCTCGTTCATACGTTTTGAGGAACCCAGAGTGCCCTGCCGATGGAGAAGCATGGAGTTCATAGAAGACAACCTGTTGAAGATATGTGCTCTAGGGAAGCACCAAACGACCCTTGTATCACAGAGAAGCACCATCCCAAGAGTAATGTGGTATAGCAGAAGGGTTGTTGGTCAAGCATTGGATGATTTGTGATAAGGAAGAGTCATTGACATAACCCTATTGAACAGATTGCAACCAATTTGGAACAGGCATAGAAATAGCTGAAAGAGAACCTTGGGCATCAAATGTGCGAGAACCACAATATTGTCTTTACCCTTCTTGTAAGTGATCTCATAGTCATAACCCATGAGTTTTCTAACCCATTTCTGTTGTGCCGGGGAGGAGACACGTTGGTCCAAGAAATATTTCAGACTCTGGTGATCAGTCTTGATGCATAAATGATTCCCTAATAGGTATGGGTTCCACTTCTGTACTGCATGCAAAATAGCCATCATTTCCTTCTCATAGGTAGAGGCAGCTAAATTCTTACCTGAAAGGGCTTTGCTGGTCAACGCAATCGAGTGTTCATCTTGAAGGAGAACAACACCAAGTCCATTGCTGCAAGCATCGCTCTCAATAGTGAAGGGCTTGGAAAAATCGGGCATAGCTAGCACAGGTGTAGTACACATAGCTTGTTTTAGTTTGTCAAATGCACACTGAGTAGCAGGTGTCCATGTAAAAGCATCCTTTTTCAATAGAGTAGTTAATGGAGCTGCAATCTTCCCATAATCCTTGACAAACTTGCGGTAGTATCCAGTCAACCCCAAAAAACCAGGAAGGCTCTTGAGTGTCTGAGGATGCGGCCAATTGTTCATGGCATCGATTTTGGCAGGATCCACGCGAACCCCTTGTGCTGACATAATGTGCTCGAGATACTCAACTTCCTTCTATCCAAAAACACATTTAGACTACTTGGCATGGAGATGATGGTCAGAGAAAAGTTGCATGACAAGATCCAGATGCTGGAGATGTTCATCCCATGTTTTACTGTAGTTGAGGATATCATCAAAGAATACTAGAATGAATTTCTGCAAGTAGGGTCAAAATATTTTATTCATTAAGGCCTGGAATGTGGAAGGAGCATTAGTGAAGCCAAAGGGCATGACCAAAAACTCATAATGGCCATCATGTGTGCGGAAAGCTGTTTCAGGGATATCATCCTCATGAACCCGAATTTGATGATACCCAGAACGAAGATCCAACTTGGAGAAAACGTGAGCCCCATGAAGCTCATCAAGAAGCTCATCAACAACAGGAATTGGAAACTTATCCTTGATGGTGAGGTGATTAAGTGCTTGGAAGTCAATGCAGAGGCGCCATGACCCATCCTTTTTGCGGACAAGAATAACTGGAGAAGAAAAGGAACTAGTGCTTGGGCGAATAATACCTTGCTTCAATAAGTCCCGAACGAGCATTTCAATCTCCATTTTTTGGTGAAATGGGTACTGATAGGGCCTGATGTTGGGAGGAACGCTGCCAGGAAGGAGCTGAATACGATGGTCTTCTGGCCTGGAAGGTGGCAATCCCACTGGTTCAGCAAAGACATTTGTATATCGATCCAGAATTTGTTGTAGATCCAAAGGAGTAGTGGAGACCATTGATGGCTGCATCTGAATGGAATGGATCTGAGCGATGACACCATGTGAATTCTTCTTGAGGAGTTTTTCCATGCGATGTGAACTGAGG
Source organism: Larix kaempferi (assembly GCA_027924585.1). Taxonomy (NCBI): domain Eukaryota; kingdom Viridiplantae; phylum Streptophyta; class Pinopsida; order Pinales; family Pinaceae; genus Larix; species Larix kaempferi. The sequence goes on along the minus strand of BSBM01000133.1, from coordinate 1,070,277 downwards.
ATGCTGAGAGAACCTGGTTGTAATCCTGTCAATGTGTGTTTTTGTCCATTGAAGGAAAACTGCATCCAAAGTTCAGCAAAATCCCATAAGATAGGGCCAAGTGTGCGTAGCCATTGAGCGCCCAAAACCACATCACATCCGCCTAAGGGCAAGGCAAACATGTCAGAGCGCAAGGTATAATCTCCCATAGAGATACGCACATTTCGACACTTCCCTTTGCAAGGTAAGGTGCCCCCATTGGCAACCATGACTTCAAAGTTGGAGCAAGGATGGATAAAACAATCAGCTTGTTTGGCGATCCGAGGGTCAATGAAATTATGAGTGCTACCAGAATCAATGAGTATTGTAAGAGGAAGCTTCTTGAAGTAACCCCTGACCCACATTGTTTGGGGGGTGGTGATTCCAGCTAAAGCATGGAGAGATATCTCTGGCTGGTCATCCTGAGACGGAGGGTCAATAGGTGGTTCCTGAATGTCGACCGGAGCATCCAGTGTTTCTGGATCTTCGTCACCAATTTCAGAGGCAAGCAGAGACTCCACATCCAAGAGATAGAGCTTTTGTTGAACACATCTATGTCCCCGAGTGAATTTCTCATCACAATTATAGCAAAGCCCATTTTCTCTGCGTGCTTGCATCTCTGTTTCAGACAAACGCTTGATAGGAGTCGGTCGAGGAGCCTGCGGTATAGGTGGTCGATGAGAACCCATATTTCGGAAGGGAACAAAAGTGGGCTTGGAGCGTTGTTGGGATGCAATCTTGTCTTCTGCCAACTTATCCAACCCTAGGGCTTCCATCATTGTGGTGGGACAGAACATTTTGACCTCCGAGCGGATGGCATCCTTTAGACCACTGATAAACAACTCCGGTAAAATTCATCAGACAATCCTTCGGTGTGGTTGGCTAGGTTCTCAAATTCGGTTTGATACTCTTTCACAGTGCCAATTTGGCGAAGTTTAGTGAGGGCTCCAGTGAAGTCATCAAAAGCACTAGGACCAAATCGTTGCAAAAGGAGCTGGCAAAAGTCTGACCATTTGGGCTCTGGATGAGCCTTGATGTACCAACAGTACCATTGAAGAGCTTCCTGTTCCAAGTGAAAGGATGCCAGCAGAACTTTGTTGACATCAAAAGTATTATGCAGACTGAAATACTGTTCTGCGCGATATATCCATCCAGTTGGATCAATACCATTGAAGCGCAGAAAATCAAGCTTCGGACCACGGAAATTGCTGGAAGAAGAGAACCCATTGTCTGATGAAGACTCGGACTGCCGTTTGTTGTTCATAGCTGAATGTTCAATATGGAGGCCGAGAAATTTTTCATCCAGATCCTGGAGTTTTCCTTGGATGGTTGCCAGTGCTTCTTCCATGGTTTTTGCTCCTGCACGGGTGACAACCATAACCAGGAGTTTTTTTTTTTGACTGGGTAGGAAAACAAAAATAGAAACTGCTTCAGTAAGAGAAAATATGGACTCGGGAAAAAATATGATGGGTAATTGGGGTTTGACTAGATTTTGGACATTCTCGAAAGGACAAGAAGGTAGAAAGGGGGATTTCAGAAGCGAGGTGATGGGATGAGAAAATTTGGCAGAGAGGGACAAAGAAGCAGAGTTCAGAAAGGAACTCTGTGGTAAAAGTTGAAGGCGATTGGGTGAAATCTGAGGAAGTTATGGCAAACCCTAAAAATAGACAAATGTGGGCTTTCGGCCTTTCGGAAGGGGAATTGGGGATAGGGTCCTCAGGAATGAAATATGTAGAATGGGATGATAGGGGTTCCCCGAAAATTTCAAGGGAAACAGAGTGAAGAGAAGGGAGATATGGACAAAAAACTGAATTTTTTTTATTTTTATTTTATTTTTATTTTTATTTTTATTTTTTTATTTTCAGACTGGAGCAGCTACGGCTCGGAAGAAATATGGAACAACGTCGAATGGATTGAAAATGGCTGGATCTGGAATGGCTTGCAAAATGGAGCTGAAACGACGCACTAGTGATCGACAATAGTTCAGCTGAAAGTAGATATGGACCCCAAGTATGTGCGGCTTCCTAACAGTTCAGGGGTTTCACTCGGCCACCAATGCTGTCTGACGGCTGGTGTATTGGGGCAGTACCCCTCAATCCACAGCTCAGGTAAAACTGATAACCGCTTTGCCACAAACGACAGCTCTTGGTTTACCTCACGGGTGGGAACTAGTCAATTAGGTAGGAGTCGTTGCCCTTTTCGCTGGCAGGTCCTCTTAATGGGCCAGCTACTTCGGGGTTCCTGTGGTACTCCTCACAATGAGTTTTAGGGCTTATGCCCAAGTACTTCCCACAGTTAAGTGGATAGGGATTATTCCCAAATTCGAACCTGCAATAGATGCGAAAAAAAAAATTGGCAGAAATTTCACCCAGCGAGCCCAAGAAAGTGCTCTGATACCAGATGTGATGCACCTGCAACAATTAATTAATACAAATATGCGAAATAGCAGAAATGACAGAACTTAGAATCACTTTTATATTGATCACATGCCACTTCAAGGGGTCAACCTCCTATGAGAAAGCTCAATACAAATAACTTCACGGTGCCTTCATAGGGCTCAACACACACTTATATACTAAGTCTGGGCGCCAATACTATGGGTCAAAACCATGGGCCACTACAAACTATGGATCAACAATACTACGGGCGACTTACAAAGCATATGCGCCAACAACAATAACACAAACTATTGATCAACAATTACTATGGGACGACTTACAAAGCATATGCGTCCAACAACAACATACTAACAAAGTAAAGACATGGGTTCCTAACAGATCGTGGGCATGTATCTGTAGATGTATCAGGTGGATACATTGTACGATCAGGTAGATCATGTATGTTGATGTTAGGAACTCGTGTCAACCCTTCTCTTTACTTTGTTAGTATATTGTTGTTGGACGCATATGCTTTGTAAGTCGTCCCGTAGTATTTGTTGATCCATAGTTTATATTAGCCCATGTTATTGACCCATAGTATTGGATGCATATGCTTTGTAAGTCATCCCGTAGTATTATATGTCCCATGGTTTTGACTCATAGTATTGGGCATAGACTTAGTATATAAGTGTGTGTTGAGGTTATTGAAGGCAACATGAAGTTAATTGTATTGAGCTTGCTCAAAGGAGGTTTCCCACTCGAAGTGGCCCATGATAAATATAAAAGTGATTCTGAGCTCTATTATTTCTGATATCTCGTGTATTTGCATCAATTAATTATTGCAGGTTCATCACAGTTGATATGTATCAGGTATGATCAGGTGGATCATGTATTTGTATATGAATCAGGTGGATACATTGTATGATTAGGTAGATCATGTATGAGGATATGTATCAGGCAGATACTATGTATGCATCAGGTGGATGCATTGTATGATCAGGATGATCATGGATGACGAGCTTCAGGATGTTTCTCTAGATATGCATCAGGACGATGCAGTGATGAGTATCAGGACGATACTCTAGATGATATGCATGAGGATGATCATATGTATCAGGTGGATACATTACATAATCAGTTGGATTATGTGTGATGAGTTTCGAAGACACAGATGCACATGAGCTTTTCAGACATGGTTGTAGATGTGTTCTCCCATGGTCGCGATGTAATTGCTGGGATTTTTCGACATGGTGGCAGATGTGTTCTTCCATGGCTGTGATATAAGTGCTGGGGCCATTCGAGCATGGTTGTAGATGTGTTCTCCCATGGATGCGATATAAGTGTTGGGGCCATTTGAGCATGGTTTTAGATGTGTTCTCCCATGGCTGCAATATAAGTGCTGTTCCATTCCGACATGGTGGTAGGTTGGTCCCATGGACGTTGATGCAAGTGTTGTGATCCTTTCACGGATGGTGGTAGGTTGGTCCTACCATGTCGGTGAGTGTAAGTGATGTGTGTGTGCATCTAGGTTGTGCTTCATGATACTCTATGGCCATGGGCAGGTTGTGCAGTAGCATGTAAAAGGTCCTGGGAGATCTGATAGGTTGAGCTGTGTGCTCGTAATCAGTCCTGGGATGCTCTTTCAAGGTTTTGTGATGCACGTAATAAGTCCTGAGGATTCCACAGTATGGCCAGTGATGATGAAGACCTATAAGTGGTGGGCCTACATCCAGTATGAAAAAGGATTGGCTCTGTAGAACTTCCTATGACGAGTAGATTCAGATATTGATTGAGATAGCAGCAGTAGTGACGATGATGATGACTCAATGACGATTATCCAGTAACGATGATCTAGAGAAGAAGACTTGTGTCGAGAAATACCTTCCTAGTTAAGAGGGAGTGTTGATGTATATGTAACTTCGAAATGTATTTCATATATGTATATTGTACTCCTATAGAGATGGTATTATTCCTCTATACGGAAGTGTTTGTATTCCTATAGAGATGTTATTATTCCTCTATACGAAAGTGTTGTCAATTATATTGTAAGTGTCGTAACTTATACTTGATGGGTTATTAGACCACCTTGATGGGATTGGCCCTGGATAAGTCATGTGGGTCGAAGCTTTATTAGACCACCCTATTGGGGGTCGACCATGTGGGTCAAAGGGTCATTATACCACCCTATTGGGTGTCAGCCCAGTCAGATTTGTGTTATGTGGTTAAGTTGAGGCCGACCTAGTAAAGGTTATTAGGAAAGTCAAGTCAAGTATAAATAGAGTGCGGGAGGCACTCTATTTAATAATTATATTCTCTCACACACTCTTTGGAGAGTGGCGCACTTATGGAGGAGGAGAAGCTGCTGCTAAGAGATGTCTATCTCTTATGCTTGGGTTGTATCATTGCTCTATCTATCTCTGAGGAAGTTATTGGGGTTTTTCACCTTTATGGTTTTCCCCAAGTAACTCTGTGTCTCTTGTGTGCTTTCATTATTGTGTCCATGACTGATATTACCATAGACTATGAAATCGTCCATGTAGACCTCTACATGATCATGTATAAGGTCAACAAAGATACCTCGAACTGTAGTTGGAAAGTAGCAGGTGCATTACAAAGGCCAAATGGTAACACTCGATAGGCATAAGTCCCCCAAGAGCAAGTAAAAGGTAGTCTTATCTTGGTCCTCAAGTGCTATTAATATCTGATTGTATCCACTATACCCATCTAGGAAAGAAAATTATTGTTTCCCCCGATAGGGTATCTAACACCTGATCTATAAAAGGTAGAAGGAAATAGTCTTTAAGAGTGGCCTTGTTCAATTCTTGAAAATCAACACAGATACGCCACTTCCCTGTGACTTTCTTTGGAACTACTACCAAAGAAGACACCCACTTATGATTGGAAATTGGGTAAATGAATCTAGCGTTAAGAAGTTTTTGCAATTCTTCTTTTACTATATCTTTGAGAGCTGGGTTCATTCTCCTCTGGGGTTGTCTGATGGTAGGTATACTTGTGTCTGTGTAAATGTGGTGAATACAAGTATCTAGGTGTATACCCTTCATATCGGTGTATTCCCAAGCGAAAGCTCCAGTTTGAATTTTTAGAACTTTTAATAATTGCTTTTGCCGACTCTCATCTAAACCTGCATTTATATGTAGAAATTTTTTGGAACCAACCTCACATGGTACGGTATAAGATCCTAGTTGTTATTCAATTGAAAAGACACAAGGTGTACTTGTAAATGTTGAGAGACTCATGTTTTCTTGAAATTCGTCTCCAAAAATCTAGTCAAGTTGGGAAAAAGACTGAGGAAAGTCAATACATGTGGTGGAGGAAATAAATTGATTCAACACGTTTTCAATATTTTTTTCTTGAAGTGCCCAGGAGAGATCACTAACAAGGGAAAGTTCTTCCAGTTTTTCTTCTCCAAAAGGACAATCTAACCAAAATAAGCTCTCAGCTACGGGCTATGCTAGTGGGTATAAAGCTAGTCTTCTTGTAGATAACCCATCAGAGATGACCATCTCTCCATCCCTATGTCCTATGAATGTATTAGTAGTATCCAGCCAGGGTCTTCCTAAAATGATAGGATGCCCCCTAGATGGGTCTTTTGATTGAATAACCATGAAGTCCACGGGATATTCCCATGAGGCTACTGATACCATAATATCGTCTAATATCCCAATAGGTTGTACCATAGTACGATCTGCTAGTTCTAACATTGTTGGGCTGGGGCGGAGGAATGGTCCTAATTGGAGAGCTTCTAAAACTATAGTAGTCATTAGGTTAATAGCAGCCCCTAGATCAATGAGTGTGTTCCCTATAGCAGTGTTGTTAATGAGAACAGTTACTATAGGATTTCTTGGATTTGTATACTTCGGAATTCTAGGCTGTACTACTATACAATCTGAGATTTCACCTATGACATGTATTGTTGGAGGGTCTTTTTGTTCCTTACCTGGTCTCTTAATGCAGAGCTCTTTTATCACTTTACCAAAGATTGGTATATCTTTAATGGCTTTTAATAAAGGAATCTTAATATAAATATTTTTCAATTCATTAATGATGTTATATTCTGGGTAAGTTATAGGTTTTTCTATTATTAGACGCTCCAGATATGGAGGTGATTTATTTCCCAATATTATTTCTTTATGAGGAAGGTTGTGTGTTGAAGATTTAGGAACAACCACATTTTCAAGATTGACATCGTTCAAAATTTCATTAGGTATATTTTCTTCTTCATTTTCATCTTGAATAACAACTGATGACTTAGGATGATCTTGCAAAACTCTTCCAGACCGCAATTGAACTTCATGTATTGGTGTAGAGGAAATAGCATATGATGGTAGAGGCAACAACCTAATGTTATTAAGAGTTTAGGTTTGTTTATTGTTAGGATTCGGTATCGGTTGTGCGGGTAATACTGTGGGTCTTGGAGGGTTCATATTATGGAAATGATGAGGTTGATTTGGGATAGGGGGTAGTGAAGGAGGTGCATATCTAGGTAAAAATTGCTGAACATTAGGTGGGTAAGGATAGTTAGGCATAGGAGGAGATGGTTGGGCAAAAGCTTGTCCTCTCCATCCATGAGGCCATTGTTGTTGTTGAGAATTTTGAGGAGGGTACTGCGGTGGCCAATTCTACCAACCTGAAGTGTTCCATTGTTGCGGAGGTTGATAAGGATGGTAGTAAGGTGGAAATTGGAATGATGGATCCTGACCCGAAGGTTGATCTCTAGGCTGCCGAGGCCTCCTAGATGTTTTTCCAAAACTTCCACTCTTGTATACAGCTTGCAACCCCGGCAACGATGGACAGCTATCAGTGGGATGCTCTTCTGTACAGAGGTGACAAACTGAAACATTGTTTAATGGACATTCTCTTTGAGGATGTTTAGTTCTACACCTAGGGAAGAAAATACTCATTGCTGCACGCTCTTCATCCTCTCTCTTTTTAGTTTGTAATGCATCTAGCTGGGAACCCATAGCTCCTAAAATATCTGTTTTGAAGTTTTCTAATAGGTTCCCTAACTCTACCCTTGTAACTCCACTAGGACCAGATGTGTTTCCTTCTGGATTTCTAACATAAGTTTCTCAAAAGTATCTTCCACCTTTCCTTCTGCTCCTAGAGTAATTCCTACATAGTTCACAAATCTTTGCAAAATATTTATGAGAAATGTCCCCTGCTGCCATGAGATTAAGGTTATCCAAGAATTATTCTAAGATTCCTTTAAGGAAGAGTGTTCTTACTGCATCTTCCCGAAGATCACTATATTTAGATTTGTGTAACACATAGTTAAATGTTTCGAGATAGTCCTCTAGGATCTCGTCTTCAAGCTGTTGAATTTTAAAAATATCATTGCGAGAGTCCTTTGGTCTACAGTAATCCTGATATTTCCGAAGAAATGCATTCTTCATGTCTTCCCAAGATTTAATACTAGATTCTCCCAATCCCATGAACCATCAAAGAGAAGAATCTTTTAATGTGGCAGGAAAATTTTTTAGTTTTTGGCCATCTTGTAGGCAATTGTAACTTCTACACAAAATGTCAAACTCAAATAAGAATGTGTCTGGATCCTCATTTCTTTTTCCATAGAAAGTTGGTAGTGAGGAAGGAGGGATATTTTTCATAGTAACATCTTGTGCAGTGTCTAAGATGGGAAACCCGAAGGTACCTTCAATTCTAACTTCTCCATCTTCTTCATCTTGTCAGACACGATCTTCATGTTCATCCTCCATGAATATTCTATTACCAAAGAGAGAAAATCTAGGTGGCTCCTTTCTTGGTGAATATGGGATATCCCAACGTTCTTTTTCAGGAAGGGTATTCTTCTTTTTAGGAGGAGAATGATCAACTACATGGGAATCTAGTCCAGGAGGTTCTACTGTTGTTGTGTCAATCTGTGAGATGACGATGTTTGTAGAGCTCCCAAAAAGAGAATCTACTTGTGCAGGATTGACAAAATCTACCAAATCTGGACCACCCACTATTGAAAAAGTAGTGTCTTTGGGATTTTGGACTAATGGAGAGTTAAGAAGTTTTGAAATTTTACCCTTAAGAGTTTCCTCTTGTCTAAGTTCAGTCTCAATACGAGCTTGAGGTTCTTCTAGTGGAGTTTCTTTATGAATAGACTGTTCTGATGTCCCTATGATTTCCTTTAAAATGTTTCCAGAGAAGGTTTCTTTAGCCTTCCAAGTAGGACTATCCCCTTTAGGTGTCTTCCAATACCTTTCTGTTGAGTTAGTAGTTGGGGTGGCACATCCCCCGTATAGGTTAGTAGGAATTTTAGTAGGAATTTGAGTCTTAATAAATCTACCTTGTGAATCTCTAGACCTATTCATGAAAACAAATTATAACTGAAAGAAACTTTGATTCCATAACTACTACTGCTGGGTTTTGGGGATGCTTGTTATAAAAAATGCGCAAGTTCTTACCTCTCGTCTTACCGCTCACCCGCCACCAGTCTAATATAAGTTACCACTAAGTTTTGGAAGAGAAATTCTACCTATCTTCAACTGAATTCTACCTATTTCAACTCCCCGGCAACGGTGCCAAAATGTTGGGTGTGTGAGCTATTTCAAATAAAAACAATGACTAATATTAATTATCAACCAGGATCAGTAAACTTAGAGTTGAAATAAAAATATATGCCAAGATAGAAATGGTTCTAAAGTTTCAGGTTTGTCAGACCTAAAAATGTTTAGTAAGGAAAAAGATCGAAAGATCTTTCAAATTGAAAAACCGAGTTCAATATTTAAGAATACATTTAAATCACATATCAGAATAGTACTAGATCATACTACTCTACCTCTATGGTTAATTAATAAGAAAGATGGAAACAAATACTAAAACACAAATTACTTTTAGAAAAATAAGAAACTACTCAATTAAACTTCCAAATAACGACTATGAACAAAATCAGAGCTACGGATATTAGATGTTTAATAGGGAGAACTTGTAAATGTACATTAATTTAGACTAAACCATCTAATTCCATTATGCTTGATTACGTACATGAAATATAATAGGAACTGGAGTAAATGTATCGTAATGAATTTCAAATGTAATAAGGAAGCTAAATGGAAGTAAATCTAACTTAACATCTAAAAACAAATGTAAACTAAAAATCAACAAACTACCACTAATTTTAAACATTATGAACTACTGTCTATCCATATGTGAACAACATGAAATTAATGTAAGTAGAAGCAAACAGAAAAATTAACAAAGATGTTAAACTGAACTATATTAGATTTGAAAGCAAGTAGAAAACTTGATAAAGATATTTTATTATTAATCCAGATCTTGCAACATGAACATCTTCATTAAATAGAAACTAGTCTCAAGATTAACAAACTAAAACAACTCAACGAAATGGAATCATCAACTATAACTTGAAAATAAACTATTTAGGAACAACGTTCATGCATTCTGAACAGTAACCAAGTAACAAAATAGGTTAAAGAACTAAATTTTGGAAGAAAGATTAGAAGAGGATAGGAAGAAGCAAGAAAGGAGGAAACAATGATGAGAATTGAATTAAAAACTTCAAGTAACATAAAACAATATTAAATTACATCTCAAACTATTAAGGAGGAACATGAAAAATGATGATTAAGAGGAAGAAGAAATTAGATTTGGAAAAAGACGTAAAATAGTACAGAAAACACACAGGTCCGAATGACGATCCGAACATCGGTCTGAATGGCAATCCGAATGACGATCCGAATGGAGGAAAACGTTTTAAAGGGATGGAAAGAAGAGTTTTTGGATGTTTTAATTACCAGTTGGCTTTATGCAAATGATCCTACAACGTGTAAGAAGTAGTAGAGAGATGATTAGAGGCTAAGGAATTATCTATGCAAATCATTACCTAAGAGAGAGAATGATTCTATGAGAAGTAGGAAGAAAGTTGGAATAGAAGAAGGGAGAAGGTTGGAATAGAAGAAAGAAGAATTAACCTACAACAAATAGGAAGAAAAACTAACAGAGGAGAAAAGAAGGAAAGGAATGCTAACTATGGAAGAATTTGGAAGCAATATCTACTATGATGATGGAAGGACTTGTTGTAGGCACAACAAATCCCATGCTTCACTTAAGCAAGGGAACCCCAATTGTAATAAACGCAAAGTTATTTGGGTTAATTATCTTGAAAATACTCGATTTTGATCTTATCTCTATAAATTCTTCACGCATGCCTTTGGTATTTTGTCAAAGGGTTTGATTATTTCTTCCACAATGTTTCAGTGTGAAAAGAGCCAAAATTTTGAGCATTTTGTTGACTATCATCATCATCCTGAAACCTGCAAGCCGACAGGTGCAGATTGCGGGGCTGCTGTTTTTTTTGAGTTTTAGTTTTGCTAATTCCCAAACCCGCAACCCGACAGCTGTGGATCATGGAATCATCCTTTGATAAGATTAAGAAATAATCACCCCAAAACCCGAACTCCGTAATGGCAGCATTCGGCTTTCGAGATTGCAATTTTTCATTTATTTTGTGTGTCTTCCCAAAACCCGCAACCCGTAATTTCGGGATGTGGATTTCAGGATGGTCATTTTTCAGTTAATGTTTCCGAAGTCCGCCACCCACTTAGTCGGTTTTTCGGCTTTCAGAATGGTTATCCCTCCTCACAATTTCATGTTCCTGAAACCCGCCACCCGCATGGTCAGTTTTTGGCTTTCGAAAATCTTTTTCCCACTTCCATTTTTGTAAACCCGCAACCCGCAAATCTGTACTTTTGGGTTTCGGCTTGCGGAGCCTTTGAATAGAAGTTTCATTGACATAACTGAACCTGATTCCGTGCTCACCGTGGTGAATCTCGGCCGTCCATTCGTTATGATCGCACGGTTGGTTTTATTTTGGTAAATGTATTTAATAGGGTTTTTTACTTCTTATTTTTACATTTTAATTGTTGAAGAAATTACGTTGTCGCGTTATCGTTTTACTCTGGATTGCGTGTCAGGTGTCGTTTTTCATTTTGTACATTATTTCAGGTAAGTCCACTGGTATCCTTATGCTGTTAACCTGCAATTTTTCTATTTCTTGTTTGAATTTCATTTGATTTTCTGTATTAATCATATATTGCAAAGCTCTTCCACCATGTCGAGAAATACACGGTCTAAATCGTTGTACAAAGACCCCCCTGATCAAAGACCCAAATTTTGGTTTTCTCTCTGACACTAGTGAATGAGTTACTGAAACATACCAGATGGATTGGTTTAAGATATACGCCATTTTTTATAATGACGACCTGTCCCATATCGAGAATGATAGACTAGTATACGAGAAAATTAGGGCTTATCAAATTCACACCATCGTTGCACGCCCTGCTGTCTTACCCTACACAGGTGCAGTCAAGTGGATAATTGAGAATGCTGAAGTTAAAGAATGTTCTTTTAATGACAGTACAGGTTGTCAATTGACCACTTTTCGTCCAGAGGTTTTTGTTCGATCTTTTGCTCTGAAACCCTATGTATAGACCCTCTTTGCTGAGTTCATACAATCGTCCAAAACCCGGTATAATTTTGAGCAAATGATTAAGTATTGGATGCACAAGCCTAATGCCTTTTTACCTAATTCAGATAACCTTAATCCTATTAGCTAGTTTAAGGAACCCTTTTCCCTACTTGCAGCTATGCTTTGCTGGCTTTTTGGTCAACCCAATTGTTCTCATTTTAAAGCAGAATGGGCACCCATAGCACATCATGTATTACTTACAGGTGAGTCTTTTCCATGGGCCTCTATCTTGTCAACGGAACTTAAAAATGCCATCCATGAATACCAGAAGGCACCAACTCATAAGAAGACACCCTTCTTTCTATCTGCATATGTTCTAGATGTTTTCTGCTCAAAGTTCCAGTACCCTAATTTGGGTTGGCATTGGACCCCTTCAGATCCACCTGTACACATCTACCATTCAACACTATGGGAAGGGAGTTTTTCACCTATGATATATGACATCCGTGATAGTTTTGTTGGTACCATCTATTTCAAGATCTTCCAGCAGCAACCACCTGCATTCTCAGAGGATGCCAAAGCTTTTATCAACACAATGGGTGACTGGTATGTAGGTGAGTACTTTTCGTACATCAGAATCTGGGGGAGCGAAACAGTTCATTTGCTAACCAGGATAGTTCCAGATAGGATGGTAATGCAGGAGGTTTCTTTTCAAACCACCGTTGATGGTATGTACAAGAGACTCGTAGGACCCAAGAAGAAAAATTGGCCTAAGTTTCCTCTAAATCTGGGTCAATTGGTCATCCCAACATCAACTTGGGTTGTAAGTCTGGGTGATCAGATAACTTCTCTTAGACTAGGTGTTGCCCCGAAAAGGAAACATGATCCTAAGAAGTTCTTGGATGCACATCCAAAGCAAGTTCACATGAAGATCGATTATACCCATGAGACGATCCCTGATGATTCCATATATCAGGGGGTGGACATGTTCTCTCAAGTCTTGGTCAAAGCAAAGGACTCTCAAGAACAACATGACATTTTGAAGTATTAGAAAGAATTAAAGGACATAATCCTAAGTTACAGGGCCATGCAGTTGAATCTTGTTGAACAAAAAAGAAAGGACAGGGAAGAGAAAGAGATTCAGAAATCTAACGCTTCTCCTTTGGCCACGAGTCATGATGGAGACAAAGGTAAAGTTATTCAAGGTGAACTATCTAAAGAGAAAGCTAATGAAGAAGCTAAAATCATGCTGCAGACAACCCGTGAATCCAAACAACAAATGGCACAGTTTTCATCAATGTTATAGACTCAGTTGCTAGAACCCCCAAGGCCTGTAGACAAAATTCAGCCACCGGGTACACTGGATGAGCATCTCTCTACTCCAAACACTCCAGAAGATGATGAATTGGTCATAACCAAGGCTAACCCAGCTAAAAGACAGAAGGTTATGCCTTCCTAATCACAAATTTCCATTGTAGATGTAATCGACTGTGATGAAGAAATAATTTCATCTTTCCCAGCACCAGTAGTTGAAGAAGTCACTGGAGATACTAAATATAATGGTGAATTGCTAGACAACATTGATATGGATCAGTATTTTCTTGAACAGTCAGTGTTGGAGTTTAATGCTGCCCCTGGAAGCACATCAAAAGCAATTGTGTTGTCATCTGTTCAACCAAATTCTACTGTGACTCTGGGAGGAACACTTCCATTTACATTATCCTACTTGTTTAATACCCTCAATAACACCACCACTTCATTTCCAGAACATTTAATCCCTTTTTCGATTTCACCATCTGTTATTGCCTAATCCCAGCCTTTGGCTATCCCTACGCAATCATCTGCAGTTGATCCATTAATAACCTCCATCGATGCACCTTCAAAGGTTTCCCCTACATACTCACCTAGTAAAGTTCAGAGTCCACTTCCTCTCCCTGAAGTCAGTAATCTTGTTCAGGTTCCACTTTCTGAAGCTTTGGTCTTAATTCCCTCCTCAGACAAAGGTGTGTCAGCTCCCAAAGTCATGAGTATACCTCTAGCTGCTACTCAAGTCACTCTACCTATCCCTACCCCTGCTGTCACTCAGACACCTTCTCTGGTTTCCACAATTAGCGTCACTTCTGTTCCTATACAGTCCATTACCGAGTATATGGACACTGATGTGGTTCCTCTTGGAGATATCTTCTATCATCAAGATGACAAGGTGATAGTTAAAAGAAGTAGGAAGAAGGGTCAAGGCCAAGGTGGTTTGGAAGCACATGAACTAGATCAGGTGATATGGGCCCCCAGAACTAACAACCTAAGAATTGAAGCGGTTGAAACAGCAACAGCCTTAGGGACTTTTGCCTCTGCTAACTAGGATTCGGTCCAGGTCTTGCACAAAGAAGTTGACATCAGGGAGGAAGAAATTAGAAACCTGAAAGAAGAATTAGCTAAAACAAGGGAACAACATTATGTTAATGTGGCTGACCTCAGAAAAACTTGGGCAGACAAAGTATAGGACCTAGAACTAAAGAACACTACTCTTCTTACTGAATTTAACCTTTTGCAGTCTCAACATTCTGTTGATCTCGTAAAGATAGCCTGTTTAGAAAAGCAGATTGAAGATGCAACTGCAAGTGCAACTTCCTCCAATGTTCTCAAATTCACACCCTGTGACCTAAAAAATTTAGCCCTTGAAGTGAATCGGAGTCAGCATGAATTAATGAAGAAGTTATATATTTCCCTAGATGAGATCAAGGAAAATTTCATCAGTTTTTCTAAGATGTCTTCTACTCTTGAAGAATAGAAGGCAAAGAGACTCCAAGCTTGTAAAGCTGAAGAAGAAATCGGTCAATGGCAATTGTATATCAAGAATGTTCCAGAGGACATCCCAATCCTTAATAATTTCCAGATGAAGAAAGTTAAGGCATCTCTGAACTCGTGGCTTGATTTGAATGAATCAGCTGAGGAAATCATTAATAAGTCTCAGGACACCTGCACTAGACGATGGTATGCCACTGATAATATCATGAATGATTTAGGTTTGCCACTCATGAATCCTTTTCTGGAGGCTCTCCCACCAAAGTGTAGACTTGAAGAACTTGACAACAGATGTGAAGAATTCGCATAGAATATTTGAGACTCGGAACAAATCAACATCCAAGATGTGGATCACTTGGTTAAAGAACCAGTCATCATGGAAGGAAGGATTCTCATGTACCTACGTATTTGGCATAAGTTAGCAAAGCATGATATGGAGAAAAACTCATGTAATGCTCAGTTGTCCCTCGAATTAGTTGTTTTTCGAAATATAGATGAGCTGTTAGATATTTATGAGAAATGGCAGTATTTTCTAGATCTTTAAATTAGATCTGATTTTGTAATCCCTGTTTTGTAGAATCTCTCCTTTTAGAACTTCGATGTAAATTTAGTATTTAAGGAGGAATGTTTCCCTTAGAAAAGGGGGGTTGGGGATTTTGGAATTAGAATTCGGCAGGAGATATGGCTGATGATACTCTGTGGTCGAAGTCACTATAATTTTGGTACAGGACATCTTAATACAACAATGTTATTTTCGTATCCATCTTTTGGTCATCACTTAATTTTCTTTAAGGATTCCTGATTTTATGTTCCAGATTGTCATCCTTTATGCATATGGTCTCTTGTTGAATATATAATGATACATAGATCTATTGTATTGGTTTTTCTGTATAACGGATGTGTGTATGAAAATATTTGATTAAATTTCTTTGGTTAAATACTTTCTTTATCGATTTCTGCAATTGATCACGTATATATATATTTTATCATTGTTGATTTTTCAATCAACAAAAGGATAACAGATTACATCTTGATGGTCGCTAAGCTTGGATTATTTTGTTTAATTTTCATTAAATAAACCTTAATTTAAGTTGGCAAATATTTCGTCCAAAGGCATTTCTGTTAAGGGTGATACATTGTTTGCTTTTATACACTTCAAGGTTGATCTGCATGAATACTCAGCTTTCACTTTTTAGATTAGGCTTAAGATTAGGATCTCTTCCGAATAGGCATAATTAAAATTACTAACTGTTTTCCACACTTTAGTTTCCCCAAATTGGGAAATTGACCTTGTAGATCAAAACCAATAACTCTTAGAGTGCCAGCGAAGGCCTAATATCCATGGGTGATTACCACACCAAACAGCTCGAGGATAGGGTAACTCTTGCGTAGGGTTAACTGAAGCCTTTGGATGGGTTTTCATCCCCTATTGTGTGCCTTGGAACCCTTTCCAGCATCTCGCACTTACCCTGCACATCCGAGGCATCAACAGAACTGAAAACAAACTACAAATTATTAAACTACTGAACTATTGGTCGACCATTCTAACTCAGAAGAAGGAAGGTTGTATTAACAACAAAATATTAATTACAGAGGGATGAAGATAATACACATAGGAAATAAACTAGTTAATTGCAAGAAATTCAATGTAGAAAATGTAAATAAAACCTCCAGTTGATGAGGGGCCCTTCCTAGAAATTGGAGGGTGAACTAGCTCAACTTAAATGACTACAAGTAGAACATCAACAAGTTGTTACTTCCATTAACTTGAGAAAAGTTACAGATTTTGTCTTCACACTATCTATGACTGCAAATGCTTGGACAAAGACTGAAAAACCATTGTAAATTCATAATCTAACTCGTCTCAATCACAAAGGTGACTATTTATAAGTTACAATGGGTGAGAGGGTCGATAGAGTCGACCTCTCTAATAATAGGAGTGTTTAAATGATTGTAACAGCTGATTAAATTGATACATGCCAACGCAGGGGGCGTTCTTCAGACTTTGACGGGGTTAGTTCCTTCTTAGAGAAGTTGCAGCATCGATCTAACTCAGACATGGACGAGCAGTGTGCTGGCAGACTGAATCGTGGGTAGGCAGACTCCTTGCAGAACAACGGCATGAATGAACGTGAGTAGGCGTGCATAACTCCCGACCAAATGAATAAGAGAGCAAGTGCGCTGGAGTGTTGACATGGGCATGGAAGTTATGTTGGCAGGATAAATGTGGATGGTTGGACTCCTTCCAGAATAATGGCACGAGCGAGAGCTTGGCCAACACGCATGACTCCAAGCTGAATGTGCAGACGAATCAAGGCTTGGAGCATTCACGTGGACGTGAGATGTGCTGTCAGGCTTGGCGAGCATAAGGATGGATATTCTAGAGCAATAGCTCATTAACCAGGCTCATTGCGTGTCGAACAGAACCCATGTGTCCTTCTCTTCATTCAATGGTCTAAGATGTGTCAATCATGGATTTCACGGGCTGAATGGAGGGTTGAACGATGAGCTCAAAGTGTTTTAGGCTAAGCATGTAGCACATGGGATGAATGATGGGTAACTTGCAAATCGTAGCCTATCAATTAAAACCATAAATGTTAATTATGCCCAAAAACATCATTTAAATCATAAATAAACCATAATATACGAAATATAACAATATTTGCATGGTAAGTGAATTTGAGCATACCTGGACTGTTTGATGAGCTAAATGGCTAAGAAAACAACTTACTATAGCAAAAACGATAGAAATAACGCCACTTCGAGTAAATTAAATGATAAAAAATGGTGACAATATTGGACACCAACAATGATGTCAAATCAAGAGAAGGATTTTATGGAAAAAAATGCACAAGTGCACTCTTCCACTTGGTGAGGGGCTAAGCCTTGTAGGTTATTGTAAGGCCGCAGTCCTTGGAGCCCCTTTTTATGGTGGTTGGCATTACTTCAAGTGATCCTACAAGAGATTGTTAGTGTAGTTCACATCCAAACATGAAAATAAAATGAAAGAGATGGGGGAAATATGCAAACTCCAACAAAAACCAAAGATATGCTAAACCACTCTTGTATTTCCCAATGGAATAACTGTACAACACCTAGGAGGTGAAGGCTTCAAGGGAAGCCAACAATATCCCTTAGGGAGTCCTTTCTTGTCCAAACTAAATGCTAAGTAGATGGAATAAAAATGGAGAGAGACATTTTCCTCTTGATGGTAGGTGGAAAGCAATCTTGAGAATACTCACAATGGTAGGAAATTGTGGGCTATGAGGATGCTCCAACTCAAATACAGCAACATGACCCCTCTCTAATCTATCTCTACAAAATGCATGACAATGGATTCCTTTTATAGGCCAAGAGGTGGCCAACAAACAACTATCCAAATGTGAACTCTCCTCCTTCATGAACCAGTTCCAAGGTACACAAGGGGGCTTATTAATTCCAACAAGTGTGTGAGGGGTTGAATTCTGATCCTTGGGGAGGATTGAGATTTTAATGCACCGCTATGCGCGAGTGGTCCCACTGCTTTGATAGTAGCGTGACTATCGAAAGAAAATCCACGTGGGTGTCGCGCGAGAATTGTTCAGGGAACCTGCACTATAGCGTGGGTCAACTGTGTAATACCCACGCTACCCTTTGTTTTGACTATTTCTTGGCACTTGTGGACTCATGCTGTGTTTTGGATCTATTGAGGATGCATGTGATGAGATGCATTCTTTATTTTGATGACACTTTACTGGATGAATCGCTGAAATGTTGCATGTGTGTGATTTTTAGGCATTAACAAAGGCCACTAAATGGGTAGACCTCATAGATAAGGCATACAAAGCATGGTTGAATCAACCACCTATTCAATTTTGACTATGTCATAAGTCACCAATTCAAAACATCTATTGTAAAACTATTTCTTCACGGGAATGGGTTGGGGATGAAAACAATGATATATAGGTTTGAATGGATGATTTCTTACTAGATACCCATTCCATGGAGGGAATGTTGTTAAATTAATTCGAACAAAATGATATGGGGAATGATAGTAATATTTTCTATACCTTCTTCAAAATCCTAAAAACTACTTCCACCACCACTCTCTTTGTGCATGGATAAAGGTCTACCCAACTAGGGACGATAATGTTGTTGTGCAACCTAAAAGAAATGTATGGTATGTCAGACACATGGTTCTTGGAACTACCGAGGTAACTAACCATCAAGTCCCCATTAAATCAACAATGAAAAGAAATTTTCATTCTTAGTGACAATGTACATTTATATTTCGCACTAATTGTAGGTTACTCAAAGAAAAAAATCTTTCCTTGAAAAAATCCTCTTAGATAGCTGTGAAGAGGCAAAGCAATTGCTAAAAAAGTTGGGTGTTGAGTACATATCATATCACACTTGTCTGAATGATTGTATTTTATATAGAGGCGGATACGAGGACAAAGATATATGTCCTAAACGTGGGAATGCAATGTATCAAATAAAAAAGAAAGGGTAATGCACATGGACCTCCTCATACGATATTGAAGCACATGCCTATAATACAAAGGATTCAAAGGCATTTTCATTGAAAAAAATTAGCCATGTTATAGGGGTGGCATGCCTTGCACATAAGTGAGCGAACATTTATGAAGATTCATGCAAATTCAATAGCCATGAAGCATATAGAGGATACATGGCCTGATAAATTCAAGGATGAAGTACAAAGCCTTCGATTGATTATATCCATGAGTGGAGTTGACTTGTATTCCCTCCAAAGAACCAATTATTTTGTTTTGCTAGTGGTAGTGATAAATAACAATATCCCTCCAGGGTTTTCCATGAAGAACGAACATCTTATGTTGGCTCTTATAGTTCTGGGTAGAAGACATGTGAAGGATATGGATGCCTATAACCTCCAACTATCGAATGATGAATTCAAGCAATTATGGGAAGGGATACAACTATTCGATGTATCAAGACCCATCTCGGTTGAGAGGCCTTTTACACTGTATGGCATATGTGCATACACCATGCATGATTATCCAATACTAGGAGTTTTCTCTGGTAAGCATGTTGATTGATGTGGTTATATCTGTAATGTTATTTGACAAACTTAAATTGGTGCAAATGTGTTCTGTATACAATAACATCACGGGTCCTGTAACAAAAGCGTATCTTGGATGTAAATATTGTGGACCTTGAATAAAGGCTAGGTGGTTCAAAAACCTATGAAATCTGGTGTCTGGTTGCTCGAGGATGTTCCTCTTGGATGAGCACCCTTATAGAATAAGAACACTTTTTTTTCAATGGTAAACCATAGAGAATATAGAGCCCTGAAATAATGACACCAGGACGCTGGCTTAGGGCATATGACATAGAGAAGGAGAAGGAAATCACATAATTGCTCAATTAATTAAATAGGGAGCCTATGTTCGATGATCCTCAATTTTTTGACACTTATGTTGAGAAAATTACCATTGGGATGAAAAATAAATCTATGTTTTATGAGCTTCCATATTGGGAGAATCTTAATGTGTAATGTCCCTAAACACAGTAAAAATTAAATATTTTCACTTACTGCTAACATTGCCTAAACAGATCATATATAGAAAATTAACTTCAATACTAGGAAGTTATATCAGTCTTTGTTTGAAGAAATGAGAAACTATGTTCTAAGAGAGTTGGTCTTATAAAGTATGTTTTCTGTGGAAGCGATGAAGTAAGGTACTATGAGGTGCATAGCACAATCATGTATGGTCTAAATAACAATTTTAATACTAGTATAATACTTTCAAGTTTCTTTTTAATTTCTTCACTTCTAAAGCTTAAATGTGTGCTTGGTTTCATTTAAATGTTTAAACTAGTTTATATCACTAATTCAAGCTTGATGGACTTTATGAGAAGGGTATGAGTACTTCTGGAGTATTTGGGTTTGGTAGTCATGCTACCAGCGGAGCTGCTAAAAGGTAGGGGATGAGTATTTGGGTTATCCTGGGCATACTTAGCAATCTTTGCTAAAGCAATTACTTGGATTATGTTTTGCAAGCATAAGAGGGCTCTTTCGTAAACTACCTACATCAACTACTTAGCCAAGTCCTATTTCTATGAATTGAGACGGTACAAGGAACACTTTGAATAATACATGAATTAAAATAACTAGGGGTTGCAATACCACGACTTAACTATATCATTTGGATAAAATTGAAGCCCTAGTGGATGTTTGGTTGTAGCTTTAAATGCCACCCAAGTGGTATTCACATGGCTCACTTTCCAGGGGGAAGGAGGGTTTAAGTTTTGGTCTAAAATGATAGTGTTTCTATTTCATGGTTTTGGTCTGGGGCAACGACTTCATGCTGCGTCTGATCTCGACTATGCTCTGACCTGAGCTATGCTCATGGTCAACGCAGTTGCAACTATGGTGGCGAGGAGATGGAGGGTCCTACGATTATATGACAGGTAAACTTCTTCCCTTAGCTAAAGGGTCCTTTGCTATTCTTTCTGTAGATGATTGTTTGCTTCTATCTAACTTGTGGTTTTTATGGATTCACTGGCAGGTTTGCAGGTATAGGTATCCCTTGCGTTGGGTGCTAGCAAGTGACAGGAATATATGGGATTTGGTGTAATACTGGTAAGCCCAGGTCCTCCCAATATTTGTTCCTTCCTGGCGCAGCTCATGGCTATAAGCTCTATAGTTTTGAGCACTTTTAAAGAATGTAACTTCATTGAGTCCTTTGGGATCACTACAACTAATTTTTAAGTTCTAATGGGTTGTTGCTGGTTTGGTTAGTAACTGAGAGGAAAACAACTATGAGGAAGTCGATTTGGACTGTTTGGGATTTTGAACCTATTGGTCAATGTTTATTTTGTTGATAGATGATGAGATAACCCTTGAGGGTTTCATGTTTGCTACTGTAGATGAATGTATGGCTCTGTAAAAATATTTAAAGCTTTGATGGGAAGTACCCACAACGTTATGTTTTGGGGTTTTGAATAAAATAATGGTGTTTGGATTTTTACTTGCGTTTCTCACTGAGTATGACATATCAACACTGTTTTCTAGCAAATGCTCTTGTTGTTTTTAGGTACCCTTGTAAATTTTGTTTTATGGATTTAGGTGTAGGGTTTATGTGGATGAAAAATCATGCCACTGGAAGAGAGAATGACTTGGAATGCTTTTGGTAATTTCTAAAGTGTGATGGCTCTACATTTTAGCTTTAGCATGAAGAAATTTCTATTGATAATTAGATGCGCATGTTTCGTTGAGAGCGTAGCTCTATTTTGCACATATGTTGGCCCGTGGATGGCTTATGTCTAATGATGGTTTTAACCCTCTGTGGATTTTGTGGGTTGATTTTATTTTAATGGATGAATGTTTAATTAAACGATGAAGTTAGAAAGGAATTTTATTTCTATACTGTAATGCAGGGTTTAGCCCAAGTTTAAGATCGATTTCTGTTGAGTAGAAACGAAATGATGAAAGACCAAAAATAGGGAATTCGTGTTTGATAGTTTGTTTGACCTGGAAATTATATGCACAATAGATGATATTATGCTGTGTGTTTAAATATATCAGCGATCCTAAATATGCTATGTTGATGGATAGTTTAAAAGCTTTGACCTGCATTATTTCGTTTGTTTCTTTAAAATAATAAATGAGATGGATTGAGTTTCGACTACATTGGTTTCGTGGATCCTTGTGATATCCTTGTTTTGGAAATCTGAGTTTGAATCTTGCTGGGTAAAAAGGTTAAACCCTAGCTTTCTCGTATTTGAATAATTTAAATGTACATCATGAGGGTTTGGGAAAATAATGCGATTTCGTTTTGTAAAGGTTAATAGTTCAGGCATCAACATTATTAAATAAAAGTTTGGACACTAGTGGTTCTATCTATATAGCTATCTAGCACAGGCTAGCTAGGATAGCCCTTCTAGATCCTTGAAACATTTAGGGAATATGCTTAAATTCAACAGAAATAATAACTGAAATTTTGAACCTAGAGTTTAAACCCTGAGAGCCCATGCCAATTGGTCCTTGCTCCATAAAAGAAAATAAAAATGATAATGTACAAGAACATGAATGATGTATAATAATTCCTACCTTAACATCTAAATCTAATTGAACTGTATGGAAATTTTGTAGTTCATACCTGATTCTTGAAGCTTGATCTTCCCTTGTAGAACTTGCACACTCAAACACTAGATAATGGAAAAATGTATTGACCTAGTTGACATGTAGGATGATCTTTAACTGAATAACCTTGGGACTACCATGTTCCTCCAAACCATGACCCTTAGACCATTCCTAGTTCTAACTGGATCCCCTCGAGCTGGTTCCAACATGCAATAAGAGAAGTAGAGGACCTAGGATAGGCTATTGATTAGATCTGGGAAAATAGTAACCTTCTTCAGTTCTGTAGAATAATTCTCTTCTATTACCATAAGAGAATGATAGTAGGAAAAGATGATCCATCTCTTGGGGTCTTCCCTTCTTTATATAGTGAGTTTGTTTGGAATATAGCTGTTGAGTTTAAATAATAATATTTCAGCTTTTAATTTAAATTGAATTATAACATTTATGAAAGATATTTTACTAATTGTTCACTCCTAGTTTATCTAGGACCTTTATTTTGTTACAATTAGAGGTATCTTAAGTTGGATTACAAGTAATAATAATAATAACATGAGAATTATTTTATGCATAACCTTTCTGCATGCTATTTTACATAAGTAATCTTTCCTTTTATAAATAATCAATCTGATTATTCAATAATTTAAAATATGAGAACTTTTGATTTAGTTATGTACATATCATAGTAATTCTTTGATAATTATTAAATACAAGGTCCAACTCTTTGGACAAGGTCTTTTGGTAAGCTTGGATAGTTGGTTAGGTTTAGGTGCCTCTAGGTCCCTTTTGCATGTTGGATTCCCTCGTTTAACATGGTAGTTCCCATAGTCCTTGATGATAGATATAAAATGATTCATTTAACCAATTTAAATAAATGTGATGAATAGAAGTGCTATTCAAAGTCTTCTCGACTCAACACTTTTAAGATCAAGTAACCCCGAGTGCTCTTCATAGATTTTAGCTCAACACTCTCACATGGGCGTTACGCTAGTGCAATTCGAGAGCATTTCCGCTCAACACTAGTACTAGAATGTGGTTGTGAAGCACATCTAGAATGTACAAATGGCCTCGGATCCGGTATTCTTTATCAAGCTTGGAGTTCTTCGGGGCTTATGCCCAAC
Source organism: Larix kaempferi (assembly GCA_027924585.1). Classification (NCBI taxonomy): domain Eukaryota; kingdom Viridiplantae; phylum Streptophyta; class Pinopsida; order Pinales; family Pinaceae; genus Larix; species Larix kaempferi. The sequence continues at coordinate 1,046,400 of BSBM01000133.1, read as the reverse complement.
ACTCTATGTACATCGAGGCTTACACCCAGTACATAATACATCCTCTAGTTACATTGGGGCTTATTCCAAGTACATTGATCATTAGTGTTTTCCCGAGTCCACTCTCAACACATCATACAACTCAATCATGTAAAACATAGCAGGATTTGTACCCAAGCTCATAGTAAAACATAAATCAATACATTGGGGCTTTCTCCCCAGTATAAAATACTAGTCTGCATCAATCCGGGTCCATGCCCAATATGTAATTCTATAAAAGAAATGAATCATGTGCACTAGGGCTTATGCCCAATATAAAAAAATAAAGCATATGTGTTGGGGCTTAAGCCTAGTATATAACATAAAAAATAGTCAGTCAAAATTTCGGATATTACATCCCTCCCTACTAAGAACAACACCATCCCGGTGTTCTAGGGACTAGAAATGAAGTCACGAAATAAGGTGGGGTATGCCACTTTCATGGTTGTCTCATTTTTCCAAGTAGCCTCTTCTGGTACGAAGTGCCTCCATTGTACTTTCAACTGGTTGATGGTCCTTCTTCTAAGTTGCACCTCTCTCTTATCCAGAATGTGGAGGGGCTCTGGTAGGAATTCCCCTTCGGGTTCCACCTGTAACAAGGACCAATCAATCACATGTTTATTATCATAAACATATTTCTTTAATAAATATGCATGAAAACATTATGATCTTTTACATGAGCTAGTAAAGCTAGCGCATATGCTACTGGCCTTTTCTTGGCCAATATCTCAAAGGGTCCACAAAATCTGGGGGCTAGCTTCTCGCATCGCCCTAAGCTTAGAGAGATTATTTTTTATTTTACTTTTAAGAAGACATGTTCACCGACTTGGTAATCTTTGTCTTTTCTTTTCTTATCTGCATAACTCTTTTGGGGGACTTGTGCCTCTTTCAAGTTTTGTTGTACCTTGGAAACTAGCTGCTCCAAATATTTTAGTAGGTCGGGACCTAGCATAAGTATATCTACTGGACTATCCCAAGTTACTAACATCCTACATTTTCTTCCATAGAGCACTTTGAAGGGGCTCATTTTAGCAGAGGTTTGGTATCCATTGTTGTAAGCAAACTCTGCGAGGTGAAAATAATCCTCCCACTTTGTGGGGTTGTTCATAACATACATCCTCAGCATATCCTCAAGGATTTGGTTTACTCGTTTCGTCTGTCCATCGGTTTGGGGATGGTACACGGTACTGAACTGTAGTTGTGTCTCAAAACCGGAGAACAATTCCCTCCAGAAGTTTCTAGTGAACTTCGTGTCTCGATCCGAAATGATTTCCTTGGGTATCCCATGCAATCGAAAGATCTCCTTTAGGAAGATGTCTGCGATGTGAACAACTTTGTAGGTAGACTTCACCGGTATAAAATGTGCTGCTTTTGATAACTTGTCCACTACTACAAAGATGGAGTCATTTTGTCTCTTACTCTTGGGTAACCCTATGATGAAATCCATACTAATAACCTCCCACTTCCACTCTGGAATGGGTAATTGTTAACACCTAAAAAGTGCTCACTAGCTCATTCCCTTACTCACATGACCCATTTGTCCACTTTTCCACCATCTGAGCCTCTGAAACCAACAAAAGGTCACCAAAAGACCTTAGTACACCCCTTTTTCCATTAAAAAAGATTATTTTTCCAAGAAAATCATAAAAAACCCTCAAAAAGGGTCCAAATTCCCAAAAATATTAAAAAGGGAATTAAAATATTATTTTTATTCAAAAAAGGAAAAAGGAGGGAAAAGTACCTAAACCATGTTGGTCAATACCATTTGGTTTCCACAAAACCACAAATGGTATTCCTCACCACCAAAACCTATAAAAAGGTGGTAGGGGCTCCTCATTTCAGATCCTTCCATTATCTCATCCTTATGCTGCTGAAATCTCCCCTGAGCACTTTTAGCCATTGAAGCAACCTTGGAGAAAGAGACCTATTGGAGTTTGGAGCTACTCATCTTGGGAGTTGCTCAACATCAACCTTCACCATTGAAGGTAATATCACAAGCACTTGCTTGCCCCCCACTTTTCAATACAAAAAATTATTTATTATGTTTCTTGTTCTTGATTTTGAAATGTTTACATTATTTGCTTAGATTCTTGTTTAGATCCATGAAAAGTATTGTTTATTTAGTTTATTGTTTTTATTTCTATTGAAACTGCTACTACTAGTTAGTAGGTGCCCATAGCACTAAGCCGGGTTGCAAAACCGGGCCAACAGTTTTTGGCGACTCCGCTTTGGTTTGAACTTTAGATCTCTAGTTTTGCCTTTAAATCTCTAGTTTTGCCTTTAAATCTTAGTTTTTATGAGTTTTTAACCTTTAGATCCATAGATCTGCCATCTTAGACAGCAGATCCATTGCTGTTCTGAGATTTGGCCCCATAAACAGCCCGAAATTTTCAATTTTCGGGTTCGTTTCTCGGTTTCCGTGCACGGCTTCCGCCTCGCGGATTTTTTACAGACAGTCGCGCGGTCCATCGCGACTTTTCTGCCTTTTTCCGCGCGGTCCATCGCGGATTTTTTACAGACAGTCGCGCGGTCCATCGCGACTTTTCTGCATTTTTCCGCGCTGCTCATCGCGGCTGTGCGGCCAAAACCTGCGCGGCTCATCGCGACTGTGCGGCCAAAACCCGCGCGGTCCATCGCGACTGTGCGGCCAAAACCCGTGCGGTCCATCGCGACTGTGCTGCCAAAACCCGCGCGGCCCATCGCGGCTGTTCGTCCCAAAACCCGCGCGGCTGAATTTTTTCATTCGGCCATCCCGATTTTGAAAAATATTTTTTACTGTACTTTCTACCCATAGCACATTTTTTACAGTACTAAATTCTGCATAGTTTACAGATTTGAAAAAAAAATTTACTATTCAAAAATGCATACCTAGAAATCTTTTTAAAAATTTTCAAGAAAGTGAAAGAAAGACTCATTTTGCATTCTTTATCTAGATTCAAATTTTTTCTTGTTTACTTCTTTAGAATCTTGCCCTTAGCAATTTTTATTGAAACGAAGAAATCCATTTATTTCTTTTAAAAAGGAGTTTATTATTTGCTTTCATAAATCCAAGAAATCCTTTATTTTTTGAGTTATTTTTTGAAAAAGCATATTAATTCCTTTTAGTGAAAAAAGTCTTAAATATTTGCTTGTTATTTTTCGAAAAATCCTTTATTTTTTGAAAATTTCCCTTAAAAGCATTTAATTTTTCCAAGTTCAGTTTACAACACCTCACGTGCACTCACACGATCAGTTAATTGAACTAAGACTTAAAACGTACCCTAATTTGAACACACTCTTAACCCCACTTGGGGAACACGAAAAGAATTCTTGTAGCTAGGTAGTATTGGGGGGATAGGTGTTCCAACAACACCCCTCAGTTCATACATCTGAGACATAGAAGTTGTCCAATTAGGGAGCTAAAATCTCTTAGTACTTTTTGGCGCGGTCACAACCGGTTTGTGGGAAGGCCTCTCCCCTAGGAGGGTTGAAGTCGCGAGGATGGTTCCGGAAGCCTGAGTGGGATACCGAAACCCATTCAGTAACCGAAGGGCTACCATTCGCAGTTCTCGGGATATCCCTGTATTGGGATATTGCGATCAAAGGACCAAACGGCAGATTTACCTTTTCTCGACGCGTCATGAACGGAGTATCCTAGTAGCCTGTCTTTTAGGATTGATTACCCGGTGTCCCTCCCGGTAGGGGGATATCTAGCCGTTGTCTCTACATTCATATTGTCTGACTTGGATTTCATCACCTTGCAGAGGATATCGTCTGTTTGAGTCACAATACTTTTAGATTAGGTTTTTGCATGATCTTTACCACCTTTTGAGTCTAGTTACACCTATTTTTTCTAGGAGCCGCTTGCATGTTGGTATTCTGACCGGGTGTTGCATTCCTCCACTTATTGTAGCACAGCTGCTAGGATAAGTGCATTTTTTGAGGATTGATTTTTTGGCCTGTGAACCTTATTTTTTCACTCCCCTTCTTGCACCCTTGGTTGCATTAGGGTTTTGAGTCTTTTACACATATATCACCACCTGATACTTAAAACAATTTTTTAAATAAAAAACATATTCTCACCATTGAGAATTCTAGACGTTCTCGTCGTCTACGGGGTGAACTCCCAGAGTTTAGTCCACTTGGCTCTCCACGTCACGGACGCAGAGCATTATCCCTTGATTCGACACATCATCGATCATTTAGACGGTCATCCGATTCTGACATACCCCACTTCACCTTTGATTTGGAGGTAGAATCCGAAAACCCCACAGAGTTACCACCAACCACAATTATGTCTGGAACACCAATTGATCCACTATATACATTAACCATAGGTCAGACATCCGCAGACCCTTCTGCGGTAGTACCATCAACGACAACAACCACCCCCTTGGGTATGCCCAATATGGGTAACACTCCACATTCAGGAATGCCTAGCACAGGACCACCACCTGTCATGGGCATGCCCAACATGGGGGTCATACCCCCTTCGGTTTCCACAAACCCTATCCCAGGAATCCCTAGTGCGATTCCTAACCCAAGTGTAACTCCTGTTGCACTTGGGAGTGCTATCCCAGGAATCCCTAGTGCGATTCCTAACCCAAGTGTAACCCATGTTGCACTCGGTAGTGCTATACCAAGAATCCCTAGTGCGATTCCTAACCCAAGTGTAACCCAAGTTGCACTTGGGAGTGCTAACCCATATCAGGCCACACCTTTTGGAGGGCACATACCCTCCATACCTAGCATACCTATAGGAGCTACTGGACCCCTACACCATACCACAATGACTAGGCAAGTCCCGGTTCCGGTCACCACATCCGCTAGTCTACCATACATGGCAAGTCTCAACCTGCCAGATTTAGCTAGGCTCACAAATGACCCCATCAGACATGATCCTGCTTGGCCCCATATGCCCACTAAACTTCCCTCTGACATCCCTAAGTTCGAGGGTAAGGCTGGAGAAGACCCCCAAAATCACATCATGTCCTTCCACTTATGGTGTTCCTCAAACTCCATAGTGGATGACTCAATCCGCCTACGGCTTTTACAACGCACCTTCACTGGCTCCGCAGCCAAATGGTATATCGAGCAACCCCATGGGACGCATTCCACATTTACCTCCCTTGCCTCGACCTTTCTACAATTCTTCCAGCTACCTGTCCGCTACGATGCGGGCGTCGAGATCCTACTGTCTTGCAGACAGAACACGGCCACGCACATCACTGACCATATTCATGATTGGCGTCGGCGCCGAAGCCTATGCAAGATCAAATTAGACGATCGAATCTTTTTAGACTGGTTCCTTAAATCCCTCCTTCCCCTCATTGCGAAGGATGTAGCATCTGAAAGACCCCAGTCTGAGGAGGAGGCCATCCTTAAGGCCCAACAGTTTGATCTTATCTATGCCCAATCAGGTTACCTATACACCATCATACCTGACGCCCCACGAGGTGACTCTGCACGCGGTGACACACCGGGGGCATCACATGCCGCTGATGGCATTATTGGCCAAATTACACCGCAAGCAAAACCTTTCAGTATGGTGAGCACGATGCCCGCCCCAGACCTTTCTAGGGCTACATCCAGTTCCGGAGCGACAACTTCTTATGCTCCAACAAACCAGACCCATCATGTTCATGGACCCTCTTGTCCACAACATTGTTATGGCCAAGCGCCATCAGCATATGTACCTCCTACATACTATGCTCAACCTACGGTACAAAACCCCATGCAGTTTCCACAACAGCCCATGCATTACCCACAACCGGTTGCACCGGCTAACCTCACACCTCCACCAGCTCAGGGGTACCAACAACCCCAACAGGCAACTGGACCACCTCCAGCTCCACCTGCATACTATCCACCGCAACCTGCTCCCGCACCTGCGGCTCCTCAGAATCCCCCCAATGCTCAAGGGCATGTGTACGCACAACAACAGCAGCCCCAATACCAAAATAACCAACGCAACCAGGGTGGGCAACCAAACCGAGGAAGAGGACGAAACCGTGGAAACAATAAAAACCGTAACCAAGCTCCACAACCTACCCATCCTCCGCAAAACAATAACGCGACGCCCGCTCATCAGAATCCTGATCGGCCACCTAAGCAACCTAAAAATGCTAATTTACGGACAAACCATCCGTGTTCCATTTGCGGTGTCTATGGCCACTATACCCACGCTTGCCCACATCTCGAGCGAGCTCGACAACTATGGACAAACGACGCCCATCGTCAAGGGCAGGCGGCTCCTCAGCCACCACCCAACCCCCCACCACCCCCACAACAACCTTTGGTCCTCCAAAACCCTTTTCCAACACAGGGAGTGGTAAATACTCAGCCGTTAGCCCCCCAACAGGGCAGCGTGCAACCACAACAAATAACTTACACAGCTCCTGATCAACCCATGTTTGATTCAGGCACCCACCACTTATTGATGATGTCCACCGCTGACGTCAATATCCAAACCCGTCGGAATCAATACGGACCGACTTCTGAAGCCCCCCCCGCCGAAAAGGATACTAATGCTAATCCCACTGATCAGACATTGCGTATACCTCAGGTTCCACTCGATGGCGCTTCTAAAGCACCTCGCTTCCCCCTTCGCCGAATCAACAACAACCCCAATGCACGGGCTGCGTCCAATTACAACATTGTAGATGACTTAGCTCAATCTCCCGCAGCCATGTCTGCGTTAGAAGTCTTAAAAACCTGTCCTACTCAGCGCAAGACTTTACTTTCCGCCATTGGGGCGATTGACCCAAATGATTCGAAATTGATGACCTTTGATTTAGACCAATCTGAACCACGGCTGCCTTCTACCATAGCAGTCCAAGTTTCCGTTTCTATTCGGAATCTTGTCATCCATCGATGTATCATCGACGAGGGTGCCTCCACATGCGTCATGTCCACTTTTGTTTGGAAAAAGTTGGGATCCCCTGCTCTCCAGCAATCCACCACTGCATTGCGGGCCTACGATGGCAGGTCAGCTCAACCTCAAGGTTTATTACCCAAGGTACCCGTCCAATTAGGTGGGAAAACTGTGCTCATCGACATAGAGGTCATTAACGCCCAGCTCGACTATAACCTTTTACTTGGCCGCAGTTACATGTACGCCATGAAAGCGGTTGCCTCCTCCGTCTTCCGCACCATGATGTTCCCCCACGAGGGACGCGTGGTCAAAATTGACCAACTCACCTACTATGATCCCAACGCCCCTGCAGCACCCGAGAATGTTCTCCCCATGATTGAACAACCCGCTTCTAGTGCAGTTACCTCCTTTGTGTCTTCTGTGGCACCCGGACTTTATTCGGATACACCAATGACCTCTACATTCCAGGCCATTCCACCACCGTCACCAGAGACCCAAGTCGCAAACCTCTGTACTGTTTCGAAGAATACGCAAACATCCGGCGGTCAACCACCATTGATCCCCAGTCACATTGGTGCTACACCCATCCACACCATCCCCTTCCTATTTCCTCCCTCGGGTGTAGTAAGCGCCCCGGTTATGGCCACCCTTAGCCTACCCGGGCTAACATTGGGATTACCCGTGTGGTATATTCTGCCTCCCGTTCGACTACCGACACCAGACGTCATCCTCCAACCGGTACAACCTATTGTCACCACAAATCAACCTCCTCCTGGTGTCGCGATCCCTTCGTCGTCAACGACACCTCCTCCTAACCTCAATATTCCTTCGTCGTCAATGAAACCTCCTCCTGGTCTCACGATTGCTTCGACGTCAAAGGATCCCCCTCTCCTTGCTAAGCCCACTGGGGGCAGAGGTCCACAACCATACACTGCTATACCACCTCCTAAGGCAGCCAAACCCCCACCAGTGTTTCGAGCTCCCCCCAAATGTTCATTATGCGATGAAATTGGCCATCCAACTCATCAATGCCCACATTTACCGGCACTCCAACAGCATATGAATATGTTGGACGATGACATCGGCATCCCAGTAGTCAGATTAGAGCCACCTCTACAGCCTCACGACAAGTCACTGCGCACTAACCATCCTTGTGCTATATGCAGTGTTTACGGCCACTACTCTCACCATTGCCCTGATCTACCTGACTATAGAGCAGCGTTGTACGAGTTAAACAATGCCGACTTAGAGATATCTCCTCCCCTCATCGAGGAGATCCACCCCCCACCATCATCCTCGTCGGAAGAAGTCAATACGATATATATGATTTCAACAACCTTCAAACCAGAACCCCTTGATTTATGGTCTGACTACTTCAATACTGATGAGCAGATTTTGGAGACACTCACTGCACCCGACTACCCTTGGGATGATATGCATCATCGCTCGTACTTCCTCCCGGAAGCATCTACCTCCACCGCATCCAACCAGCTATCAGTCGAGTCGAAAGACTTCATACCCGCTAAAGTCGATTGGTTAAAGGACCCCATCCCAGCACCGGACGCCTTTGAAGAAGGGAATATGTCAAACATTTCCCTCACTATACAGATAGACATTTCCACAACACCAGGGAAACCTGAACTCATCTCGCTGGGCGCATCTTGCACTCAAGCAGAAACTCAGGCATACAAAAAACTCTTTCAAGAGTTCCGAGACGTCTTTGCCTGGTCCTATACCGAGATGCCTGGTCTCGACCCCGCCATTATTGAACACCACATCGATACATGGCCGGAAGTACCCCCTGTTCGTCAGAAACAGCGACCTATTCACCCTGCCAAGCTCCCCGTTGTTAAGGCTGAAGTCGAGAAACTTCGAAAAGCAGGTTTTATCTACCCTATTATGTACACCACTTGGGTGTCGAACCCCGTTCCAGTCAACAAAAAGCAAGGCACCCTTAGAGTATGCACTGACTTCCGCGATCTAAACCACGCTTGTCCAAAAGACAATTTCCCCACGCCATTCATTGACCAACTCATCGATGAGTGTGTGGGCCATGAGGTCCTATCCTTCATGGACGGGTTTTCCGGATATAACCAGATTCATATCCGCAAGGAGGATCAATACAAGACTGCCTTTACCACCCCATGGGGCACCTTTGCCTATCGCGTCATGCCATTTGGCCTTAAAAATGCTGGTGCCACTTTCCAGCGAGCCATGACCTATTGCTTTCACGACTTGGTCCATATCCTGCGAGTTTATCTTGACGACCTCACAGCTCGTTCCCGAAAACGAGCAAACCACCTTAACGACCTCCGGCAAGTTTTCCTGCGTTGTCGCAAATATAAAATCCGCTTGAACCCACACAAGTGTGTCTTTTGCGTCCCGGCGGGCCGGTTGTTGGGTTTCATTGTTTCCCAAGATGGAATCACTGTCGATCCCTTGAAAGTCAAAGCCATCTTAGAACTTCCCCCTCCTCGCACGCTTCGGCAGCTTCAGAGCTTGCAAGGACGGTCCAATTTTCTTAGGCGCTTTGTTCCTGATTACGCCACCAAAGTCCATGGATTCTTACGCTTACTTCGTACCCACATACCCTTTGTTTGGGATGAGCAGGCAGACACGGCATTCGAAGCCCTCAAGAAAGCTCTCACACAAGCCCCCTTGATATCCCCACCGGATTTCTCCCAAGACTTCACCCTTTACATCTCGGCATCTGAACATGCCGTGTCCGGAGTTTTGGTCCAAGAAGATGCTTCCCACAAAGAGCATGTGATTTATTACGTCAGCCAGACCTTATCTGGCCCACCTCTACGTTACCCATACGAGGAAAGATTAGCCCTAGCTGTAGTCTTTTCCGTACAAAAACTGCGACACTATATTTTGCTCAGTCATACCACGGTTGTCGCCGACTCCAACCCCATGGTCTACCTCCTCACCCGGCGGCTCCTTCAGGGTCGTGTCGCTAAATGGGTCATTATCCTCCAGGAATATGATCTTACTTTCAAGACTCCCAAAAGCACCAAAGCCCTCATGCTTGCTCACCTCATTACAGATCTCCCATCCTCTTCAACATCACCCGTTATCCAAACGGACCTGATTGACGAGCAGATCTTTGTCATTTCGTCCGACGACCCTTGGTACGGAGACATTTTGACTTACCTTCGTACGCAAAAATTCCAACCACACATCGATCGTGATGGACGCCGTCGCATACGACACCACGCCCCCCGATACCTACTTATTGGGGATGTACTTTACCGACGCGGCGTTGATACTATCTTACGCCGCTGCCTATCCCATAGTGAGTCAGAACAAGTCCTCAATGATTGTCATAGCGGTGCCTGTGGAGGCCATTTCTCCGGCATGGCTACCGCCCAGAAAATCATTCGGGCCGGTTATTTTTGGCCATCATTGTTTACTGATTGCATCACCGCAGTCAAGCATTGCCAGAACTGCCAGTTATTTGCCCCCAAAGCAAGAACCCCCCCTGCCCCCCTTCATCCAGTCATCACTGTTGGACCATTCTGCAAATGGGCCATAGATTTCCTCGACTGCAACCCCCCGTCAGCCAGCGGTCACAAACACATCATTGTGGCTGTAGATTATTTCACCAAGTGGGCAGAAGCCATGCCGACCTATAATTGCAAAGCCGACACTGCAGCGCGGTTTTTCTTCAACCATGTTATCGCTCGTTTCGGAGTACCACAATAGCTAGTCTCTGACCACGGCTCTCACTTCGAAGATGCCGTCTGGAAGGAATTATCAACCATGTTGAAATTTGAACACCATTTCTCTTCCGCTTACTACCCCCAAGGAAACGGCCAAGTCGAAGCGATCAATAAAATCTTGAAGACCATTCTCCAACGCACTGTAGACAAGCACAAGTCTAATTGGAATCACATGCTTTTCCCGGCACTATGGGCCTACCGCACCTCGACCAAAACCGCCACCGGTTTTACCCCTTTCCATTTAGTTCACGGCGTCGAATCTGTCCTCCCTATTGAGTGCCAGATCCCAGCCTTACATATCGTCGTGGAGCTCCTACCGGACACTTCCCCGATCGAGCAACGTTTACTGCTCCTAGAGCAGGCCGATGAAGATCGGCGCACAGCCATTCAGAACATGGAAGCTGCTAAACAACGATCGAAACTAAGTTACGACAAACGCGTCCACCCAAGAACCTTTTTGGAGGGAGACCTTGTCCTCGCTTACGATCAAGCTCATGATAAAACCGGAAAGGGAAAGTTCGTGTCTATGTGGCAAGGCCCCTACATCATACACACCTGCCTCGGGCAGGGGGCATACATTCTGACCGATTCAGAAGGCAACACCCTGCGCAACCCACGCAACGGGTTGTACCTTAAACGATTTTACCCATAGAAAATCTCATGGACACCATCGTCCATTTTTAGTATAGGCATATGTTTTTCGTTCACAAAAAATTTCAAAAACCTAAATATTTGTTTTCTCTACATGACCACAGATGGAGCCTCTTCCACTCTGCCATGTCGGTTTCGCTGATGGTGCAAGCCGTTGGTCTCCCAATCTCGCCTCCGCAGCTTGGGTAATATACTCCCCTTCACATGATTTAATTCACATTGATGGAGTATGTTTAGGTGCCGCCACCAATAATCAAGCTGAATACGATGCCGTGACCGGTCTCCTGGCCGCTGCTCTCCAGATGAGCATATGTCACCTCAACGTTTTCTTGGACTCACAGCTCCTAGTTTCCCAGCTCAACAATGATTACCAGGTACGCGATCCCTGTCTGTTCAGAAAATTCTTGCGCACTAAACAAATGGTTAGACAGTTTGAATCCATTACATTCACACATGTCCCAAGACACCTCAATGGTGTAGCAGATAATATGGCCAACAGTGTCCTCGACTGGCACACCAATCACATCATGTCATATCCATAAACAAAAATGCATCCATGTGCAAAACATGTGCCTCCATGGGCATATACAAAAACCAATATTGCATCCACGTGCATAACATGTGCCTCCACGGGCATATACAAAAGACAATGTGCATCCACGTGCATACACGACAATAGATCTAAAATATATATCCACATATATATACAAATCAAATAGTCTACATGTCATAAGTGCCCTCAGCACTCGATATACAAAAAATACATCTGTCATACAAAAAATGCTTCCCCATATGCTCATAAGCATTTGGGGGCAACAATGACGTCTACTCATCTGGATCCTGCGGATCCTCGGGCTCCTCCTCCGGCTCCTCCTCCGACTCCACCTCCGCCGGCCCAGCCGGGTCAGGACGACCCCGAACTCGCCGCTCTGCTGGCCCTGCTGGATCGTCCCTCAGACGTATCCTCCCCTGAGCCGGCCCTGCCGGAGCATCTCCTCTACCACCCCCGTGTCTCGCAACAAACAGCGCTGCCCTCAACAGAAGTGACTGCCACTCAGGCGGCGCACCTAGACATCCCTGCAAAATGTCCCGATCAAGGTCCCTCCAGCCATCCTCGGGGAGCCCATCTACGATCCGGGCTAGAGTCCGCCAGACACCATCTATAGCATCGTCGTGAGGGCCAACCCCTCGCCCACGGGCTGCATATCCTCCACCACGAGGAGGACGTATAGGTACTGGGGGACGAGCAACCACCATCGCCCGCCCCTGCCGAGCCACATAGTCAGGTGGTGGTACTGGACCTATATCTGCACAAAGAAAGTAAAACCATCAGATACTATACAACAAATATCATCATGATAAATCATAATACATATGATATAACATAACATAATACACAAAAACATACCGTCTAAGCTCCAGGCCTGTCCTGGGGCACGTGGCATCTCTGGGTCTCCCCGGTAGTCCATGCCGGTGTAAAGATAGTCCTCGATCACCAGTGGCATCTGCTCCCACTGCTGGTAAAAGTCCTCTGTGAAGAAGCCACGGATACCACCGCCAGCACGGGGCATCATCTGCCCCCACCTCATCATACGAGGCTCACTAGGAAGACCAGCACGAACGGGTACGTGTGGCCGTAAGGTCGGCACCCGCTCAAAGAAAAAACAGCATAAAAAAGAGGCGTAACAGAACTCACCTCCCTCTCTCACGGCCTTGTCCAGATCTCTCCGGACACCGGCCAAGAACATCTGAGCCCAAGCGTAGTAAGTACCCCGTAGAACGGAGTCCACCATCATCGTCTGCCCCCCAGACATACGATGTGGTGCAGCAGCACCCAAAACCCTCAGAACACAGGCACCAACGGCCCGCATATCCCACTCACGTAGGAACTTCAGACTAATAGAGCTGTTTACCAAAACAGCGTCATCCACATAGAAGGTCTGTAAGAGGTCCTCCATATCCACACCTGGAGGCAACCTCAGGGAAATATCACCCACCTCACCCAAGCGAGGCAAACCAGTCAAAAAATATACATCAGTGAGAGTAATCTCCAACCTCTCACCACCAATAATGAAGGCACCCTCTGCCGGCACCCACCACTGCACGAGCTTGTTCAGGAGTCTCCTCACTGAACGGATAGGAGGTATCTGAGCGAACTTCAAGAGTCCGCTCATGGCTAGGGTCTGTCTCACCCCTCCATCATTCTCGATCCTCAACATGATCTCGGCATCAATCTCTCTCTCCCGCCACACGGACTGAGCTCTCCGCAACATCCTGCCAAGAAAACACACGAAATTTTTAGCCCCAGCATAAAAATTTTAGAAAAATCCCATCGCGGCTTTTACACAAAAAGCCGCGATGCCCATCGCGGCTTTTCCACAAAAATCCGCGATGACCATCGCGGCTTTTCCACAAAAAGCCGCGATGGACATCGCGAGTTTTGACCAGACAGTCGCGATGAACATCGCGACTGTCACCCATGAACACGCGATGAACATCGCGGGTTCCGACCTCACAGTCGCGATGAACATCGCGACTGTGAGCCTGAAACCCGCGCGGTTCATCGCGGGTTCAGCCCCGAAACCCGCGCGGTTCCACGTTGGAGAGTCAACGTGGAGTTTCGCGGCCTTCGGGGGCCCACCGCCAAACAAAAAAGACATAATTGACTAGGCTAAGGCGAATAGAGTTACCTGCAACTCGCTAAATCGAAAACCAACGGTGAAATCTCCCGGAAATCAAGAAAAAGCTCTGACAGCTCTATCAAACTCGCACATAACAATGACATGTCATATTGGGCCCCACGTCCTATTTATAGAAATTCCACAAATTTCAAACAACCATTGCGGTGTCATACGAAGTCCATTTCTCAAACCGTTGGTACCGTTGGGATCAGCACAGCGAGAACTTCATAGAGGTTCCTTCCGTTTCCCGTTTTCACGGGGCCCATTTTTTGACCATTTTTTAGCCCCTCTCGTGGCCTCGGTTTGCGTGCCACATCGACCGTTCTCTGTTTTCGATGTGTCTTATATCGCCGGATTCAGTTTTCCACGCTCGTGATGATGCTTGAGATCATTTCTCGCTCTCACCCTTATATTTTCCGGGCATTTTTTCCACGCCCCCTCGTCACCTCGGTTTGCGTGCCACATCGGCCGTTCTCCATTTTCGATGTGTCTTATATCGCCGGATTCAGTTTTCCGCGCTCGTGATGACGCTTGAGATCATTTCTCGCTCTCACCCTTATATTTTCCGGGCATTTTTTCCACGCCCCCTCGTCGCCTCGGTTTGCGTGCCACATCGGCCGTTCTTCGTTTTCGATGTGTCTTATATCACCGGATTCAGTTTTCCACGCTCGTGATGATGCTTGAGACCATTTCTCACTCTCACCTTTAGATTTTTCGGGCATTTTTTCCACGCCCCCTCGTCACCTCGGTTTGCGTGCCACATCGGTCGTTCTCTGTTTTCGACAATCCTTATGTCACCGGATTCAGTTTTCCGCACAGACGACGATGCTTGAGCCCTTTTCTCGCCCTCATCAATCCATTTTTGTTCGGTATAATTTTATCCCTTTTTCGGGCCGAGCAACCCCTTTTTACGAAAAAGGCACTTAGGGAGTTTCTGTTAAGCTCTTTTCTGACTCCTACAACAATGAAAAGATCGCCGAGCAACCTTGCTTCCTTTCATGCTCGCTAAACGTATCTGAAAGGGCGTCTACTTGGTATAAGTTTACCCCTTTTCCGGACCTCGTAGACTAATTACGAAAAAGGTATACTCTAGTCACATCGGCTAGAAGAGTTCTCCATCCGCATCATTTTATCCTTTTTCGGGCCTTGGAGACTAAACTTACGAAAAAGAAACACCAACAGAGTCCACTTACCGTTTTCAGACTCTCTAAACATGAAAGCAACCATGAGCATGAGCCGTCCTGGGCTCACAAAATCCATAGGACCGCACCATTTCAGAGCACACTTTTATCCCTTCTTGGAGCTCATTAAAACTACGAAGAAGGAATCAATGGTGCCTCTTGGCACTACAACACAACATGTCTACTCACAGAGCAGCTTCCCCATTTTGGTCGCCTTTGTTCAGAGTATTCTGCAGTATGTCACCCTGAAACTCCCTCGACAGCTACCATCAGCTGCACCCGCCCAGAGTCAGTACATACCCTTCAGTCCCTAAAAAATGATCCCCACACCTACAAGTTAGTTCCCCACGCTGCCAGGCCAACCATGTCATCATACTCTGAACAAAGGAAGTTTGAGTCTACCATTTTTTGACCCAGTTATTTCCCATCCCCATAAGTATGTCAGTCCTACCAGCAATACTACATCACTTCAGTTCTACACCTCGTGCTCCTATCAAGGAAACATCATTGCCTTGTTAGTTGCTGGTCTCCCTCTGTCGACGACAACCATATTGATTCCAGAGGGTAGACCTAGAGGTCCCTGTGTCTTGGACTCATTACCATTTATGATGAGTGCCTACGAATCATTTCGAAAGGAATCCTCAGTGCCTCTCCGAATGATTGTTTCTCACATGCTCGACTTCAACACCTTGATCGCATCGTTGAGACTCGCACAGGGTATTGGTCCGTTCAGTTATTAGTCGAAGACCCCGGATACCACCTGACTCCTCCACATTTGAGAGTCTACCTATGGATACAACCAGTTACATTTTTTCTATACATATCCGAGTTGCGTATGGCGACAGTATTCAGATGTACCCCAGTTTTATACTCCCTTGAGTATACAGATACAAATACTTCCCAGAGATGGCTCACAGTCATTAAGTCCATACAGATGTTGAACACCTTCAGTTTCAGCAGTTCAACAGTTATTCCAGTGTCTCAGTTATTGAGATCAACCATGATCATGAGTATATCCCACAATAGTGTCCCCTCTGGATCATTATGATGTACCACTATATTTATTTACGTATTAGATCCCCCTTCTTGGGACTAATTGTTTTGTATATGTCTTGATACGAGCATGGGAATGCCCGCCTCGTCCTTTATCAGAGATTATACCTCATTCATATTGAGGCCATGTAATATTTTTTGTTTTTGCAGCTTCCAAGGGCCGTGGCTCCAGTCTCCAACCGGTCTCTTCTCTCCCCTACATCCCAGAAAAAAGGACAAAAGAACTATGATGTCTATCGGCCATACGATGAGCTCCTGCCCTCACACATCAGGGGGCAATCTGTTAACACCTAAAAAGTGCTCACTAGCTCATTCCCTTACTCACATGACCCATTTGTCCACTTTTCCACCATCTGAGCCTCTGAAACCAACAAAAGGTCACCAAAAGACCTTAGTACACCCCTTTTTCCATTAAAAAAGATTATTTTTCCAAGAAAATCATAAAAAACCCTCAAAAAGGGTCCAAATTCCCAAAAATATTAAAAAGGGAATTAAAATATTATTTTTATTCAAAAAAGGAAAAAGGAGGGAAAAGTACCTAAACCATGTTGGTCAATACCATTTGGTTTCCACAAAACCACAAATGGTATTCCTCACCACCAAAACCTATAAAAAGGTGGTAGGGGCTCCTCATTTCAGATCCTTCCATTATCTCATCCTTATGCTGCTGAAATCTCCCCTGAGCACTTTTAGCCATTGAAGCAACCTTGGAGAAAGAGACCTATTGGAGTTTGGAGCTGCTCATCTTGGGAGTTGCTCAACATCAACCTTCACCATTGAAGGTAATATCGCAAGCACTTGCTTGCCCCCCACTTTTCAATACAAAAAATTATTTATTATGTTTCTTGTTCTTGATTTTGAAATGTTTACATTATTTGCTTAGATTCTTGTTTAGATCCATGAAAAGTATTGTTTATTTAGTTTATTGTTTTTATTTCTATTGAAACTGCTACTACTAGTTAGTAGGTGCCCATAGCACTAAGCCGGGTTGCAAAACCGGGCCAACAGTAATGGTTGCAGTAATCCCGAAGGGTGCTGGTGTTTTGCTTTAACCAGTTGGCACTCTTGGCATTTAGCGATGAATAAAGCTATGTTGGATTTCAACTTAGGCCAAAAGAAATGTTTCTTCACTGCCGATATCATCTTTTGATATCCCAAATGTCTTGAATAGGGATTCTGATGGAATTCTGTGAGGATGTTAGGTCTAATGTCTCCACTTTCTGGAACATAAAGTCTCTCTTTCGATCACAAC
This sequence comes from Larix kaempferi, assembly GCA_027924585.1. Classification (NCBI taxonomy): domain Eukaryota; kingdom Viridiplantae; phylum Streptophyta; class Pinopsida; order Pinales; family Pinaceae; genus Larix; species Larix kaempferi. Next base: position 1,028,986 of record BSBM01000133.1, on the reverse strand, counting down.
AGTCTCGACTCGTCTATCTTATACTCCTTTTGTTGTTGGAATAACCTATCCTCTTGGATATTTTTAAGGATCTTGACATAGAATCGGTCACTCTGACATGCCGTTCTAATCCTGTGGTGCAAATCTGAGTTATTTTGACTCACAGTCACCTCATATAACATATGGGTCCATCGACTTAAAGCATCAACAATCTTATTCTCCTTTCCCTTTATGTGCTTTAGCTTGAAGTGGTACTCACTAAGGAAAGCTAGCCACCTGGCCTGTCTGGCGTTTAGGTCAGGTTGGTCGAATAAGTACTTCAAACTGATGTTGTCTGTCTTTAATAGGAACTTCTTTCCCATAAGGTAGTGCCTCCACATATTCAAGGCGTGGATAATGGTGACTAGTTCAAGATCGTGCATGTGGTAGTTCTGTTCGTGTTCCTTCAACTTCCTTGACTCATAACAGATAGCGAAGTCATTTTGCATAAGGACTCCACCGATTCCTTCCTTGCTTGCATCTATACAAACCACGAAGTCCCCATCGTGGTCATCTATCCGTAGGATGGGTGCACTAGTCAAAAGTTGCTTTAGCTTTTGGAAAATTTCCTCACATTTTACTGTCCAAAGAAATTTGGTTGTCTTTTTCTGCAAGGCTGTCATAGGACAAGTAATTCGTGAGACTTTCTCAATGAACTTCCGGTAGTACTCGACTAACCCTAAGAATGATCTTATGTCGGTTACGCACGTGGGGGTAGACCATTCCTCTATGGATTTAATTTTATTAGGGTCGACCGCTATCCCCTTCTCAGAAATGATGTGACCTAGGTACTGTATCTGGGGTTTGTAGAAATCGCACTTGCTAAACTTAGCGTACAATTGGTGTTCTTGTACTACTTGCAATACTATTAGGAGGTGCTCTTCGTGTTCTTATACATTCTTAGAGTAGATCAAAATGCCGTCAATGAAGACTAGAACGAACTTGTCTAGGTATTTACTAAAGATGTTGTTCATCATGCACATAAAGCTGGCAGGTGCGTTAGTCAAACTGAAAGGAATTATCACAAACTCGTAATGGTCGTATCGGGTTCAAAACACAGTCTTACTGATGTCTTCATCATGGATTCTCATCTGATGGTATCCAGATCATAAGTCGATCTTTGAGAAGATCTTCGCTCCTTCGACTTGATCAAACAAGTCAACAATTCTAGGGAGTGGGTAATGGTTCTTGATGGTCAACTTGTTGAGTTGGCGGTAATCGATGCACATCTGCATCATCCCATCCTTCTTTTGGACAAAGAGTATTGGTACTCCCTAGGGAGATACACTAGGTCGGATATAACCTTTCTCGATCAATTGTTGTAACTAAACCTTGAGTTCCACCAATTCGGGTGGACTCATGCGATAAGGGTCTTTGGAAACTGGTACGAAACCAGGTGTTAACTCTATGGAGAAGTCTAGGTCTCGTTTGGGCGGTAGCCCAGGTATTTCCTAGGGAAATACATCCTTGAATTCTACAAGGACTGGGAAGTCTTCGATCTTTTGTTCCCTATCTGCTTCTACGGTTCGAATTTTGACTACAAAGAGCTTACAACCCTTTCTTACGCATTTCTTTGCTTGTAAGGAAGATATATGTCTTATGGAAACTTTCTTAGGGATACCTTTAATGGTTTTCTGATTCCCTTGGCTATCCGTGCATAGTATTGATTTGTTCAAGCAGTCAAGTAGGGCATGATGTTCTTCTAACCAATCCATGCTTATTAGTACGTCATAAGATCGTAGTGGTAAGATGTTCAACTCTACCTTGGTTGGGAACCCGTTTAAATCTACTTCACAAGTTCTAACTAGTTCAGAGACTTTCCACTTGGTACCGATGGCTAGTTGTACCAGCCACGGTTTCTCGTGACTCTCTTGGTTTAACTTACAAGTAGTTACTATCTTAGGGGAGACATAACTTTGGCATGCACCGGGATCTATTAAAACTGAGATGGCTGTGTTTGAGATCTTACCCTCAATTTCAACGATATTGGCCTGGAGATCTGCTTGTCAGCCATCAAGTGTTGCATAAATTCTTGGTGTTATTGCCATGTCCCCTACTGTTGGGTTTGCTTGGACATTGTGTAAAACTCCATCCATCTTGTTGGGACAATCTCTGAAGTAGTGGGGCCCTTGGAATTTCCAACAAGTAATGGTTAGTGTGGCAACTTTTGCTCCCTTGTTGAAAGCTAGTCTATTGGCATGCGGTGGGGGTGCATTTGGTCGTGCCTGAGGTCAGTTGAAGCCTCTATTGGGAGGGAAACTATTGTTTTGTTTCCAATAAGGTGGTGGTCTAAAGCCTGGTCTTCGATTGTCTGAAAAGGTTATGAACCTACCTCTATTTCTATTTATGTTATCATTCCTTGGCTTTCCATGTTCATAGCAGAGTCTTGCCTTGTGTAAAGTCATGTTTAGGGTTTTGGGCATGTAAAATTTGATCTTCTCTCTAAAATTTGGTGGTAGTCATCCCAAGAATTGTTGTATCTTGACTTTTTCATCCTTTATATAAGGAACATAATGCAGTAGATCCAAAAATATGTTGATGAAAGCTTCCATAGTTAGGGAGCCCATTTTTAGTTCATGAAATCCGTTGATCTTTTTGTTAAAGAATCTTTCAGACATGTATTTGTCTTGAAACAATTTGCTGAAATCATTCCACTTTATGTGTCTCACTTCCTGCCCTTTGGTGTGTTTCAAGTCTCTCCACCATCTGGCCGCTTTACCATTTAAGTTGTAAATAGCCAATCGAGCTTGCATTTCACTAGAATAGTTGTGGAATTTGAAATACTTGTTCATCCCTAACATCCACTCCTCAACCTTTTCCCCAGTATTTATCTCTCCGTCATATGTTGGGGCTTTGATTTTCCTGAATTCTCCTTGTAGAATGCCATCATTCTTCTTCCTTTTCTTGCAAGGGGAAGGTGAGTCATCCTCATTGGAGGAGCTTTTACAGTCTTCTTCCAGATAATCAGTTATGTTCTCTTCATGCATATCCTCTTTAGGATTGATGGATCTTTTTGTGTGACTGTTGTTTTCCTTGGTTTTGTTGGCTGATTGGGTGGACTATCCATGGGACCTTGCCCATGTTAAGCTCTGAAGTAGAGCTTCATTTATGGCTTGTTGTTCTTGTCTTTCCTACATATTATCATCCTTCAAACTCTACAACTGCTGTATTGATTTCATTAAATATGAGTTTAATTACACCACGATCTCTTGCTCTCGTGGTGGAGAGTTCAAATTTCCATGTATGTTGTTGTATTTTTCTATATTCATACTTAGTTTATGATTGTACCTGCAATGTCATATCAATGTTAAGAACATAAATCTGTTAGTTCATATACACATAAAAAATAAAATTATAAATGTATGTTTTGATTTATAAGTATTTGCAGCGGATGTTTTTCCCCTAGTGAGCCCAATAGGTCACTTAGTATTGTAGCTGGGCTCTGATACCACTTGTAATGTCCCTAAAAACAATAAAAATTAATTTTTTTTCACTTACTACTAACATTGCCTAAACAGATCATATATATAAAATTAACTTCAGTATTGGGAAGTTATATCAGTCTTTGTTTGAAGAAATGAGAAACTATGTTCTAAGAGATTTGGTCTTATAAAGTATGTTTTCTACGGAAGCGATGAAGTAAGGTAGTGTGAGGTGCATAGCACAATCATGTATGGTCTAAATAAAAATTTTAATACTAGTATAATACTTTCAAGTTTCTTTTTAATTACTTCACTTCTAAAGCTTAAATGTGTGCCTGCTTTCATTTAAATGTTTAAACTGGTTTATATCACTAATTCAGGCCTGATGGACTTTATGAGAAGGGTATGAGTACTTATGGGGTCTTTGGGTTTGGTAGTTGTGCTACCGACGGAGATGCCGAGAGGTAAGGGATTAGTATTTGGGTTATCCTAGGCTTACTTAGCAATCTTTGCTAAAGCAATTACTTGGATTCTATTTTGCAGTCATAAGAGGGCTCTTCCCTAAACTACCTACATCAACTACCTAGCCAGGTCCTAGTTATATGAATTGAGAAGGTCTAAGGAACACTTTGAATAAGACATGAATTAAAATAACTAGGGGTTGCACTACCACGAATTAACTATATCGTTTGGATAAAATTGAAGCGTTAGTGGATGTTTGGTTGTAGATTTAAATGCCACCCAAGTGGTCTTCACATGGCTCACTTGCCAGCTAGAAGGAGGGTTTAATTTTTGGTCTAAAACGATAGTGTTGTTATTTCCTAGCTTTGGTTTGGGGAAATGACTCAATGCTACATTTGTTATCGACTATGCTCTGACCTGAGCTATTCTCTTGGTCAACGCAGTTGCAACTATGGTGGCGAGGATATGGAGGGTGCTACGATTATATGACAGGTAAAATTCTTCCCTTAGCTAAAGGGTCCTTCGTTATTCTTTCTACAGATGATTGTTTGCTTCTATCTAACTCGTGGTTTTTATGGATTCACTGGCCAGTTTTCAAGTATGGGTATCCCCTACATTGGGTGCTAGCAAGTGACAGGAAGATATGGGATTTGGCGTAATACTGGTAAGCCTAGGTCCTCCCAATATTTGTTCCTTCATGTCGCAGCTCATGGCTATAAGCTCTGTAGTTTTGAGCTCTTTTAAAGATTGTGTTATCCCTAAAGTTGAACCTGACTGCTAGGGTCAAGCTTAAGGAAATATTAGATAGTAGACATAGGATATCTACACAGTAATTCTATCAGTTTTGGTGGCATATGAGTATATGACAGAGATCAAGCAACTCAACAATCAGGTAGCAGGGAGTACATTGGTTTCAGTACTTAAACAAGAACAGAGAATGACTGTGAGAATGAATTTATGAATGTAAAAACTCAGGTTCCATCTTAGGATAGTGGCATAGTTATATACTAATGAAAAGAATCACAACATGAAATGCTAAGACCATGTATAGACAGAATATTGACAGCATATACTTCATAAATTAAAACAGGAAAATGGATCAAAGATCATAATCCATTTCAAAAACAATAATTTCTGATCAATATGAAAAATAAAGAACACATACATGCCTACAAATTTCTGTATCAAACTGACCCCTGCCTCAGCCCTCTCGGCTGGAACTCTACCCCCCCTCTCCTTCCAGTCATAATATTTATAAAAGTTACAAGATAAGAGCTGTTACAAGATCTTTGGAACTAAAAGTCTAATAATAGACCCAGAAATAAATGTGGTCTCTGATACATCATAGGAATTTAGGAACTGTTGAAATTTTTTCCTTAATTTGGGTTATGATCCACCTATATCCTTGAAAAATTAAACAACGATAATCTCTTTCTTGGAACCTGACATTTGATGTTGATTCTGTACCTGGGAATTTGGATTCAATATATTGTAAACTATTGATTTATGCCTGAAAATTGGGATCTATATCCATTTGTTATCAATCTGAAAACTAGAAATGATTTGGCTATTTATTTTATGCATTGAAACTGGAAAATCGATTGGAATTATCTAAGAGATATGACAAGCTTGGGAAAGCTTGATTTCCATAATGTCTTGAATCCAGAGGAGTTTTAAATTTTATCCATATCAATGAATGCTCTGTCTTCAAATATTCTTCCATCTGGAAACAAACAATGCTCTCCAAAATCTGCTGAGTTATCCCTTTTCCATGGCTAAAAGTAAGTTCTTCCATCTGTTCTTTGATTGCATCTTTTACTAAATGAAAACCACGAACAATTTGTTGGGGCTTCGGCATCTATTCTCTTTGTATAGGTAAGCTAAGATCTCTAACCAATACAACTGAATTTACACTCAATTCAATGATAGTTTGGCGGAGTCTCTCCCTTTGGCATGCTTAACACTAAGCATCTGTCATTTTTTATATCTTTCTGGCGTTTCCTCGGAGAACTTGAGAACTTGTGAAGACTCTGTTGCTAGAGCTTTGAGCACTCGACATCTAAATAATTTTCTTTGACTGCTGAGTGTGAGGGAGTTTGAGCTTGGAACATTTTGTGTAGATTATTAATTTAGCACTTAACCGATTCTTTTGAAGTTTGACTTTCACTTGGACGATCTCATGTGACACTTATTTAACAGCTGTGAGCATTTTAAACACTTAGAGTAATAATTCTATTTGGTGGAATTGAGGTTATGAGCTCAATTGGTCCAAATTTTGTTGCCAGATGTCTTACGGGCTTGGAGAAAAATGGTAATGTTGACAGCAACAAATGTTTATCAACTACATAAACACGCTATACAATGGCCTAGCTTCTTGTGGGATATCGGATTTTAAACAGTCAATGCAATTTTAACCTTTACATTCTAGAACTTCCTTTACTTCCACATGAGTGCTTTAATAAATATTTCTTACATGGATAAGTTACAAATCTTTTAACACTTGTGTGACTAAAGATGGGCTTGCGTATGAGACTTTGGCATTAAATCCCCCATTTTCCAAACTTTTAAAATCACTACAAATAATAATTTTACTGGAGTAAACCTGGTGAAAACAGAATGTAACTTCATTGAGTCCTTTGCGCTCACTGTAACTAATTTTGAAGTTCTAATGGGTCATTGTTGGTTTGGTCAGTAACTGAGAGGAAAACAACTATGAAGAAGTTGATTTGGACTGTTTGGGATTTTGAACCTATTGGTCAATGTTTATTTTGTTGATAGATGATGAGATAACCCTTGAGAGTTTCATGTTTTCTACTGTAGATGAATGTATGGCTCTGTAAAAATCTTTAAAGTTTTGATGGGAAGTACCCCCAACATTATGTTTTGGGGTTTTGAATAAAATAATGGTGTTTGGATTTTTACTTGCGTTTCTCACTGAGAATGACATGTCAGCGCTATTTTCTAGCAAATGCTCTTGTTGTTTTTAGGTACCTCTTTAAGTTTTGTTTTATGGATTTAGGCATAGGGTTTATGTGGATTAAAAATCGTGCCACTGGCAGAGAGAATGACTTGGAACTTTTTTGGTAATTTCTAAAGTGTGATGGCTCTGGGTTTTAGCTTTGGCATGAAGAAATTTCTATTGATAATTAGATGAGCATGTTTTGGTGAGAGCGTAGCTCGGTTTTGCACATATGTTGGCCCATGGATGGACTCTGTCTAAATGATGGTTTTAACTCTCTGTGGATTTCGTGGGTTGATTTTATTTTAATGGATGAATGTTTAATTAAAAGATGAAGTTAGAAATGCAATTGATTTCTATATTGTAATGCATGGTTTTTCCCAAGTTTAAGATCGATTTCTGTTGAGTAGAAACGAAATGTTGAAAGCCCAAAAATAGGGAATTCGTGTTTGATAGTTTGCTTGACCTAGAAATTATATGCATAGTAGACGATCTTATGCTGTTGGTTTAAATATATCAACGATCCTAAATATGCTATGTTGATCGATAGTTTCGAAGCTTTGACCTACATTATTTTGTTTGTTTCTTTAAAATAATAAATGACATGGACCGAGTTTCAACTGCGTTGGTTTCGTGGATCCTTGGGAGATCCTTGTTTTGGAAATATGAGTTTGAATCTTGCTGGGTAAAAAGGTTAAACCCTATCTTTCTCGTATTTGAATAAATTAAATGTACAACATGAGGGTTTGGGAAAATAATGCGATTTCGTTTTGTAAAGGTTAATAGTTCAGGCATCAACGTTACTAAATAAAAGTTTTGATACTAGTGGTTCTATCTATATAGGTATCTAGAATAGGCTAGCTAGGCTAGCCTTGCTAGATCCTTGAAATATTTAGGGAAGATGTTTAAATTCAACATAAATAATAACTAAAATTTTGAACCTAGAGTTTAAACCCTGAGAGCCCAGGCCAATTGGCCTTTGCTCCATAAAAGAAAATAAAAATGATAATGTACAGGAACATGAATGCTATATGATAATTCCTACCTTAACATATAAATCTAATTGAACAGTATGGAAATTTTTTAGTTCATACCTAATTCTTGAAGCTTGATCTTCCCTTGCAGAACCTGCACACTCAAACACTAGTTAATGGAAAAATGTATTGACCTAACTGACCTATAGGATTATCTTTAACTGAATAACCTTAGGACTACCATGTTCCTCCCAACCATGACCCTTAGACCATTCCTGGTTCTAACTGGATCGCCCCGAGTTGGTTCCAACATGCAATAAGAGATGTAGAGGACCTAGGATAGGCTGCTAATCAGATCTGGGAAAATAGTAAGCTTCTTTAGTTTTGTAGAATAATTCTCTTCTATTACCATAAGAGAATGATAGTAGGAAAAGATGATCCCTCTCTTGGGGTCTGCCCTTCTTTATATAGGTGAGTTTGTTTGGAATATATTTGTTGAGTTTAAATAATAATATTTCAGCTTTTAATTTAAATTGAATTATAACATTTATGAAAGATATTTTACTAATTGCTCACTCCTAGTTTATCTAGGACCTTTATTTTATTACAATTAGAGGTATCTTTAAGTTGGATTACAAGTAATAATAATACTAATAATAATAGTAATAATAATAATAACATGAGAATTATTTTATGCATAACTTTCTGCATGATATTTTACATAAGTAATCTTTCCTTTTATAAATAATCAATCTAATTATTCAATAATTTAAAATATGATAACTCTTTGATTTAGTTGTGTACATATCATAATAATTCTTTGATAATTATTAAATACAAGGTCCAACCCTTTGGACAAGGTCTTTTGGTAAGCTTGGATAGTTGGCTAGGTTTAGGTGCCTCTAGGTCCCTTTTGTATGTTGGATTCCCTCGTTTAACATGGTAGTTCCCGCTGTCCTTGATGATAGATATAAAATGATTCATTTAACCAATTTAAATAAATGTGATGAATAGAAGTGCTATTCAGATTCTTCTCAACTCAACACTTTTAAGATCAAGTAACCCCGAGTGCTTATCAGAGCTTTTAGCTCAACACTCTCACATGGGCGTTACGCTAGTGCAATTCGAGAGCATTTCCGCTCAACACTAGTACTAGAATGTGGTTTTGAAGCACATCTAGAATGTACAAATGGACTCGGATCCGATATTATTTATCAAGCTTGGAGTACTCCAGGGCTTATGCCAAACACTCTATGTACATTGGGGCTTACGCCCAGTACATAATACATCCTATAGGTACATCGGGGCTTATGCCTAGTACATCGATCATTAGTGTGTTCCTGAGTCCACACTCAACACATCATACAACTCAATCATGTAAACCATAACTCTGCACAGTATGTAACAAAAGATCAATCTCAGTATACTAGGGTTTGTACCCAACCTCATAATAAAACATAAATCAATACATTGGGGCTTTCTTCCCAGTATAAAATACTAGTCTGCATCAATCCTGGTCCACGCCCAATATGTAATTCTATAAAAGAAATGAATCATGTGCATTGGGGCTTATGCCCAATATAAAAAAATAAATCATATGTGTTGGGCCTTAAGTCCAGTATATAACATCAAAAATAGTCAGTCAAAATTTAGGATATTACACTTAAGATTTCCCACTCACTGGATCCCATGCATATACTAAAAAACAATTCTTCTTCATGGAGGCACATATCATCAAAATGAATTGACACACTAGTTGTTATGAGAGATCTTATTTATTGGAATACTAAAAGGAAACATTGGCCAAGAAAAGAAAGTAGATGAGAGGTTTGAACTTCTTGGTATTTTAAAGAGGGTGATGTCAAATGGATTTTGAAGAAATGTGATCTTTATTTGGAAAAGGATGTTATTCAGAGTGTGAAGATACTTTCATTTTATGGGTTGACTCTACAATGCTACTTCAAAGTAGAAAGAGAATTATCAGGGTTGAAATTGCATGGACATATGAACCTTCTAAGGGTATGTATGTCAATTACATGCTTCTTTTTCTACACTTAAGGTTATAATAGGCTATGGATTCACATTTTTATGCCAATTAATTTCTTACGTGTTTATGTTGCAGTGTCATTATCCTTTGCTCCTACGTGGTTGTGTGAACCATGAATTATCCCAGGATCTACGATGAGCCATGTCTAAATTATCTGCATTTGTACGTTAGATTACATCAGCAGATATTCACATGGTTAGCATTCCACGGTGGCATCGAGAGATCATTGAGATTGTTTGTATGTTTGGAAGGAACTACCCACAAGTTTCATGGAGTTACATATGGATATTTTAATTCACCTACCTAATGAGTTTGAATTATTTGGGGTGGTCCCATGTCGTTGGATGTTCTTCTTGGAGAGGTACATGAAAACTTTGAAGGAGTTTGTTAGACAGAGGGAAAAACCCAAAGGGTCTATGGTGGAGGGGTACATAGTATATGAGTCATTCTATTACACTAGTGAATATATCAAGAAAAATGATGAAACACCAAGATGATACTGATGATGGACGTGCCACATTTGACTGTGGAGTGGAGGTCGAGTTCGACCAATCTAGACGTGCTAGCCATCATGATCATAAAATAATAGAGGGGAGATAGGTAACATCGGAAAGATACAAGATATCATGCAAGTTTATCATATTTTCAATGCATTATTTTTAGGTGCAAGTGGTGGGATCAGAAAGATACAAGAGATCATGCAAGTGGATTTATCATCTTTCCAATGCATTATTTTTAGGTGCAAGTGGTGCAATAATTTCGACCGGAATAACATAAACGAATATTGTGATAGTGGGATAATATTTATCAACTCTAAAAAGATGTGGGATGAAAATAATGAGCCTTAATTTTACCCACAACATTGCAACCAAGTGTTCTTTTACTCATATGTGTTGGATAGGGATTGGTGGTTCATACTGAGACATGATCCAAGATCAAAATATACTTTTGAGAACACAACATTATCATGGCAAGACAGGAAGATAATATAGGTCATGGAAACAAATAGTGATATGTACATGTTTTATTTTGACATTTACATTAATCTTCCTTATACAATATAAAGTTTGTTAGTATTATGTTAAATGTTGCCTATTTGATGATGGTGGGTGTAAATGTTGTCATTTTCCTTACAATACATGTGTAAATTTGAATCAATAGAATTCACAATATATAATAAATAGTTGTATAGCCTCTTTGGTCTATTTGAATTCTATAAAAATAATTCACACTATAGTGACAAAATATGGGTGACTATTATGACAAACTTGTTTTTTGAGGGGTTTGACATAAATATTGTATATCAAAATTAAAACAATAGATTATGAAATCCTTATCAAAATTTTAGATAGCAATCCCGTGTGCATCATTAATGGCCTTTGGGATATTATTCAAAATTTGTATATCCTCCTTGGTATACTTGAATTCAATATAAAAAAGAATAATTTTTTTTCCAAAGAAAAAAGCGTAATTTAATTAATAGAAATCAAATTACATTTTGTAGAAAGCATATGAATTCCTTTCTGATAGAGTATCTAGAAATATGGTTGTATCAAAAATAGTGCGGCTCTGTTGAGCCAACATCCCATATATACAGATATAAAGAAACAAGGACCCCAAATGGCCTCTAAAGTGGCAAAAAAAATAGTTTCCTGAGCCAAAAATCAGTTTGTTGGAGGTTCCATTCCTTCTATGAAGGGTTGATGGAAATATTCAAAAGCTTGTCCATGTTCAGTCACAACAATCTTCCATTGTCCATAAGGTAGTGTTAGTCCAAGCTTTGAGAGGTTGTCCACAGAAGTGTATCCATGGCAACAAGAGAAGGTTTCAAAATCCCTCTGAAGTCTCAAGACTTCATCTAGAATTAAGCTTAAATAAAGATTGTGGCATCGTTGAATTCTGTTGACCCAATTTATAACATTCATGGAGTCACCAAAAATTTGTAAGTGGCTGTAGTTTTTTTCAATAGCGAAATAGAGTAGTAACTTAAGAGCAAAAAGATCAACAAAATTGTTGGTTCCAGGACCAAGTCCCATCTGAATATGAAAGAAAGTGGAATGTGATAGGTGTAAGACGGCTCCCCCCCCCCCCACATAGTTGGTCATTTGCAGCCCCATCGAAATAGGCCCAAGGAATATAGGGGTCAAAAGTTTCAGAGATGATAGTGCAGATAGGAGGGGAATGTTTCACTTGTGGAAAATAAGCCAGTATATCAGCACTCTGTGTGGCCACAGGTCCGGGACAACAATTTTTTTGAGAAATAAGGCCTTGTTGCAATCTAGCCAGGTGCCCCAAATCACCAGAAGAGGAAGTGCTCGGAAGTGTAGTGTAGCAGGGGAATTGATCCAGTGCCTCCAAGCATGTTCCAACATGTTTCCTGGCCAATGAGTATCCAGTTTTAAAGCAGTTCTCAACAAAATCCAGATATGAGTAATGAAAGGGAAAGTAATGAACAGATGTTGTATAGTTTCCGAGGCCTATTTGCACAGAGGGTGTTACAACATAATTTTACACCTTGTGAGCATCAACACTCTTTGGCCTGTAGGATCCATTTTTCTGACTCAGATCCACTTTATATCCTTCAAACACACTATTTTCCCAAATTTTTCCCCTGTACGCTAGTTGCATCATTTCAGTGGGCGTACCCATGAGTTGCATCACTATAGCCCGTGGGTAGCATGTAAAATGGTAAAAATCACTAGTTAATTACATTTTACTCCCAAAAAGCGATCATAGGGTGATGTTTGGCCCTCCATCTGTATTGGAGAAAACTCACTATGGCTTGGGGTAGACCACTACAGACAGTTGACTACCAGAAATTAACTCAATTCTCAATGCTATGCTATATAAATGACAATGCTAAGATAATGAAGAATATAACCAACATCGATCCAAACATTTGATGTAGATCCCTATTGGAGCTTTCAATCCGTGCACTTGAACCTGCAAATTAGTCTTGACAGCCAATATACAACAAGTACATATAATATATAAATGACATTAACATCATTAATAGCAATGGTCCATGATATTATAAGTAAATGCAACCCAATGTAGAATAAACAACATTCACAACATTAATGGACGAGAATATTAGTATTTCTATTAATAAACAAGAAGAAGTACAATGTGACACGACCTCTTGCTGGAAACCAATCTGAACCAAGATCTGGGTCAATCCACTTGTGCCTCCACCACTTCAATCCTCCATGAATGGAAAAATCAAACTATGATAGGAGTTTGGAAGGTGAACATAAGGGTTCACAACTACAAGGATCAATGAGTGTAGACTCAAGATAGGGAAAAAATCCACTATAGTTCTCTTGCTCTTCTTTCTCCTCCCGTCCATAAGCCATATGTGCTCAATATATAGTCCTCTCAAAGGTAAGTGAAAGGACACATCGAGGTGTTTCTTGGGTAGATGGAGGGTCAAAGGTCACCCAATGATTGCTTTTTGGGAGTAAAAAGTAATAAACTAGTGGTTTTTACCATTTTACATGCTACCCGCGGGCTATAGTGATGCAACTCGCAGGTATGCCCACTGTAATGATGCAGCAAGCATACAAGGGAAAAAATAGGGAAAAATAGTATCTGAAGGATATAAAGTGGATCTGAGTCAGTAAAATGGATCCTGTAGGACAAAGAGTGTTGATGCTCACAAGGTGGAAAATTACATTGTAACAGATGCCCCCTAATGTGTGAGGTCAGAGACTGATGCTACGACGGCCGAAATACATTATAAAAAGATCTCAGAAGTGGAGTGATGGATACACAAGTGGAAGGAGCAGCTCACTCGTCATAATACAATAGTATCCTTGAATGCATGTCGGTAGTACAACAATCTGATACAATGGCCATGAATAGGCAGTACATAATGAATACATGTCATAAGTGATCATAGCCATGATCCCTCTACAGTAAGATATGGTCTCTTGCTGAAAAGGAAACAACTGGTGCAAACTAGAGGTACAAACTGCTGATATCTGAGAGGTGATATCTTAGATGTAAAGTCATAATCATAAGTAGCATACTGAATGCCACTATCGCTTGGGGTCTTCTACACAAGTCTTCGACGGTGCAAGTCCCATCAAGTGAATAAAGGAGTTGGGGTTGAACCTGATGTGACACCGTTTGATTACCAGTAAATGATGTATACCATTAACAGGTGCAAGATAACCCACCAATAATGAAAATGGGCATCAAGGCACAGAGCACAATCATCAGAGTGTGAATAGATGAGTTGAAGTCGGACACTAGGATGAATCCATCGATCAGGGGACATTGATGTATTCCCAAAACTATCGATGGCGAGATAACCTGCCACTAATGACTGCAAGCCTCAAGGTACTCAACCGAACTCTAAGCCTCAAGTCCTGAAGTAAATGGATTGAAGTCGACGGAATGAGACTCGCTGGAAGGAGGGAATTAAGGCATCCCCCATCAACCAGCATGAGGTACCAGCTATGCCGAAAGATTTGGAAGATCTCAGGTGAAACGGACCGACTCAATAAGGATGGCTGACATGCAATAGTCAAGAGATCTGAGGAGTGGCTGACTCTAGTTTCAGGACTTCCTTTGAACAAGAGCATGAGCAGATGGATAGACTCAGGCAGCACAGACTCAATATAAACTGTGCGATGCAGGAGGCATCACAAAGGGCTCCATAATTACTGGAAGCTTAACCAATCGATGGAGAAAACTGAGAAACAAGTAAAGCTCCTAAGGTCCAACTATAGTGCTGACTCATAATGTACGGAGTGGAATGGATACTATGTTCAAAGGAGACACAACAACTGCCAATAAGAAGTAGCAACCATAATCCCGTCTGGCTTTTTGGAATATTTGATTTTTTTGTCTTTTTCATATTTGGAAAAGATTGAAAAAGAATAAAATTGCTTATAGCATAACACGTGAAGGAACGAGTGTCAAATAGCGAGCAGACTAGTCCTAAACAGTGGAACATACCTATGATCAATGCAAGGAAGCGTATGCAAGATGTGGACACTTGGGGGTGTGTTCCCTCAGGGTCAAAAGGTCATCAAATTGTGAAGGACAAAAGCTCTGCAAGGCTCGACAGGGAAAAGTGCTCAGGCACCAAGCTAACAACTGAGTAAGCGGGAGCCGTCACAAGGCTCAAGCAGCAAGCAAGATGATGCAATGCAATCACAATCTCATATAAACGGGGGAGTCCTTATGGGAGATGGCCAGCATAAGATAAAGTAGAGTATGAGTCTTCATCGCAAACTCATGGCGTGAATATAAAGGACTCCCTATCCTAAGGAAAAACAATGGCATGGGCACCATAATGCATAAAGGGGGTCTAACTAGGGTACCCATGTTCAGAAAGGCCCTACCGCCACATAACAACACTTCTATAACAGTGTGAAGGTTCCATGTCAGTTAAGAAGCGAGGTTGCACCTAGGGTTTATGACAGTGGTCAAAAGGTCAAATGCATAATGCATGTGAAAATGACATCTAACCTATATGCCAGGTGTGAAACGTACCTGCCATAGGTGTGAAATGCTCAGAAACAACTTCCGCCAAAGAGATCTGGTCAAAAATGCTACTCCAAGACGTCATATTAGTCCAAAACAGCGTAAAATGGTGAAAACTATAGACAAGTGGGTTTTGAAAATTATAAATAGTAACAAAAATTTACAATTTACAATTCATTTTTACTATTCGCCCATTTGGAGCTTTGTGGTTAGTTTTCACCTTGAAGTTCAACTGCTGATTCTGGGAGCTACAGGCGTCCGTTCATCGAATCGTCCGGAGCAGGTTGGTAGTCTCATCCATACCTTCAATTTCATTGCTTTAATTTCAGTTATTAGTGGTTGGATTTTTAGTTTGGTCAAGCCCTAAATGGCTTCGGTGCTACCCGTGGGCTACTACTATGCGGGTCGCGGGTAGGGCACCATACTCGTAGTCAATGCACAGGTTGACCGCGGGTACTTGCCACTGTACGCAAATTTGCCCGCGGGTACAGCTGTGAAGTTAATTTTGCAAATTAAATTGACTAAAATCTCTATTTTTTCTCACTCCAGGATGGTTCTAGAGTAGAGGGAGAGGGAACATGACCAATTAGATGAGGCCATCCGCAATGATGTGAAAGCGCAACAAGCATTACAAGCATGTGGGTTGTATAAATTTTGGAGTATAGGGGGTTTATGGGCCCAAAACCTACTACTCCGCCGCTTGATAGACTATTGGGATGTTGATGCATAGAACTTCAATCTCAATGGGAAAATCCTCACATTGGAAGTGGAAGACATCTACTTCATTACCGGTTTTTCCCGTCGAGGTGAGGTGGCAAGTCTTCGGTCTCGTATTGTGGGTGGTGGGATCACCGTCCTTGATTATATAGCATGGTATTGTCCCACAATTACACAAGCGGTGGGGATTCAGGTTCCCATCAATGCCATAATAAATCTGAGTATGAAGATTATTGTGGCTACCTTAGTGCAGATAACTGGTTCAAAAGCTCTGCACCAGGCATCTAGGCCAGTGATGTTCTATGTGTCACAGTGTATGCAGCCTATGGTATTTGATTGGTGTACCACACTATTGGGGTCTATGAAGAACCAACTAAAAGAATGCAAAGAAGGGAAGGCATAAAACTTTGGATATGGTAGTATCTTGTGTAGCTTATTCTTTGAGAGAGTTCCGGGGCTCAGTCCGAGGATTGAAGTCCCTCCTCATAGTCTTCACGATCCAGCCCTAACCCAATGGGCCGAGATCTTGACACGACAGGGTGGTGGCCATCTAGAATCACCATATACTCAGTAGTTTTTCCACTAGTGGGACTGACAGGTCATTGCTATAGAGGACTATCCTTATGCAAGGATAGACTTCCGCCAGGATCGGGACATGCCACTCCCACCGGATGCAGCGTTCGAAGACATTGGCGAGTACTCTTTTTAGGTTTTTTGTTATGAAATTTTTATGGATTTTCAATTATAGATGTAAATGCAAAAATATTTTTGGGGGTAGTATCATGTATTGATGTTTGACTGTTTGCTCGCAGACAAGGGCCCACTGAGACACGATGGCTTCGCAAGACATCGTCATCGGGGAAGGGGTGATGAGACAAGAGGTGCCGCAGCAGAGCACACTCTACAGACCTTGAGGGGAAACCTATCATGAATGGTTTCCAGGGTACCACATATAGAGGTGGCGCAACTGCCAGAGGCTATGCAGCACTAGGTAGTAGGGGTACCGGGTAACTTGGTACGACTGCTGCAACGGATAGAAAATGCAGTGCAGTACTTCTATGAGACTCATCCTATCGGGGCGGCGGCTAGGCCTCCCCGTAGAGAGTATATATCTCAGGATCTCATCTTTGTAGCAATATGTATATATTTTTAGGGCTACGGGATCCTGTTTTGTATCATGACACTACCATTTTTGGACACATTTATATATAAACCATTTTTCTCCGATTCTACTATATGTGTGTATGTACAAATGTATGAGTGTCTCTTTTATTTGTGTGCTTCAATGTGGTTGTGACAAATTCCAATCTAATACATAGTTAGCGTATGCATTAGATATATGATTAACACTTCTCGGATCATGTATGTATGTAATTGAAACAAAATGTCGCTCCAAGAGTCTTAACTTTAGGAATTTCCGTAGTAGAATAGGGTCTCTCACGTGGTACTGACCATTCAACTGAGACACAACCAATTGTGAATCTAGGCAGACTTATAAAGACTGGACGCTGTAGCTAGGGTTTTCACCCTAGCTTGTGCAAATGAGCACCTACTAAGGAGAAGGGCCTCAGTAGCAGTTCATAAAATAGTAAATAAAAGATAGTAAATAAAACAGTAAACTACTCGAAGCATGTGCATAAAAAGAAATGACAAGATTATAAAAATTAGTTTTTTTTGTATTGAATATACCTCAGATGTAGAGGTTGATGAAGCCCTTGTAGTAGTCCAAGAGGGTTGCTTCCAAGCTCCAGTGTTGTTTCTTTCTCCTTCTCCAAAGGGTTTTGGAAATGGGCCAAATGGGCAGTCAAATGTGAAAATAGCTCAAAAGGGGTGAGCTAGGGTTTCAGGAGTGATTTTGGCAGAGTAAGGACATGGATGATTGTGGATGAAAAATGGGGAGCCTCCATCACCTATTTATAGGTTTTTAGTGGTGGAGTGTTGACCCATGGTTTTGGGCACCATATGGTTTAGGTCAGCTGTATAGGGTTTTTGCTTCCTTTTTTCCCTCTTTTTCCTCTTTTTTGTATTTTTTATTCCCTTTTTAGAGGGTTTTTGCTATTTTTGGAGGAATTTACTTTATTTTGGGGAAAAAAGGGGGTTTTGGGCCTTTTGGAGGCTTTTTAAGGTTTTGGAGGCAAATATGGTAGGAAATATGGACAAATGAGTCATGTAATGAGGGAGATGAGGTAGTGAGCACTTTTTGGGTGTTAACAGATTGCCCCCTGGTGTGTGAGGGCAGGAGCTCATCGTATGGCCGATAGACATCATAAGTATTTTATGGTTTTCCTAGGATGTGGAGAGGAGAAGAAACGAACTAGAGCCTGGAACAACGGTCCCGAACAAACTACAAAAACTGAAAGTACATGACCTCAATAATGAATGAGGAGTAATCTGAACATATGGACGAGGCGGGCATTCCCATGCTCATATCAAGATATAGAACAATAACAAGGGGGTCCAATAAATGGGGACCTAAAATATATATGGCCTCAAAAGAGGAAGACTCTCAATATATGGACGAGGAGGGAATACCCATGCTCATATCAAGATACATAAAAAATAACTGTGAGGCCCAAAAAATGGGGGCCTGAAGGATACATAGAGAACCACTGTGTACATCATAAGGGTCTAGAGGGGACAAAAATCTGGGACATACCGCTGGATTGACCATGTCTGAGATGAAGAACTGATACACTGGAATAACCATAGTGCTGCTGAGTGTGGTACCAAAGGAACTGATGAGCTGCTAGATCATAGTGACGGGGTGTTATACCCTCAATGGTACACTAAACTGGAACTTAACTGGGTACTCAAGGAAGCATATAACTGGATGGCTTCCGAATACGATCGTCAACGCAAACTGGACATCCACGGGAACATATAACTGGGTGTTTCGAAGGGACTCACCAATGTGCTAGATTCGGGGGAGATCCGGGGTCTTCGACCAATAATTGAAGGGATATATACCTTGCATGATTCTCAACGATGTGATCAAGGTGTTGAAGTCGAGCATGTGAGAAACAACCACTCGGAGAGGCATTGATGACTCCTCTCAAAATGGTCCACAGGCACTCACCACAGATGGTGATGAGTCCAAGGCACAGGGACCTCTGGGTCTATCCTCTGGAATAGAGGGGCTGTCATCGACAGAGGGAGACCTGCAACTAGCAAGGCAATGATGTTTCCTTGATAGAAGCATGAGGTGGAGAACCGAAGTGTGAGAGTACTAATGGTAGGACTGACATACTGTGGGGGTAGGGAATAACTGGGCAAGTAGAGTGGGTGGAATCAAACTTCCTTTGTTCAGAGTATGATGGCGGGGGATGATCGGGCAGCATATGAAACTGATTGGTGGGAAAGGGATCATAGCTCTAATGGATCAAGGATAGTGACTGGGATGAGTGATACTCAAGTTGGTGTAAGATGGCAAGAGACTGCAGGATACTCTGAACAAAGGCGACCTTATTGGGGGTGCTGCTGAGATGATCGATCATGGTGCCGAGAGGCATGGGTGGACTTCTTCATGGATTAAGGAACGAGAAGAAGTGCGTTCAAAATGGTATTGTCGTGTGGATTTAGACAAGCCCAGGACAGTTCATGCTCATGATTGCTTTCAATTTTAAGGAGTCTGAAAGCAATAAGAAGACTCTGAAATAATCGAATGGTACTGTCGTGTGGATTTGTACGAGCCCAGGATAGTTCATGCTCGTGATTGCTTTCAATTTTAAGGAGTCTGAAAGCGATAAGAAGACTCTGAAATAATGGAATGGTACTGTCGTGTGGATTTGTACGAGCCCAGGACAGTTCATGCTCGTGGTTGCTTTCAATTTTAGAGAGTTTGAAAGCGATAAGAAGACTCTAGGGGGTTTCTTTTTCGTGTGTTAGTCTCCAAGGCCCGAAGAAGCATAAAAGAATGCAATGAAGAAATCTTCTAGCCTTTGTGACTAGAGTATTCCTTTTTCGTAATTAGTCTACCAGGTTCGGAAAAGGGTTAAACTTATACCAGATAGACGCCCTTTCAAGTACTTTAACGAGCATGAAAGGAAGCAAGATAGCTCGGTGATCTTTTCATTGTTTTAGGAGTCAAAAAAGAGCTTAACAGAAACTCCCTAAGTGCCTTTTTCGTAAAGGACTTGTCCGGCCCGAAAAAGGGATAAAATTATACCGAACAAAATGAATGGTCAGGCAAGGAGGAAGTGCTCAATCAAGGAACATTGATGATGACCAAGAATGAGGGTAGGGGGGAACACAGGTGGGCATCCTTGTGGGATAATGAATGGTGGCAAAATAACGAAATAATTGCAGTATGAAAGGAGTGAATGGCTCATGTAAAAAGGTGGAACAATTCGATGGCGACCGATGTGGCACGCAAATCAAGGCAGCAAGGTGTCGGGACACAATGTTGAAATTGTACCTAGTGAGAGTGAGAAATGATCTCAAGCATCATCACGAGCTCAGAAAAATGAATCCAGCGATATAAAAAGTGTCAAAAACGGATAACGGCCAATGTGGCATGCAAACCGAGGCGACGAGGATGTTTTGGAAAAAATACCTGAAATATATGGGGGTGAGAGCGAGAAATGATCTCAAGCATCATCACGGGCTCGAAAAAATGAATTCGATGATATAAAATATATCAAAAATGGAGAGCAGCCGAAGTGGCATGCAAACTGAGGCGACTAGTGGTGTCTAGAAAAATGCTCAAAAAACGATGCGGAAAAAATAAGAAAACGAGTCGACCATCATGACGGTCTCATCGTGTTGATTCCAGTGGTGGAAACAGTTCGGAAAACAGACTCTGTATGGACTCAGAATGGCCAAAACAAGAAAAATTCAACGGACTATAAATAGTAAGTGGGTCCAATGTGACAAGTGTCATTTGGACTTGTTGACTTTGATTAGAGATCAGAGTGGACTAGAGCTGAGTTGGTGTTTCTAGACAATCCGACCGAACTTTTCCAAATCCGGGAGTTGTAGGTATTCCGATAAACTCATACCTGCATTTTTTATTGGGTTTGGGGGGGTAGTGGGTCCCAGGGGTTTTCTGTACGGTCCACGTGGGGTGGACCGCGGGTTTGTGGGGTGGAACTGCGGTCGAGGACCGTGAGTTCTGGGTCTGATCATGAGGCCGGGGAACGCAAGCTCTGGGTCGGAATATGCGGTCCTATACCACAAGTTCTGAGGCTGGACTCGCGGTTCGGGACTGCGAGTTCAGCTCCTATAGGCGTGGTCCCGGACCACGACTGTAGCCTTGACAGCCACGGTCTGAGATCGCGGCAAGGGACCCTAAAGATGTGATTGGGATCGAGCTTTAGGGTTTTCCCAGAGGGGGCAAGGGTTATTTCTTTGACATGAGTCTGATGAGTGTGCATTGTGTGAGTGACAGGATGTCGTTAGTGCTGTGGCGAGAGCAGGAGGTACCAGACGACATAATGGATGTCATTCAGAGGGATCGGCATGTGCGGTCTACGTTGGCGTTGTGTGGGCTGCTGAAGTTCGCACAAGTGCCCATGATGCATTCAGCAGCGCTACTGCTGAACATGTTAGTGAGCTTTTGGGAGCCTGACATACATGCGTTCAAGGTGCAGGGAGAGAAAGTGGATCTTGCCCTCACAGATGTATATTTATTGATGGGGTTTTCCTCTCTAGGTAAGGTGGCTAATACGTAGCCACGAGTATCTGCCGATGTGGATATCGAGGATATGTTGGAGCGGTACTACGGTCCGGAGGCTAGGGTGTAGAGGAATGCACTCCAGATTGTGGACCTGCGAGAGCCATCAGTACGGGAGATTGCGGTGTGCGTGGTTCGGGTTTTGGGGTCTCAGTTGCCCAAGAGGGTGTCATGGGGCCAGATGCATCTGGTGGAGCGGGTGTTGGATGGTGTATACTATGCCTGGGGCCAGATGTTCCTCACTTGTGTTCAGCGGCAGCTGACCTCAGTGAAGGAATCTGGCAAGGGATTCTGTTATGGATCATTTCTTTGTGCCTTCTTCATGGAGAGGGTACCTACACTGCGTCCGCGGGTGCCAATCAGGGCAACAGGACCTATGGAGCCGCGCATGGTGCGGTGGGGAGAGATGATGCACCGACGGGGTGGTGGTGAGGTTGGCAGGTACTTCACCCAGGAGCTCTACCTACAATGGTTGTAGATGCCGCTGATGCTGGATGATTATCCATACAGAGAGATGGACTACACAGGAGATCTGGAGGCACCACGGCCGCTAGGGCAGGCATGGGGACTAGATGGTATGTATTGATTTGCTTGATTGTTGTTGATGTCAGGTTTTGAGTATTTTGAGATATTGATATGATGTTACTGACCGATGTATGATCTACAGATGTTGGCTCAAGACCACCACCAGGACATGTAGCTCGCAGGGGGCATCTGGCGATACCAGCCCTACCGGGCTGAGGGGAGGTGCGTCAACGGGATGCTGAGGGGACTCTAGATTTTGTACGGATGCTTCTAGATTGTTTGTTGGTTGGAGTGACTGATGATGGGTGGTGGGACTTGGATCCGGAGGTGATTCGGGACTGTCTAGGGGCACCATGTGATTTTCGATCGATCGCGATCCAGGTGGCCATTTTGGCGGATAGGGGTCGAGCACAGGAGCTTGCAGGGGATGAGGAGCTGCCGGAGGAGGAGCGGGGTGAGGACTTGAAGGCAGCTGATGCAGGCAGTGAGGGAGGGTATGACTCTCAGTAGGGAGTACAGAGGACTCCACCCCGATTTTGTAGTTGCGGCATGTATTCTATGAGGCTTATTGATGTATAGATATTTTTTGTATAGCTGAGTACGGAGGTACTCAGGACATGTGTAGCACATCGACGTTGATTTTTTGATATATATATATATATGCACATGGATGCAACTTTTTACGATGATGATTTAGTGTACGCACGTGGATGCGCTTATGGTTTGTTATATGTTTGTACTGCACGTGGATGCCCCTTGTTGTAAATGCAATCTTTTTGGGGTTTTATATATTTTTGATGAGATGATATGGGATGATGATGCATGATGGATGTTTTACATGGTGTGATTGATATCCCAATCTAGGATGTTGTTAGCCATTTGATTTGCGACACTATTCTGAGCTCTTGGGACATGGGTGAATGTTATGGATTCAAATTTTTGGCTGAGTTGTTTTGTGTGCAAGAACTTTTTAAAGAGGCAGGGATCACGCACCTAGTAGAGGTTGTTGAGCTGGGAGACAAGAAGTTGGGAGTCAAGGAACACATGAAGGTGACCTATTCCCATTTGAAGGGTAGCAGTCAAGAGACCAGTCACAGCATCATACTCCACCTGGTTATTGGTAGCAGCGCCTATACATATTCTGTCAAGGTGAATCAACTCATGTGAAGGGGAATATAAGACCCATGCTGCAGAAGCCAGGTTTGGAGACCAGCGGCTTGCTCCATCAATGAATCCAATGTAATGAGGTGGAAGATGGTCCATCTGTGATCATGCAAAAATGATGAATGTAAGGTTGCGGTAAAACAGGTGAAAAACAAAAAGAAAGCAAACTGTACAATACGAACTAATGGGGCCACGGGTTTGTTTAAGGATAAAGCGTTTAAGATACAACCCATTACGGGGGTTGCGCAAAGGGTGACTTTCTGAGTTAGCTAAAATGTATGCCCCATTTCCGAGGCAGGTCTGCACGATGTAAGGGCCTTGCCACATGGATTCAAACTTTCCTTTACCAGTCTTGTCGTGGGCTTGGTCATAGGCGAGAACAAGCTCTCCTTCGCGGAAAGTTCGTGGGTGGACATGTTTGTCGTAACCAACTTTGGAGCGGTTCTTGGCGGCTTCAATGGTCTGGAGGGTGGCACGACAGTCTTCATCAGCTTGTTCTAGTGATAGCAGATGTTGCTTGAGTGGGGAGGTGTCTGGGAGAAGCTCAACGGTGATGTGTAAGGCAGGTATCTGACACTCGATGGGGAGGACAGACTCTACACCATGAACTAAATGAAACGGGGTAAAATCAATGGCGGTCTTGGTTGATGTACGGTAAGCCCATAATGCAGGGAAAAGCATGTGATGCCAATTGGACTTATGCCAGTCAACAGTGCATTGGAAGATGGTTTTTAAAATTTTGTTAATGGCCTCTACTTGGCCATTCCCTTGGGGGTAGTAAGCAGAGGAATACTGATGTTCGAACTTCATGAGGGTGGATAACTCGCGCCAAATGGAATCTTCAAAATGTGAACCATGGTCTGAGATCAGTTGTTTGGGGACCCTGAATCATGTGATAACATGGTTAAAAAAGAAGCGGGCAGTGGTGTCAGCTTTACAATTGAAGGTGGGCATGGCTTCAGCCCGTTTGGTGAAGTAGTCAACGGCAACGGTGATGTACTTATGGCTATTTGCGGATGAGGGTTTACATTCCATGAAGTTGATGGCCCATTTACAAAAGGGACCAACGGTGACGACTGGGTGTAATGGAGCAGGTGGTGTCCAAGCCTTAGGGGCAAAAAGTTGGCAATTATGGCAATTTTTGACTGCTGTGATGCAGTCGGTAAAGAGTGTGGGCCAGAAGTATCCGGTGCGGATGACCTTTTGGGCGGTGGCCATTCCAGAGAAATGTCCACTGCAGGCATCGCTATGACAGTCATTGAAGACTTGTTCGGCTTCCTCGTGTGTAAGACAATGATGGAGAATCATGTCAACCCCTCGCCGGTAAAGGACATCTCCCAAGAGGAGATATCGAGAGGCTTGGTGATGGATATGACGACGTCCATCATGATTTATGTTGGGTTGAAACTTTTGTGTACGAAGGTATAAAAAAATATCACCGTACCATGTGTCATTAGATGATATGATGAAAAAGTGATTGTCGGGTAACTCATCGGAGATTTGTGGGGACAGTGGGATGAATGGGAGATTGGTGATGAGCTGGGCAAGCGCGAGGGATTTAGTGCTCTTAGGGGTTGTGAAAGTGAGGTCATATTCTTGGAGGATAATTACCCATTTAGCAATGCGACCTTGCAGGAGGCACCGGTTCAAGAGATAGACCATGGGGTTGGAGTCGGTGACAACTATGGTATGATTGAGTAAAATGTAATGTCGCAATTTTTGGACGGAAAAGACCACAGCAAGGGCTAGTCTTTCCTCATACGAGTAACATAGGGGTGGTCCAAACAAGGTCTGGTTGATGTAATAAATGACATGCTCCTGGTGAGCAGCATCTTCTTGAACAAGGACTCCGGACATGGCATGATCAGATGCCCAGATGTAAAGGATGAAGTCCTGAGAGAAATTCAGAGGGTAGATCAAGGGAACTTGTGTGAGAGCTTTCTTAAGGGATTCGAATGCAGCTTTTGCTTGGTCATCCCAAACAAAGGGTATGTGGGTACGAAGAAGGCGTAAGAAACCATGAATGGTGGTGGCATAATCAAGAACAAAGCGATGGAGGAAATTAGATCTCCCCTGCAGACTCTGGAGCTGCTGGAGCGTGCGAGGGGCAGGAAGGTCTATGATGGCTTGGACTTTCAGGGGATCAACAATGATTCCTTTATGGGAAACAATGAAACCCAACAACCGGCCTGCTGGAACGCAAAAGACACACTTGTGTGGGTTCAAGTGGATTTGATATTTGCGACAATGCAGAAAGATTTGCCAGAGGTCGTTAAGGTGGTTTGATCGTTTCTGGGAACAAGCTGTAAGGTCATCGAGATAGACTAATAGGATATGAACCAAGTCGTGAAAACAATAGATCATGGCCCACTAGAAGGTGGCACCAGCATTTTTTAGGCCGAAAGGCATGACGTGATAGGAAAAGGTGCCCCAGGGGGTGGTAAAGGCAGTCTTGTACTGATCCTCCTTGCGGATCTGAATCTGGTTGTATCCGAAAAAATCATCCATGAAAGATAGGACTTCATGCCCCACACACGCATCGATGAGTTGGTCAATAAATGGCATGGGGAAGTTGTCTTTGGGGCAGGCTCGATTTAAATCGTGGAAGTCAGTACATACTCTGATGGTGCCTTGTTTCTTGTTAACAGGGACAGGGTTAGAAACCCAAGTGATATATGCAATAGGATAAATGAATCCTGCTTTGCGAAGTTTCTCAATCTCTGCTTTAACGACGGGGAGCTTTGAGGGATGAATGGGGCACTGTTTCTGGTGAACAGGGGGTACATCTGGCCATGTGTCAATGTGGTGTTCTATAATAGCGGGGTAAAGACCAGGCATTTCGGTATAGGACCAAGAAAAGACATCATGGAACTCTTGGAAAAGTTTTTTGTACTCTCCAATCTCATACTCACTACAAGAGGCTCCTAATGTAATGATTTCAAGAGCACCGGGTGGGTTAGAGATATCAATGTGGATGATGGGTGAGATGTTGGCCATGTTACCTTCCTCAAAGGCATCAAGAGCGGGAGTGGGATCCTTAAACCAGTCGACTTTGGTGGGGAGGAAATCTTTGGACTCAACCGTAAATTGGGTGGCTGTCGTGGAGGAGGAAACTTCTGGGAGGAAGTAGGAACGATGGTGCATGTCTTCCCAGGGGTAATCTGGGGCAGTGAGAGCCTATAGAATCTCCTCATTATTGTGGAAACTTTGAGTTTTCAAATTGGTTGATGAGGGAGTGGTAGTAGAAGAGATCATATAGATGGTATTAATCTCGTCGGATGAGGGTGATACTGGGGGATGGATCTCCTCAATTGTGGGGGGCGCCATCTCAAGGTCCAAATTATTCATCTCATAGATAGCTGCTCTGTAATCTAGGAGATCAAGACAATGATGTGAGTAGTGGCCGTAAATACCACATATTGCACAAGGGTAGTTGGTACGCAGTGATTTATCATGAGGCTTAGGGGTTGGATCAAGTTGGACAACTGGGATGTTGGGGTCATCGTCAAGCATTTGCATGTGCTCTTGTAAGGCAAGTAATTGTGGGCATTAATGGGTAGGATGGCCTAACTCATCACACAATGAGCATTTGGGAGGAGCATGAAACACGGGGGGGGTTTAACTATTTTGGGCAGGGGTACAACAGTGTATGGTTGTGGACCTCTGCCCCCAATGTGCTTGATAAGAGGGGGTGGATTCATAGATGACGAAGGGGTAGTGACACCGGGAGGTGGTTGACTAGTAGTGGCGATGGGTTGCACCGATTGTAGGAAAACATTCGGTGTCGGTGGGGGAACGGGAGGCGAAATATACCACACGGGTAATCCTAAGGTTAACCCGGGGAGGCTGAGAGTAGCCATAACCAGGGCACTTACTACTCCTGAGGGAGGGAATAGGAAGGGGATTGTGTGGATGGGTGTAACACAATATGATTAGGTACTAGTGGTGGTTTGGGTAACAAGGGCAGTTGATTGTTGGGTGTTTGTGTATTGTGGGAAAGGGTACATAGGTCAGATACTTCGGTCGCAGGTGGCTGGGGTGGAATGGCTTGGAATGTTGAGGTCATCGGCGTATCTGAGTAAAATCTGGGTCCCACAAAGGAAACCAATGAGGTAGTTGCACCAAAAACAGGTTGTTCAACCATGGGGAGAACATTTTCGGGTGCAGCGGGGGCATTGGGATCATAATAGGTTAGTTGATCGACCTTGACCATGCGTCCGTCATGGGGGAACATCATGGTACGAAAAAAGGATGAGGCAACCGCCCGCATGGCATACATTTAGCTGCGGCCAAGTAAGAGGTTATAATCAAGTTGGGCGTTAATGACCTCTATGTCAATGAGCATTGTTTTGCCAGCCAACTGGATGGGGACATTAGTTAAGAGACCTTGGAGTTGAGCCAAACGGTTGTCATAGGCTCGCAACATAGTGGTGGACTGTTAGAGAGTAGGGGATCCCAACTTATGCCAAACAAATGTGGACATAATGCATGTAGAGGCACCTTCATCGATAATGCACCGATGGATGACAAGATTCTGAATGGATACAGAAACTTGGAATGCTAAAGTGGAAGGTAGGCGTGGTTTGGATTGGTTCAAATCGAAGGCCATTAGTTGTGAATCATTTGGGTCAATAGCACCAATGGCGGAGAGCAAAGTCTTGTGCTGTGAAGGAATTTTTTTTAAGACCTCTAATGTAGACATGGCTGCGAGGGACTGGGCTAAGTCATCTACAATGTTGTAATTAGATGCAGTGCGAGCATTGGGATTATTGTTGATGCAACAAAGTGGGAAGTGAGGTGCTTTGGAGGCGCCATCTAGTGGAGCCAGAGGTATACGTAATGACTGATCAGTGGGATGAGCGTTAGTGTTTTTGTCGGTGGGAGGGGCTTCAAGGGTGGAGCCATATTGGTTCCGATGGGTTTGAAGGTTGACATCGACGGATGACATCATTAACAAGTGATGGGTACCTGAGTCTAACATGGGTTGATCAGGAGCGGCATAAATGATTTGTTGTTGTGGTGGCGCGTTTCCTTGAGGGGGAACCAACGGCTGAGTGTTCAGTACGCCTTGGGTCGGTAAAGGGTTTTGTAATACCAAGGGTTGATGTTGAGGTGGTGGGGGATTGGACAGCGCTTGAGGAGCCATGTGCCCTTGTCGGTGGGCATCATTGGTCCAGAGTTGCCGATCTCACTCTAAATGTGGGAAAGCATGTGTGTAGTGGCCATAGACCCCGCAAATAGAACAAGGATGGTTTGTTCACAAATTAGGATTTTTGGCTTGCTTGGGTGGTCGATCAGGGTTCTGGTTGGAAGGTGCCACGTTATTGTTGTTTGGGGGATTGGGAGGTTGACTGCCTTGGTCTGGAGGGGGGTTGTTCCCACGGTTACGGCCTTTGCCGCGGTTTTGCTGGCCCTGTTGGCGCTGGTTATTTTCGTTCTGCTGCGGATTCTATTGGGCATACACTTGCCCTTGGGCAGCAAGTGGGTTTTGGGGTTGTGCAGGTACAGGAGCAGGCTGTGGTGGATAATAAGTAAGTGGAAGCGGCACAGGTACTGAACCTTGTGGGGGTTGCTGATATGTCTGTGGAATGGGTTGTGGGTTTGCCGCAGGGGTTGTTTGTGGTGGGTAATAAGCAGGTTGGCCTTGAGAGGATCCAGGAGTTGGGGCAGCTTGTGGGTGGTAATATGGATGAGGTGCGATCGGGGGGGCGTAAGTGGGGGATGCATGACCAAAGCACTGAGGTGGACTGAGGGTCCATGGGAATGGTGGTGATGTGCCATGGGAGCATACGAATTGGTTGCTCCGGATTGGGATGTAGCCCACGAAAGGTCGGGGCCAGGGCTAGGACATGCTATGGAAAAGGGGTGGTTATGTGAGGCTATACGGCCAATGATGCCATCTGCAGCATGGGATGCCCCCGGTGCATCGTGTCGGGAGGAATTTCCGCAGGGGGCGTTAGGGATGATGGAATATAGGTAACCAAACTAGGCATAAATAAGGTCAAATTTTTGGGCTTTGAGGATGGCCTCTTCTTCGGACTGGGGTCGTTTGGATGCCACATCCTTGGTAATGACAGGAAGGATAGATTTTAGAAACCGATCTAAGAAGATACGGTCGTCTAACTTGATTTTGCAAAGGCTATGGCGTCGACGCCACTCATGAATGTGGTCAGTGATGTGGGTAGCCATGTTCTGTCTGCAAGATAGTAGGATCTCAACTCCCGCGTCATAGCAGATAGGTAACTGAAAGAACTGCAGGAAGGTCAAGGCAAGGGAAGTAAAGGTGGCATGGGTCCCATGGGGCTGCTCGATCTACCACTTAGCTACAGAGCTAGTGAGGGTGCGCTGTAACAGATGGAGGTAGACAGAGTCATCCACTATGGAGTTGGAGGAACACCATAGATGGAAGGACATAATATGGTTTTGGGAGTCCTCACCTGCCTTTCCCTCAAACTTAGGGATGTCGGAGGGGAGCTTAGTGGGCATGTGAGGCCACGCAGGGTCGTGTCTGATGGGATCGTTAGTCAGTCTGGCCAGGTCAGGAAGGTTGAGACTAGCCATGAATGGCAAACTAGTAGAAGGATGTGACATACTAGTGGTTATGACCATGTTGGGGCCAATGCCCCCGAGTGGAGGGGCTGGGTTTGGGACGTTGCCCCCAGGTGGAGGAACGAAAGTGGTATGGGACGGTCCTGTACCACCAAGGGTAGTGTGAGTCACTGATGGAGTGGGGATGGGTATGCTAGCTACTGGAATGGGTACAGTGATCAAAATGGTAGATGTGGGCCCCATCGAGGGCATACCCAAAGTGGGTGTGGTGGTGGATGCTCCACCAATGGTCCCTACAAAGAAAGGGTTGGATGTAATGCCAACCATGGGGCTGGTTGGTGCAGTGTAAGTGGGGTTCTTGGACTCTGCCTCATAATCAAAGATAAAATAAGGGGCGTCTAGATCGAGTGACGGAGTTCTATACCGTTGACGAGTGGAGTCAAGTGACAAAGCTCAAGATCTATGATGAGTGGTATCAAGTGATGAAGATCTACATCTATGACGGGTGATGTCAAGTGAACCGTGCTATGGAGGCACCGAGAATGTCTCGGGGACTCAATGGTGACAAATGGTGTCAAGTATCTGGGGGTTGTGTTGAGTGAAAAACAGCTCAAAAACCCTAATGCAACCGAGTGTGCAGAAGGAGAGCGCAAAAAATATGGCACTCAGGCCAACAACCAACTCAAAACACTTACTGTAACAGTTGTGCTACAATAAGTGGAGTATCAATAGAAATGGTCAGAATACTAACAAGCAGCAGGTTTCCTAGAAAATAAAAATAGTGGACTCGCTAGACCAAAAGGAGGGAAGGGAGCATGCAAATACCTAGCTAAATAGTATTCTGACTCAACCAGACATATCCTCTGCAAGGTGATGAAATCCAAGTCAGACAATATGGATAGTAGAGCCAAGTGGCTAAAGATATCCCCCTACCAGGAGGGACATCGAGTAGTCAATCCTAGAAGAAAAGCAACTAAGATATCCCGTTCATGACACGTTCAGTTGGGTGAATCTACAGTTTGGTTCTATCGTCACTGTATCCCCATACGGGTGATACACCGAGAACTACGAAAGGTATCCTTCGGTTACTGAATGGATTTCGGTATTCCACTCAGGCTTCTAGAACCAGTCTTGCTACTTCAACCCTCCTAGGGGAGAGGCCTTCCTGGTAAATTAGTTTTAAACCGTGTCAAAAAATATTAGGGGATTTTGGTTCCCTAATGGACAACAACTATGTCTCAAGTGTAAGCAACCGAGGGGTGTTATTTGGATGCATATCCCCCCGATCCTACCTAACTACAAGATTCTTATGTGTTCCCCAGGTGGGGTTAGAATGTTGGTTGTGTTAAGTAGTATTTTAGGGCTCACTTGAATTAGGTGACAGAGTGTGTGTGTGTGAGATGATGAACCCAAGTAAAAGTGCCACGGGGTGGGCAACTTTCTAACTAATAATAACAATGCATAAATTAAACTTTGAAATGCAAAATTTTCTCTTTTCAATTAAAATAATGAAATTTAAAAAGTGTTGTAAATGGAACATAAATAATACTGCAGAAAATAGGTTGTAGGGAAGTAAGGCTGCAGATAGGACAGATGGCTGTGCAGGTGCAAAAAATATTGCAGCAAAGTGCTGGGTTCAAATAGGGAAAAAATGCTGAAAATAGACCGCGAGTCTGTGGTAAATCTGCATGGTCGGACCGCAAGAAACAAGTCAACATTCGTGGGCAAATTGCGGGAATTTGGCTAAAACACGTAGGCGAACCGCGGGAAAAGAGCCAAATTCACAGGAAAATAGCAGGAAAATGGCTGAAAGCCACAGGCGGATCGCGGCAAAAAGGTCGAAAGATGAAGGTGGATAGTAGAAAAATCGCTGAAAGCCGTAGGCGGACCGTGGGAAAAAGGCCAAAATTCACAGGCAGATAGCATAAAAATGGCTGCAAGCTGCAGGCGGCCCGCGGGAAAATGGGTGAACAACCGCAGTAGGACATCACGAAACAGGCTGAGAGTCGTGGTCAGATCGCAGGTAACAGACTGAAAACTGCCGGTAGATCACTGGTAATAGTCTGAGAGCCGCGGTTGGATCGCAGGTAAGAGTCTGAAAGACGTAGTCAGAATGCAATTGTTGGGACACAAGATGCAGTTTACAGAAGTTGAAAGGGACAGCCGAAAGGAAAAAATAGAAAAATATTGCCGAAAATTAAAAACGTTTAAAATTATAACTAGAAATTCAAAGCAACACTAGGGGAGTCGCCAAAACTGTAGCTAGGGTTTTCACCCTAGCTTGTGCAAATGAGCACCTACTAAAGAGAAGGGCCTCCTTAGTAGCATTTCAAAAAATAGTAAATAAAAGACAGTAAATAAAAGAGTAAACTACTCTAAGCATGTGCATAAAAAGAAATGACAAGATTATAAAAATTGATTTTTTTTGTATTGAATATACCTCAGATGTAGAGGTGTATGAATCCCTTGCAGCAGTCCAAGAGGGTTGCTTCCAAGCTCCAATGTTGTTCCTTTCTCCTTCTCCAAAGGGTTTTGGAAATGAGCCAAAGGGGCACTCAAATGTGAAAATAGCTCAAAAGGGGTGAGCTAGGGTTTCAGGAGTGATTTTGGCAGAGTAAGGACATGGATGATTGTGGATGAAAAATGGGGATCCTCCATCACCTATTTATAGGTTTTTAGTGGTGGAGTGCTGACCCATGGTTTTGGGCACCATATGGTTTAGGTCAGCTGTATAGGGTTTTTGCTTCATTTTTTCCCTCTTTTTCCTCTTTTTTGTATTTTTTATTCCCTTTTTAGAGGGTTTTTGCTATTTTTGGAGGAATTTACTTTATTTTGGGGAAAAAAGGGGGTTTTGGGCCTTTTGGAGGCATTTTAATGGTTTTTTGGTCTTTTGGAGGCCTTTTAAGGTTTTGGAGGCAAATATGGTAGGAAATATGGACAAATGAGTCATGTAATGAGGGAGATGAGGTAGTGAGCACTTTGTTAGCACTCGGATTTTCCTTGGGCTATATCAAAGAAAACCCCGAGGTAACCTCAAACCAATATTTAGACTGAAAGTTGGCCTCCTTCAGCCAGAGAGGGCTCTCTCAGCAAATCTACCATCCATTGTCACCACAACAGCAGTTTGACAATAAACTCAATGGCCAAATGTGTAACATAAATAAAAACTTAAGGATTTTTAATGAGGTGGTTAGATAAATAGGAAAGGGATACCATTGGGCAATGGAGTCGAGAAACAGAAAAATAATAGATCAGCAGCCAAACAAATGTTTCATACAAAGGCAAGATAGCTATTTTATCACAGTCAATAAGATTTTGTAGGTGACAAGGAAAGAAATAAAGACATTCCACTAACAACGGGCATCAATTTTCAAATGAATCCACTGTTAATTTTGGAGAAATAAATGGATACTTAGATGCGGATAAATTGAGGCATAGAACATGAATCTCAATCTATATGAACGTTCATCTAAGCATAGAAGAAAATGACATAATGAAAAGCATGACAAAGAAAGTAAACATGCACATGTAGAGAAAGGGAAAAGGTACAGACTGTAATTTTGAAACAACACATGAATCTTTGATAAAAAATCTACTCAGTTCTGAGATCTTTATATTTCTGGAGACAACTTTGAAAACCCAGAACGGGCTCCTTCCTACTCAAAATCCCCCCTTTACATGTTTTTTACATATCAATATATAGAAAGATGGCCTATACCTAATCTTGAATTCAAAACCTAACTGAAACTCTAAAAATAGAAACAGTTACAACTTTTATTTTATTTTATTTCAGGAAGTAAATTTGCTGAAAATAGGCTTCAAATCCCTAGCTGTATATCTCAGATGGAGATAGCTGTGTACATTTTGAGAGAGGTTTTTGTAATTGGGCATGTGCTGAAGAAAAGTATCTTTCAGTTTTTGAAA
Source organism: Larix kaempferi (assembly GCA_027924585.1). Classification (NCBI taxonomy): domain Eukaryota; kingdom Viridiplantae; phylum Streptophyta; class Pinopsida; order Pinales; family Pinaceae; genus Larix; species Larix kaempferi. Next base: position 995,058 of record BSBM01000133.1, on the reverse strand, counting down.
ATTCCTCTTCATTTGGAAGAAACAACTCTTTGACGTTAATGACTAAAACAGTAAATTGAAATTTAGGAAAATTGCCCCCTAAATATGACTTCGATTCTCTTAACCCATAACACCTGTGCAAATTCTGAGAGAGGTTATTGGAGAATGTCATGTGGTAAATAAACACCTCTCTCGGTTTCCTCAAATGCCTCTAGGTTTGGCGGAAATAGCTGCTAGAAAATGGTGACTAAAACAATCATTTCCTGAAATAAATGAAATTTCATAAACAATTTTCCTGTGAAAACAATCCTCTGGTTTTTTCCCCATGGTTTTGATTGCTCCCTGTGGTTTTGGATTTTCAAATATTGGAAAATATTTTTATCTTAAATATTTCCATTCCTATTTTTACGTGATTTCTTTCCAAATAAATTACCCAAAAATCCAATGTTATAACATATGTTTTAAACTTTTGGGCAATGTATTATTTTCTCTCCGCAACCATTAGGTAGTGGTTTACCTTACCACTTCTCCGACTAGCGGAATAATATGATAGTGACACGTGGTAAAAGTAAAAACCATGGTAAATATTCCGCGCCACCCTCATCATTTTAACCCCGAGCTAATTGAGTGAGTGGAATGAATGGTAGCCGCTTATCCAAACTTTGTCTTTTTCAAAGTTTTAATTTGACATTTTTTGAGATTCATGCCAAGACTTTGGTGATTGGGTTTGAATATTAATATAAAATATTTATATTAATAACTATGAACTTTAAATTTTTAAACAAACACTTGGGCATTTTGGAGATCCACCATCTTTTACCCATTCCACCATTTTAGAACTTCACTAACTATTTTAGAGATTCACCAGTGCTTTATCCGCCTAATTTACCATATTGGCCAACTTTAGAAGCCCTGTCAATTAATTTATATGCTCTGCTAAATATAGAATTTTTCCACTAGCTCCTAGTCACAGCCTTTGATCTTTTTCTTCCTTGATCATGACCGTTGATTACTTTATATGCTATTACAAGGTACTTTATTTAATTCTTTAGCTCTTCTTTGGCGTGGCCAATGGTCATATGGATCATTTTTTTTTTGCGGGACTTGGTGTCTTCCTCACCGAAATTAGGAGATATCACAACCAATTTTTTGGATTGGCAATCTTTCATTCACATTGGAAAAATATCGTGCTAACACACTTTTTGGGTGTTAACAGACGCCATGTAAAATAGCATCCCGAAGTAGCTCAATCACGGCACTATACGCAGCTACATTGTTAGATGTAGGACCGAGACAGGCACCTCCTGAGGACACAACTAGATGGTCAGGTGAATAAATAATCCAAGAAGTAGAAGCTAGTTGTTGCGTATGACGGCTAGCACCATCCGTGAAACCTAAGAACGTAGGAGATTCCGCTGACATCTGTCAATCAAACGGAAGCTAATCAGCAGACCCGAAAAACCAATAAAAAGATAAACTATGTACAGAAGTAACTATACAGTAGTATACAAAAGTATTAGCCTGAACCAGAGGTTCAAGCCTAATAATGCTTGAGGTAGACCCCATTTCTAGGCTCCTTCAAGACGGTCCCCTCATAGTCTTCTAATTCATAGGCTCCTTTTTCCAGGACACGCCTCACAATGTAAGGACTGTGCCACATGGGGTTGAACTTGCCTACCCCCAGGGGTTCTTTAGCTTGGTCATATAAGAGGACCAAGTCACCTTCAGCATACTGCCAGGGATAGATAGACCTATCATACTGAACCTTGACACGATGTTTTTTGGCATCTATAGCCACAGCGGTATCTCGACGTTGCTCGTCAAGTTGCTCAAAGTGGATTAAACGTTGCTCAATACCTGTCATATCAGGGAGGAGATCTATGGCCAATTTAAGCGAAGGGATTTCGCATTCAATCGGTAAAATCGACTCCACACCGTGTACTAACTGAAATGGTGAGAACCCAGTGGCAGTCTTGACTGTGGTTCGATATGCCCACAAAGAAGGATATAACATGATGTGCCAGTTGTTCTTGCTTTGTTGGATGGTACACTGGAGAATGGTATTCAAAGACTTATTAACTGCTTCAACTTGACCATTCACTTGGGGATAATAAGAAGATGAGTGCTCTTGATGAAACCCAAGATTGAGAGACAAATCCTCCATCATCTTGTTCTGAAGGTGACTGCCATGATAAGTGACAATCTATTTCGAAATACCAAACCGAGTGATAATTTGATTGAACATGAAATGGGCTGCAGTAGCACCATTGGCTTTTACGGTAGGCATGGACTCAGCCCATTTGGAAAAGTAGTCCACGGCCACTATGATATGGTGATGCCCCCCAGCCGAAGCTAGTTGGCAATCCATGAAATCCACCCCACACTTGGTGAAGGGATCGACGGTGACGACTAGATGAAGGGGAGCTGGATGCGAGTGTATATTCTAAGAGAACACCTGGCAAAGGTGGCATCTCTTCATAGCATTAATACAATCCTTAAAGACTGAAGGCCAAAAGTAACTAGCTCGCATAATACGTTGGGCTGTAGCAAGCCCGGATAAGTGACCGCCACACGCCCCTGCATGGCAATCATTAAGCACCAGCTCCACTTCTTCATGAGTTAAGCAACGAAGGAGGATAGAATCCTTTCCTCGATGATACAAAGTGTCACCGATGATACTATAATCTTTAGTGTGATGTTTCACATGCTATCGCTCGTCTCGTGAATAATGCGGAGGACACTTCAAAGTTTGGAGATATACAATGACATCCCCATACCAAGGCTCCTCGGACAAGATAAGAAATAAATGCTCATCCACAAAGGAATCTTCATGGATGACATCCTCATCAAGTCTCGGAAGGTCCGACATAATCTTAGCAAACACCAACAATTTCATTGATTTCGCCGAAGCAAAAATGAGATCAAAATCCTGAAGGATCACAATCCATTTATTGTATTTCCCCCCTATAAGGCGTTTTGATAGCACAAACTGAAATGGATTGATATGCGCTACAATTGTGGTTGTTCTAAGCAAAATGTAATGTCGTAACCACTGGACTGCATGGACAGTTGCAAGCGCCAGCTTTTCTACATGAGTATATCTTATCTCAACGTCTACTAGATTTTGACTGAGGTAATAGATAACATGCTCGACGAGCACTTCATCAACTTGAACCAAGACCATGCCAATCGTCTCTTGAGACGTGGCCACATAAAGGATAAAATCTCGTGCGAAGTCTGGTGGAATAAGCATAGGGGCCGATACCAAAGCTTTCTTAAGGACGTCGAAAGACTGTTGGGCTCACTTATCCCAGATAAAAGGTGTGTCTTTCTTCAATAAGCATGAGAAACCTTTGGTAAGATTAGCATAATTGACTACAAATCGACGCAGAAAAAGTAGCTCTCCCTTGGAGGCTCTGAAGTTGTAACAATTTGCGCATAGGAGGCAACCAAAGTATTGCCTAAACTTTAAGAGGATCGACTCTAATACCCTCTTTTGAAACTATGAAGCCTAGAAGGCAACTAGTCCTTACAGCAAAGATGCATTTGTTGGGATTCAATCGAATCTTGTAGCATATACATTGTTCAAGAATCAGGTAGAGGTGCTTGGGGTAGTCCACTCTCTTGCGAAAATGGCCGGCAAGATCATCCAAGAAAACCTCCATAATCTTTTTAAGATCATGAAAGGCATAGTTCATGGCATGCTGAAACATAGCTCCATCATTTTTAAGGTTGAAAGGCATTTTCCAATATGAAAACGTTCCCCAAGGACAAATGAAAGTTGTCTTATGTTGGTCCTCAGGTTTGATTTGAATCTGGTTATACCCTGAAAAGCTATCCATGAATGAAAAAATCTCACTTCCCGCACAAGCATCCAAGATCTGATCAATGAATGGCGTGGGGAAGTTGTCTTTCGGACATGCACGGTTCAAATCTCTAAAATTGGTGCATACGCGGATCGTTCCCTACTTCTTATCCACAGGAACAGGGTTTGACACCCATTCGGTAAGGGGAACGGGGTAGATGAAACAAGCTTTGAGCAGTTTCTCCACCTCTGCCTTGATAGCGGCTGCCTTCCTAGGGTTCATGGCATGTAGGCGTTTTCGAACCGGTTTAGCATTGGGATACGTTCTAATCTCATGTTCAACAATGCGGAGCTCTATTCCTGGCATCTCCTCATATGACTAGGTGAAAGCTTCCTGGAGTTCTGTAAACAAATCAGTGTAAATAGCAATCTCCTCAGGAGTGCAATCATCACCGATGTAGACATTCTCAACTTTTCTGGGAGTACGAGAGATGTTCATCGACGTAATCAGGGAAATACTATCCATATTCCCCTCCACAAAAATATCATGCGACCCTAAAAGAGTCACAAGGTGACCAACCATCTCTGTTAGAGTCATCCTAAACTCTTCCTGTTCAGTGAACTCAAGGTTGGGAAGGAAATAAGAGCGATGATGCATATCCTCCCAAGGCCTCTCACTACCACACATGGCCTCCATAATAGCTTTATCAGAAGGCAAAGTATCATCAAGGAAGTCGTGTGAACAAGACGAGTTGGCTGCCCAAACCAACAGCGTAATGGGATCTTCCTCGATTGTCTGAGAAGAAGAGAGATCCGACTCTACAGTGGCTTGTTGAATATGCTGGTAAGCAAGCTCAGCTACAGATAGTGGAATAGACATCCCGACGTGCATAATGTCTCCAGCATAGAACTTGTGTACGGTAAATTCCATGGATCATTACAATAGGAAGTCCGAAATGGAATATTATGCAAAGGAGGAGACGCATCGTTGGAAATGGATCCGATAAAATTCACGGGTGTAGGAAAACTATAAGTTCCCATCAATGAAGGGTGCATACCAACACCTATGTTCCCAGTTGCCGGCTGAGAATCAGTAACCTGCGGGACTATGGATCCCATGGATGCTGTGGAAGGAGTATTTACAAAATTCAGTTGATCGATGGTCACAATCTTGTCGTCATGAGGAAAGCAGATAACTCTGAATATAGTAGACGCAACAACCTTCATACCGTACATCCAATTCCGACCCAGTAAAAGGTTGTAGTCAATGGTCGCATCAACCACCTCGACTTGAATAGGCACAGATTTACCTCCCAAGCAGACTACAGGGGAAGGGATAATTCCATGTGGCTTAAATGACCGACCATCGAATGCAATGAGCGTGGTTGTAGACGCGAGTAGAGGAGGAGAGCCAAGAGATTTCCAATAAGTTAACGACATTACTGATGCGGAAGCACCTTCGTCAACCATCGTATGTTTGAAAAAATTATGAAGGAATGCCACTTGGATTTGAAAAGCCACGTGGTAAGGTAAGTGAGGTTGAACATCAGTAGTGTCAAACTTGATAACACTAGGACTTCCCCCATCCTAAACTCCTAACGCACTCAAAAGGGCATGCTTTTGAGAAGGACAGGCCTGCAAGACTTCAAGAGCCGACATGGCACACGACGTTTGGCCCAAATATTCCACAATGCAGTAGTTATGGGTGACTCAAGCATTAGGATTATGCGTAGAGTGCTTGAGAACACCTTTCAGTATTTGCGGCATATTAGAGGGCTTCTTGATATGCAAGGAATTGTCAGGAGGAGGGGGAGGTTCACTCCCCATATTAGGTTGTGGTGCACCATAATCGCATTGATGAGTGGCAACACTAACCTCCGATTGAACCATATTCACACATCCATAACCACTAGTATTGGAAGAAGACGTTGCTGTCTTAGTAGGTCCATAACCAATGGTGGGAGCATGCGAAGCCATGTTTTGATGATGAGGAAGGGGATCCTTTAACACAGCTGGGCTCTGTGCCAAGTGCTTCGATGCTTCTTCGATTCGAGGACATAAGTGAGCAAGATGATCTTCCCCACAAAGATTGCAAGGAAACTTCACCTTATTCCTAGGTTTACGGTCCTCACCAGCATTTCCACCTTCCCGAGGAGGGTTGGCATTCTCCTTACGAGGGGTATTGCGATTGCTATTATTGTTATTCCCATTGTTTCCACCCCTACGGTTGATTCTCCCATTTTTCTTACCACCAGGTTGCTGGTTACCTGACAGTTTCGTTGATTGGAAATTGTGTACATCAGACGACAGGGTGGAAGTCAACAAGGTCTGAACCTATCCAGGAGTAGACTGGTTTAGTGACAAATTTTCCATTTGATTAGCCACCAAATCTACAGGGCGAGTGCTTGCGGATCCCACAATGCCATCGGCATGCGGTCCAGGAATTGACTTGGGCTCATGTCGTGTTTGCGGTGTGTCAGGAATGATGTCATACGAAATGCCAGACTGAGAATAAAGTAAATCCAACTGCTGGACTTTTAAGATGGCTTGTTCCTCAGTCACAATACCAGACATCGAAACATCCTTAGCAATGTATGGGAGTAGAGACTTGAGGAACCATTCCAACAAGAACTCTGGAGGAATGTTGGCTTTCACTAATCTCTTCCATTGACACCACTCTTGAACGTGGTCAGAAATATGTGTGGCCTTATTCTGACGGAAGGTAGACAAAAGTTCAGTACCAGTATCATAGCAAACCGAAAATTGGAAATGGTCCAAGAAAACCAAGGTGATCTCATTGAATCACCTATAAGTGTTCCCAGGCAACTCAACATACCACTTCGCAGCTGCCCCCGTGAGGGTGCGTTGAAATAGTCGTAATCTAACGGAATCGTGATTCAACAAGTTGGAGGAGCACCAAAGGTGAAATGTTGTGACATGATCACCCGAGTCCTCGCCACCTTTCCCTTCAAACTTAGGAATGTCCGAAGGGAGCTTGGTAGGGAATGGGGGCCAATTAGGGTCGTGACACACCAGATCATTCGTGAGATTTGAAAGATCTGGAAGATTCAAGCGTGCAAGGAACGGGAGTTGTGGCTGGAAAGCTTGATTATAAGATCCAATAAAAGGTTGGTTGAATGGAACCGAATTATAAGGTGGACCAAAAGCTTGACCATGAGCATTAAACTGTTGATAGTGAGGACCTGACAAACCATAAGCTTGACCATGGTCATAAGGTTGATAACCTCCTCCGACTTGACCCATATGAGAGTAAGCAGGTATATAAGTATTTTGGGCACCATATTGAGGTGGGTTGTACTAGTGGCCAGCACCAACCGTGTTGTAGTAAGGGTTGCCACCATAAGTATGGGGCACATACATACTATTCGTAGCGGGAACCGAGTTGTAATGACCATAATGGTGAGGTATGTTCCCACCCCCAACATTAGGATTAGCATGAGAAGTCGTGTGGTGACAAAAATCATGAGAAGTATTCTCAACCCCAACGTTGGTGTTACTAGTAGCAGGAATGGTGGCATTATGACCATGAGGATAAGATATATTCCCACCTCCTACATTAGTATTACTAGTAGTGGTAGTGGACGCAAAAGTATGTGGTATATGTCCACCCCCGTGGTTAGGAGGAGCATTAACATTCGCGAAAGTGGTCCTGGGTTGACGGGTAGCGATATGTGTGTTAGGTGGTGGACGACGAGCCATGTTTCAAACAGTGTTCCTATTAGGTTGGGTAGCCCTAGGAGGCGGTCATCTTCCAACATTAGCATTGTCAGGAGGAATATGACCAGTCCCCATACTATGTGTGTGAGTGGACAACGTGGTGTCCCCGGTGAGGGTATTTCCCCCAGTGGGTGCAGTGTTGCTAACACCATGAATGGTGCCAGCATGACTACCAAAAGCAGTGGAAGGATCAACTATGGTGTAATTTGGCATACGATATGAGAACGCGGTAGGGTTCACCGTAGGGCCTGAATCATCATGGACCTTTGGCATCCCGTATAAATAATTTTGTGGAAGTGAAGGATCGAACGGGTCATCCTCGGGTGGATCTGGACCAAACAAACTAGGTTGGGTCTCAGGTGGATCACCTCCCTATGCCTCACAAGGAGTAAGGGTGTCTGAAGTGTGCTCAACTCTACCCGATGGACTCATAGGGATTTCTCCCATGTCAGAGTGTGTAGTGGTCATGACGTCGTAAGTCTCGTAACAATCCGAAGACTCGGAGGGAGCCCGCTGCCATCCTCTAGCAACGTGGCATGAAAGTTCGATAGGATGCAAACCAGCCAACCAACGGGATCGGTGGAGAGTAGGAATCCACGCAATGATATCTCCAGAGAGAATATAAAATCGAAACATCCCGTAAAGGCCAACTATCGATAAAAAAATAGTAAATCAAAAGCACACACCTAGAGAAACTACAACCAAGAGCAGACAAACAGAGTGGATAAATGAGCTCCCGACACTAGAGCCGGTATGTCTCACCTAGGAGAGGCTTGAGACTCCCAAACTATAGCTGGAGGTAACATAATTAGTTATAGAGACACCCAGGCTTCACTGCGTGCAAAGGGACGTAACCCTTGGCAACAAACAATTGTGTTGTCCAATCCCCATCTGACTCAGGACACAAACAGCACAACCACTGCAAGTACCCTATGCGATACCTAGGTAAGGAAACTATGGTCACCGTAATATAACCAATTCTCAGGGGAATAGTCGCATGTGGGATCTATCGTATGGGTAGGGTAGCTAAGCCCGAAACTCAATGAGGGTCAAATCCCCCAAGAATCCTTAGATACGAACAAATCCTGGAAATATCTCCCATGTTTAGCCAGTATCAGAGGGATATCTCCTCAACTAACCTCCAGTGACCTCATGCTTAACTCTGGTTTGAGTAGAGCTTCCTAAGAACACCGATGTATACCATGGATTCCTCCACTCCCTGGTCAGAAACCTAATGTTTCATCTAGTAGTCTTGGATTGTTAACTCACAATGATCTATTCCAAGACTCTAAACCTATGCTAGTTGGTGTACCATATAAATAAAATCGGTCTAATCAATTTTAAGATTAAGCATTAATTTTAATGGCTGTGATTACTCAAGGGATGTGGTCATGAAACTAGTGATGTGTATGACTCAATAGTATGCAAAATCATCAAGTCCTGGACTCATCTATCCAATAAAAACAATGTCACTAGCATGCAAAATCAACCCAATGGTTTCGAAATAAAAATGAAATCTTTTTATATTTTCGATGCACAAGTAGAACCTAAATGAAGGCAGCAAGCACTCAATGCAAGATGCAGTACATAAAAGCAATTTTTTTTTGTATTTTATCTTATAAGCAAAAGGAAAATGCAAAACTATATGTATTTTTTAATATAAAGAAATGAAAAATGCAAGCAAAATCCTACTATCTAATCACTGATATGCCAAGGAGATCACTAAGATAACCCAGCAGATACCAAATAGTAAGACTCAGCCAAAGGAATGAGCTCAAAAGGAAGAAACCAACAAGGCTAAATCCAAAGATGGTTAGAAAACCAACAAGGCTCAACCAAGAGGAAAGAAGAGTTCTAGTCACAACCAAGGCATGGAATAGTCAAGAAACAGGCCAACAAAGACTCAGGATCATCCAAAGCCAACCCAGCAACAACCAAAAGTCATAAATCAACCAAATTCGAAGTTGTACGCTACTGTCGAGGGAAAACCTGCGGGTACCCGTGAGTAGTAGAGTAAACAGAGGCGGGTGTACGCGGGCAGAGCTAAGCTAGCCCGTGAGTAAGGAAAGGTAAATGGGCAAATAAAGAGTCCAATGGCTAAAAAAAAAACAAGTTTTCTATAGTGTATCTCAATGGCCAATCAATGACACAGAGCTTCGACAAACAACAACTCTAATTAAGGACTAATGCTCAAAAATTCCCAAAAATGGATGTTTCCCCAGCGGAGTCGCCATTTCTGTATTGGAGAAAACTCACTATGGCTTGGGGTAGACCACTACAGATATTTGACTACTAGAAATTAACTCAATTCTTAATGCTATGCTATATAAATGACAATGCTAAGATAATGAAGAATATAACCAACCTCGATCCAAACGTTTGATGTAGATCCCCGTTGGAGCTTTCAATCCATGCACTTGAACCTGCAAATTAGTCTTGACAGCCAATATGCAACAAGTACATATACTATATAAACGACATTAACATCATCAATAGCAATGGTCCATGATATTATAAGTAAATGCAACCCAATATAGAATAAACAACATTCACAACATTAATGGATGAGAATATGAGTATTTCTATTAATAAACAAGAAGAAGTACAATGTGACATGACCTCTTGCCAACAACCAATCTGAACCAAGATCTCGGTCAATCCACTTGTGCCTCCAACACTTCAATCCTCCATGAATGGAAAACTCATACTATGATAGGAGTTTGGAAGGTGAACATAAGGGTTCACAACTATAAGGATCAATGAGTGTAGACTCAATATAGCCCGCAAAAATCCACTAGAGTTCTCTTGATCTTCTTTCTCCTCCCGTCCATAATCCATATGTGCTCAATATATAGTCCTCTCAAAGGTAAGTGAAAGGACACATCAAGGTGTTTCTTGGGCAGATGGAGGGTCAAAGGTCACCCAATGACCGCTTTTTGGGAGTAAAAAGTAATAAACTAGTGGTTTTTACCATTTTACATGCTACCCACGGGCTATAGTGATGCAACTCACGGGTACGCCCACTGTAATGATGCAGCAAGCGTACAAGGGAAAAAATAGGGAAAAATAGTGTCTGAAGGATATAAAGTGGATTTGAGTCAGTAAAATGGATCCTGCAGGCCAAAGAATGTTGATGCTCACAAGGTGGAAAATTACGTTGTAACACCATCTGCCCCGAAATGCCTTGATGTGTCCTTTCACTTACATTTGAGAGGACTATATATTGAGTACATATGGCTTATGGACGGGAGGATAAAGGAGAGGAAGAGAACTCTAGTGGATTTTTGCCCTATCTTGAGTCTACACTCATTGATCCTTGTAGTTGTGAACCCTTTATGTTCACCTTCCAAACTCCTATCATAGTTGGACGGGAGGATTGAAGTGGTGGAGGCACAAGTGGATTGACCCAGATCTTGGTTCAGATTGGTTGCCGGCAAGAGGTCGTATCACATTGTAGTTCTTGTTGTTTATTAATAGAAATACTCATATTCTCGTCCATTAATGTTGTGAATGTTGTTTATACTACGTTGGGCTGCATTTACTTATAATATCATGGACCATTGCTATTGTTGATGTTAATGTCATTTATATGTTATATGCACTTGTTGTATATTGGCTGTCAAGACTAATTTGCAGATTCAAGTGCACAGATTGAAAGCTCCAACAGGGATCTGTTGATGTATATGTAACTTCGGAATGTATTTCACATATATGTATATTTTATTCCTATAGAGATGTTATTATTCCTCTATACGGAAGTGGTTGTATTCCTATAGAGATGTTATTATTCCTCTATACGGAAGTGTCGTCATTTATATTGTAAGTGTCGTAACTTATACTTGATGGGTTATTAGACCACCTTGTTGGGGTCAGCCCTGTATAAGTCATGTGGGTCAAAGGGTTATTAGACCACCCTATTGGGGGTCGGCTATGTGGGTCAAAGGTTTATTAGATCACCCTAGTGGGGGTCGGCCCAGTCAGCATTATGTTAAGTGGTTAAGTTGAGGCCGACTTAGTTGAGTAAAGGTCAAGTAAAGTTAGTGTATAAATAGAGAGTGTGTCTCTCTCATTTTACACATTCTATTCTCTCACTCACACTTGGGAGAGTGGTGCACTTGTGGATGAGGAGGCTCTTTTGCTAGGAGAAGACTATCTCTTGTATCCTAGTTGTATAATTGCTCTATCTATCTCTGAGGAAGTTATTGGGTTTTTTCACCTTTATGGTTTTCCCCAAGTAAACTCTGTGTCTCTTGTGTGCTTGCATTGTTGTGTCCATGATTGATATGCTATAGATTTGATGTACATGTTGTTCTCTCAGTTAAGATCCTAGATCAGATTGAAGTAAATTCTGAAAATTTAACATGGTATCAGAGCTAGCCTGAAAGAAGGCATGATATGGCATGTATGAAACTTGTTGCACTTACGATGCTAGGGCTTGATATAGCAAAAACCAGTCATCGTAGCACTTTCGCTATAAATCCGTTTTGGAGAATTTTTCAGATCGAAAACTTTTACAGGTCAAAGAGTCGATCCCCATGTACCTTGTGTCCAAAGGACAACCTCTAATTCGTTGTAATTTGTGAAGTTTATGATCTGTGCAATTTAGGGTTTATGCCTCTTCTAGATATGAGTCAAATTTAGGTGACCTTGGGAAATAGGTCATAACCTGGGCTAGGAAGCTCCAAATGAAATTTCGTAAAAATTGACAGGCATTAAACAGACTGTACTATCTCCGAAAATGTTTTCAGAGGCCGAAGTTGAACCAGTGAGACGTGGCACGCCGTACAAGTTCGATCTCCTGTATTAACCCATAAACAGGTCACGTTGCGAAACTGGGCATAACTCTCTCTTAGAGAATCCAATTGAGGTCAGACCTGTTGGGATGGAAAGATAACAGGTCAGGATATCTCAGGAAAAATTTTCAGAGGCCGAATTTCAAATAGTGACACATGGAACGCCATACAAGTTTGCTCTCCTGTATTATCCCATAAACAGGTCACGTTACGACACTTGGCATAACTCTCTCTCAGAGAATCCAATTGAGGTCAGACCTGTCGGGATGGAAAGATAACAGGTCGGGCTCTCTCAGGAAAATGTTTTAGACCCTGTGGATCAAAAAGTTCGAAGTTACACCAGAAACAATCAGGTACATATTTCTGTCAAAACAGAATTATTTTTGAGCACCTTCATTCATGGCTTCCAGAATTTAGGGCTTCGGAGAAAGTTGGAATTTTTGTAATCAGAGACCGCGGTTGAATGCTACTCATCAAAATCTAAATTTAGAGACCAAGATCAGAATTTTTGGTTGGGAAAAAGGTCGGGCTTGATCAAACCCCAGGTCGGGACTTTGATCGGAAAGATGGAAAATTAGGGCTTATGCAAAAATTGGAATTTTGGAAATCTGTGACCACGGGTGGAAGCTCCTCATAAAATTCGAATCTTAGAGTTTTGAATCAAATATTTTGGTTGGGTGAAGCTCCAGGAAACTCAAACCCTAATTCAGGGTCCTCCCCAGTGAATCCAGAAATCTAAAAGGCAATTTCGAGGGGTGAAACTTTGCAGTTTTCAAATTCTGAATATACCAGCTTGATTAGCTCATCAAGCTCCAGGTCCAGTTCTTTCAAATCAAGTGGATTGGGTTAATCCTAGAAGAAGATGGATTGGTCACCTGCATAAGTGAAGAAGTTCCTGTTTTAGACGGAGATGAGGCTAAGGCCTTACATAAGAAGATTACAAGCGATCTCAACAGGTATGACTCATCGAGGTATGTTTCAAGATTTGTTCATGATTAAGTTTATGGTATATTTGTCTTTATGTTATTACGGTTAGTACAATCTTGATTTTAGATTTGTCGTATCACCTTAACAAAATTATGAAAGCATGATAGAATATATTCATTGGTTAGGGTGTTGACACTTATGATTGTACTAATGCATTATGGTGTTGTATGAGGTTTATGTTGTCTGCTAACATAAAAGGTACACCAAGAAAGACAAATCATGTTCTACTTCAAGAACATATGATCATGGTGACATGAAAACAAAGATTCATCCATTGTCATGGATAACATAGAAGATCTACTTACGAGGTATGTATAACTTGGTTCTACAATGATTAACTTATGAGACATGCAGGTTGCTACCACAAGTCACTGAAGAGAACCAGAAGACATTATGTGGGTATGTTAGACATAACTAGCTAGCATGCTAATCCAGGTATGTTTTTCCTATATCAAGCTAGAATCCTACCTTGTGTTAGGATCTTATATTGTTGTGTTGTTGATAATGATTATTCATGAAGTCATAAGTTTGAATAGTCATGGTTGTATGCATATTATGTTTCTTACTATAATTGATGATATGACTAACTAGAAGAATCATGAAGGTATAGGTTTGAATAATCACGGGTTTTATGCATATTATCTCTTATCTTGATTGATGATTCAACTAACCAGAAGAGTCCTATGATCAAATAAGAATATGTATGAGTAAAAGAAGACTTCCCTGAAACCTTGAATACTAATGTTTATTATCTGTGCTTGAAAAGATCCTGACTATACATGCTTGAGATTATTGTGTTTTGATAGTATTAAGATTATACTAATAAATGTGTGGTTATGTATGAGATCTCAAGGATAACACAATGATGATACTAATAAGCATGCATAGTGATTAAGGATGGATGTAAGTTCAAGGACAGGTAATCCAGGAAGCAAAGTTCAAGAGGGAGCACACTCCAGTTGTTCCTGCAAGAAAGCAAAGGAGCACACTTCAGTAGTTTCTGCAAGGATGCAGATATTCAGAGGGAGTTGACCACTTCTCACAATCCAGATCAGAATGGAGTTGCAAAGATTCAGAGGGAGTCCACCCAGCAACCAAGCAAAGATAAGTATTTGAATTGTCATTTCTTAAATAGTGTTATTCAATGATGTATATGCTTATGTTCCTAAGAATTAGGTTGTGTATTATGCATATTAGAATAGTTGCATTGATGAACAGTATACTACTAATATACATGGGTAAGTGGCCTATGGAACTATACAACATTCCATTGCTACTTATCTAGAATGAAACCTCTTTGCTGACATGTTAGGAGTTGTGCACACTCTTAACAATGTTCTGGTAGAGATTGGAAGGCATCTAGAAAGTTATGAAATATGGATAAATGTTGTATTGGCTAAGATAATTGCATGACTGTATGACATATTTCTTTATGTGTAAGAATTTGTTCTGAAAACTATGAGATGTTTTCTAATCATGCAATTTAACTTGTTGTGTAGGAAAGATCGTATACCATCACCTACAAAAGAAGAACTACAACATTTATTCAACAAAAAAATTATCTATTGAAGATATTGAAGTTCCCAGGATATGGGAAGAATACCATGATCCATCGATCATGAAGAATGATGCTTGGGATGTGGTCCCAAGAACTGAAGGGAAGTTTGTTATGACTTCCATATGGATCTATCAAGATCAATCATGCTGCAGATGGCAGCATAGAGAAATATAAAAGTGATGAAGTGGAAGATACACTAGATGGATTTCAAGATAGCCTTCTTGAATGGTGTAGTTGAAGAAGAAGTGTATGTGGAGAAGCCACTTGGTTCTAAGACACATGACAGGGAGTCATATATGTGCAGTACTTGGTATGGTAGGATAGACAGCTTTCTATCCAGTTTGGGCTTTACCAAGAGTAAAGCGGATTCCAACCTTTACTACAAGGTTGAGGAAGGCAATCCAGTGATACTACTTTTGTATGCGGATAACCTGTTTGTTACAGGTGAAGATAGATTGATTGCTGACACGCAACGGAAGCTTGCTGCCAAGTTTGAGATGAAGAAATTGGGGATGATGCACAATTTCTTTTTGGCATGGAGTTGTCGCAGAGTGCAGATGGAATCTTCCTTGGACAAGGGAAGTATGCAGTAGAGATCCTAAAGAGGTTCAGGATGTTGGATTGCAAGGCCATGGCCACACCTATGGCATCAAATCTGAAGCTTCTTTGTGATGCTTCATCTGAGCCAGTTGATGTCTCTATGTATCGTCAGATGATTGGGTCCTTGATGTACCTGACGAACATGAGACCAGATATTTGTTTTGCGATGAACACATTGAGCCAGTTCCTGACGGATCCAAGGAGTGTTCACCTGGTTGCTGTAAAGCATGTTCTGAGGTACCTGAAGGGTATAGTGGATTATGGGCTCAAGTATGAATCGAATCAAAAGTTTAACCTGCAGGGTTATATTGATTCAGATTGGGCTGGCAGTGCTGCAGATAGGAAGAGCACATCTAGATGCTGCTTCAGTATGGGATCAGGTGTGATCTCTTGGTTTAGTAGGAAGCAGTCTTGCGTAGCACTGAGTACAGCTGAGGCAGAGTATGTTGCAGCTTGTTCAGCTAGTTGTGAGGAAGTATGGATACGGAAGCTACTGTCTGAGTTATTTGATCTTCCATTGGATGCTACTGGTATCTTTTGTGATAACTAGAGTTGTGTGAAGTTGTCCGAGAACCCAGTGTTTCATGACAGGTCGAAACACATAGAGATCAAATATCACTATATCAGGGATATGGTGTAGAGAGGAGCTGTGAAGCTCCTGTACATTGCGACGGACGAGCAAATTTCAGATGTGCTAACGAAACCACTAGCCAGAGTGAAGTTTGAGTACTTCAAAGAGAGGCTTGGTGTTCTTCAGATTGATGACACTTCGAGGAAGAAGTGATGGACACATTTGCAGAGGCCATTCCAAGCATGTTGGAAGGAGGATCCTTCACATGGCTGTGGATGTAAGCATTGGATGATGAGCATCAGGACGATGCTCCAGTTACTGCTCTGTATATGCATCGGGATGATGCTGGATATGATCAGTTGGATCATTTATATGTATATGTATGTATGCATCATGTTGGATGCTGGATATGATCAGTTGGATCATTTATGTATGTACGCGTCATGTGGGATGTTGGATATGATCAGTTGGATCATTTGTATGTATTCTGTATATGCATCATGTTGGATGCTTGGACCATGTATCTGTATATGTATCAGGTGGATACATTGTATGATCAGGTAGATCACGTATGTTGATATGTATCATGTATGATCAGGTGGATCATGTATATGTATATGTATCAGGTGGATACATTGTATGATCAGGTAGATCATGTATGTTGATATGTATCATGTATGATTAGGTGGATCATGTATTTGTATTTGTATCAGGTGGATACATTGTATGATCAGGTGGATCATGTATGATGATATGTATCAGGTAGATACTTGGTAGGCATCAGGTAGATGCATGATATGATTAGGATGATCGTGGATGACGAGCTTCAGGATGTTGCTCCAGATGACTAGCAGTAGGATGTTGCAGTGATGATGATCAGGATGATCATGTATACATCAGGATGATGTATGGTGAGTATCAGGTTGATAATCTATGGCCGTGGATCAGGTTGTGCAGATGAGCATATAATTTGGCCCTGGGAGATTTGCAGATAGTCTTTCGAGGTTTTTACTATGGCATATAATTTGGCCTTGGGATATTTGGCAAATGCTCTTTCGAGGTTTTTCTCTGGGAGGACATATAATTTGGCCCTGGGAGATATGCAGATAGTCTTTCGAGGTTTTGCCTATGGCATATAATCTGGCCCTGGGATATCTAGCAGATGCTCTTTCGAGGTTTTGTCCTATGGCATATAATATGTCCCTGGGAGATCCGATAGGTTGGGCTATGTGCCCGTAATAAGACTTGAGATGCTCTTGCGAGGTTTTTCCATGACCACATATAATCTGTCTCTGGGAGATCCTATAGGTAGAGCTGTGTGCTCGTAACAGCCTGGGATGCTCTTGCGAGGTTTTGTGGTGACCACATATAATCTGTCCCTGGGAGATCCTATAGGTAGAGCTGTGTGCTCGTAACATCCTGGGATGCTCTTGCGAGGTTTTGTGGTGAGGTCACATATAATATGGCCCTGGGAGATCCTATAGGTAGAGTCGTGTTCTCGTAACAGCCTGGGATGCTCTTTCGAGGTTTTGTGATGCACGTAATAAGTCTTGAGGATTCCATAGTATGGCCAGTGATGACGAAGACCTGCAGGTGGTGGGCCTACATCCAGTATGAAAAAGGATTGGCTCTGTAGAACTTCCTATGACGAGTAGATTCAGAGATTGATTGAGATAGCAGCAGCAATGACGATGATCTAGAGAAGATGACTTGTGCTAGAAGACCTGTGTCGAGAAATACCTTCCTAGTTAAGAGGGAGTGTTGATGTATATGTAACTTCGGAATGTATTTCACATATATGTATATTGTATTCCTATAGAGATGTTATTATTCCTCTATACAGAAGTGTCGTCATTTATATTGTAAGTATCGTAACTTATACTTGATGGGTTATTAGACCACCTTGTTGGGGTCGGCCCTGTATAAGTCATGTGGGTCAAAGGGTTATTAGACCACCCTAGTGGGGGTCGTCCCAGTCAGCATTATGCTAAGTGGTTAAGTTGAGGCCAACTTAGTTGAGTAAAGGTCAAGTCAAGTTAGTGTATAAATAGAGAGTGTGTCTCTCTCATTTTACACATTCTATTCTCTCACTCACACTTGGGAGAGTGGCGCACTAGTGGAGGAGGAGGCTCTGCTGCTAGGAGAAGACTATCTCTTGTATTCTAGTTGTATCATTGCTCTATCTATCTCTGAGGAAGTTATTGGGGTTTTTCACCTTTATGGTTTTCCCCAAGTAAACTCTGTGTCTCTTGTGTGCTTGCATTGTTGTGTCCATGATTGATATGCTGTAGATTTGATGTACATGTTGTTCTCTCAGTTAAGATCCTAGATCAGATTGAAGTAAATTCTAAAAATTTAATAGGATCTACATCAAACGTTTGGATTGAGGTTGGTTATATTCTTCATTATCTTAGCATTGTCATTTATATAGCATAGTATTGAGAATTGAGTTAATTTCTGGTAGTCAACTGTCTGTTGTGGTCTACCCCAAGCCATAGGAATTTTTCTCCAATACAGAAATGGCAACTCCGCTCGGGAAAACATTTATTTTTGGGGATTTTTGAGCATTAGTCCTTATTTAGAGTTGTTGTTTGTCGAAGCTCTGTGTCACTGATTGGCCATTGAGATACACTATAGAAAACTAGTTTTTTCTGAGCCATTGGACTCTTTGTTTGCCCATTTGCTTTTCCCTACCCGTGGGTGATCTTAGCTCTGCCTATGTACGCCCACCTCTGTTTACACTATTGCTCGCGGGTACCCATAGGTATTCCTTCGATAGTAGCGTACAACTCCAACTTTGGTTGTTTCATGACCCTTGGTTGTTGCTGGGTTGGCTTTGGATGATCCTGAGTCTTTATTGACCTGATTCTTGACTGTTCCATGCCTTGTTTGTGACTATAACTCTTCGCTTCTTGGTTGAGCCTTGTTGGATTTTTACCCATCTTTGGATTTAGCCTTGTTGGTTTATTCCGATCAAGTTCATTCTGTTGGCAAAGTCTTACTGTTTGAGATCTGGTGGGTTGTCTTAGTGATCTCCTCTGCATATCAATGACTAAATAGTAGGATTTTGCTTGCATTTTTCATTCCATTATATTGAAAAATACAAAAAAAAAAAAAAAATGCATTTTCCTTTTGTTTATAAGAGAAAATACAAAGTTTTTTTACTTCCATGTACTGCATCTTGCATTGAGTGCTTGCTACTTTCATTTAGGTTCTGCTTGTGCATTGAAAATATAAAAGAGTTTCATTTTTATTTCGAAACCGTTGAATTGATTTTGCATGCTAGTGGCATTGTTTTTCTTGGATAGATGAGTCTAGGATTTGACGATTTTGCATACTATTGAGTCATATACATCACTAGTTTCACAACCATATCATTTGAGTAACCACAACCATTTAAATGAACGCTTAATATTAAAATTGATTAGATCGATTTTATTTATAGGGTACACCAACTAGCATAGGTTTAGAGTCTTGGAATAGATCATTGTGAGTAAACAATCCAAGACTACTAGACGAAACATTATGTGTCTGACCAAGGAGTGGTGAAATCCATGGTATACATCGGTGTTCTCAGGAAGCTCTATTCAGACCAGACTTAAACACGAGGTCACGAGAGGTTGGTTGCTGACATATCCCTCCAATACCAGCTGAACGTGGGAGATATTTCTAGGATTTGTTCGTATCTAGGGACTCTTTGGGGATTTTACCCTTATTGAGTTTCGGGCTCAGCTACCCTACCCATACGACGGATCCCACCTACGACTGTCCCCCTGAGCATTGGTTATATTGCAGTGACCATAGTTTCCTTACCTAGGTATCACATAGGGTACTTGAAGTGGTTATATTGTTTGTGTCGTGAGTCAGATAGGGGTCGGACAACACAGTTGTTGTTGTATAGGGACTTGACCTTGTGCACGCAGTGAAGTTTGGGGGATGTTATAACTGATTCTATTACCTCCGGCTATAGTTTGGGAGTCTCAAGCCTCTCCTAGGTGAGACATACCAGCTCTAGTGTCAAGAGCTCATTCAGCCACTCTGTTTGTCTGCTCTTGGTTGTAGTTTTTCTAGGTGTGTTCTTTTGATTTACTGTTTTTTATCGATAGTTGGCCTTTAGGGGACGTTTTGATTTTATAGTCTCTCCAAAGATATCATGGCATGGAGTCTTGCTCTCCATCGATCTCGTCGGTTGGCTGGTTTACCAGCTGCCGAGATTTCACACTGTGTTAAGAAGGGATGTTGTCAGGCTCCCTCCGAATCTTCATATTCTTATGAGACATTCGTTATCGATGTCATGACTACACATTCTGGCACGGGAGAAATCATGACTATTCCATCGGGTAGAGTTGAGCACACGTCAAACACCCCTACTCCTCATGAGGCATGTGGGGGTGATCCACTTGAGACCCAACCTAGTTTGTTTGGTCTGGATCCACCCGAGACTCTTCCTAGTTTGTTTGGTCCAGATCCACCCAAGGATGACACGTTCGATCCTTCATTTCCACATAATTATTTATATGGGATGTCAGAGTTACATGATGACATAGGTCCTACGATCAACCCTACCACGTTCTCATATGGTATGCTGAATTACACCATAGTTGATCCTTCCACTACTTTTGGTAGTCATGCTGGCATTAGTCATGGTGTTAGCAACACTACACCCACTGGGGGAAATACCCTCGTCGGGGGCACCATGTTGTCCACTCACACACATGGTATGGGGATTGGTCATATTCCTCCTAACAATGCTAATGTTAGAAGACGACCGCCTCCTAGGGCTACCCAACCTAATAGGAACACTGTTCGCAACACGACTCGCCATCCACCACCTAATACACATGCTGCTACCCATCAACCTAGGACCACTTTCGAGAATGTTAATGGTCCTCCCAACCACGGGGGTGGACATATACTGCATAATTTTGCATCCACTGCCGCTACTAGTAATGCTAATGTAGGAGGTGGAAATATATCTTATCCTCGTGGTCATAATGACACCATTCCTGCTACTAGTAACACCAATGTTGGGGTTGGGAATACATCTCATCCTTATGGTCACCACATGACTGCTCACGCTAATCCTAATGCTTATGCTGGGGTGGGAACATACCTCATCATTATGGTCCTTACAACATGGTTCTCACTATGAATAGTACGTATATGCCCCATACTTATAGTGGAAACCCTTACTACAACACAGTTGGTGTTGACCACCAGTACAACCCACCTCAATATGGTGCCCAAAACACTTATATACCTGCTTACTCTCATACGGGTCAGGTCGGAGGATTTGATCAACCTTATGGACATGGTCAAGCTTATGGTCCATTAGGTCCTCATTATCATCAGTTTAATGCTCATGGTCAAGCTTTTGGTCCACCTTATAATTTGGTTCCGTTCAACCAACCTTTTATGGGGGCTTATAATCAAGCTTTCCAGCCATAGCTCCTGTTCCTTGCACGTTTGAATCTTTCGGATCTTTTGAAGCTCACAAATGATCTGGTGTGTCACGACCCTAGTTGGCCTCCGGTCCCTACCAAGCTCCCTTCAGACATTCCTAATTTCGAGGGGAAAGGTGGTGAGCATCCAGGAGATCATGTCACAATGTTTCACCTTTGGTGCTCCTCCAACTCGTTGAATCACAATTTCATTAGATTACAACTATTTCAACTCACCCTCACAGCGCCAACCGCGAAGTGGTATGTTGAGTTTCCTAGGAACACTTATAGGGGATTCGATGAGATCGCTTTGGTTTTCTTAGATCATTTCCAGTTGCTGGTTCGCTATGATACTGGTACTGAACTTTTGTCTACCTTCAATCACAATAAGGCCACACATATTTTTGACCATGTTCAAGAGTGGCGTCGGCGGAAGAGGTTAGTGAAAGCTAACATTCCTCCAGAGTTTCTGTTGGAATGGTTCCTCATGTCTTTACTCCCATATATTGCTAAGGATTTTTTGATGTCTGACATTGTTACTGAGGAACAAGCCATCTTGAAAGTCCAATAGTTAGATTTACTATACTCTCAGTTTGGCATTTTGTATGACATTACTCCTGATGCACCGTGAACACGCCATGAGCCCAAGTCAGTTCCTGGACCACATGCCGATGGCATTGTGGGATCCGCAAGCACTTGCCTTGTAGATTTGGTGGCTAATCAAATGCAAAATTTGTCGCTAAACCAGTCTACTCCTGGACAGGTTCACAACTTGTCCACTTCCACCCTGTCATTCGATGTACACAGTGTGCAATCGACGAACCCATCGAGTAAACAACAACTTGGTGGTACGAAAAAGGGGAGAAACAATCATCAGGGTGGAAACAATGGGAACAACAATAGCAATTGCAATACCCCTCGTAAGGAGACTACCAACCCTCCTTGGGAAGGCATAAATGCTGGTGAGGACCGTAAACCTAGGCGTAAGGTGAAATTTCCTTGTAAGCTTTGTGGGGAAGATCATCTTACTCACTTATGTCCTCGAATCGAAGAAGCATCGAAGCATTTGGCACAGAGCCCGGCTGTGTTGAAGGATCCCCTTCCTCATCATCGAAACATGGCTTCGTATGCTCCTGCCACTAGTTATGGCCCTAATGAGACTTCAACGTCTTCTTCCAATACTAGTGGTTATGGATGTGTGAATATGGTTCAATCGGAGGTTAGTGTTGCTACTCGTCAACGTGATTATGGTGCACCACAACCTAATATGGTGAGTGAGCCTCCCCCTCCTCCTGATAATTCCTTGCATATCTATAAGCCCTCTATTATGCTGTGGATATCGAAAGGTGTTCTTAAGTGCTCTACGCATAATCCCAATGCCCGAGCCTCCCAGAACTACTCCATTGTAGAATATTTGGGCCAAACTCCGTGTGCCATTGCGGCTCTTGAAGTTTTGCAGGCATGTCCTTCTCAAAGGCATGCCCTTTTGAGTGCGTTAGGAGTTCAGGATGGGGTGAGTCCTAGTGTTATCAAGTTCGACACTACTGATGTTCAACCTCGCTTACCTTACCACGTGGCTTCTCAAATCCATGTGGAGTGCCTTAAGAATTTCATCAAAATAACGATGGTTGACGAAGGTGCTTCCGCGTCAATGATGTCGTTAGCTTGTTGGAAAGCTCTTGGCTCTCCTCCTCTACTCACGTCTATAACCATGCTCACTGCATTTGACGATCGATTATTTAAGTTGCATGAGATTATCCCTTCCCTTGTTGTCCGCTTGGGGGGTAAACCTATGCCTATTGAAGTCAAAGTGGTCGATGCGCCCATCGACTACAACCTTTTACTGGGCCAGAATTGGATGTACACTATGAAAGTTGTCGCGTATACTGTATTCAGAGTTATCTACTTTCCACATGAAGGAAAGATTGTGACAATTGATCAGCTGGATTTCGTTAATCCTCCTCCTGAAGCATCCACGGGATCCGTTGCTATATCCGTGTCCGGATATACTTAGTGATTATTCAAGCGAATAATCCTCCAATGGAAAATAACTCCATTTGATAAAATAATAATATATAATTGATAATGGATGATTAATAATTTACAATGAGGCTCGCTTTTATAAGCTTGAGCGTGTATAGTGAAGGGTTACACCCTTTCACTTAATAATTAATAACTTTAATTAACATACATATAATATTCATAGCCTTGCCACTCTCTTAGAAAGGCTTTGTCCTCAAAGCCTTATAATTTTGTCGCATTATTCTTTGCGATGTCATGGCTGATGAAACATGTTGATACGAACTGCTAAGTGTAGAGCATAACTTTCGATACGTCGACGGATGAATCCATCCCAAATTGATTTGTTGTGGACTGATGGGATTCCCTACTGATGTGTCATCAAGAGATTTGATCACATTAGTACCATTATCTTTCGACGTTTCCCACTTTTTCAAATATCGGTTTTTATGGTTGGGGTGTCGATAAGGAACTTTCATGATGTCATTTTCATTTACTAATGTCGCCTTTAGAGCATTGATCTGAGTTGGAAGTTTTATTTTCATCTCTTTAGGTTTTAAGGTTTCATTTTGTATCTTTTCCAACTTGTTTCCTAACTGCCTATTATCATTTTGAAACTTCTTGATCAATTCGACCTGCGATTTCCTGTCATCTTCACACTTCTTAAGTTGTTCCTTAAGATCTTCATTATGACTTCTGATGCAGCTATTTTCTTCCTGCTTGTCTAGAATTTTTCCTTCAATGTCTTCCATAGATGGTTCTGTCTTCCAACTATTTTTCAGCTTCTTAATTTTTGTGACTAGTGTCTTGTTATGATTTCTTAATCTGAAAATTTCTTCGGAATTGTTGGATAGTGTTTTATTACTCTTTGCGATCTCCAATTTGTGTGCCTTTTTAGAGTCATCATTTTGTTGTTGAAGAACTTTTATCTATTGTCGACACTGGCCGACCTCTGATTCTTGACTTTCTAATTTATGTCGTAACTGCATTAGTTCTTCATCTTTGTCGCTAACGATTTTGTTCAAGCGTATTATTTCTGCTTCGTAATTAGATATTTCCTTCTTTATATCTTGATTTTTCAACCTCTGATTGAAATCACTTTCATCTTTTAATTCCTTGATTTGCGCACATAATTTTTCTATGTGATTTTTCTGGTTGGACATTGTGTGTTCCTTGAACCATTCTTGTATCTTATATAATTCAATCTTTATTTCTGATTGTGTGTTAATGTCTCGTAATTCTTCATTGTCTTTTCGATAGCGCTTTAACTTGGCTTCTAATTTCTCTCGCAAATCGGCTTCCATGGTTTCTGTCTTCTTCGACGGTGGGATGATCTTCTTTGATTTCTTTGATGAGTCTTTCTTAAACTTGGTCGTCCTTCTTTGACTTGACTTATCCAATGATGGATAGTCTTTGCTAGATCTTCACTTCTTGTTTTTCTTCGATTTGTCTTCTTTGTCTTTTTTCTCGATTTTTTTTTTAGACTTCAATACTTTTTTTTTTTTTAAATAATTATTATAAAATAATAATTATTATTTTACTTTAACCTTTTTGACTTTGTAATTTTTTGCTAGTAAAAGGAAGGTTTATAAATAACTTTTTAAAACCCTTTTCCTTAAGGTATTTCTTTATATATATATATAATATCTTATATCCCTTATATCTCCTTTTCTACATATAGCGCTAAACACTTTTTCAATTTTTTTATAAAAGTATATTTTCTCAAAATTCTTATAGTCCACGAATATCATATATAATAATGTATTATTATATATTTTTTTTGTTCTAATATTATAACAATAACTATATTATTATAATATTTTTCTTTTTTTGGTTGCAAGTTTTAGGGTTTGTGTGGATGGATGGCGTGGAGGTGGTGGTTGGGGTGAGAGCCGAGGGGAGCTGGATGTAGGAGGGCGTGGTCGTGGGAGTGTGCGCAGAGAGAGGTGGGGCTGGGCGTGGAGATGGTGGGAGGGCATGCAGCCGGGAGGGTGGGTGAACGAGCAGGTTGGTGGGAAGGTGGTTGGCACGGCGTCGAAGGTGGAAGAGGGCGTATGCAGCAGGGAGCAGGCGTGGAATGGATGCAGCAGGGAGCTGCGCGGAGAGGTGATGCAACAAGGATGCAGCGGGGAAGGGTTGCAGGGTTACAGGCATGGAAGGGAATGGGGGAGGCGAGAGCGTGAGGTCAAGCGTGGAGCAGGTGAGCATGGAGCAGGCGGGAAAGGAGGATGGAGGGTAGGCGTGAGCGTGGGGTAGGTGGACGGAATGGACGTAACAGGTGGGAGAAGGGCGTGTAGGTGGAAAGGAGCGGCAGTAGGAGGCGAGGTTTGAGCGTGAAGTGGTGGGAGAATAGTGAGGAGTAGAGCAGGAGCAACGAGTCGACCAGAGAGGGGTGTAGAGAGAGCATGAGGTGCGGTGGACGAGGCTAAGTGGAAGGAGGCCGAGATGAAGGAGTTGGCGGCCGAGGGAAAGCGACAGGAGCTAGCAGGTGGAAGGACGTGGAGCTGGTGTGTGCCGAAAGGGGAAGGGGAAGAAATGGGAGGAGGGATGGGGAGAAGGGGATTGAGTGGAAAGGAGAACGAGGAGATGGGAGTTGGATTGGAGTGGAGGTCAAAAATTGATTCAGAGAAACTCTGTCACTTATGGCTAAAAGCTGGATTTGGAGAAGCTCCAAGATGGATGGCTAAAAACCACAATCAGCAAGGCCCGAGAACAACTGGCTTTGATACCAATGCTATATCCGTGTCCGGATATACTCAGTGATTATTCAAGTGAATAATCCTCCAATGGAAAATAACTCCATTTAATAAAATAATAATATATAATTGATAATGGATGATTAATAATTTACAATGAGGCTCGCTTTTATAAGCTTGAGCGTGTATAGTGAAGGGTTACACCCTTTCACTTAATAATTAATAACTTTAATTAACATACATATAATATTCATAGCATCCGTAGTCCCGCAAGTTACAGATTCTTAGCCGGCAACTAGGAACATGGGTGTTGGCATGTACCCTTCATTGATGGGATATTATGATTTTCCTGCACTCGTGAATTTTATTGGAACCATTTCCGACAATACATCTCCTCCTTCGCATAATGTACCGTTCCAGACTTCATATGTTGATGAACTCGTACATTATGGCCCCTGTGCTTAGTCAACCCAACTTCGCACGAGATTTTATACATTATGTGGCTGCGTCTCAAGAGACGATTGGCATGGTCTTAGTTCAGGTTGATGATGCACTCGTCGAGCATGTCATCTATTACCTCAGTCGAAATCTAGTAGATGCTGAACTGAGATATACTCACATGGAAAAGATGTCACTTGTGACTGTCCATGCAGTCCAGCAGTTACAACACTATATTTTGCTTAGAACGACCACAGTTGTAGTGTATATCGATCTGTTTCAGTTTGTGCTACCACGATGCCTTATAGGGGGAAGTACAATAAATGGATTGTGATCCTTCAGGAGTTCGATCTCTATTTTGCTTCGACAAAGTCGGTGAAGTCGTTGGTGTTTGCTGAGCTTATGTCGGACCTTCCAAGACTTGATGAGGATGTCATCCATGAGGATTCCTTTGTGGATGAACACTTATTTCTTATCTCATCAGAGGACCCTTGGTATGAGTATGTTATTGTCTATCTCCAAACTTTGAATTTTCCTTCACATTATACACGAGATGAGCGACAGCATGTGAAACATCACGCTAAAGATTATGCTATCGTCGGTGACACTTTGTATCGTCGAGGAAAGGATTCTATTCTTCGTTGTTGCTTGACTCACGAAGGAGCGGAGCATGTGCTTAATGATTGCCATGCTGGGGCATGTGGCGGTCACTTATCCGGGCTTGCTACAGCCCAACGTATTATGCGAGCTGGTTACTTTTGGCCTTCAATCTTTAAATATTGTATTAGCACTGTGAAGAGATGTCACCCTTGCCAGGTGTTTTCTCGGAATATACACTCGCATCCAGTGCCCCTTCATTTGCTCGTCACCGTCGGTTCCTTCACCAAGTGGGGGGTGGATTTCATGGATTGCAAACTAGCTTCGGCTGGGGGGCATCACCATATCATAGTGGCCGTGGACTACTTTTCCAAATGGGCTGAGGCCATGCCTACCATAAAAGTCGATGGTGCTACAGCATCCCATTTCGTGTTCAATCAGATTATTACTTGGTTCGGTATTCCGAAAGAGATTGTCACTGACCATGGTAGTCACTTTCAGAACAAAATGATGGAGGATTTATCACTCAAGCTTGGGTTTCATCAAGAACACTCATCTTTTTACTATCCCCAAGCGAATGGTCAAGTTGAAGCAGTCAATAAGTCTTTAAAGACCATTCTCCAATGTACCATCCAACAAAGCAAGAACAACTGGCACATTATGTTATATCCTGCTTTGTGGGCATATCGAACTGGAGTCAAGACTGCCACCGGGTTCTCACCGTTTCAGCTAGTACACAGTGTGGAATCGATTCTACCAATTGAATGTGAAATCCCTTCGCTTAAACTAGCCATAGAGCTCCTCCCTGATACGACAGGTATTGAGCAACATTTAATCCACCTTGAGCAACTTGACGAGCAATGTCGAGATGACGCCGTGGCCATAGATGCCAATAAACATCGTGTTAAGGTTCAGTATGATAGGTTTGTCTATCCCCGGTAGTATGTTGAAGGTGACTTTGTCCTCTTATATGACCAAGCTAAAGAACCCCTGGGGGCAAGCAAGTTTCACCCCATGTGGCAAGATCCTTACATTGTGAGGCATGTCCTGGAAAAAGGAGCCTATGAATTAGATACTATGAGGGGAATGTCTTGAAGGAGCCTAGGAATCAGCTCTACCTCAAGTGGTATTACGCTTGAACTTCTAGTTCGAGCTAATGCCTTTGTATACTATTGTATAGTTATTGCTGTACATAGTTTAGATTTCTTTTGATCTTCGGGTCTGCTGCTTCGCTTCCATTTGATTGACATATGTCAGTGGAATCTCCTACGTTCTTAGGTTTCATGGGTGGTGCTAGCCATCATATGCAGCAGCTTGCTTCTACTTCCTAAGTTATTTATTCGCCTGACCATCTAGTTGTGTCTTCAGGAGGTGCTTGTCTCGGTCCTACATCTAACAATGTGGCTAAGTATAGTGTCGTGATTGAGCTACTTCGGGATGTTATTTCAAATGGAATCCAGTCTTTAGAAGTCCGCCTAGATTCACAACTGGTTGTGTCTCAGTTGAATGGTCAGTATTGTGTGAGAGATCCTATGCTATTACGGAAATTCCTAAGGGTAAGACTCTTGGAACGACATTTTGTTTCAATTACATACATTCATGTTCCGAGAAGTGTTAATCATATATCTGATGCATATGCTAACTATGTATTGGATTGGCATTTATAACATTCACAATGAAGCATGCAAATAAAAGAAGACATTCATACATTTGTACATACACACATATAGTAGAATCGGAGAACCAAATTTTTTTATAAATAATATGTCCAAAAATGGTAGTGTCATAATACAAAATTGGAGCCTGTAGCTCTCAAAAATATACATATCGATACAAAAATGGGACCCTGAGATATCTACTCTCTACGAGGAGGCCTAGCTGCTGCCCCGACAGGATGAGTCTCATAGTAATATTGTATTGCATTTGCTATACACTGCAGTAGTCATACCCAGTTACCCGGCACCCCCACTACCTGGCACTACATATCCTCTAGTAGCTGCGCCACCTCTATCTATGGTACCCTGGCAATCATCCGTGATAGATTGCCTCACAGATTCTATAGTGTGCGCTTCACTACAGTACCCCCTGCCTCATCGCCCCTGCCCCAACAACGATGTCTCGGGAAGCCCTCGTTTCTCACTGGGCCCTTATCTGTGAGCAAACAGTAAACCTTTAATATATGATACTACCCCCAAAAATATTTTTGCATTTAAATCTATAATGAAAAATCCATAAAAATTTAATACACCAAAAACCTAAAAAGAGTACTCACCAATGTCTCTGAACGTTGCATCCTATGGGAGCGTCATGTCACGATCCTAACAGAAGTCTATCCCTGCATAAGGGTAGTCTTCTATGGCTATGACCTGTCGGTCCCACCAGTGAAAGAACTCCTCTGTATATGGTGATTCCTGATGGCCACCACCCTATCGCGTCAAGACCTATGCCCACTGTGTTAGGTTTGGGTCACGGAGACTATGAGGAGGGACCTCAACCCTCGGACTAAGCCTCGGAACTCGCTCAAAGAAGAAACTGCACAAGATACTGTCGTATCCAAAGTTTTTTGCCTCCCCTTGCTTGCACTCTGTCAGTTGGGTCTTCATGGACCCCAGTAGCGTTGTACACCAGTCAAATATCATGGGCTACATACACTGTGACGCATAGAACATCACTGGCCTGGATGCCTAGTGAAAATCTTTCAAACGAATAATCCACACTAGGATTGCCACTATAATCTTCATACTCAGATTAACTATGGCTCTAATGGGCACCTGACTCCCCACTGCCAGAGTATATGGTATATAATACTTCTCTATATAGTCGGGGATGGTGATCCCACCACCCATAGAACGAGACCAAAGGCTTGCCACCTCACCTCAGTGGGACAAACTAGTAATGAAGTAGATATATTCCACTTCCAGTGAGAGTATTTGCCAGTCTAGGTTGAAGTTCTGTGCATCGACGTCCCAATAGTCTATCAAGCGACGGAGCAATAGGTTTTGGGCCCTTAAACCCCCTATGCTCCAAAATTTGTATATCCCACATGCTTGCAATGCTTGCTGTGCACGCACATCATTGCAGACGACCTCATCCACTTGGTCATGTTCCCTCTCTCTCCACTCTAGAACCATCCTGGAGGGAGAAAAAACAACGAATTTAGTCAATTTCATTTAAAAAATTATCTTCACGACCGTACCCACGAGTAATTTTGCTTACAGAGGTGGGTATCCGCGGTCAACGCATGTGTTAACTGCGAGTACCTTTCCCTACCCATGACCCGCATAGTTATAGCCCGCAGGTTGCGCCGAAACCATTTAGGGCTTGGCCAACTGAAAATACAACCGATGAAAATTGAAATAAAAGCATTGAAATGGAAGGTATGGATGATAATACCAACCTACTCCTGACGATTCGATGATCAGACACCCGTAGCTCCCAGAATCAGTAGCTGAACTTTGAGGTGAAAACTAACCACAAAACTCCAAATGGGTGAATAGTAAAAATGAATTGTAAATTGTAAATTTTTGTTACTATTTATAATTTTAAAGACCCACTTGTCTATAGTTTTCGCCATTGAATGTTGTTTTGGACTAATATAATGTCATGGAGTAGCATTTTTTGACCAGATTTCTTCGGCGAGAGTTGTTTTGTACCATTTCACACCTATGGAAGGTATGTTTCACACCTGGCATATAGGTTAGAATTCATTTTCACATGCATTATGCATTTGAACTTTTGACTGTTTTCATAAGCCCTAGGTGTGACCCAGCTTCCACGGAACCTTCACATTGTTATAGAAGTGTCATTATGTGGTGGTCGGGCCTTTCCAAACATGGGTACCCTAGTTAGAACCCCCTATTGCATTATGGTGCCCATGCCATTAGGTGTCCTTAGGATTGGGAGTCCTTTGTAGTTACGCCATGAATTTGCGATAAATACTCATACTCTACTTTGTCTTATGCTGGCCATATCCCATAAGGACTCCCCCCCAGTTATGTCAAGTTGTGATTGCATTGCATCATCTTGCTTTCCGCTTGAGCCTTGTGTCAGCTCCCGCTTACTCAGTTGTTATCTTGGTGCCTGAGCACTTTTCCCTATCAAGCCTTGCAGAGCCTCCATTTGACCTTCAGAATTTGATGACCTTTTGACCCTGAGGGAACCTTCCCCCCGAGTGTCAACATCTTGCATGCTTCCTTGCATTGATCATAGGTATGTTCCACTACTTGGAACTAGTCTGCTTTCTATTTGACACTCGTTCCCTCACTTGTTGTACTATAAGCAATTTTATTCTTTTTCAAGCTTTTCCAAATATGAAAAAGACCAAAAAAATCAAATATTCCAAAAAGCCGGACGGGATTATGGTTACTACTTCTAGTTTGTAGCTGTTGTGTCGCCTTTGAACAGAGCATTCATACAACTCCATACATTATGAGTCAGGACTATAGTTGGACCTTAGGAGCTATATTAGTTTCTCAGTTTACTCCACCAATTGGTTAAGCTTCTAGTCATTATGGAGCCCTTTATGGTGGCTCCTACATCGCACAATCTATATTGAGTCTATGTTGCCTGAGTCTATCCATTTTCTCATGCTCTTGTTCAAAGGAATTCCTGAAACCAGTGTCGGCCACTCCTCATATTTCTTGACTATTACATGTCAGCCATCCTTATGGAGTCAGTTCGTTTCACCTAAGATCTTCCAAATCTTTCAGCATAGCTGGTACCTCGTGCTGGATGATGGGGGATTCCTTAATGCCCTCCTTCCAGCGAATCTCGTTCTGTCAACTTCAACCCATTTATTTTGGGACTTGAGGCTTAGAGTTCGGTTGAGTACCTTGAGGCTTGCAGTCATTAGTGGCAGGTTCTCTCGCCATCGACAGTTTTGGGAATACATCAATGTCCCCTGATCGATGGATTCATCTTAGTGTTCGACTTCAACACATCTATTCACACTCTGATGATTGTGCTCTGTGCCTTGATGCCCATTTTCATTATTGGTGGGTTATCTCGTGCCTGTTAATGGTATACATCATTGACCGGTAATCAAACGATGTCACATCAGGTTCGACCCCAACTCCTTTATTCACTTGATGGGACTTGCACCATCGAAGACTTGTGTAGAATACTCCAGGCGATAGTGGCATTCAATATGATACTTACGATCGTGATTTTACACCTGAGATATCATCTCTCAGATATCAACAGTTTGTAGCTCCAGTTTGCACCAGTTGTTTCTTTTTCAGTAGGAGACCATATCTTACTGTAGAAGGATCATGGCTATGATCACTTATGACATGTATTCATTATGTACTGCCTATTCATGGCCATTGTATCAAATTTTTGTACTATACCAACATGTATTCAGGGATACTATTGTATTATGATGAGTGAGCTGCTCCTTCCACTTGTGTCTCCATCACTCCACTTCTGAGATTTATAATGTATTTCGGCCATCGTAGCATCAGTCTCTGACCTCACACATTAGGGGGCATCTGTTACAACGTAATTTTCCACCTTGTGAGCATCAGCACTCTTTGGCCTGTAGGATCCATTTTTCTGACTCAGATCCACTTTATATCCTTCAGACACACCATTTTCCCAATTTTTTCCCCTGTACACTAGCTACATCATTACAATGGACGTACCCGCGAGTTGCATCACTATAGCCCACGGGTAGCATGTAAAATGGTAAAAATCACTAGTTAATTACTTTTTACTCCCAAAAAGCGGTCATAGGGTGACCTTTGGCCCTCCATCTACCCTGAAACACCTCGATGTGTCCTTTCACTTACCTTTGAGAGGACTATATATTGAGCACATATGGCTTATGGACGGGAGGAGAAAGGAGAGAAAGAGAACTCTAGTGGATTTTTTCCCTATCTTGAGTCTACACTCTTGATCCTTGTAGTTGTGAACCCTTTACGTTCACCTTCCAAACTCCTATCATAGTTTGAGTTTTCCATTCCATGGAGGATTGAAGTGGTGGAGGCACAAGTGGATTGACCCAAATCTTGGTTCAAATTGGTTTCTGACAAGAGGTCATATCACATTGTACTTCTTGTTGTTTATTAATAGAAATACTCGTATTCTCGTCCATTAATGTTGTGAATGTTGTTTATACTACATTGGGTTTCATTTACTTATAATATTATGGACCATTGCTATTGATGATGTTAATTTCATTTATATGTTATATGCGCTTGTTGTATATTGGTTGTCAAGACTAATTTACAGATTCAAGTGCACGGATTGAAAGCTCCAACGACGATCTACATCAAACATTTGGATCGAGGTTGGTTATATTCTTCATTATCTTAGCATTGTCATTTATATAGCATAGTACTAAGAATTGAGTTAATTTATGGTAGTCAGTGATATGTTATGGTCTACCCCAAGCCATAGGAAGATTTCTCCAATACAAGGCACCACCCAAGTCCCTCAATCCTCCAACTTTTCATTTTTTCCCATATCGAAACTTTGTTTGATAATGCACACCACATGAGCAGCCTAGTTTTTAGTGGTATTTTTGAGTGCCAAATAGTTTTCCACCACCACAGTGGTTCTCCCCCTTCCAACTCGCTAGCCTGCAGCTTGTAACCCAATTTGGGGGTGGAGATCCCTAGCGGAGAAGATGCCCAAATCAAGGAGTCTCAGTTGTCGGTGAATCTGACATGAGAGGATTTGAGCATGAGGAGGAACTCATTCCATATTTCCCAATGTGCCTCGTGTATACCAAGAGTATTGGGTTCTTTCCATCGTTGATGCATGATGGAGGTGGATTCCAAGTCAGCTACCTGTGAGAGATGTATATATCCACGATCGTGTAGGGAGGTTACCAGATGCTGACGGAGAATATGTTTGTTTTGACACCCCAACCAGGGATTAATACCAATGCGCACCTGTGAGCCAGCCCCCACTTTCCAGGCCATCTTTGACTCAATAATGTGGAAGGCCGAGAGGATAGTTTTCCAAATAACATAAATTCAGAAAGTAGTGCGAATAGGGCTCCTAACCAAGTTTGATAGTGAAGTCGGTGCAATGTATTTCTGGGTCACCACCTTGGTCCACAAGTTTTCAGTCGCCAAGAGCAGCCAATGATTTAGCAAAAAGAGTATATTCTTGAGACCCAATCCTTCCAACTATTTTGGATTTGCAAGAGTCTACCATTTGACCCAAGGGGGAATGGTTTTCTTGTCTTTTACAGTCCATAAGAATTTGAAGCAAAGTTTTCGAGATTTTTCCAAAATGGTTTTTGGAATCCAGGCTAGGGACATCCAGTAGAACGGAATGGCTTCCAAAACTGATTTGATGAGGAGCAGTTGCCCAACCCTGGAGAGCCATCTATGGCTACAGGCAGAGAGACGTTTCTCCAATTTTGCGAGAAGCCAGTCCTAGTCATAAATCTTGTAGTTGTTAGGCCTTAAAATGAAACCCGGATATTTTAGACCCTCATCTATCTAAATAGTATCGTAGGGAAAAAGAGTCGTATAGTGCCGAGATTTCTGTTCATTCAAGTGGGACAGAGAGAGGGAGGATTTTTGTATGTTGATCTCCATGCCCGTATCCCTACTGAAAAGAGCAAGTAAGTGTGCCAGAGTATCTGCATCCCTCAGTGAACCATTGCAGAAAAGGAGAATGTCATCAACAAAGAGTATGTGAGTGATATAGAGTGAGGGAGCAATGCCAATAACTCTGAGAGTTCCTCTGCGCTTAGCATCCAGAATAGCCCTACTTAGACCTTCCACTACCAGAAGGAAAAGAAGGGGTGAGAGTGGGCATCCCTGTTGCATCCCCTTGCCCACATGAAAAAAAGAAGAGGCTTAGCTATTTATGAGAAGACAAAAAGATGTCGTAGTAATGTAGCTCATAATCCATTTTATGAAGGAGTAGTCAAAGCCCATATGAGTCATCAGCATCCAAAGATAAAGCCAAGTGACCTTATCAAAAGCCTCCGAGAGATCAATTTTAATAACAGCTCCTTTAAGATGCTTTTGCTTGATCGAGTGCAAACATTCCTGATATACACCAATGGCTTCATGAATTTGACGCCCTTCTAAGAAGACAAACTGTTTCAAAGATATGACCTTTGAGAGTATCTTTTTGAGTCTACAGACAATGATTTTGGCCACCACTTTGTAAGTAATGTTGCACAGTGAAATAGGAAGGAAGTCATTGAAAGAAGATAGATTATCATACTTTGGGATTAAAGCAATAAAAGTAGAGTTCAGCGAGACTCCTCTACCAGCTGAAGAAGATCTGCTCCAATAATCTCAAAATGTGCAGGAAAAAATTCGATAGTCCACCCATCCGGGCCCAGGCTCTTGTCCTTTTGAAAACTGTGGAGGGTTTCTTTCAATTCTGCTTCAGAGATATCCTCCATTAGTTCCAAGTTATCCTCAAGAGAGATAAATCCATTAAAAAATTGGGACATCTGAATGATATCAACGAGATTGGCCCTTTTGTCAGCTTTGTAGAGTGAGGAGAAATGTGCAGTTCCAAGAGCTTCCAAACCACTGAAGGATGAAATGCTCTCAGTTTGTGCATTTTTTAGCTCCCAAATAGTGTTTTTGAGCTTTTTGCCACTCGCATAATTCTGAAAAAACTTTATGTTATCGTCCCCCACATTTGAGCCAAAGAGCCCGACTTTTAATTCGCCAAATCTCCTCTTGGGTTTGTAAAAGTTTTCATCTTCGGGATTCAAGGGAGCTTAAATGTGCAACGGAATCTTGATTGAGAAAGCCACTCCCGTCAGAGTCCTAAACCAACTTGAGCTCTAGTTCCACTTGTGTAAGATTTTGTTCATCCCTCTCCTTTTTTTTGAAATCCAATCCTTAACACATCTTTTTACCACAGATAGATTATGAACAAAATGAATTGCAGCATGTGTCCCCTCAGATGGACAGTAGGGCACCCAATTGTTCTTAATAATCGAAGAGATCTCCTCCTATTTTAACCATGCTACAAAACGTTTGAAGGGTCCATGAGGTTTTGCAGTGTCGCCCTTGAGTTCCAGAAAGATAGGGAAGTGATCCGAGATGCCTCTCAAATCCACCCACTGGAAAATGTTCAAAGGTTGGTCCAGAAGTTGTTCAGCTAGGAGAAAATGATCCAGTCATTTTCCAATCATATTCACGCCAGCCCTTCGATTGGTCCATGTGGGATTTAGCTTGTTAGGGGCCAGATTGACCAGCTTGTAGTCATGCAGAAAGTGTGAGAAGTAATCATCCATAGATTCCGTGCGAGCCAAAGGGTCCCAAATCTCATGGTTTCCAAGAGTGAAATTAAAGTCGCCACCAATGATCAGATTTGGTAGAAGGGACGGAGATCTCTTCAATGAGTCCCAGAATGGGGCCCTGTCCACATAAGGTCCATAAATATTTAAGATGTTGAAGTGGGTGTTTAGTACCGAGTGATAAATTTCCACCCCCAGCATAGAGCAAGCTCCCCAGGAGTTTAATAGTCGAACAGTTTGTTTGTTCCAGCCAATGGATACTCCCCCAGAGTGGCCACGGGCATCCAAAGCCTGAAAATCCATAAACTTGAATAGATATGTGAGTAAAATGGTAATGTCTTCCTCAACACCCAGTGTTTCTTGGAGAATAAGTAGATCCGGCTGATGTGAAGAGATCAACCGCTTGAGAACAAGTTTTTTGGGTTCACTTTCCAACCC
The DNA here is from genome assembly GCA_027924585.1 of Larix kaempferi. NCBI lineage: Eukaryota > Viridiplantae > Streptophyta > Pinopsida > Pinales > Pinaceae > Larix > Larix kaempferi. The sequence continues at coordinate 958,169 of BSBM01000133.1, read as the reverse complement.
CCTGCAGTTGAAGGAAAGAAGTTTCATGGGGGGGAACCTGCCAAGGTGTCCGCTGCTATAAGTGCCCCAAAAATGGATTGTTTTTTACCATCTGCAAGCTCTAAAAGAGCTTGACACTACGTTGTGGAAAGGTGCGATGGTCTCCCTCTCCCTTACCTCGGGGATGTGGGTGGGAGTTTTTCCCTAGACCCTGGTGAGGAGATGTAGCGAGGGGAACAATGGGTATGTCCCTAGAATGAAGACGAAAGTGGATTGAGCAGGGGTCCATCAATTCAGAGGATGGGACAAAAGAAAGAGAGGTGAGCGGTGCATGAGAGGTAAGAGAAAGGGAGGGGGGGTAGAGGTAGGGGCCAAAAGGGAAGTAGAGGAAGGAGGGGTATGGTGGGGAAGGGGACCTGATACGAGAGTAGTGCTAGGGTCTGGGGAGGGAGGGAACAGTGAGCCAGGGAGGGGTCAGGACCATCAAAACAAAGAGATGTAAAAGAATCAACCAAACTATTGAGATGGTAAAGGGGAGGAGTCATACCCGACATCGCGTGGACCGATAAGTGTCAAGGAAAAGTGGTCATTGGCTTCAAACCCATAACAGTCATCAACGAATAGATCGGTTTTGAGAATACCAGAGAGTAGTGGGCCTCCTGCCCGATATTTTTAGTGTCTGCAAGTGGCTCCTCCCTACGGCCTTGTTTTTGTGAGTTAGGGGAGGCCACAAAGTTGCCCCTTTCAACCGTCCACTTTTTTGCGCTATCCAAGATAATGGAGAAAGACTGTTTACAATTTTTAGCTAGGTGGCCATATACATGGTAGCAATGGCAGCGGAAAGGGACTCCCTCATAGTCCAGAATCTGTTCACGGATAGCTTGGCCCCAAATAATGTTAAAGCTTTCCTGGAGCCTAGCCCGCAGGTTTAGTGAAACAAGGATCCTTGCAACCGAGAATCGCTGAGTCTGAAGGAATGTCACATCAGCATCGGGGAAGACCCCTAATGCATTTCCAATATTCCTGAATGAGTTCCGGTTCCAAAATTCCCAAGGCAATCCCGTGAGATGGACCCAAACCGGCACAGTGTCCAGACGCTCAGACTTGGCATCAAACATAGGCGTCCAATATTTAAGCAGAATGGGCATGTTTCCGAAGCTCCATTGTTGTTGAAGAATGTTTTCCACATCCTCTATTCAATGGAGTTTGAATGCAAACCAGCCACGAGAAAGAACCATGATATCCGGTTTGTAGGCTAGGACATAATGCCAATTCAATGCAACCCATCGTTCCAATTGTGCCATAGTAGGGTGTTTTCCCCGAGCTCTTCCAACCATCGCAAACTTTGCCATATCCACTGATTTTGCAACATAAATGTTTTGTCCACAAACAATTTTTGGTGGTGAATCTGAGGATTTTAGGCACCTTTCCTTTTTTTTACCTGTAGCGGCATGTGTGCCTTGAGAGCAAAGAGGGATTTTGGGTCCAGAGCTAGTGGGCATCAGAATCCCGGCGCTTGTATCATAGGGGAGTAGAAGCAATGCAATAAATCCTTCTGAACTCAGGGGTGAGAGAGGAGCAAGTTCCTGCAAAAAAAAAACTGTTCTAATGCCTCAAAGATCGAAGAGGTCCCACTAGTGGCCAGAAAATCATAGTAGGGGCCATATAGCGAGTCCCCTCATTCCTCCTAAAAGGATTCATAGATGGTGTGCGTTGCGTTGGTGATCACCGGTGAGCCAAGATTTGTTAATGAAGGAATATCAAAGAGGGAGAAAGGGGCTCCTCCAAGTGCAGGATATAGGGTCTCACTACGAATGTCAAGAAAGCAGTGGAGTCTGGGGACATCGCAGAGAGTATAACCCGAGGACTCGCTTCCCGCGCTGGGGAGGCCCTTATATGGGAGTGTGTAACTAGAGGGAAACTACCAGAAACTGGTGGCTCGAAAAACCCCATCTCTCTCACAGGTGTTGAAGGATCCCACTCCGAGGACGGTGGTCGACAGGTAAGTGGTGAGGTGAATTTTTGTTTACCATCGAATGGATCGTCGAAGTAATCCACCTCATCTTACCATCGATCCCAAAGCATCACGTGTGAGCAACCTAGGCCATTGTCAGTGATTGACGCCATTCCCAAGGTGCAAGGGTGTGTACAGTAGGGGCTGCCACCTACAACCCCTCTTCAAGAAACCCTAGCCGATGCAGAAACCCATAGAGTCACCATCAAAATGACTCTTTTCAATATGTATTTTATAAAAATAATTTACAATATACATTGGAAATGTGTATATCGTCCTTGGTCTACTAGATATTTATAAATTAAAAGAATTCAATACAATATTAACAAAATTTGGGTGAATATTTGTATATTAAAGTTTCTTTTTGAGGTGTTGGTTGCCAATATGTCTAACAAAAAATTAGATTAATCTTTTAATAGAATATATGTTTTCTTCTCTAGTGGAGTGAGAACATAAATAGTAAGACATGATCTCATAAAATCAATTGGTAGCTCATTTCCCTCATTTTTTGTCATCAATATAGATGTCAAGTATAATGGTAAATAATTCAAGTAAAACATTAAAATTTTATAGGGTAACTTTCCAAATGTGTTAGTATTTATATACTTGAATTAAAATTTGTGGAATTAAGGATAACAATATGTTATAATGTTGATTTAAAATTCGCAAATTTAAAATGTTTTGTTGAGTATATATTTTGACTCTATATATTTTTTATCAAAATTATTGTATATTTAGAATGCTTTACTCATTGTGTTTTCATTTCATGAAGAGGCATAAAATCTTATAAAAAATTACTTTAATTTGAATAAAAGGTGTAATTTTTTTTGAAAAATTTAAATCCAAAAACATTACAAAAGCTACAAATTAAAATTAAAAGCAATAAGTTCTATTACATTATTATAAAATTTGGTCATTTTCCCATTAAAAGTATGACTATGACTAGAGACATAATTTACAAGCACAAGACAATTCACATCATTTTACCATTTTTTGTATATACAATCAACACCATCTCTTAATCACAATTAAAAAATGCATGCCATCAAAAGATTAAGGAGCACATGCCCCCATGTGTCTCGTGTTAATATAATAGTGAAATCATAACAATAACATCAAATGTAGATAACCCATATTATTTGTAACTTTACCATGACAAGATTATAACCAAATTATTCATTCTTTCACCATATATTTTTTTATATGAAGAGAACAATTTTTTAGAGAAATACAAAGTAACAAATGTCACAAAAACATTGAAAACATTTAAAATAAATTTGTTACTATTGTTCCACATAATCTTTTGAATGAACATTAAATTCACACTTAATCAACCTTAAAAAATACACACATTTAAGCCATGTCGAACCCATAATAAATTATGATTTAAAATTTATATAAATTTTAGATTATTTTAAATGAAAAATGTAAATTTGTTGAAATAAACTATAAAATAGTAAAATCATACGTCCACCAATTAGCCATCTAAATAACTGAAATAAAAAATCAATTAGTTATATATATTGACATTAAATCATTATTGTAGAGAAATGACATTAAATGATATTCAACTACAATCAAACATTATATTGCATAGCCAATTTAGATCATTGACATACAATGCATTTTATAAATCAAACTACATCAACATAACATGAAATGACATAAATATACATGAACAGTATCCACAACATGATATACATCAACATCAACATAAAGTGATATGAAACAAGCATAATATATATGAACAATAATATGAAAACCATAACATGTGATAAATATAAAATATCAAGACAAATATAGAAGTTGGATATATACATGTGTTTAGTAACTACTATTAGCTAGCAGGTCCACCATCAAGGCCAAAGGCATCAGTACCTCCTCCAACAGAGTTAGAGGCATCAATACCTCTTCCATGTACAAATGCAAAATAAAGCAGCTGAAATATATCTCCCTGATGATCTGTAAAACTCAAGCTTATCATCGTATCCAAAAAAGTATTGTGCATTGATGTACTAGGAGGCGGTGGTGGGTTGACTAGGTGAGTATGATAGGGTGGTGGCTCAACTAGGTGCGGATGAGAGGGTGGTGGGATGAATGAGTGAGGGTAAGAGGGTGGTTGATTGACCTGTGGTGGGTCTACTATTTGAGTAGGAGAGTGTGTTTGGATGACGTATGGTGGAGGAGAGAGTGGTCGGTTGTCCTATGGTGGAGGAGAGGGTGGTCAGTTGAGCTTTGGAGAAGGAGGAGGATATGGAAGAGGAGGAGGGGGAGGAGGTGGTGGTGTTGGCGGATCACCACCCTCATCAGGTGCATTGGAACTAGCACTCTCAGCTGGACACCACCTCTCTAGTAGCTTGGTCATACTCATGACACATAAGCGATGTCATATCATGTGGGATTATCCTCCAAATCACAACAAGTTACAAGTCTCTCATGATCATGTTAGCCTGAACATGGTGCACTCCCTATTAAGCCAACAACCCATACAACTGATCTACCATCTCCTCATCGAATCTAACATCTGGTATGCATCATAGGCTAGGTCTGATGTAACTATGGTAGATCTTCTACCTCTTCCATGTTCTCATTGGGTTCGAGAGGCACATACCTAGCATAAGTGTCGATATCTACAAAATTGTAGAAAACAATAATTAAATAGTGTTAATAAAATGTAATAATAAATTACATATGCATTAAAGTAGACAATAAAATCCAACTAAATTAATCAAAACATATAGATAATATTACCTCTACCATATGGTGGCTCATCTGCAATAAATACGATGCTGGTACATCCTCTCCAATCAAACCCTAAGTATCGGTATATTACCATATATAGGGTGTGATCATCCTTGCTGGAAAGGAAATCAAGTAAATCCTAAGTGATCCTTCAAGGGAAATTGGATTGGGGCATGGTCCGTCTTGGGAAATATTTTCCCCCACATGCGCATACACACCTTGGTCATCGGCCTAGGAGGATAGCTATAGAATGATGTCCGAGTGACAAGAAACCTCTCAAAAGATAAGGAACACAAATTTGAAGCAAATTGGAAGACTATCCTACCATTGAACATAGAGCGACAACGATCTAGAGCAAAATAAATCTACCACAAAAAAATGGTAAACCATTTGATGCATCTAGGTCTCTGCACTAAAGAATCGACATAATATAATAAGGGTCAAATAATGTGTTTCCCATCACCCATGACATGGGCCACTATCCTGACCAAATGTGAGAGGCACCTAACCTCCTCCTTACGAATAAAAATATATGTGCAGTTGGCCATGTAACACTCCATTTTTTACCTTGAAATGTAATCATGTATATATTGTTGTAAAGGATATAATCCGAAAACAAATGTTCCAGGATGACGAAGACATTGTAAATATGTGTAGTTTGATATTAATATAAAATACCTGATGATTGCAAATGAAGAAGGATGAAGAAGAGATGCTAGTCTATGATTCCACAAGTGGGGAATTGATAATGGACTATGTGAAATGACCGTAGTGGTATTAAGATTATTTCCTTAGCCTTAACAATTTAACCAAAAGTTCCTAAACCATGATTAAGAGGGGAAAAGTGGTCCCATATGGATTAGCCACATGGTAATCGAAGGCTCTCGTATAAAAGTGATAATTTAGGTTTGTGAGGGGTTCATTCCTCCATTGATAGGAAGCATTCATTCCATTACTCCTCATTCATGCGATCACCTTGGAATTTCCGAATATTGGTCCAAAAAGAGATGACTATAGATGCCATAGGTGAATTTGAACTTTCCATGCCATTGACCATGGGATATTGGTGCTATGGTAGCATACCCTTGTGAGAGGAAACTAGCATGTAGATTGTGCCCTGGAGTCCCAATTCAGATACATCCTTTCCATCCTGTGCTGGAGTGCTAGAAAAAAAATGGAGGTTTCCCAAGGGATTGTTAGATCAGAGAAGGGTGATTTTTCTTAGTGTTGTGTAGGTTTATGGGGAAGGAGAATGGATGATTACGATAACTGTGGAGTGGGTTTTTGCACTAGGGGGGTTGCATGAGATATTGAGTTGTATAGAGGTCTTGAGAAATGTTTAGCCATTTTTATTGGTATCCCTAGCTTGGGGGTAGCAATTGTTAAAGAAAGAATTGGCTTGATAGAGTGCCTATGGTTGGGAGGAAGTCCTTCATATGAAGTCAGTTGATGGTCATTAAAATATATGTCTCTAACTATGTATGAATGCCACACTTAAATCTATTTTTATATATTGTTCAATTTGTTGTTTTTTTATTATATAATTGCATGGAATTGCTTGGCATGGTATGTGTGTTTCATGTTAGAACTTTCCTGTAATATTTAGTAATCATATATGTTAATTTAGGCAACCAAACGTTTATTTTTCATTGTTAAATTGTATGAAATCCATGGGAAATTGGAATGCCATCAATAATCAAGTTTTACAAGTGAAATTTGAGTATCCCGTGATATCCATGGTTAAAGAGGCTATTGGGTATGTGACAGATTGGTATAAGAGATAGAGGTTGCAACAATGGGACTGCATAGACCAAAATTTGATTTTACAAGCAGAAATAGAGGTTGCACACAAAGTGTTTGAAAAAATGTGTGAGGGAAAATTTTGGGGGAATTTCATTTGGAAAGTCTACAAATATTTAAATTGAGTGCCTAAATAACCAGAAGAACTATAGTGGAGATGATTGGGGGTGGATATGAATTCGTAGATGAAATAATAGTTCATATTTTTAGAATTTGTTTGTGTGATTGAGAGAAAAAAATATAGCTTGCCGGCTAATTGTTTGACGAAATGCCCCTATGGAATTTGTGTTTTTAAATTCTAAATGTGCATTGCATGTTTTCCACTTGTTGGAAATTCAAAATTTAAGTTTGTATGAAAAATATGGAAATTTAAGCATTTTTTTTTGTGTGGACACCACAATAGCCACGTGGATAGTGTGACATGGAGGTGCCAAGCAGATTTTGGATGATGTCGACTAGCCAGATGGGTAGGTAGATGTGACGTGGACCAACCATGTGGATTTAAATTACAAGTGGTAGTGTTGGAAGGAGGGTCGTATGCATGGATGGAAACAAAATATGATTCTATAATAGCCGAGAAGTATGGAGTCTACAGAATTCCAGTGGAATCTACAACGATATCTTTGACTTCATGGGGAATCTAAGATACTCTAGCAAATCTTCCTGAATCTAGTTTTGCGGAGGAGAAATAAACCCAACACGAATGACTAAGATTGCATCAGCCAATTTAGATTGTAAGATCTAAAATATAATCATAAATGAATTTTGTTTCATGTTAATAGAAGGGCCATTCCGTGATTGACGCAGATCGAGTGGGCATGTCACAGTAGCAAATCTGACCATTCACGCGTGATCAAGTGCACAAAAATTAATGGATGTGCCCTTGCTGTAAACAACTAGGATTTGATGCCCTTCCAAGAAGACAAACTGTTTCAAAGATATGACCTTTGAGAGTATCTTTTTGAGTCTACGGGCAATGATTTTGGCCACCACTTTGTCTGTAATGTTGCACAGTGAAATAGGAAGGAAATCATTGAAAGAAGACAGATGATCATACTTTGGGATTAAAGCAATAAAAGTAGAGTTCAGCGAGACTCCTCTACCAGCTAAAGAAGATCTGCTCCAATAATCTCAAAATGTGCAAGAAAAAATTCGATAGTCCACCCATCCGGGCCCGGGCTCTTGTCCTTTTGAAAAATGTGGAGCATTTCTTTCAATTCTGCTTTAGAGATATCCTCCATTAGTTCCAAGTTATCCTCAAGAGAGATAAATCCATGAAAACATTGGGACATCTGAATGATATCAACGAGATTGGCCCTGTTGTCAGCTTTGTAGAATGAGGAGAAATGTGCAGTTCCAAGAGCTGCCAAACCACTGAAGGATGAAATGCTCTTAGTTTGTGCATTTTTAAGCTCCCAAATAGTGTTTTTGAGCTTTCTGCCACTCGCATAATTCTGAAAAAACTTTGTGTTATCATCCCCACATTTGAGCCAAAGAGCCTGACTTTTAATTCGCCAAATCTCCTCTTGGGTTTGTAAAAGTTTTCGTCTTCGGGATTCAAGGGAGCTTAAGTGTGCAGTGGAATCTTGATTGAGAAAGCCACTCCCGTCAGAGTCCTGAACCAACCTGAGCTCCAGTTCCACTTGTGTAAGATTATGTTCATCCCTCTCCTTTTTCTTGAAATCCCAATCCTTAATAAATATTTTTACCACAGATAGATTATGAACAAAATGAGTTGCAGCATGTGTCCCCTCAGATGGACAGTAGGGCACCCAGTTGTTCTTAATAATCGAAGAGATATCCTCCTCTTTTAACCATGCTGCAAAACATTTGAAGGGTCCATGAGGTTTTCTAGTGTCACCCTGGAGTTCCAGAAAGATAGGGAAGTGATCCGAGATGCCTCCCAAATCCACCCACTAGAAAATGTTCAAAGGTTGGTCCAGAAGTTGTTCAGCTAGGAGAAAACAATCCAGTTGTTTTCCAATCCTATTCACACCAGCCCTTCGATTGGTCCATGTGGGATTTAGCTTGTCAAAGGCCAAATTGACCAGCTTGTAGTCATGCAGAAAGTGTGAGAAGTAATCATCCATAGAGTCTGTACAAGCCAAGGGGTCCGAAATCTCATGGTTTCCAAGAGTGAAATTAAAGTCGCCACCAATGATCAGATTTGGTAGAAGAAGAGACGAAGATCTCTTCAATGAGTCCCAGAATGGGGCCCTGTCCACATAAGGTCCATAAATATTTAAGATGTTGAAGTGGGTGTTTAGTACCGAGTGATAAACTTCCACCCCCAGCATAGAGCAAGCTCCCCAGGAGTTTAACAGCCTAACAAATTGTTTGTTCCAGCCAATGGCTACTCCCCCAGAGTGGCCACGAGCATCCAAAGCCCGAAAATACATAAACTTGAATAGAGATGTGAGTAAAATGGTAATGTCTTCCTCAACACCCAATGTTTCTTGGAGAAGAAGTAGATCCGGATGACGTGAAGAGATCAACCGCTTGAGAACAAGTTTTTTGGGTTCACTTTCCAACCCCCTACAATTGAAGGAAATAATTTTCATGGGGGGGAACCTGCCAAGGCGTCCGCTGCTCTAAGTGCCCCAAAAATGGATTGTTGTTTACCATCTACAAACTCTAAAAGAGATTGACACTGTGTCGTGGAAAGGTGTGATGGTCTCCCTCTCCCCTTACCTCAGGGATGTGGGTGGGAGTTTTTCCCTAGACCCTAGTGAGGAGACGTAGCAAGGGGAACAATGGGTATGTCCCTAGAACGAAGACGAAATCAGATCGAGCAGGGGTCCATCAGTTCAGAGGATGGGGCAGAAGAAAGAGAGGTGAGCGGTGCACGAGAGGTAAGAGAAAGGGAGGGGGGGTATAGGTAGGGGACGAAAGGGAAGTAGAGGAAGGAAGGGTATGGTGGGGAAAGGGACCCGATACGAGAGTAGTGCTAGGGTCCGGGGAGGGAGGGAACAGTGAGCCAGGGAGGGTTCAGGACCATCAAAACATAGATATGTAAAAGAATCAACCAAATTATTGAGATGGTAGAGGGGAGGAGTCATACCCGACGTCGCGTGGACCGATAAGTGCCGAGGAAAAGTGGTCATTGGCTTCAAACCCATAATAGTCATCAGCGAAGAGATCAATTCTGAGAATACCAGAGAGTAGTGGGCCTCCTGCCCGATAGTCTGAGTGTCTGCAAGTGGCTCCTCCCTATGGCCCTGTTTTTGTGAGTTAGGGGAAGCCACAGAGTTGCCCCTTTCAACCGTCCTCTTTTTTTCCCTATCCAGGATAGTGGAGAAAGACTGTTTACAATTTTTAGCTAGGTTTCCATATACATGGCAGCGATGGCAGCGGAAAGGGACTCCCTCATAGTCCAGAATCTATTCACGGATAGATTAGCCCCAAATAATGTTGAAGCTTTCCCGGAGCCTAGCCCACAGGTTTAGTGAAGCAAGGATCCTTGCAACTGAGAATTGTTGAGTCTGAAGGAATGTCACATCAGCGTCGGGAAAGACCTCTAATGCATTTCCAATATTCCTGAATGAGTTCCAGTACCAAAATTCCCAAGGCAATCCTGGGAGATGGACCCAAACCGGCACAGTGTCTAAATGCTCAAACTCAGCGTCAAACATAGGCGTCCAATATTTAAGCAGAATGGGCGTGTTTCCAAAACTCCATTGTTGTTGAAGAATGTTTTCCGCGTCCTCTTTTCAACGGAGTTTGAACGCAAACCAGCCATGAGAAAGAACCATGATATTCGGTTTGTAGGCCAGGACATAATGCCAATTCAATGCAACCCATCATTCCAATTGTGCTATAGTAGGGTGTTTTCCTCGAGCTCTTCCAACCACCACCAACTCTGTGATATCCACTAATTGTGCAACATAAATGTTTTGTCCACAAACAATTTTAAGTGGTGAATCTGAGGATTTTAGGCACCTTTCCTTTTTTTTACCGGTAGCAGCATGTGTGCCTTAAGAGAAAAGAGGGATTTTGGGTCCAGAGCTAGTGGGCGTGAGAATCCTGATGCTTGTATCAGAGGGGAGTAGAAGCGATGCAATAAATCCCTCTGAACTCAGGGGTGAGAGAGGAGCAAGTTCCTGCATAAGAAAAAAAAAAAAAAAATTGTTCTAATGCCTCAAAGACCGAAGAGGTCCCACTAATGGCCAGAAAATCATAGTAGGGGCCATATAGCGAGTCCCCTCATTCCTACTGAAAGGGTTCATAGATGGTGCGCGTTGCGTTGGTGATCATCGGTGAGCCAAGATTTGTTAATGAAGGAATATCAAAGAGGGAGAAAGGGGCTCCTCCAAGTGCAGGATATAGGGGTCTCACTACGAATGTCGAGAAAGTGGTGGAGTCCAAGGACGTTGCAGAGAGAGTATAACCCGAGGACTCACTTCCTCTGCTGGGGAGGCCCTTATATGGGAGTGTGTAACTGGAGGGAAACTACCAAAAACCGGTGGCTCGGAAAACCCCATCTCTATCACAGGTGCCGAAGGATCCCACTTCGAGGACGATGGTCGATAGGTAAGCAGTGAGATGAATTTTTGTTTACCATCGAATGGATCGTCGAAGTAATCCACCTCATCTTCCCATCGATCCCAAAGCGTCACGTGTGAGCAACCTAGGCCATTGTCAGTGACTGAAGCCATTCCGGAGGTGCAAGGGTGCATACAGTAGGGGCAACCACCTGCAACCCCTCTTCAAGAAACCCTAGCCGATGCAGAAACCCATAGAGTCACCATCAAAATGACTCTTTTCAATATGTATTTTATAAAAATAATTTACAATATACATTGGAAATGTGTATATCATCCTTGGTCTACTAGATATTTATAAATTAAAAGAATTCAATACAATATTAACAAAATTTGGGTGAATATTTGTATATTAAAGTTTCTTTTTGAGGTGTTGGTTGCCAATATGTCTAACAAAAAAATAGATTAATATTTTAATAGAATATATGTTTTCTTGTCTAGTGGAGTGAGAACATAAATAGTAAGACATTATCTCATAAAATCAATTGGTAGCTCATTTCCCTCATTTTTTGTCATCAATATAGATGTCAAGTATAATGGTAAATAATTCAAGTAAAACATTAAAATTTTATAGGATAACTTTCCAAATGTGTTAGTATTTATATACTTGAATTAAAATTTGTGGAATTAAGGATAACAATATGTTATAATGTTGATTTAAAATTTGCAAATTTAAAATGTTTTGTTGAGTATATATTTTGACTCTATATCTTTTTTATCAAAGTTATTGTATATTTAGAATGCTTTACCCATTGTGTTTTCATTTCATGAAGAGGCGTGAAATCTTATAAAAAATTACTTTAATTTGAATAAAAGGTGTAATGTTTTTTGAAAAACTTAAATCCCAAAACATTACAAAAGCTACAAATTAAAATTAAAAGCAATAAGTTCTATTACGTTATTATAAAATTTGGTCCTTTTCCCATTAAAATTATGACTATGACTAGAGACATAATTTACAAGCACAAGACAATTCACATCATTTTACCATTTTTTGTATATATAATCAACGCTATCTCTTATTCACAATTAAAAAATGCATGCCATCAAAAGATTAAGGAGCACATGCCTCCATGTGTCTCGTGTTAATATAATAGTGAAATCATAGCAATAACATCAAATGTAGAGAACCCATATTATTTGCAACTTTACCATGACAAGATTATAACCAAATTATTCATTCTTTAACCATATATTTTTTTATATGAAAAGAACAATTTTTTAGAGAAAGACAAAGTAACAAATGACACAAAAACATTCAAAACATTTAAAATAAATTTGTTACTATTGTTCCACATAATCTTTTGAATGAACATTAAATTCACACTTAATCAACCTTAAAAAATACACACATTTAAGCCATGTCGAACCCATAATAAATTATGATTTAAAATTTATATAAATTTTAGTACTATAAATTTTAGATTATTTTAAATAAAAAATGTAAATTTGTTGAAATAAACTATAAAATAGTAAAATCATACCTTCACCAATTAACCATCTAAATAACTCAGATAAAAAATCAATTAGTTATATATATTGACATTAAATAATTATTGTAGAAAAATGACATTAAATGATATTCAACTACAATCAAACATTATATTGCATATCCAATTTAAATCATTGACATACAATGCATTTTATAAATCAAACTACATCAACATAACATGAAATGACATAAATATACATGAACAGTATCCACAACATGATATACATCAACATCAACATAAAGTGATGTGAAACAAGCATAATATATATGAACAATAATATGAAAACCATAACATGCAATAAATATAAAATCTCAAGACAAATATAGAAGTCGGATATATACATGTGTTCAGTAACTACTATTAGCTAGCAGGTCCACCATCAAGGCCAAAGGCATCAGTACCTCCTCCAACAGAGTTAGAAGCATCAATACCTCTTCCATGTACAAATTCAAAATAAAGCAGCTAAAATATATCTCCCTGATGATCTGTAAAAATCAAGCTTATCATCGTATCCAAAAACGTATTGTGCATTGATGTACTAGGAGGCGGTGGTGGGTTGACTAGGTGAGTATGATAGGGTGGTGGCTCAACTAGGTGAGGATGAGAGGGTGGTGGGATGAATGAGTGAGGATAAGAGGGTGGTTGATTGACCTATGGTGGGTCTACAGTTTGAGTAGGAGAGTGTGTTCAGATGACGTATGGTGGAGGAGAGAGTGGTCGGTTGTCCTGTGGTGGAGGAGAGGGTGGTCAGTTGACCTTTGGAGAAGGAGGAGGATATGGAAGAGGAGGAGGGGGAGGATGTGGTGGTGGTGGTGGATCACCACCCTCATCAGGTGCATTGGAACTAGTGCTCTCAGCTCGACACCACCTCTCTAGTAGCTTGGTTGTACTCATGACACATAAGCGATGTCATATCATGTGGGATTATCCTCCAAATCACAACAAGTTACAAGTCTCTCATGATCATGTTAACCTGAACATGGTGCACTCCCTATTAAGCCAACAACCCATACAACTGATCTACCATCTCCTCATCGAATCTAGCATCTGGTATGCATCATAGGCTAGGTCTGATGTAACTATGGTAGATCTCCTACCTCTTCCATGTTCTCATTGGGTTCGAGAGGCACATACCTAACATAAGTGTCGATATCTGCAAAATTGTAGAAAACAATAATTAAACACTGTTAATAAAATGTAATAATAAATTACATATGCATTAACGTAGACAATAAAATCCAACTAGATTAATCAAAACATATAGATAATATTACCTCTACCATATGGTGGCTCATCTGCAGTAAATACGATGTTGGTACATCCTCTCTAATCAAACCCTAAGTATCGGTATAATACCATATCTGGGGTGTGATTATCCTTGCTAGAAAGTAAATCAAGTAAATCCTGAGTGATTCTTCAAGTGAAATCGGATTGGGGCATGGTCCCTCTTGGGAAACATTTTCCCCCACATTCACATACACACCTCGGTCATCAGCCTAGGAGGATAGCTATAGAATGATGTCTGAGTGACAAGAAACCTCTCAAAAGATAAGGAACACAAATTTGAAGCAAATTGGAAGACTGTCCTACCATTGAACATAGCGCAACAATGATCTAGAGCAAAATAAATCTACCGCAAAAAAATGGTAAACCGTTTGATGCATCCAGGTCTCTGCACTAAAGAATCGACATAATATAATAGGGGTCAACTAATGTGTTTCCCATCACCCATGGCATGGGCCACTATCCTGACCAAACGTGAGAGGCACCTAACCTCCTCCTTACGAATAAAAATATATGTGCAGTTGGCCATGTAACACCCCATTTTTTACCTTGAAATGTAATCATGTATATATTGTTGTAAAGGATATAATCCGAAAACAAATGGTCCAGGATGACGAAGACATTGTAAATATGTGTAGCTTGATATTAATATAAAATACCTGACGACTGCAAATGAAGAAGGATGAAGAAGAGATGCTAGTCTATGATTCCACAAGTGGGGAATTGATAATGGACTATGGGAAATGACCGTAGTGGTATTAAGATTATTTCCTTAGCCTTAACAATTTAACCGAAAGTTCCTAAACCATGATTAAGAGGGGAAAAGTGGTCCCATATGGATTAGCCACATGGTAATCTAAATCTCTCATATAAAAGTGATAATTTAGGTTTGTGATGGGTTCATTCCTCCATTGATTGGAAGCATTCATTCCATTACTCCTCATTCATGTGATCACCTTGGAATTTCCGAATATTGGTCCAAAAAGAGATGACTATAGATGCCATAGGTGAATTTGACCTTTCCATGCCATTGCCCATGGGATATTGGTGCTATGGTAGCATACCCTTGTGAGAGGAAACTAGCATGTAGATTGTGCCCTGGAGTCCCAATTCAGATACATCCTTTCCATCCTGTGTTGGAGTGCTGGAAAAGAAATGGAGGTTTCCCAAGGGATTGTTAGATCAGAGAAGGGTGATTTTTCTTAGTGTTGTGTAGGTTTATGGGGAAGGAGAATGGATGATTACGATAACTGTGGAGTGGGTTTTTGCACTAGGGGGGTTGCATGAGATATTGAGTTGTATAGAGGTCTTGAGAAATGTTTAGCCATTTTTTATTGGTATCCCGAGCTTGGGGGTAGTAATTGTTAAAGAAAGAATTGGCTTGATAGAGTGCCTATGGTTGGGAGGAAGTCCTTCATATGAAGTCAGTTGATGGTCATTAAAATATATGTCTCTAACTATGTATGAATGCCACACTTAAATCTATTTTTATATATTGTTCAATTTGTTGTTTTTTTATTATATAATTGCATGGAATTGCTTGGCATGGTATGTGTGTTTCATGTTAGAACTTTCCTGTAATATTTAGTAATCATATATGTTAATTTAGGCGACCAAACGTTTATTTTTCATTGTTAAATTGTATGAAATCCATGGGAAATTGGAATGCCATCAATAATCAAGTTTTACAAGTGAAATTTGAGTATCCCATGATATCCATGGTTAAAGAGGCTATTGGGTATGTGACAAATTGGTATAAGAGATAGAGGTTGCAACAATGGGACTGCATGGACCAAAATTTGATTCTACAAGCAGAAATAGAGGTTCCACACAAAGTGTTTGGAAAAATGTGAGAGAAAATTTTGGGGGAATTTCATTTGGAAAGTCTACAAATATTTAAATTGAGTGCCTAAATAAACAGAAGAACTATAGTGGAGATGATTAGGGGTGGATATGAATTCGTAGATGAAGTAATAGTTCATATTTTTAGAATTTGTTTGTGTGATTGAGAGAAAAAAATATAGCTTGTCGGCTAATTGTTTGAAGAAATGCCCCTATGGAATTTGTGTTTTTAAATTCTAAATGTGCATTGCATGTTTTCCACTTGTTGGAAATTCAAAATTTAAGTTTGTATGAAAAATATGGAAATTTAAGCATTTTTTTGTGTAGACACCATGATAGCCACATGGATAGTGTGACATGGAGGTGCCAAGCAGATTTTGGATGATGTCGACTAGCCAGATGGGTAGGTAGATGTGACGTGGACCAACCATGTGGATTTAAATTACAAGTGGTAGTGTTGGAAGGGGGGTCGTATGCATGGACGGAAACAAGATATGATTCTATAATAGCCGAGAAGTGTGGAGTCTACAGAATTCCATTGGAATCTACAATGATATCTTTGAATTCATGGGGAATCTAAGATACTCTAGCAAATCTTCCTGAATCTAGTTTTGCGGAGGAGAAATAAACCCAACACGAATGACTAAGATTGCATCGGCCAATTTAGATTGTAAGATCTAAAATATATGCATAGATGAATTTGGTTTCATTTTAATACAAGGGCCATTCCGTGATTGACGCAGATCGAGTGGGCATGTCACAGTAGAAAATCCGACCATTCACGCATGATCAAGTGCACAAAAATTAATGGAGGTGCCTTTGCTGTAAACAACTAGGATTTGATTTCCCAGGTTTAATTGGGATATCATGACCATTCACGTCGATAAAGGTAAATGGGGGTTATTCTGAGGCGCATTATGCAAATGACCAAGAGTTAACCTGGACCGATGGGGGAACAGATCATGACCATTCACGTAGGGTGAGTTTCCACACGTGAAAAGGTCCCAGAAAAGGGAGGAATTTGGTGATGAAAATTGTTGATCAGTGGAGAGAAACACTTAACATCAACCGAAAAACCATTTAACATTGACAGAAAACCACTTACCGACAACCAATTTTTATTTATTGTTGACCTGAAAAATTATGTATGATAAAGGGTAATATATCGTCGCGAACGACTAGGATTAAATGGCACACATTTGATCAGTGGATATGAACCATTGGTGCACAATTAATATGCGGCTCAGATCTCATCGCTGAAAAAATGGGTAATGCAATGTCGTGAATGAGAAATATTGATAAAAAACAAAAATAAAAACAATGCTTTCAACGTCGAGTTCTAAGAACTGACTTGGTGAAAATTTCACAGATCTTATGCGCTAGATTGCATGAAATCAAATGATTTATAAAAAAAAAGGAAAATCCCCTTTGAACCCCATTATTATTTTTATATATTTACATAATTAGTCTTTGATTTTAAGTGCAGCTACAAGAGAATTATAAAAATGGGGCAAAATTGTGAATTTAATAAGGTTGTAACTTTCATCTTAGAACTTCGAATGGAGCATGGCTATAGTCAATGGAAATTTTATAAAATGGAGAATAAATATGAACATGTTTATTATAAGAGGGTACTATATATCCTTCTATGAATTAAACATAAAAGGGGTATGTAGGTCTTATTTGACAAAAATGTCAAATGGGTGTTTTCTAGAATTTTAAAAAAATATGTATATATGGAAAAGTTTTATTGAATTTTGGCATTAAAGTTTATTTAACAAATGTAATGGCATGAACACATTTCAAATACAATTTCTCGTTAGACAAAATCACAAGTCAAGTTTCCGAAGAAGTATAGAATAGTAAAATGGAAGAAGGGGAGCTTCCATACTGTAGGACTCGTCCTGAAGCCCTATCTAAAATTCTGCTTAACATCTAACGATTTACCAATTCTTAATATAAATTGGAGAGTGAAATTGTGCATAAATTAGGAAAATAAAGCTAATACTTCCTTTAAGCAACTTTATAATTTCAAATGAGGGTTTGCACATTAAAATAGATCTATATTTAGTACATGTTACATGTTCAATGTAAACGAAAAATGTGGATCACCTGCTTCACTAAACCCAATAAAATCAATGCATACATTTCAATACAAAAGAAAACTTAAGGGAAAGAAAAGCATGTCCCCCGAGCAAATAGGGGGTCGCAAAGAACATACAAACCCAAAAATTCAGATGAGATCTCCCAATCCCTAAAGTAATTCTCAACCAAACTCACATAGATCACACTATTCTCAAATTTCCATTATGGAATCCATCCAACATTAGGGAGCAAGAGATCCTTTCCTCTTCATTCTCTCTTCCTTAAATAGAGAATTCTTTGTTGACATGTGTCATCTCATGCAAAATTAATCAATTTATTGATTTTATATTCATTCTCATGCAACCATGTGTCACCTTCACATGAGGGTGCACATAAGTTCCATAATTTGCTCTTAGTTATCTCTTTAGTCTAAAATCCCAATCCCTAAATCAGTGGGTGCATGTGGATTTAAACTCAAGAATATCTACCAATCTAGATTTGCTCCAAAATCAAATATCTCTTATTTATTTATTTTTGCTATTTATTCAATGCACGTCTTCCTAAATCAGTGGGTGCACATGTAGTCTACCTCAAAATATCCCTCATTACTATTTGCTCAATTAAAATGCTTTTTCATTAAATTATTCTCAAATTTAACATTAACATATGCACATTTCAACTATATGTTTAAATGTTTTAGTGTAAGTATGCAAGTAATTCCATTTCTTGTCATTGTCTGGGTACCACATCTATGGGTCCTTCTAAAAACTTCCTTGTTCTTGTTATCATGTGGGGAGTGAGATGTAGCAATTAGGAATCGTTACCGTAATCATTCGACTACATTTCTAAGGAGACTAATGGCGATTGAGGAATAATATATTCCTTATTGCACTCCCCTCAACACATTGTACGTGAACAAATCATGATGGCCTCGCCTGTATGACACATGCCACCTGAGAGAGATGATAGGGATTCTGACTCGTACGTGGAATGCTATTTCAAAGCCGACAATCTGTCATCATACCCCTATGTATGTTTCTCATTCTTTATGACCCCCTTTTATTCCATTTGAGAGTCAGTCGGTAATTCATTTTACCTACCACTGCACATGCTCAAAGCGCACATTAGTAGCGCTACATCATATAAAGTATATCATCATGCATTATTCATCTTTATTCGATTCTAGTTTAAACAAGTGGCATTTATTCACAACTATGGAAATAAAAGCGTCATTTCTTCATGACATATCTTTAATTCAAATTTCTTAGTCAATTGAGTAAAATCATCATTTGCTTGTCAATTAGCAATTTTTATTCAAATAATAAAGGATAACATGTTTTTCATCTTCATTTATTCGAGTCACTTCAAAACAAGTGCCCTCAAAATCTAGTTAGTCAAAATCGTTCAAAGGCGAGCACTACACATAAAGCCATGAAGAAGATGTCATAGGTTAAGATATCAATGTGGGAAATGCAGAAACAAAAACAAATACGGTGAAAATGTAAATCCATATGAATTTGTGGAGAACATGAGAAGTTTGAGGATTGAGGTACATAGTTGTAGGGAAGATAATGAGAGAATGTTGATGGCTTAGGAGTAACAAAATAGCTAAACACTCAACTAATGCAATGTCTAAATATGTTACAGAGACAAATGAAAATGGGCTCAGCTTGCATTCAAGATAAATAAGGAAGATAAGGCTTAATGAAGAGATCACATGAGAGATATGAGCACCCTAAATGTGCTACCAGAAATCATAAGAAGCGCTATTCACCCCATTATGCAGTCATGAAGTCATATACAATTGAGGATTCTAGCAGTAGCCCAAAAATGTCTCTAGTTAGGCATCATAAAAGAAGACATGTGGATAAAGTTCTAGAATGGGAGCTTAGGAAGATTAAGCCACCCATTTTGACAGTGAGCACAAGAAGGGAGAAGATGTCGGAGATTGGCTGTTGGGATGATAAAATATCTTCAATTTCATAATTAGTCTTCTAACATGGAAGCTAGGATTTCCATTTATAACTAATGTAACGTACCCGACCCCGAAACCAAGGTCACGGGAACATGTAAACCCAAAAGAGGCTAAATAAAGGTATAGCACGGTGGATTAAGGTTAACCAAAGGCTATTCCATCATGCCATCAAGCCAATTAAATAAAACAATAATCCCTTTGAAAATGAAATGCAAGAATACAATGCATATATTTACTCAATACACATACTATGGTAAATGCATGCATTATATGTGACCAGATCTGAGCAAGATTTTAACATGATTTCAAACATGATATATCAAATATATTTCAGCCATATAATCACTAATAAAATCATATCTGCAAGATACCATAAAAAGGTAAATAATTAGATCTACAGGCTGCCACAATCAACCATATTAACAATGTTAGAAACCAAATCTACTAACTGCCACCTACAACCATATTAACATAAACAAAATTAGATATTATGGATTCATATACACCCATATAAATGATAAATATGTCATATCCAATGGCTTCCACCTATATCCATACAAACCATAAGAAAATCCAGATCCAAGGGCACATATTCCTCAAAGTACTGCAAATAAGCAAATAATGAAATAATCATCACAACCTACCAACCATATCCATATCAACATGAACACATTTAAGTATGAAAAATATAATACATCCATATAAAATCATATCTCAATGCTTTCACCTACAACCATATAGATAATAAGAAATAAGTTCCATAAGCACATATAATTCCAAGGATGCAGTAAATACACATATAATAAAATACTTATCTGATTAAGGGCAACTAGCTTCAACCAAAAAAATTTCCACCCATACTTAAATAGGTCACCCCCGGGCTGAGGCCATAGATCCACAGCAAAGGTACTCTCAAACCAACATGTATGGTGCACTCATCTCAATACCAGAAACACTGCCACACAAAAATAGTCATATCAGCCATACATAAATATTTTACAATGAAAACAAATGTATTTATTACTGGAAACGTCGCTCCAGACGCAATGGAATAGTTCTCACAACCCATAAATTCTCATAAAAATTTGAACCAGAAGATGTGGTTGTGCCCTTCTCAAGAACCCTGCCACGCAAAAATGACCAGATCGTAGTCACACTGAAACCATTTTCAATGAAATAAAAGGAATTCCTTAATAAAAACGTCACTCCGGACACAATGGAATAGGTATCACAACCCAAAAATTATCATAAATGGTCTAACCACACCATATGGTTGCACCTTTCTACATTGTCAGAAACCACTACTACACCTTTCTCCATCTAAAATTTCCCTTCCATCTACACTACTTGGTGCAATGGGATTCCCTTCACCACATAGGTCCCTCAGGACATCACCATCCACCATTAGGATTCACATGAAAAATGTTGATATGGACAAGTAATGGGACAAGGCCTCATGTTGTGTTCTGCACAATTAATATTCAATCCCCATTATAGGGTCTTCAAACCTCACTACAAGGCCTTCAATATTCATTGCTCAGTGATTTGTGACTATATGCACTCACCACGGCCCTTCGGATATCACTACTCTCACCCAAGACTTCAATATTTAGCCATTTAATGCTTCTCCTCCACGAGAGCATGCACCTTCAGTCCATTATCCAAGAGAGGTCCCATGAGAGAGCCCATTCGAATTCATATAGAGAAATTCGAATCCACTCCAAGATTCTAACTCCAACTCCCTATGGAGGTTACCCAAACCACAAGAGGCAAAATCTAACCCAAATAGTACAACTAGAATTAGTGAGAGGAGGTTACAAAACATGAGGGGAGTTACACAACTTTTGAGGTGTCAAGGCTAAAAATAGCTAGTGAGGATGCACTTGTGCAAGTGGGGGTTACAAAACCAAGTGTAAAATCCAAAAAGGAGTTACAAAACCACCAAAGGGCACCTTTAACAAGTGGAATCCATCCAATCACTAAGTAAGGCCCACTAAACCATGAATTGGGCTCAATAATACCAACATAGACTAAAATAACCAAAAATAGGAAACAAATAGTGTTGTTAGGGAGATCCACAACTCCTAGTCCCCAACCCCATCACATGTGGAATCCATGGCACCCCAACCACATTAGTTGTCCAGGTTGAGCTATTTATTTAATTAATGACAATAATAATGTCCATAGTCCATAGTCCAGACACCTAGTTCCACATCACAACACAAATAATAACCACAACATATGTCCAGGGGCTTAACACACGGGTATTACATCTCCCCTCCCCTTAACAATGCATAAACCTCTATGCATTTTACATACATGCCTTTACAAAATGATAACATACATGCCCATACATGCCTCATAAAGATAACATCTTTCAAATTCTCACAAACATGCCCATACATGCCTTATAAAGATAACACCTTTCTAACCACAATACTTCCCACTACCACCTACTTTCATGTCTATCTCCACTGCCCATGGGAGAACCAGGACTAGTAGAGTGGACTCAAGGAAGGAAGGGTCGGACTTCAATCCCCATTACAGGGTCTTCAAACCTCATTACGAGGCCTTCAATCTTCAACAAAGATACATCCACTTGAAAATCACATTTCATTCACTCATATGATTAATCAGGTATAAAAATATGTGATACCTGATATAACGATATTCTTCTACAAAGATACTTTCTTCACATTGCAATAGCCACCTGGTTAGCATCATATATATATATATATATTATTCAACATAAAATTCATCTTTCAAGAAATAAAATTCTAATTAATCACATGAAATATTTCAAAAATACATTAAATAAATTCCATGAAAACACAACATGAAATAAATTCCTTTATTTTCCACTTCCCTTTACTTCACCTAGGATACATGAAATATATCAAAAGTACATGAAATCAAACCACTTGAAAAAAATTTACCTGATACACATTCTAACCAATTTCAACTTAAATTTCAATCATGCATTAGGTACATATTCTAAGTTACTTGAAATGCATGAAAAACACATGAATTGCATTAAGATACTTTTACATGTAAGATATTTTCCAATAAATATGCATGAACTATCACCAAGATACTTTCCAACAAAGATATAGGATAACCTTTCAACAAGATACCTTTCAATTATTCGCGAAACATATGCAACATCATTATGCTACATGTACATATATAATAAATAGCTATATACATCACATATATTATCATACATCAATATACCCCACCTTTAAAAATTGGCATCCACCATAATAATTCAAAACCATAATACACCAACTATACCACATCCATCCATTCAACCATAAAACATCAATCCATAATACAACAATCATACACATAGAAACCAAAATACATCAATCATAATACCATACATTAATCAAAAACAAAATACATCAACCTGAGTACATCAACCAAAATACATTAACTAGAATTTTTCAATCGGAATACATCAATTAGAATACATCAACCATAAGCAAAATACATCACCAGAATATATCAACTAGAATACATCAACCAAAATACTCCAATTAGAATACATCAACCATAATACTTCAATCGGAATACATCAATTCTAAAAACTGAGAAAAACTAGATACAATCAAGTCTAATATTTATCACATCTGATACCATATACATCGAAATAATTCCTCATTAAATCACACCATACCATTATCATAATAAATAATAATACATATTATACAACCAATAGCATCACACACAACACTACTAATGTTGCACTTATGTAAACACTCGACACATACACAACCATGCATCTCTCATGCATACATACTCCATCAATAACAATGCTATACATACTTCGACAACAATCCCATCTAATCCCCATAAACTAACCATAAATTACATTACTAATTATTTACATGTAGCACACTACTTATACTATCAACCAAAGTAAATACATAGTCGTCTCAAACAACCAACATCCTACCACTAAATCTTCTAATATTCTACAATAAAATAATTACTATCTATACAACACACCATCATACGCTAATACCATACACCATACTTACTATTACTATGTATTATTTCTATACATACGCCCATTTTGTCTACATACATATTATAATTCTTCAATTATATATCATATTATTATTAATCATATAAGCAACATATTAGTCATATAACCTTTATATCCTATATTTTATACACCCATATAATTATTATGGTATACCATAATATCCATACAATTACATCAGTATAATTACATAATCCAACACTATAATATTAGATACGCATTATAACATATATACTAACATAATACTTCTGATCACACTATACTTCCTAATACTTCCAAATACTCCCAAATACTTCCAAACACTCCCAAATACTGGCAAACACTCCCAAATACTCCCAAACACTTCCAAATACTTCCAAAGACTCCCAAATACTTCCAAGCACTTCCAAATACTTTACACTTACTTCATTACAAACGTTCACACTGATACATATAGTATACACACAATATCATATACACGTAATACTAATAATTATTGCGTATTTTAAAATACATACATACATCTCTCTCTATATATGTGTGTGTGTGTGTGTGTGTGTGTTCCAGTCCTGGAGGTAATCGAAAAATATCATCTCGTTCATGGGGAGGAAGTGGACCATAGATTCCCATAGAACAATGCTCCTTGTTCCAATGATAAGTTGAGATCTGTTTATTAAATATACAGTGCTATGAGAAACCAACATTTTGGGAAGGAAATAAAAGTGCCTTCGGAACAAGCTCTATTGTTCTAAAAGTATCATTGGCTGCCTCATATGTCCCAATACATGGAATTGGCTCCATCGAATTGTTGATGTAGTTGTGAGTACAAGTGTGTTGTAGTCAAGTTCAAAATAGACTGGTACCTTCTCCTCTTAACAGATACATAATTGCAGTCACCAAATCTAAAGATGATTTTGAATTTTTCATGCCAAGGTCCCAAACTCCATAATTCATTCCAGCTAGGATGTAAGGGCCAAACATAATTGCCTGGATTGACATAAAATTGAAGACAATATTATTTGGATTGACATAAAACTAAGGATGGTTATCTTTATTCTCTCGGTCCTGATCCTGACAGGGACAAATTGTTTTTTTTTTTCCCACCACTTTAGGTTTATCAAGAAGTTTCCTTGGGAATCAAATCTACTACATGTTGTGATTACTTTGCTATGGGATTTTCACCCAACACCCTTCTACAATTGCAATAAGGTGACTTGAAATTCTACCATAGTTTCCTAAGATAGATGCATGGGAAGCTTTGCTGCTATAACCTTCACCCAAACTTGTTCATTCATGACCGTTGACTGCACTAGGACAAGTCTAACACTGATTTTAAAGCCCATATTTGACCTAGCCATGCATATTCCTTCCCAAACTTGAGATTATTACCTTAAACATACCCAAAAATGTCCAAAACTACTTAAAGTATGCTTCAGGTTCACTGCTTCTGCTTACATACATGCTAAAAAAACCTAGGTCAACTTAGAGTTCTTCCTAAAAAACCCTAATTTAACACCCATGCAAATAGGGGGGTAACATTATGATAGAAACCTTATTAACTAACACCTAAAATAACATTCAGTAAATCCCATAACCCATAGCTAAAGTAAGATACTTGAGATAGTAATTTAATTGATTTTTGCTATAGTCCCTAGCCTATTTTGGTGATCACAAAGTGACACCTTTCTTTTTATAGGAGTTGTCGTAGTGCTCTTAGTTTGTATTGACATCATGGTACCACACAGTCCCACTGACCTACTCTTGAGGTAATTTGTTGGGCATTAATAAAATTATCTTATCTTACCTACATGTTCATAGTGTTGGAATGTTTTGGAACATAGACACTACTAAATAGTATTGTAGAGAAATGATTAGCTTTCCCATGAGTATTCCTTGGAACTTTATTCAAATCTACATAAAGGAATTTATAGTATGCTCCTCAAATATGTTATCACAAGTAATATCATAGTCTAAATTTGCATACATCTTAGGCATAAATGACTTCAGCCCCTGCTCAGGTACATATTCCCGAGGAAGGGATGACATATAAATTTGCACACATCTTAGGCATAAATGACTTCATCCCATGCTCATTTAAAAAATGGTGCATATTACTCTATGTCACCTACAGGTACAAGCTCTGGAAAGGGTGATGTGGCAGTGACCCTATCTTCCATGTTATGAATGTGCATTACAGACAAGTGACAATTTACTGGAAATGTAATATGCAATAGTAGATTCACAAGCTCCTCAAAAATGTTAGCACAAGTAATATCACAATGTAAATTTGCATACATATTAGGAATAAATGTTGGTTGTTTGCATAAGTCTACCAATGCTTCCAATGCAACTTCATGTTGTGGATAATAAGCCCCATACTTGCTTCATGCAAGCCTGATTATAACACAACTAAAGAAAGATTCCAATTGTAGTTTAAAATTCGTATGCAGATGATGATATAGATTAAGAACAATATTGCATGCCATGGAAAAAATCAAATGGCTCGATTACAATCCAAACTGCATCAAGTTACAAAAAATCTCATCCTGTATAAGGGCTAGAAACTTTGGGTGTTGACCTATAGATTGCCCTCCTAGTTGAATTTCATATTTTATCAATCCCAAAGAAAAAAACATAACATCTTCATTAAAGGGTAAGGGATTGGACCTAGCACCTATGCCCATAGTCTCAACAATATTCAAAAGAGAGAATAAGAAGTGAAAAAATTCCAAAATTCAAGGAATCACATTGGGCTCTATCAAAATATGTACATCATTAGCCAACTCTTTTGTACTATATTTAGTAACCATTTTTTATCATTTGAATAATCTACTTGTGATGCAAACACACTCAGTACTGACATATTGGAAGAATCACAGTCTACACTCACATTATCACATTGCTTGCCACCAAATTTTATGTTATTTTGGTAGCCCATCAACCTAC
The DNA here is from genome assembly GCA_027924585.1 of Larix kaempferi. NCBI lineage: Eukaryota > Viridiplantae > Streptophyta > Pinopsida > Pinales > Pinaceae > Larix > Larix kaempferi. Next base: position 931,441 of record BSBM01000133.1, on the reverse strand, counting down.
AGAAAGAAACATTGAATGTTTTTCTTCTTGAGAAATCCCTCAAAATACCATGGTTTTTTAGGCATGAATATTTCTAAATGAGCTTCTGATTTGTTGTAAAACTCATATAATACAGGCTCCCCATTTAGTCTCTTTACATCTTCCAAAACAAAACCAAGAACTTCTAGTCCATGAACTGTTTCTAATCAGCCTCATGGCTCGGTACCTCCATCCTTGATATCCCTCACTATACCTTGAAGAAACATGCATACAGTGATGATAAAATCAAAACATATACCATTGTTCTTGTTAAGGCAATGATCCTACCTTTTTGATAAATTGTTAATTCATAGCTATTAACACATCATTGGATGAACAACAATTTAAAGAATGTGCATACCCCAAGGAACTAGCAACATTTACATCATTTGTAAATAATGGAATCAGTAGCAGTGGTGTTTGGTATTTTTGTTGCAACAAAGACAATGCCTCGAGGAGAGTGAGCACATGCTTTGATAATACTTCACTTTGATGAAGGAATAATGAAATATGCTCAATGAGAACTTCAGAAATACTAGCTGTTGGGTTTTGGTACAGTTCCATTATTTTAGACTCATAGAAGTTTTGACCTAAAGATAGAAATACCTATGGTAAGTTGTTCCATCCTCATAAAGGGGAAAAGTTTAAAACTATGAATAAAGAGAAAACAAGCCAAATATGTACTTCACAAACCCCTATTTCCAGGAATGAATTGTGAGATGTTCATAATAAACAGACACAACTACACCTACCTTATTATCTTTGATTTGTATCATCTAAGTCTACCAAGGCCAATCCCAATCCAATCTACCTTGGTAATGACAAATGCAAGGTATTTGACAAATCCCCAAGGATACTTTCACCTCTATGAGTATTCTTCACAGCTTCATAAAACATTGTACTGAAATTTAGTTGATGCTTCAGATATTTAACTATAATAGAAAGGAGTTCCCACTTCAACTACATGTTGTGCACATCTCCTTCACACAAATTCACCTTATCCAAGCAGCTCTGGAGAAACACAATGCTACTAACCAATCTATATCCGGTAAGCTTATCATGAGAACATAAATGGAATTAAAAAAATCATTTCATTTGATTACAATGTGTACATCCAGATGTCCAGTGAAAAATTTAAAGATGCAACATAAAGGTAAAAATTTATCAAAACCATTTTTTTAAATGGTTGAGATTTAGCATTAACACTTGGTAGATAAGATGGAAACTGTGAAGAACCTGCAACAATTAATTAATGAGAATATGCGAGATAGCATAAATAACATAACTCGGAATCACTTTTATTAATCGCAGGCCACTTCGAAGGGGCAACCTCCTTTGAGCAAGCTCAATACAAATAACTTCACGGTGCCTTCATTGGTCTCAACACAAAATTATATACTAAGTCTAGGTTCCAGTACCATGGGTCAATACCATGTGTCAATACAAACCATGAGCCAATACAAACTATCGATCAACAATTACTACAGGATGACTTACAAAGAATATGCATCCAACAACAATAATAGAAACTATGGATCAACAAATACTACGGGACGACTTACAAAGCATATGCGTCCAACAACAATATACTAACAAAGTAAATAGAAGAGTTGACATGGGTTCCTAACATCCCCTCTCCCTTAGAAAAAGATTTGTCCTCAAAGCTTTAGATGTGGAAATTGATGCAGAATCTGATTGACTTCTTGTTTCATTCAAATTCTTGCCATGTGAAAAATGTCCTGCAGAATGAGAAGAATCTGATCGCGGTTTTGAAGAACCGAGTCAATTTCCTGAACTGGGGAGCTGCTGAGGGTGTATGGAAGAAGAACTGGCTGTGCCTGTCCATAGACTGCTTCATAAGGTGTAATTTTAGATGTGGTTTTGTACCACTGGAGCGCTTCTAGGAAATCCATAGAAATAGTTGTCCAAATCTATGTAGGGATGGACAAAGGTTCGAGTAGTCCTGGAAGGAGTGTCGTTTCACCCTTGTTGACCTGGAAAGTATCACAATCAACCCCCATCTGTTGAATTTTCATTATTAGTCCCTGCCAAAAGAAGTTACATTGTTCCTGGTCATACATTTTGAGGAACCCAGAGTGCCCTGCCGATGAAGAAGCATGGAGTTCATAGAAGAGATAGCCTTGTTGAACAGATTGCAACCAATTTGGAACAAGCAGAGAAATAGCTGTAAGAGGAACTAGGTCATCAAATGTGTTAGAAGGAGCATCTGCCACCATATTATGCTCACCCTTATTGTAAGTGATCGCATAGGCATAACCCATGAGTTGGATAACCCATTTCAGGTGTGCTGGGGAGGAGACCGGTTGTTCCAGGAAATTTTCCAGACTCTAGATATCAATCTTGATGTAGAAATGATTCCCTAATAGTTATGGCTGCCACTTCTTACTGCATGCAAAATAGTCAGCATTTCTTGCTGAGATGTAGATGTGGCTAAAGTCTTACCAGAAAGGTCTCTTGAAGGCAACAAGCCCACTAGTTCAACAAAGACACCTGCATATCTCTCCAAGGAAGTAGGGGAGATCGTTGATGGGTGCATTTGAATGGAATGGAGGTGAGCGATGACACCATGTGAATTATTCTTAAGGATCTTTTCCAGGCGATGTGAATTGATGATGTGGAGAGACCCTTGTTGTAATCCCATAAATTTGTGTTGTTTCCCATTGATTGAAAACCGCATCCAAAGTTCAGCAATATGCCATAAGATGGGGCCAAGTGTGCGTAACCATTGAATGCCAAAAACCACATCACATCCGCCTAGGGACAAGGAAAACATGTCAGAGCACAAGTTATAATATTACAGAGAGATACGCACATTGTGACACTTCCCCTTGAAAGGTAAGGTGCCCCCATTGGCAACCATGACTTCGAAGTTGGAGCAAGGATGGACAAAAAAATCAGCCTGTTTGGAGATCTGAGGGTCAATGAAGTTATGAGTGCTACCAGAATCAATGAGTATTGTAAGAGGAAGCTTCTTGAAGTAACCCCTAACCCGCATTGTTTGGGGGATGGTGACGCCAGATAGATCATGGAGAGATAGCTCTAGTTGGTCATCCTGAGATGGACAGTTAATAGGCGGCTCCTGAATGTCGACCTAATCATCCATTGTATATGGAGCTTCTTCACCAATTTTAGAGGCAGGCAGAGAATCCATATCCAAGAGATAGAGATTTTGTTGAACACATCTATGTCCCCGAGTGAATTTCTCATCACAATTATAACAAAGCCATTTTTCTCTGTGTGTCTGCATCTTTGTTTCAGACAAATGCTTGATAGGAGTTGGTCAAGGAGCTGGCGGTATGGGAGGTCATTGAGAACCATATTTCAGAAGGGAACAAAAGTGGGTTTGGAGCACCGTGGGGATGCAATCTTGTCTTCTTCCAACTTAGCCAACCCCAGGGCTTCCATCATTGTGTTGGGACAGAACATTTTGACCTCTAAGCGGATTTCATTGTTAAGACCACTGATAAAACAACTCCTGTAGAATTCATTAGACAATCCTTCTCTGTGATTGGCTAGTTTCTCAAATTCTGTCTGATACTCTCTCACAGTTCCAATTTGATGAAGTTTAGTGAGTGCTCCGATGAAGTCATCAAAAGCACTAGGACCAAATCGTTACAAAAGGAGTTGGCAAAAATATGTCCATTTTGGCTCATCATGAGCCTTGATGTACCAACGGTACCATTGAAGGGCTTCCTGTTCCAAATGAAAGGATGCAAGTGGAAATTTTTGGACATCAAAATTGTTATGTAGACTGAAATACTGTTCTGCACGATAGATTCATCCAGTCAGATCAGTACCATTGGAGTGAGGGAATTCAAGCTTTGGACCACAAAAATTGTTGGAAGAAGAGAACCCATTGTCTGATGAAGACTCAGACTGTCGTTTGTTGTTCATGGCTGAATACTCAAGATGGAGGCCGAGAAATTTCTCATCCAGATCTTAGAGTTTGGTTTGGATGGCTACAAGTGCTTCCTCCATGGTTTTTGCTCCTACGCGGGTGACAACCATAACCAGGAGTTTTTTTTTTTTGGGGGGGGGGGAATGGATAGAAAAACACAAACAAAAGCTTATTTAGTAAAGGGAAATTTGGATTTGGGAAAAACTCGGATGGGTAATGGGGGTTTGACTAGGTTTTGGACACTTTGGAATGGATAGGGAAGCAGAAAATGAGGATTTCAGAAGCGGGGTGAAAGAATGGGAAAATTTGTCAGAGAGGGACAAAGAAGCAGAAATAGGGAATGGACATGGTGGCAAAATTTGAGGGCGATTGGGTGAAAATTGAAGGAGTTACGGAAAACCCTAAAAATATACAAATGTGGGATTTCTGGCTTTGGGAAGTGAAATTTGGGATAGGGTCCTCAGGAGTGAAATATGCAGAATGGGATTCTAGGGGTGTCAGTGAAGTTTTAGGGAAAACATAGTTAAAACAAGGGAGATATGGCGAAAAAACATAATTTTATATGGTTGTCGGGATGGATCGGAAATGGCGGGATCTGGAATGGCTCCGAATGGATCGAAAATGGCTGGATCAAAACTGGATTTCGGAATGGATCTACAACGGTGTGGAGATGATTGGCAACAGAGGGATCTACAATGGCGCGGAAGTGATCGACAACAGTTCAGTTGAAAATAGATATGGACCCCAGGTATGTTCGGCTTCCTATTGGTTTAGGGGATTCACTCGGCCACCAATGTTGTCTGACGGCTTGCGTATTGGGGCAGTACCCCTCAATCCACGGCTCGGGTAAAACTGATAACCGCTTTGCCACAAATGATAGCCCTTGGTTTACCTCATGGGTGGGAACTAGTCAATCAGGTAGGGGTCGTTTCCCTTTTCGCTGGAAGGTCCTCTCAATGGGCCAGCTACTTCGGGGTTCCTGTGGTACTCCTCACAATGAGTGTTAGGGATTATGCTCAAGTACTTCCCACAGTTAAGCAAATAGGGATTATTCCTAGATCCGAAGCTGCAACAGATGCAAAAAAAAAAATAACAGAAATTTCACCCGGCAAGCCCAAGAAAGTGCTCTGATACCAGATGTGAAGAACCTGCAACAATTAATTAATGAGAATACGAGAGATAGTAGAAATAACATAACTCAGAATCGCTTTTATTGATCATAGGCCACTTCGAGGGGGCAACCTCCTTTGAGCAAGCTCAATACAAATAACTTCACGGTGCCTTCATTGGTCTCAACACAAACTTATATACTAATTCTAGGCGCCAATACCATGGGTCAATACAAAACATGGGCCAATACAAACTATGTATCAACAATTACTACGGGACGACTTACAAAGCATATGCGTCCAACAACAATAATACAAACTATGGATCAACAAATACTACGGGACAACTTACAAAGCATATGCGTCCAACAACAATATACTAACAAAGTAAATAGAAGGGTTGACATGGATTCCTAACAGAAACACCTCTCCTCCACAAATATTCTCATCAAAATCCCTCTAAACTAGAATTCACCCTATCCATAGCAAAGTAGATAAGATAAAATAAGATAATTTATTCATTTCCAACAAATGACCACAAAAGTAGGTCAAGCGAAATGCAGGCCAATTGTGATGGAAGTTCTAATGCAACCAGGGAAGAGTACAAGTCTGTCTATGTGAATGGATATCTTCAAAATATTGAAAGCTTCTAGTTAATACATGTTTAATTAATAGATTTTTCATAGGTGGATAATTTTTCAACATGGAATCTCAAAGTGGAGGATAGTAGTAGAACTCCAAAAGAAGAAAATATCTACATAATAAGAAGAGTAACCCCTAAAAGAATCCTAAACTTGTCCACCTCTAAAGGGAGAGAAACTACAATTCTCAACAATTGCCTAGTATCTATCATTTGTGAGCAATTCCTTCTCAAGTTTGTTTTTAGTGCCACTGGAGTCCTAAACAACTTCATCGATGTTGAGCTTGTTTACTATACTATCATAACCTAATTTATGAAGGAAAATTCAATCCACACTAGTATTAATTCTGATGCAATTGTGATATAAGACACTACATGAAATTGAAACAAGAAGCAATAGATCACATAAATCCTATTAAATATTATACATGCCATTAATTTTACTCAATATTACCTTGAGTGGGAAGCTCGCAACAGTCGAAATGAGGACTTGGCTGCCGTTTTTTTCTGTACCCGCTACACAATAGGTATTGATGTAGTCTTGCATAGATAGGGCACCCACATTACGAGAGGACCCTTTGAGATTCACTATATCTCCCCTTCAGGAGAGACCCGTGATGAAATAGATGTCATCAACCGTTAGTTCCAATATCTCCCCTTGGAGATTGAATACCAATGCATTGGCATCCCAATACTGAACAAGCCTCTCAAGCAAGCGGATTTGTGCCCGTATATTGACCGTTCTGTAAAATTTCAACAAACCACATCTTCGCAATGCATGCAAGGTTAATGGATCTTGTAACACTTCTTGATCCATCTCCTCATGTTCCGTTTCACGCCATATGAGAACCATCCTGCCATTAAACCATCAAACGTTGGTCATTTGTAATTTTTTTACCCTATTTTTTGCGGTGAACCCTATTGTCTATCATAGACAGTAGCGTCCTGAAAGTGACTGTCTTACAGGCATACTAGCACAGTTTTGTAAAGTGCGCTAGTTTCTTGCAAGCAAACAAGCGCTCACGCAAAAACGTATTTAAAAGTTTGATAAAAAATTATTTTGACCAATAAAATTGAAAAACTTTGTATGAAAATGCAAGCTAAGGATGAGGCTATTTACTTGGTGAAAGCATAATTTGGATTGGTAACCCAATTCAACTGCAATGAGCAAAGGTAGCTTGAGGTTTTTCTCCACTTTTCCCTAAAATTTCAAATTGTGATATTTGATTTTAAAAAATGAAACTATTTATAGAAATTTCTTTTTAATTTTTACCCACTTTTCCAAAAAGGGTATAGTTTCATTTTTGTTATTTTAATTCATTAATATTTTCAAATTTTGGTGGATTAGACTAACTATATATTTCGAATTATCAATATAATTTCAACATTGAACTATTAAGACTTGTTTTCTTCTTTGACAGGATCAGTATAGGTACCATATTGTTTCAATATTTTGTCATTTGAGAAAATTTGTCGTGGTTACTAACTTAGTTGTCGAGATTTCATTACCTAGAAAGTCATAAACTTACGATTCCTGGAGTTGTTTTAAGTCATTTTAAGCCCTTGTTTTGACTTTTAAAAAACAAACAAGATTGTCGAGTTTGCTTGTTCTCTTCAGACTCGTTAAAGGAAGTGAAGGAACATCCGCTTAAGTATAAGTTTAACCCTTTTCCGGACTTTTCCGGATTACTTACAAAAAAGGAATACTCCAGTCATCTGTGGCTAGAAGAGTTCTTCTCTCATCATTTTACACTTTTTCGGGGGAGGAGACTAATTGTACGAAAAAGGACTTTTGGAGCCTTCTTTAGGGTTTTCAGGCTCTCGAAACATGAAAACACCAAGCGAGCATTCACTTACTCAAGCTCGATGTGAAATCCACGAGAGGGTATATGTTAGGAACCCATGTCTTTGCTTTGTTAGTATATTGTTGTTGGACGCATATGCTTTGTAAGTCGTCCCGTAGTATTTGTTGATCCATAGTTTGTGTTATTGTTGTTGGCGCATATGCTTTGTAAGTTGCCCGTAGTATTGTTGATCCATAGTTTGTAGTGGCCCGTGGTTTTGAACCATAGTATTGGCGCCTAGACTTAGTATATAAGTGTGTGTTGAGGCCTATGAAGGCACCGTGAAGTTATTTTGTATTGAGCTTGCTCAAAGAAGGTTGCCCCCTCGAAGTGGCCTACGATCAATAAAAGTATTCGGTGATCTGATATATTGCATATTTTCGTCAATTAATTGTTGCAGGTTATTCACATCTGGTATCAGAGCACTTTCTTGGGCTCGTTGGGTGAAATTTTTGCCAAATTTTTTTTTGCATCTGTTGCAGGTTTGGATTTGGGAATAATCCCTATCCTCTTAACTGTGGGAAGTACTTGGGAATAAGCCCTAAAACTCATTGTGAGGAGTACCATAGGAACCCAGAAGTAGCTGGCCCATTGAGAGGACCTGCCAGCGAAAATGGCAACGACCCCTACCTGATTGACTAGTTCCCACCCGTTAGGTAAACCAAGAGCTGTCGTTTGTGGCAAAAGCGGTTATCAGTCTTACCTGAGCCATGGAGTGAGGGGTACTTCCCCAATACGCAAGCCGTAAGACAACATTGGTGGCCGAGTGAATCCCTTGAACTGTTAGGAAGCCGAGCATACCTGGGGTCCATATCTATTTTCAGCTGATATATCGTAGATTTCCTCTGGCCAGAACTGTTTCCAATCACTTCCACATCGTTGCAGATCCATCTATTGTCAATCACTTATGCGTTGTTGTAGATCCATCTGTTGCGGATCCCTTCTATGCCGTTGCCGATCCATTTCTGGAAAAAAATAAATAAATAAATAAATTTCTGCCATATCTCCCTTGTTTTAACTCTGTTTCCCTTGAAACTTCTTTGACACCCCTGCAATCCCATTCTGCATCTTTCATTCCTGAGGACCGTATCCTAAATTCCACTTCCCAACACCCGAAATCTCACATTTGTCTATTTTTAGGGTTTGTCATAACTTCTTCGATTTTCACCTGATAGCCTTCAAATTTTACCACAGAGTTCCTTTCCTAATTCTGCTTCTTTGTCCCTCTCTGCTAAATTTTCTCATTCTTTCGCCCCGCTTCTGAAATCCTCCTTTTCTGCTTCCCTGTCCTTTCGACAGTGTCCAAAACCTAGTCAAACCCAAATTACCCTTCTGATTTTTTCTCAAATCTAGATTTTCCTTCACTGATACAATCTTTGTTTTTGTTTTTCTACCCACTAAAAAAAAACTCCTAGCTATGGTTGTCACCTGCGCCGGAGCAAAAACTATGGAGGAAGCACTCGCCACCATCCAAGCCAAACTCTAGGATCTTGATGAAAAATTTCTCGGCCTCCATCTTGAGCATTCAACCATGAACAACAAACGGCAGTCCGAGTCTTCATCAGACAATGGGTTCTCTTCTTCCAACAATTTCCATGGTCCGAAGCTTGATTTTCCTTGCTTCAATGGTATTGATCCAACTAGATGGATCTATCGTGTAGAACAGTATTTCAGTCTGCATAATACTTTTGATGTCAACAAAGTTCCACTTGCATCCTTTCATTTGGAACAGGAATCTCTTCAATGGTACCGTTGGTACATCAAGGCTCATGAAGAGCCAAAATGGCCAGACTTTTTCCAGCTCCTTTTGCAACGATTTGGTCCTAGTGCTTTTGATGACTTCACAGGAGCCCTCACTAAACTTCGCCAAATTGGCACTGTGAGAGAGTATCAAACTGAATTTGAGAAACTAGCCAACCACACTGAATGATTGTCTGATGACTTCTTCCGGAGTTGTTTTATCAGTGGTCTAAAGGATGCCATCCACTCTGAGGTCAGAATGTTCTGTCTCAACACAATGATGGAAGCCCTGGGGTTGGCTAAGTTGGCAGAAGAAAAGATTGCATCCCAACAGTGCTCCAAGCCCACTTTTGTTCCCTTCTGAAATATGGGTTCTCAATGACCACCCATACCGCCGGCTCCTCGCCCAAATCCTATCAAGCATTTTTCTGAAACAGAGATACAGGCACGCAGAGAAAAGGGGCTTTTCTATAATTGTGATGAGAAATTCACTCGGGGACATAAATGTGTTCAGCAAAAGCTCTATCTCTTGGATGTGGATTCTCCGCCTGCCTATGAAATTGGTGATGAAGATCCAGATACAATGGATGCTCAAGTCGACATTCAAGAACCGCCTATTGACCCTCCATCTCAGGATGACTAGCCAAAGATATCTCTCCATGCTTTAGTTGGAATCACCACCCCCCAAACAATGCGGGTTAGGGGTTACTTCAAGAAACTTCCTCTTATAATAGTCATTGATTCTGGTAGCACTCATAATTTCATTGACCCTCAGATCGCCCAACAAGCTGATTGTTTTATCCATCCTAGCTCTAACTTTGAAGTCATGGTTGTCAATGGGGGCACCTTACCTTACAAAGGGAAGTGTCGTAATGTGCGTATCTCTATAGGAGATTATACCCTGCGCTCTGACATGTTTGCCTTGACCTTAGGCAGATGCGATGTGGTTTTGGGCGCTCAATGGCTACGCACACTTGGCCCTATCTTATGGGATTTTGCTGAACTTTGGATGCAGTTTCCCCCAAATGGAAAAAACACACATTGACATGATTACAGCCAGGGTCTCTCAACATCATCAGTTCACATCGCATGGAAAAAATCCTTAAGAATAATTCACATGGTGTCATCATTCAGATCCATTCCATTCAGATGCAACCATCAACGGTCTCCACTACTCCTTTGGATCTACAACAAATTCTGGATCGATATACAGGTGTCTTTGCTGAACTAGTGGGATTGCCACCTTCAAGGCCAGAAGACCATTGTATCCAGCTCCTTCCTGGCAGCGTTCCTCCCAACATCAGGCCCTATCGCTACCCATTTCACCAAAAAACAGAGATTGAAATGCTCGTTTGGGACTTATTGAAGCAAGGTATTATTCGCCCAAGCACTAGTTCCTTTTCTTCTCCAGTTCTTCTTGTCCGCAAAAAAGATGGGTCATGGCGCCTCTGCATTGACTTTCGAGCACTTAATCACCTCACCATCAAGGATAAGTTTCCAATTCATGTTGTTGATGAGCTTCATGGGGCTGAATTTTTCTCCAAGTTGGATCTTTGTTCTGGGTATCATCAAATTCGGATTCATGAGGATGATATCCCTAAAACAGCTTTCCGCACACATGATGGCCACTATGATTTTTTGGTCATGCCCTTTGGCCTCACTAATTCTCCTTCCACATTCCCGGCCTTAATGAATAAAATATTTCGGCCTTACTTGCGGAAATTCATTCTGGTATTCTTTGATGATATCCTCATCTACAGTAAAACATGGGCTAAACATCTCCAACATCTGGATCTTGTCATGCAACTTTTCTTTGACCATCATCTCCATGCAAAATAGTCTAAATGTGTTTTTGGACAGAAGGAAGTTGAGTATCTCGGGCACATTATCTCAGCACAAAGGGTTCGCGTGGATCCTGCCAAAATCGCTGCCATGAACAATTGGCCGCATCCTTAGACACTCAAGAGCCTTCGTGGTTTTTTGGGGTTGACTGGCTACTACCACAAGTTTGCCAAGGATTATGGGAAGCTTGTAGCTCCATTAACTGCTCTATTGAAAAAGGATGCTTTTACATAGACACATGCTACTCAGTGTGCATTTGACAAACTGAAACAAGCTATGTGTACTACACCTGTTCTAGCTATGCCCAATTTTTCAAGCCCTTCACTATTGAGAGTGATGCTTGTGGCAATGGACTTGGTGTTGTTCTCCTTCAAGATGAACACCCCATTGCGTTCACTAGCAAATCCCTTTCAAGTAAGAATTTAGCTGCCTCTACATATGAGAAGGAAATTATGGCTATTTTGCATGCAGTACAGAAGTGGCAACCATACCTATTAGGGAATCATTTCTGCATCAAGACTGATCACCAGAGTCTGAAATATTTCTTGGAACAGCGTGTCTTCTCCCCAGCACAACATAAATGGGTTAGCAAACTCATGGGTTATGACTATGAGATCACTTACAAGAAGGGTAAGGACAATATTGTGGCAGATGCTCTTTCTAGCACATTTGATGCCCAAGGTTCTCTTTCAGCTATTTCTATGCTTGTTCCAAATTGGTTGCAATTTGTTCAATAGGGTTATGTCAATGACTCTTCCTTATCTCAAATCATCCAACACTTGACCAACAACCCTTCTGCTGTACCACATTACTATTGGGATTGTGCTTCCCTAAGATACAAGGGTCATCTGGTGCTTCCCCAAAGAACAGATATTCAACAGGTTGTCTTCTATGAACTCCATCCTTCTCCATCGGCAGGGCACTATGGGTTCCTCAAAACGTATGAACGAGCACGGCGTAACTTCTTTTGGCAAGGCATGAAAAGGAAAATTCAACAGATGGTGGCTAAATGTGATAGTTGCCAGCGCAATAAGGGTGAAACGAAACTCCTTCCAAGATTGCTCGAACCCTTGCCCATACCTACATGGATTTGGACAGATATTTCTATGGATTTCATTGAAGGGGTCCCTAAATCTGGCGGGAAGACAGTGATCCTTGTTGTGGTTGATCGCCTCTCCAAATATAGTCATTTTTGTGCTGTCATCCATCCCTATACAGCCTCCTCAGTCGCTCAAATTTTCCTGGACCAGATCTTTCGTCTTCATGGCATCCCTTCTTCCATTGTCTCGGATCGTGATGCAACTTTCACCAGTCATTTTTGGACAAAACTATTTCTCCACACTGGCACCAAATTGAAGATGAGTTCAGGTTATCACCCACAAACAGATGGTCAGACTGAAATTATCAATAAATGCTTGGAAACTTATCTTCGTTGCTTCACCTCTGAACAACAACATCAGTGGGCAAAGTGGCTCCCTCTCGTTGAATGGTGGTACAATACCTCTTACCACACTGCCTCTAAAATGACCCCATATGAAGCAGCCTATGGTCGAGCACCTCCAGTTCTTCTTCCATACACCCCCAGCAGTTCACCAGTTCAGGCAGTTGACATGGTCCTTCGAAACCGCAATCAGATTCTTCGCATTTTGCGGGACAATCTTCACATGGCAAGAAATCGCATGAAGCAACAAGCTAATCAACACCATTCTGAGCGCACTTTTCAAGCAGGTGATATGGTTTTTCTTTGTCTCCAGCCATACAAGCAATCCTCCCTGAAACTCAAAGGACGTCATAAGTTCGCTCCAAAGTTCTATGGGCCATATCGGATTCTTCAGAAGATTGGGTCCGTTGCTTATAAATTGGAACTTCCTCCTTCTTCCCGCATTCATCCAGTATTTCATGTCTCTTGTCTGAAAGAAGTTCTTGGCACCAACATCAATGGACAAACTATTTTACCCGAACTGGATAATGAAGGATCCATCCTTTTGGAGCCGGATGCCGTCCTCAATCGACGCACTCGTCAGCTTCACTCTTGCTCTATCACAGAGGTCTTAATTCAGTGGCACCCCATGCAACCAGAGGATGCTACATGGGAACCACTCCTTCAGATTCAGCAACAATTTCCACATCTAAAGCTTTGAGGACAAAGCTTTTTCAAAGGGGGAGGGGATGTTAGGAACCCATGTCTTTACTTTGTTAGTATTTTTTTTTTGGACGCATATGCTTTGTAAGTCGTCCTGTAGTATTTGTTGATCCATAGTTTGTGTTATTGTTATTGGCGCATATGCTTTGTAAGTCACCCGTAGTATTGTTGATCCATAGTTTGTAGTGGCCTATGGTTTTGACCCATAGTATTGGCGCCTAGACTTAGTATATAAGTGTGTGTTGAGGCCTATGAAGGCACCGTGACGTTATTTTGTATTGAGCTTGCTCAAAGGAGGTTTCCCCCTCGAAGTGGTCTGCGATCAATAAAAGTATTCTGTGATCTAATATATTGCGTATTTTCATCAATTAATTGTTGCAGGTTCTTCATAGTATATAGAGGATTGTTTAAGTTTTTCAGATTCTATAAACATGAAAACACCGGAGAGCATATACCAATCCGGTCTTGATACTAAAATCCACGGGTAGGTGTATGGAGTTATTGTTTAAGTTTTTCAGACTCCTTAAAATTGAAAACACCGGGGAGCAAGAAAAAATCTCGGCTCGATATTAAAATCCAGAGATCAGTATTATAGAGTATTCTTCTATCTCTTCTTCGAACTTTGTAAACAATGAAGAAGGTCCTGAGTCTTCCTCCCATGGGCTCGTTAAACTTTTACATGGTTGGGCTTATTGAGTTTGATTTCTTGGACTCATTAAAACAACAAGTAGGACATTCTTTTACCAAAACAAATAAGGGAAGAGAAGGGTATATCTACATCTTTTCAGTTTCAAAGGTAGTTAAGTCAGTCATGTCCTTGAACACAGCAACTATTTGAGTCCATCATTCAGTTGGGTTTTAGATTTTGACCTTAGGGTGAACCTGATCTCGGAGTTTGTTACTCCTTCGGTTGGTTATTCTTCCAATCACATGGAGAGTCTGCTAATGTCTCCTACATTTCAGACTTATATCACTTCCCCCTCATGTTAAAAGTTGTCTAAGTCACTTTGTGTCGTGCTCATTGTTCAAGGATACAGCCTGTGTCAGTCATTCTGCAGTTACCTTGACTTCATGTGTCGGCCATCCTGGTATTAGTTTGTTTCATCTTGTTACTTGTCCTACTCCAAATCAACTCAAATTTGTGTGTTCCTCGTGTTGGATGATGGAGGATGCATTAAGGCCTCCCTTACAGCGAACTTCTTCCCATCGACTTCAACTCATTATGCTCCGGGAATGAAGTTTATAGTTTCGGTTAGTACCTTGGGGATTGCAGTCATTAGTGGCAGTTTCCCTCGCTTTTGAATAATGGTACATCAATGTCTCTTATTTGACAGGTTCCTCAGGTGTTCGACTTAAGTCCATTTATTCACACTTGTTGGAATGTACTAGGTACCTTGGACCTCATTATCATTATCGATGGAAGTCCTCGCGTTTGGTAGTAGTATACATCAATGACCGGTAATCAAACGATACCCCCCATGTTCGTCTCCAGCTCATTTATTCACATGGTTAGGGTTTGTACCTTGGGTTGTTTGGATGAAGACCTTGGGATTCTGATAGCATCACCCTATTTATGTTATCACCCAAGTTGCGCAAGACTGAGCCTTACTCATTTTGGCTCTTCATGAGACATAGATCCAACTTGTCGTTATGGCTATGATCTCTCATTGTTGTCATGGATCCACGCTTGTATTTTAGTGGCCATATTATATATACATCTCCCAGTTATGTATTGGAGATCATGTTGTGTCACACTGAACATCTATATGATGTCAAGATTGTAATTGCTCGCTGACTTTGATCGTTGTTTTCAGGTACTTTTGTGACTTGGTTCTGTAGTTTCTTGCTCCTCCTCTGACTTGGAATTATAATGCATTTCAGCCATCATTTCCCTCTGACCTTACACATTAGGGGGCATATGTTATGGGTCAAATCTGCACTTCTCTGTTCGTAATCACATTTCTCTATCGATCACACAAAAGGACACTATGGATGGAAGAGCTAGATTGACCTTGGATGAGTTATTGTTGAGACTTATACACTCTTTAGTTGAAAATCTTATTTTTTCTATAGTTTTCATGACATGTGCGCTACTATTTCCACAGTGATCTAGCATTCTGAACATTGGTCTTATTGAATACAACCTGTGCACATCCTCCAAAATGTTGCAAACGCTGGTTGTCAAGTGCAAAAGTTGCATATTGTGCACTAGTCTACTGGTATGAAACCTGCGCACATCTTAAGATGAAATGAAAAAATATATTAAGATTACGAATTGGGATTAGTTGAAGTCGGTTCTGCAACTTCCCCAACCTCCCAATTCAACCACCTCTCGAATTCAACTGCCTACCTTGTCCCATAAATACAAAGGGAAGCCATGAGAGAGGGACCCTAGAAGGAATGATAAGTTGTTGATACGTTGGAGGAATTCCCAAGTCATTGTGAAGAGCAGAAGCCCAGGACTCGGTTGCAGAAGTGTCTGGATAGATCAGGTATATCTGTACATATCTACATTTCTTTGACAATAAAAGGTGGAAATGCCCTTCCCGTCCCAATTGAATGTCTATGTGATTGAATGTTTGTTGGATGGTATGTTTGATTGTATTTGATGTTAAGTTATTTATGATTTCATCATATTTATTACAGTCAAGATATGCTAAGGAAGGTTAACTTTGTTTTGCAGGTTTATCATTGCGGAAGATCAAGCGAAAGCTAGGACTAGCCATCATTAAAAAGGTACGGCTTTCGGAATCTTAACCTCTTTCCATTTGTAGTAACTAATGCTAAACATGAATGTATTTACCTGTCACCCCACACAAGTTGGTAATGTCGTCTCCCCACTATAAGGTATTTTCCTACACAACAGTAAGGCTGCCCACTATCCCCGTGGTTATTTTTATTAATGGTGGAAGGTTCAAGTCTATTGATTCATAAATATCGGAGGGAGGATAGAATCACTGGGGTAAAAGTGGCTGAGGGTATCTGGATCACACATCTACTTTTTGTGGATGATTTTCTTATCTTTGGGAAAGGGGTGATGGCTAAATTCCAAGAGTTTAAAGGATGTCTCACTACTTTCTCAGAAGCTACTAGTATGATAGAAAATGTGGAGAAATCAATATTCTCGGTCGTTGATGTTGATGATATTTTCAACCTTGGTTTATCTCAGATCCTACCCTACAAGGTGGAGCAAATCGAAGTCGGTTTCAAATATCTTAGTTTTTGTCTGAAACTAAATAATTATCACAAGGAGGATTGGCGTTGCTCCTCCAAAAAGTAAAAAAATATTGGCAATTGGTCTTTTTGTTGGCTATCAATGGGAGGCAAGCTCATTTTAATCAAATATGTACTAGAAAATATACCAGTATTCTGGATGTCAATTACGAAGATGCCAAAGTCAATACTAGATAAAATCCACCAAAAATGTTTTCACTTCCTGTGGTCTGGAAAAAAAAGACAAAACCAATTATCCTCTTATCAGTTGGGCAAATATCTCTCATCCTATCCATTTGGGTAGCTTGGGCATTAAAAATATATTTGTTCGAGGTAGCTCTGGCTGCAAAAAATATGTGGTGTTACCTATTTGGGAATGGTCTATGGAGCTATGTTATGCGTAGTAAATATTTGCAAAACACAACCACTGTTCAATGGCTAAGTCAAGAGAAGTTTCATTTTGTTGGAGGATCAAACTGTTGGAATTGTCTTCTTGGCTTGGTAAATCTAATCAAGGAGTGGCTTGTCTGGAAGACTAGCAACGGGATGGAAATAAAAGTTGGGGGAGATCCATTACTTGGTGGAGAAATTTTTTCTTTTCTCTCTGATCAATTGGTCCGAACACTCAGGAATCAGGGCATCTTTGTTCTTTCTTAAGTTTTTAATTGGAGACCTCTAGATCAAAGTAGCCAAAGGTTGATGAGTGCCCAAATGTTAAATTCCAATCTGTTCATCATGGTGAATGGAACAGGTTCACTCTAGGACTCTCTAGGAATGGCATCATTCTGTCCAATGTTTCAGATGAACTCCTGTGGTCATGGAATTTGCAAACTAGGCAAATCTCAACGAAGAAAGCATATGAATCTATCATTGAGAAATCACGGCCCGATCAAATAAAATGGTAGTATGCGAGAATTTGGAAATGGAACTATCCACTCAAATTGAAGTGTTTTCTCTGGTTGCTTATGGAAAACAAGGTACTAACGTGGGAGAACTTGCTCAAAAGAGGGTGGCAGGGTCCAAGTATTTGCACTCTATGCAAGAGGGAGGAAGAAACCATGGCACATCTCTTCATCGATTGTCAGATTACATAACACATTTGGTCAACATTGAGCAATTCTTTCAAAATAAGAAATATGTGGAAATTAAACACATTGGATCAATGTCTCCATAGCTGGTATTTGATGAACAATCATCGGATCTCCCTACCATCTCATATATGTCGGGCTTTTTGGAATCTAATGAACACAATGTTGTTCAAGAATAGGGCCTTAAATATCCCCTCTATCATCAGATCAATGGTATGGGAATTCCATGATTTCCATGTTAGTTCAGTTCCAAGAGAGCAAATTATCCAGACCACCTTACAACTTAATTGGCCTTGCGGTCATTTTGATGGGGCATCCTAGGAGTCGAGGAGCATTTCTAGTGCCAGGATGGTTTTTTGCATAACAAATTAGCACAGGTTCAAATGTTGGATGGGATGTGGTACTGGTTCAAACACAAGAAGTGAGCTCCTTGCGCTAGCTACATTACTATATTTTTCCCATCACAAGAACATTACCTCGTTGCAAGTCATTGGAGATTCAAAAATCATTATTAACTGAGCTCATTCAAAGGTTCAAATTCATGTAATGATTCTTGAGTGGTGGCAGCTAGCATTTGAAAACTCTAGGACTCTTTTCACTTCTATCTGGTTTCACCATGTCTATAGGGAATTAAATTATGAAGTTGATGCTTTATCCAAAAGAGTGTTAAATGCTCCGGAAGGAGTCATCCAGTTCAAAGAATGGTGCAGGGATGAAAGGGTCGACAGGGGCACTCTTCTCTTCTATGATTTTTCTTAAAATCACAGTTTTTTAGAGTTTTTGTTGCCTTGTATTGAACTGATTTTTGTCATTGTATTTTTTCCTGCATTATCTGCTACGGAACAATGATGGTGTAGTCTTGTATATCTCTGATAACATGTGTGATTGCATGATGGCCATCTAGTATCATGTATGCACGGAACTCAGAGGATGTTTATGATTTTGAACTAGATGTATTGTTTGATTCTATGTTAGATTCTTTGATTTATTTTAATAAGCACATAAATTTTAATATTCAAACCCGAAAATCAAGTACCACGGGTACCTCTTTGCATTAAAAGATGAGTATGTTGATCGATGGAATGGTGAAACCAATGTTAACATATGGCACAACTTTCACTGTGCATTACTTTGTGGCAATTGGATCCCATGTATATACATTGACGCACTAATACCACCATCAGTAGTATACACAGTAAGTCTGGTACAACACTTCAGTTGACGTTTGTTCGCCGCTTCCTTCAGATGGAAGAACTATACATTTAAAAAAAATTGATAAATTTCTATATAACACATAATAAATGAAAACAAATACAATGTTCCAAAACCAAATGGTTACTTCAATGCTCAAAATCTCCTTCCAACCAGCTCAAACTTAGTCTTCCCAACCAAGGCTATCACAACACGTGGTATTAACTTCATGCCCTCGAGTTTATATTTTTAAGTTTAAAAGAAAATGAACACTTTTTAAAATTTATTAAAAAATAAATAAATATTTAAAGAAATCACCGTACACACGCGTTGAAAAACCCCAAAGTGAAGCTCTCTCGAGATGAATTCCTCAACATTTTATTGAGCCATCAAAGAGAATTATGTGTCCGTGCAGGTTCAGCTCATGCCGGTGACAGTGGAAACGAAATCCTAGAACGCAATTCTGCTCCCGCAGATTCAAATCCGGCTAACAACCGTCACATAGATAATTCTGCTCCCCCAGGTTCAAATCCTGCTAACAACCGTTGAGAAAATAAGTGACCTTAACGCAGAGAGAAGTCATGCTTCATTATAGCTGTGGAGAGAGGAATTTATCCACAGGTTTAATTCAGCTAGCGTCCATGGAGGTGAAAACCCTAGAATGCAATGAGCGTTCTGATCTGTTTGCAAATATTCCTGGTTTCGATGTGCATAGTTTTCGGCTTTATGTGGGGTTCTATCCAGCGACCTGAGTACGAATCCCGGTAGGACCTTCGAAGAGACCCATTCCAGCCGCTATCAACAAAGGGGATGTAGCTCATATGGTAGAGCGCTCGCTTCGCATGCGAGAGGCACGGGGTTCGATTCCCCGCATCTCCACACATCTCATTCTGTAGCTCTCAGATGTATTTGTTATACTGGTTTTCGTTGTTCTGGTAGCTTTAGGCGGTAACTTTGCGACTTGGTTGCCCTGAAATTCAAATCTCGGTTTTGGTTTTCTGGTAGCTTTATGCTGTAACTTTGTGGCTGGTTTCATAAATGCCAAATAAGAAATCAACCTTAAAGACATTGTTTGCTATCTCCAATATTGAACAGTATATCCTTTTTGTATTTTCATTCTGTCTATATTTTTTAAATAAAAAGCACATTTTCTTGTTATTGGTTAAGAATCAAAGAAAATAAAATAGTACATCACAGTTCATCTTCAAAAGACACAGTTCATCTTCAAACTAGAGATGTCAACTGATAATCTTGCAGACTGTTCATAAAACAAACAAAAGCAACTAGAGATGTCAACTGATAATCTTGCAGACTGTTCATAAAACAAACAAAAGCAACTGTTGACCACACTAAGACTGCTCACCAGAGCTATACTAAACAAAAATTACAAAATGAGTCATACTAGGGAGCAAGTGTACACAAAAAGAATGTCCACCAGTCAATCACATAGAAGGAAAGAGCCCTCTCCAACCAAGATCCCCTTAGAAAACTCTCATAAAGCAGGAGGCCTTCGGGGCAAGATAAAGCACTCTTAGAGAGTGCATCAGCTACAGTGTTAAATTCTATGTGTACATGATCAACTTGAAACTCCAGAAAAAAAAAGTAAACGGTCTTTCACTCTTGAACACCAGTGATCTAAGGAGAGGACCTAAAGCACACTGGAGCCCTTTAGCCAATTCACAATGGTTCATGAATCACCTCACACCTGAATAGAGGGAATGCCATTTAGACTTACAAATTGTAAGAGACACCAACAAACCAGCAGTTCAGATTTGGTATTTAAAGCTCTACCACAGCCCATCCCTAAAGTAAAAGAAAGATCTTCATTGTGCACCACATCCTCCAAATCCATTTTGAGCTGAACCATCAAACAATCTTTCAATAGAGTTCTTTTAATCCTATTTTCATTTTGTCGATAACAACTTATCCTAATTTCTTTTTTAATAAAAAAAAATCTGCAACTTGATATTTTTAATAGGAAAATCAAAGTTACATAATAAGTACTAAAGACAATCTAGACTATTCTTCGGAATAGCTCTCAGTCCATACATAACATAAATACTAAATGGCTGAGTTCTGAGATATACCATGTCACAATGGTTTACAAAAATAAAAAAGTATGACCCATACCCTATGTTCCACCATAAACAAAGTCAAGTTAAAGTGACAAAAAAAATTAAAGAGGTCAAACTGAACCCTGATCAACAAGGGAGTTAACCAGAAACTCATCAAGGGAGTTAATCTGTCGGTTTCCATATTTGCTTCCTTGCAAATATGTTTAAATTCTAAATGATCAAAGGAATTGATCATTTGTTCCACATTCATTAGCCACGCAGTCAATAACATAACATAATATTTATGGTAATTTTTCCTTCCATTTAATTTATGATAATTTGAAAATCTTCATAAACTATTATGGAAAAAATACCTTTCCTTGAAACAAACAAATTAGAGAAAACATCTAACTGCCATGAATTCAGAGTTCATATTACTCCCATTTCCAATACTCATTTTAAGCAGAATCTTGTGGTATTTTTTTATATAAAGCCGCACCTGCACCACAAATTCTTTGATTTAAATCACCATCCAAAAAACCATAAAAGGGAAATTTAGTATCCTAATCTTGAACTGTATATTGTTTCTTTGTATTTTCTTTCTGCCTATGTGAACTTAGTAACGTATCCTAATCTTTTTTATCTTCTACTTAAAAAAGTATTTTCTTCTACCTAAAATTAAGAGTTAAAATTTAATTAATTGTATGTATTTTCTTCTACTTAAAAATAAAAGTATTTTCTTGTGCCTAAAATTAGGAGTTAAGATTTAATTAATTTTCTTGTGCCTAAAATTAGGAGTTAAGATTTAATTAGTGGTTTGGGAGTTGAAATTCAATTAATTGTATCCTTTAAATGCAATCTCAAATTTCAACATTTAATTTATTATTCAAAAATTATAAAAATATATCGATAAATTATTTTATTAATGATTATGGTTTTATTTATAATTAAATTATTTTAATTAATATTTTTAAATAATAATTATAATTTATTAATGTTTTTTTTAATAAAATTAGTTTGCATAAAATAACTTAAAACAATTTCATAATGACATATACTCAATTCAATCAATGCTTTTATATATATATATATTCAAAACACAATTAAGATATCTCAAAAATTTTAGTGATGATAAAGTTAATATATGAAAGGAGCAATTAAAAAGCTTTCCCAAATCAATAAATAATAAATAATGTGAAATGAATTTGTTTAATTATTTTAAGATTTGTAGACAATTTTTTCATCGGAAAAAAAAGCATACTATTGTTATTCAAAATTGAATTAAATACTACATCGATGTTCTAGTCATAACCGATATATCAGCATAAATGCTTATCACTACTTATCCCTCTCAAAATAACAATATTTCCCAAAAAGGAAGATATGATAATTCTAGTCCCAAAAAACATACATTAAAATGTACTAAAATATTCTCGATCAAGTTATCATTCAAAGATCCTTACCAAACCCATATCTTGGATGTGTGCTCCCTGATATTCTTCCCACACAATGATACCTTCCTCGCCATACATTGCCTATTTAGACAATTTATCTGCCAAAGAGTTATGTTCTCTGTAGATGTGTTCAAAAGATGTATTGTTGATCAGATTAATTTTTGTCCTGATCATGTTGCACCAGTGAAATAGAGAAGTAACTTTTAAATTATAATCTCCACTTTCCCATTTTATAGTGACTCTAGAATCACCAAAGACTTTTAGGTCAACCATACCAAAAATGTTTGCCACTTTTAATACACACCAGAGGGCAAGAAGTTTGACTTTCATATTGGTGCCAACTCCACAATTGAGACGTAAACTGAAATAATGTTCCTGGTTTATAAAAATTGCTCCCCCAACTACACATAAACCGTTTGAGGCCGCACCTTAAAAAAATGACTAGACTTATGTAATTTGGAGAGAAAATGCTAACTTTATGTATTTTCAGAGGCGCTTTTTCATAATAGTAAGTCTTATGTAATAATTCAAAATATGAATACATTTTGACTGCAAACATGGGTTCTTATATTCAAACACAACCTTGTTTCTAATGTGCCAAATGGTCAATGAAATAAAGACTGGAAAAGTAGGATGTGATCTGCATTTTATGGTCCAGTGTAGAGTGCACATATCAAAATTTTCATATCCCCAGATCTGCTCAAGTTTGAGGGAAGAACAATACATGTTCCAAATGTTCCTCATGAATTCACACTCCACAAGTAGATGATTAGTAAACTTTGCACTATTTTTGCATAGAGCGCATATACTAAGCCCATACCATCCCTTTTCCATGAGATTATCCCACGATTTTAGTCTCCCTTGTAGAGCGAACCACATGAAACACTTAAAATTTAGAGGAATATTCCACTGCCATAGAGAATAGCATTTTTCTTTTATTATTGTACTGTAAGAAGACTTGGGAGTCACTATTCTCGAGCTAGAATTGCCAATCCATATAAGCTTATCCTTCTCCTGAGTAATTCTGCAGCCAACAGAGTTTAAATATTGTATATATCGATCCCATTCATACACTACCCCTCCAATAAAGAAAAAATCCTTTGCGCTGAGCTAGTAAGCACTATGATTCACATTACTCTTTGTTTTCTTGATTTTATCCAGAGTAACATAATCATATTCCTTTAAATAATTAATAATCTCATCTGACATATTGTATTTTTCCTCCAGGCCCAGAATTGGATCAATACCAACCAAAATTTCTTTACCTGTTCCTACTCGCCAATAAAGGTCTCTATCCATCCAATTATAAATTTTGATAAACCCTGTCCAAATAGGTGAAGCACCTCTAGTTTTTTTCTTAGATTTTATGATCCAATTGACTATATCTCCTTTGATATATTTCACCCACAACACTTTATACCAAAGTGTAGTGCCAAATAGTCCTCTCCAAAGACTCTTGAGTCACTTGTAGACAATTAAAATAGGTTAAATCACTAAAAAGAAAATTTATATATTATTAAATTATTGTATCAAGAGTAGTTGTTGTGAAATTCATAGGTTTACTAAGAATTGCAAGATTAAACCTTTTTACATGAAAGAAAACTAAATGATCTATTGATCTGCATAAGAAAAATTACATGAGGGCTCTTCTTATATAGCAATGGAGAAGGTCCATGAATAAACTGCCTACGTTAGCTTACAACTCACAATGGTTGGCTTACAACATGGCTTCCTTGGAAACACAAGGCTAGCCAAATTTCCTTAGAAACACATTCCTCAAAAAATACAAACAATAACACCCCCCCCATAAGTGAAACATAGGGAGGAAACAAACAAAAATGGGTCCTAGGGACTAGGCCTGATGAGGTACACATGTACAAAATCTCATAACCAGAGAAAAGGAGAAAAACCCATAGGAAAAAAACTCCTCCCCAAAAGAGAGAACACAACATAAACAAAAGTGAAGGTAGGAGGACTCAAGATGACCCCCAAAGAACAACTTCCTTGACCCAAAGCATCGAATGGAGCTAAAGAAACTGAGGTGATGCCAAATGTTTAGTGAAGATGTCTGCCATTTGCGATTCAGTAGGAAAGTACTCCAAGGTGAGAACACCATCTTGGATGAGATGGCAAATGAAGTGCATGTGGATCAATGTGCTTGGTCCTCTTATGGTCGACTAGATTTTTGGATATGTGGATGGAACTCTGGTTGTCGCATCAAAGAGTAGTTGAATGCTCCTAATGAATCCCACACTCCTTCAATAACTGTCGAAGCTAAAGGACTTCTTGACTGGCAAGGACTGCAACATAGTACTCAACCTCGACAGAAGACAATGCAATTGCCAATTGTTTCTGGAAGGACCAAACAATAGGAGCAGAACCAAGGTAGTAGACAAGGCTTGATGTGGACTTCTGATCATCAATGAAACTAACCCAATTAGAATCAATGAAACGCTCAAGCTGAGAAGCACCCGAGGTGTACTGAATGCCAAACTTGGTAGTGCCCCGAATATACCTATGTATGCACTTAGCTGCCTTCCAATGGATCTCATGCAAATCTTGAGAGAACCAAGAGACAAGTCCAACTGCAAAAGAAATTTTTTGTTGAGTATGTGTCAAATACAACAAACTCCCAGCCAATTGTCAATATAAGGTCAGATCAACACGAGGTTACGAGCAACTAGCGGTAAGTGTAACTCCTAACTTGAACAGAGTGGGTGCTGACCTACAATCATACATGCCAAATATCTGAAGTAAGTCAAGTGCATACTTCTGTTGAAATATGAATATCCCTTTTGAAGACTGAAGAACTTGCAGACCAAGGAAATAATGCAGAAGGCCAAGATCTGTCATGTCGAACTGCTCCATCAATTCTCGCTATATACTCTGGCTCATGGATGAAGAACTACCGGTAAGAATCAAATCATCCACATATAGAACTAATATCAAAATATTAGTTCCTTCCCTTCGAGTGTAAACTATAGGATTTGAGTGACAGCGATCAAACCCTGCAGACACTATAAAACTATATGTCTTCTCATACCAAGCTCGTGGAGTCGGTTTGAGACCATACAAATAGTGACGAAGCCTACAAACAAGAGAAGAGTCCCGCACAAAACCAGGAGGCTGCTCCATGTAGACTTCTTCCTGCAAATCTCCATGCAAAAAATCACTCTTCACACCCATTTGGTAAACTGACCAATGTTGTGCGGTAGCAAGAGACAACAAAAGATGTATGGATTCCATCTTGGAAACAGGGAAAAAGGTCTCAGAGTAATCAATACCTTCAACCTGTGAAAATCCCTTGGCCACTAAGAGTTCCTTATACTTGTCAATAAAACCATCTGCAACATACTTGGTCATATAGACCCTCTTGCAATGAACTAGTTTCCGTCCCTTGGGAAGAGGAACGAGATCCCATGTGTGATTCTTCATTAAAGAAGAATACTCCTCGATCATGATAGTTTCCCATTCAGGTATCCCAACAACATCGGGAAATTATTGGGGATCCTATGAAATGGCATGTGTAATGTCCCCTCCCATCATACCAGCATGATAGAGAGAACGAGATGCTAAAGCTGGGCATCTAGCCCCATGAACTTTTAAATAAGCATTCACATAATATAAAAAGACATATGGAAATGTATAATTATAAGAAAACACAACAGAAGTAATTTCAATTACACATCCATCCTACATTCAAGATATTCATCAAATAAATAATTGCAAAGTTAACACAAGAGAATACTTATCTTATAACAAAGTAGTCCCAAGCAACTGGCTATGCAACTGCAATGTTCCACCCAACCATAGGCCAGTTGTGATCATCAATATCTCAACACACTACCACCCCTGAGCTGGGCATGATCTCTACAAGGAATCAGGGAACAACAGACTCACACATAGCCCAAAGATACACCAAATCAGCCAAGCCAAGCTACAGTTGGGTTTATCAGGATGTTAGGCAATGGAAGGAAGAATTGTTAAGCTAGTGGAATCATCCATAGAGATATGGGCACCCTCTGCAAGATCTATCTAACTTGGTCCCCACAATACCTACACACCTGACACAAGGAAGTATTCCCTTCACTAATACACAGTCCCTCAGGCCATACCTTCCATTCTAGTGTTCTTCAAGGTGTGCATAGAAGAGCAACCAGCCCTTTTGATACTCTTGAGAGGTTACCTCCTCACTAGGTTTATCAAGCCAATTCTAGTCCACTTCCACTCCTAATTCTTGCTCATAATTTCCAACCAACACAGGGATGCACCCTACAACAAAACACAAGTGTTGAAAAACGCGGGCAACCAAAACGAACTAGTAGATGGGGAATAAACCCTAGGAGAGCAAATTCATTTTCAGAAAATGTTTTTCTGCATTTCAGGGGCAAAAACGACCTCTATAAACCCCTAAAACGTGACTCCCTTTCTCCCAGCCACTGTGTAACACAAAAACGAGCCCCCCAGCTATGGAAAAATGCAGGAATTTGGTAAAAACGTGATGGGGAAAGCCCAGCTAGCTTAGACTGCATGAGAGAGGAAAGACTATGGGTTCAGAATGGCTTTGGGCACCATTTCGTTGGTGTTTTCTTACCCCAGAAGCAAAAATACGTTTTTCTAGGTTGATGGCTTGCCCATGCACGAAATTGGCTGCCATACCTCTTCATTCCCAAGGCATTAACTGCCTCAACCAATTTCTAGAAGAATTAAATGATTGGGTGCATAACCCAAAATGGGTTGTTGGTGGTTTATGGGTTTTCTCATTGACACATGGATTAACACCTGTAATGTCCCCTCCCATCATACCAGCATGATAGAGAGAACGTGATGCTAAAGCTGGGCATCTAGCCCCATGAACTTTTAAATAAGCATTCACATAATATAAAAAGACATATGGAAATGTATAATTATAAGAAAACACAGCGGAAGTAATTTCAATAACACATCCATTAAATAAATAATTGCAAAGTTAACACAAGAGAGTACTTATTGTTGGTTATCTTCCCTGGGTAGACCCGGGTTAGCTGTATCTTCTAGACCAACAGAACCCTTAGCTCACTGGCCCTTTCGGCAACAGGTCGCAAAAGCAACCTGAAGTCTCACCCAAAGTGATTCTAATGGGTGGCAGAAGACTCAAGTGTCCTCAGCCAAGTTTCGAGGCATCCAGGGTGCTTAAACCCACCCTTGCTCTCTCCTCAAGGGCTAACTTATCGCATTCTATTACTCCGGCTATACCCCTGCCTTATCGCGTCACGCAGGAAGTGCGATAAGTCTTCCCCTCATATGAGCCCGCCTAACGATACCTAAGATATCGCAGGGTGCGATATCTTCCCCCTTTCTGTCCCTGCGGTATGTTATTCTTAGCCGCTTCCTGGATTAATACGCGGTCTCACCCACCCTTATCTTATTACTGAAGATAGTAATATTATTTACTCTCTAAGCATAACCCTCACTAATGAGCTTGACCCCTGATGTTCTGCAACGATGTGACTGTATAGAGTATTACTTTGAGCATTGTTCTAATTACACTCTTCATGCATTACATTCATTCCATACCCGAGCATTATCCTTTATTAAACAAAGATCTAGTTCGCTAGGATTTAGCTATGATTCTCACAATGGTTACACATCAACCAGAACTAAACTGACGACCATATACATTACTTATAAACTGAAGGAAGCATTCATGTATAATAGAGATAAGTAAATAAGAGCAACAGCTACACAACTACAATCGCGCTACTTAGATAAGCACGTCGTCATTCCCAGGAGAGGAGCTACATTCACGGGAACTGTGTTTCCTGTTAACAACTCGGAGAGTAAAACGCAGTTCTGTCACAACTCTTTGCAACAGAGGTCTTCTGGGAAACTCCACCCCCTTGGGAGCCCTTCTCTATAGACCTCCCTTCTTCTCCTGCCTCTTACAATGCATTCTCTTTCTTTTTCAATCCCAGTGGATTGCACAATATCTTAATGGGTCGGCCCCTGCCTCTGGGGAATGTTCAGACTCTGTATTACAAAGACTCGACTACCCTCTACTTCTGTCACTATGTGTCCAACCCCTTTTCATATAAAAAGACTCCTATATATAGATGGCCCGAAGGTCTCATCGCAGTTACAAAACTGTGGGCCTTATCCCAACAGTGACTCAACCCTAACCACTTACAGTCAACTAGCTGTACTTCCATAGCCGCCTCCTGTCTCGTCGCCGCTTCCTGCAGTCCTTAGTCTTTAATGCATCGGCCCATTGCTTCTTCTTGGTTCCAGCGACGCTGACTGTGGTCCTTCTTCTTAATGAGGGTAGCTGAACCCTCTCTTCATCTTCGGCGCCTTTATTATGGTGGTTGAGCTCTCCCTTCGGCCTCTTCCTTGTACCACATGCTTTGACTTTTCTGTACATATCGCCGCAATTCCCGTCGGAATTTGCGCTACGGCGATATCTTTGTCTTGTCGCCAAAATTGGTGCTTTCTCCCCAAAAATGGTTATCTTTCCCAAAATTAGCAGCTTCCTAAATGCTGCGGAAGTTCTCTCCAACAACTCCCCTAACACTTACTTGTGGCTCGTCCCCGAGCCACTCGCAACATCAGCCTGCTTCATCTGCCTAAGCTTATCCTTTGCTGCCCGTGAGATTGTTGCGAATTGTGCCTTAAGCGCTTTAATACTTTCATCCATGCTTGTTACTTCTTCCTGCGCTGCGCTTAGCAGCTCAGCTGTTACCAAGGAGTCTTCGGTGCTCTCAATGACTCCTTTACTTGAGGTGAAGCTTTTCACCTTTTTCTCCAGTTCATCAACCAGATGTGCGACTTTGCTTTCATGCGGGCTAACTTCGTTAGCCAGGTTGATCTGTTGTTCTCTGTACTTTTGTACTTGCTGTTGAAATTGCGTGATTTCTCCTTTCTTCCTTATCTTCGCAAGAGCACTCAAGCCCTTGTACTCTTCTTCAGCTCTTGATATCGCATCTTCAAAGTGCTTAATATGCTGATTGAGCTCGGATTTCTGTGGGAGCTCCTCGAGCTCCAGCCATGTTTTTGATACATCCTCTAGGATAGCCTTTGTTGCTTCCACTCGACACTGCATCTGTGTCTGTACAATTCTGATAGCTTGCACTCTTGCTTCTTGGATTTCCTCTAGAGTAAGCGGCCTATTCGCTTCCAGTGCAGCAATCCTTGCTTCATATTCTTCCTCCATCTTTTTCTTCTCTTCATCTAGAGCCTTTGCTCTTTCCGCTATTTTTCTTATCTTTTGAGTTATTTCTAACTCAGGCCTGATATCGCACTGCGGAAGTTCTGCTGCGATATTCTTTAAAACAAGAGAGACATCCTGCTCCCGCTGAACATATTGCGTCAACTGGGCACTCTCTGCCTCATGCTGTGCAATGAGCTGCACGTTTTCGTTAGAAAGGAAAACATTATGCTCATATGTGACTTGTTCTCTGTGCCTCAGCTCCGTGCCTATCTGCTGGAAAATTTCGTACAACTGGTCCACAGGTACTTCTGGGAGGTTCACCTCAAGAGGATGAACCATCTGTACTTCCATAGGAACAGGGAACTTAATGCTTCCCGGCGGTATACGAACAATGTTCGTGCGGTCCCTTGCAATACTTTCTTCTCTGGTCTGTAAAGGGGGCTGCGAACTTTCTGCTACTGTGGTTGGAGCTGGCTGAATCTGCATGGAAGCAGTCTTCTCAGTTATTGCCTTCAGCTCTCGCAATTTCTTGTCAAGGCTTATGCGCATCAGATCCTGCGATGACTGAATCGCAGCGAATTTATCCCGCATCTTCTCATGTATTCGGCTGGCGATGAGATCATACTCATCCTCTGTCATGATCGGTGCCTGCGGTTCTTCGAAAGTAACCGCCTTTGTTCTCTTCTTCTTTGCTCGCAGTGGAGAAGGCCCTTCAGTACCCTTTCTCTTAGAACCTATTGGTTCTTTCACTTTATCTTTGGGATCTATCTCCGGAACATCTTCTGGATCCTCAACTGGAGTATCAACTGGAACTAGGCCAGAGGATAGATCATCATACATCTGTTTCATTTCCTCATCAAAACAGTTCTTAATGGTGTCTTCAACCTGCTGGATTTCCATGCGATATGGGCCAGGGGCCCATTCCTTATGTTTCCTGAATCCCTTGGGTCTGATATATGTTTTATCCCTGTCGACTTTAAATTCCAGCTTGGACTGATAAAGATCAACGACCGGCGAGTCGACACGCGGAATCGTTGCTACGGACTCAAGCAATAGCATATAATAGTCATGGAATACCATTGCATTATTCTTGTGCTTCTCTGGGTGACTACTCGCCCATAGATTTGAATACCTCGTGCCTCTGCACGCCCCTGGTGCCAGTTGTGGAAACTGCGAATTGGGCGGCTCTTTCCATCCAGTAAAAGCCATAAGGATCAGCAGCCACGAGAAGTGGAAGCTGTGAAGCGGATCCTGCTGCGCCTGCGCACAGTCTTGAAAGAAACTATTCAACAAAAATAAACTCCAGTT
Source organism: Larix kaempferi (assembly GCA_027924585.1). NCBI lineage: Eukaryota > Viridiplantae > Streptophyta > Pinopsida > Pinales > Pinaceae > Larix > Larix kaempferi. Next base: position 900,692 of record BSBM01000133.1, on the reverse strand, counting down.
GTAAGGTTTACCTTTTATGACTTCAATCGCTAGGCGGATAACTGAGCCTGTGACTTCCTTTGGCCTCACCTTGAGGAGGAGCTTTCCTGCCAACAGACTAACAGTAAATCGCAAGGCGTCATCCTGTATTGAGTTGACGTCGTAGGCGCGACCTCCTCTTTGCAGCTTATACTCCGCAACCTGCTTGGTTGAGAGCCTGGTATCCTTTGTGGCGCCATCAATATTTATCTGGGGGTCGAAGCCAGTCTTCGACAGACCGGTAATGCGGTGAATAAGGTCAACATTAACATCTATCCGGTTACCCATCCATAAGTAACCACCATGCACACATGAGAGTAGCATCCTCACTACAGCATTTACCTCTGAGCCTCGTCCAAAGTGTGGAATGTCCAGGAGATTGAGCAGTCCCGACGGTGCTAAATGGCTTGCATGGTCCATGGGGACGAACTCATCGTGCTCTGTCCTTGGGTTCCTCTGAATCGTCATATAACGATCGCGACGGAAGTGTGGGTAAAGCTTATAATCTCTCAGATTATAATCAGCGAACTTAACAGCATGCATATTCCCCCACAGGTTACCTTCTTCCTTCACTCGCTTATCCAGTGGTGGGAGTACGAGTTCATATATAAAGTCTTTCGGAAGGACAATTGCTGGTGCATTTTCTATCCTTGGTGGAAAGTATACGGTAGCGACTGTGACTTCTTCCGGAAGTTCCTTCTCCAGTTCTTCTGACTCTGTGCTACTCGGGGTCTCGCTATGCTCCATATTAGCTAAGGTTCTTGGTGACTGTCGTGTGGATGGAGAACCAGTAGTAACTTTCTTTCCTTTCTTAGCCACAGCTGAAGTCATAGCACACTCAATTCCACCCCTTTGGAATCTCTGCAAGACGTCTTCGAGAGGCTCGTCTGGCGCGAGGAACCTTCCCCTGTGGTACTCTGGACTTCCTATGATTGCTAATCTGATATAAATCAAAGTCTGCAACTGTTTTTGGCTTCCCTGCTAAGAAATTCTACTGAGAATACGCTTGGCTCGTTTCAAATGCGCTCAACTCTTTCGGTAAAAATGACCAAGTAGCCCCGTTCTTTGAATAAGACATGTATTTATCATAAGGCGGGAACTTCAAACGGCAACGGACCAGTAAACTGGACCCATTGGCGGCATTTAATGCATAGACAAGACAACACCCCGCGCCCATTTATTGAAAACGCCGTTTGAAATTTCGCCGGGAAACTGTGCGCTGGAGTGGTGTCGCATCAGATTTTCCAAATCTAGAAGAATCGTCGTACTGCTGCCAAATCTTAGTACAACAGATACTTGTCAGTCGTACACTTAATGCTTGTCAGAAGGCAAAGTGACTAGCCCTCTCATCAATTCAAAAATTGGTATCGCATCGATCTGTTTTCTGTCTTCTGCGATACGATATCGCGGCGCCTGGAAATGCAAAGTGCAAAAAAACTCGCATCGTATCAAAATTATCGCAACAACCAGAAAAGCTTGCTGCGAATTCTTACCTAAAGTATTTCCCGGTGTAGACTTCTTAGGGTGCGATGCCTTATTTCAACTACACTGGACATCTGCACCATTTGCTTCTTTTCTGGGCTAGGGCTAGGAGGTAGCATGGCCTTCACAATACAGCTTAAGCCTACTACCATTGATCAAGGTAGGAAGAGACTCCCCACTCATAGTACGAAGCTGGATAGCACCTCCATCTGTTATGTGCTGAATTTGATATGGCCCTAACCAATGAGTCTTGAATTTTCCAGGGAACTTTATAAACTTACTGTCATAAAGGAGTACCAAGTCTCCTAGCTGAAAGGTTTTGTTCTTGATATGCCTATCATGCCAAGCTTTTTCTCGTGCTTTCTGCACTTTCTGATGGAATCCTGCGATAAATCTGTCTTCCTCCAGATTGAGCAGCTGAGCCAATCTCTCCTCTAAAGTATCAGAATCAGCCATCTCTGTAAGTTGAGCAATCCTTAGACTGGGTAAGATGTATTCCATAGGCATAACAGCCTCTTGTCCATATACCAAGCTGAAAGGTGTGTGTCCTGTTAATTTCTTGCACGTGGTCCTGTAAGCCCATAATACAGCATTAACTCTAAGGTCCCAATCATCCCTTTGACTGTTACAAATCTTTGTAAGAGCATGTTCTAGTATCTTGTTGAAAGCCTCCACCGTACCATTAGCTTGAGGGTGGTAAGGTGTACTCTTATGGTGCTGGATTTCAAATTCCTCTGTCAAGGCTTCTATGGTGCAATTCAAAAAAGGTGTTCCTTGATCACTCATCAAAGTCACTGGGCATCCAAATCTAGTGATGATGTTTTCAAAAATAAATTGTGCTGCTGTAGCAGCATCACAATTCCTGACTGGTTTTGCCTCAGCCCACCTGGTGAGGTATTCTGTTGCTGTAATAATATATCTCGCACCAGTTCGTTTTCCTGGGGGGTTAATAGGACCCACAAAGTCTATAGCCCACTTATCGAATGCGCGTAGCGTTATCTGTGGTCGCAACGACATTTCATCTCTTCTGGAGGGCTTTCCTGTCCTCTGGCAGATGTCGCATGATCTGCAAAACTCTTTACTGTCTTTATGTAATGTAGGCCACCATAATCCGGCTGATAGGATTTTCTGAGCAGTAGGCTTCCCTGCGAAATGACCTCCTGCGATGCCCGAATGTGCTTCCTTAAGAATGGTCTGTTTCTCGTGGGGCATAACGCATCTGCGCAAAATTTCATCTGGGCCCAGTTTATAGAGATGTCCTGCAATCAAGGTGAAGTCTGCTGCTTTCACCACTAATTGTTTCTTTTGTTGCTTAGTAAACTCAGACGGTGCCCACCCTGTAGTGAGAAATTGAAGTATGTCTTCATAATATTTGTCTGCGACCTGAATAGAGAACAATTGCGCATCAGGCAAGTTGTCCTCTAAGTTACTTGGTTCTTCGCCTGAGTCTATCCTTGACAGGTGATCAGGTCCTGCATTTAGTCTTCCTGGCTTGACAATGATTTCGAAATCATATTCCTGAAACAACAATAGCCATCTGCATATTCTTCCCCCTAACACTGGCTTATTGACCAAGTACTTTAATGCAGAATGGTCAGTGAACATCTTGAACGGGGCACCCAACAGATAGTGCCAAAATTTCTGTAGAGCATACACCATTGCTAACCCTTCCCTCTCTGTGGTGGTGTAATTCTTCTCAGCTGTCGATAATCTCCTGCTCGAGTATGCGATAGGGTGATCAATACCCCCTTCTCCTGGTTGCGTGAGAATAATGCCTAGTGCGATGCCAGATGCATCCACATGAACATGAAAAGGCTTGTTCCAATCTGGAAATACCAAAATAGGTGCTGTAACCATTTTTTCTTTAAGAGCGTCGAGACTCTTCTGACATTCCTCATTCCACTGAAATCTGATATCCTTCTTCAATAATTTCTCCATTGGTGCGGTAATCTTGGCATAACCTTTAATAAACTTTCTGTAGTACCCGGTGTGACCCAGTGTAGTTCTCAGTTGCTTTACTGAGTTAGGTGCTGGTAAATTGACAATGATGGCGATCTTCGCAGGGTCTACCATCAAGCCTTGTCTGCACACAATGTGACCCAACAACGTACCAAAAGGCGCACAAAATATACATTTTTTTAAGTTAAGGGAAATCTGGTGCTATCTACATTTTTCAAACATTAATCTCAGATTTCCTATGTGCTTCTTGAGTAGTCCAAATACAGTCCAATCATCAAAATAAACTTCTAGAAATCGATGGATGTATTCCTTAAAGACAGCAACAACTACTCTAGAAAAAATTGCTGGGGCATTCTTAAGACCAAAGGGCATTACCGTATACTGAAAGGAGCCCCATTCTGTCGCAAACGTGGTCTTGTGCCTGTCGTCTGGATGGATTCTTATCTGGTGATAGCCTGAAAAGCCATCAGTGAATGAATATATTTCTTGTCCTCCAACATTGTCTAAGACTTCATCAGTGAAGGGTGTCGGAAATGGGTCATGCAGCGATGCATCATTCAGTTTGCGCAAGTCGACACAGATTCTGATGTCTCCTTTTGTTTTCTTTTCTTGTACTACCATGGGACTAACCCACTCACTTTCTTCAACAGGCTCAATGATGCCTGCTGCTAGCATATTATCTATTTCATCTTTTACTTTTGCTTTATACCGCGGGTTCAACCTGTATGGACGTTGTTTAACCGGCTTAGCATCCTCCTTAAGCGGTATCCTCATGAATCCTAAGTCACCCACTATTCCTTTCATTTCTGTAAAGTTGGTAGGAAATAGGTCCTGATACTCATGTAGTAGGTCTGTGATTTGGCCAATTGTCTCATCATCCCAATAATCTCCAATAGAGGCAAACTTAGGTTCTGTTTCTGTGCCAATATTGCTCATTTTAATCTTGATTGGTTCTGTTACAGCTGGGATTTCTAGGTGTGGACCTTCAACTTCACGCATACCTTCGGTTTCTGCGATATTGATACTGCGAGGATCTTCATCCTCATCGCCTGAATCCTGTGCGAAGTTGTAACACTCCAACGCATGTTCCATCTGAATAGCCCACTCGGGTTGCGAATCCGCTGGTAATGTGCAATCCTCAAATATTTTAGTCTTTATGATCTTCAAGGCCCGATCAATGCTTGGATACTCAGATTCAAAACTGAAAGTAAGCAAAAAGTTTTCAATCATAATAGGCCATGAGATAGTTCCTTTTCTTAGCTCTGTTTCTGTATACCAGTTCCTTGGAACTGTATCCAGTGTGTGGATAAACAAATGAACCCACTCATCTGCTGGAATTTTTAGCCAACTCTGTTCACAGATCATAATGTGTGTTCTGGGATCACTTTCTCCTGTGTATTTCTGCTGTGTACAGTCTCTTTCTTTAGAGAATCTGATACGCATCAGTCTCTTACAATCATACCACGATGTGATATGTTCCTTGTGTGTGTACCACCATCTTGCAGGTGTGGCTCTAACTGCGAGATCAAAAACCTCCATCCTCTGCTCTTGAGGAATCTCTTGTTCAAACTGCTGTAAAAAATCATTGACGTCCGCTAATCCATCAAAAGTTGGAATATACCTATTTTCTGCCCCAATCCATCGCAGTGATTTAGTCATGAATGCGCATCTGCGAGTAGAAACTTCGTGGAGTCTATTTTGCCAATTCTCTAAGCCGACATCTGAATCTGATGTGCATGAGCTATCGCATCTCCAGCTAATATGTCCATCGGCTGTAGGATCAATGTAATCTATTTGATTAGAAGTCATCTGGTACAAATTTTCCATGTTATGCACCTCCTCTTCCGCTTTGATCGGCTCAATGTAGCGAGGACCCTGTAAAGGGTCTAGTGGTGCGATAACTCGGACTTGAGCATCTTCAAATGTCATCTGCCTTTTCTTCAAGTTGATAACAGCCTTGTTATCAAAAGCCCAATCAATACCTAATAGAGCTGGATAGGGTTTGGTATCACCAATAATTTCTATGACCTCAAAATCTGCATACGTGTGAACTCCATCGATGTCCACTGGGACATGCGATAGGCGAACCATCGGTGATATTCTCTGCTGATTGGCTAGTCTCAGATGGATAGGGGATCTGCTTAGTTTTGGACTACCCATCTGTTCCCATGTCTGCTTAGTCAAGACATTTACTTCTGATCCTAAATCTAGGATAACCTCATCCATTTCAAATAGTCCGATCTGCGCTGTGAGCCTCATCTCTCTTCCTGTCCTTGTATGGCCCATTATATGGTGAATAGTTCGTTGTGTGTTGCTCAAGGAAGGGCTCTGTTGACATTGATCGATAACTTTCTGAAGTTCCTCTACAGCTTTCCCATTTCTCAGAAGTTTCAAACAACTCTGCAGGAAGGACTGTACACTTCCTGTCAATACCTCTTCGTCGCATCTTCCAGATGTGCTAGCCTGCGGTATCTGTACAGTACTAACATCATGTGGTAGCTTCCGCGATATACCCTGAGATGGTAATAATAGTGATCTGGAATGTGTCTGTTCAGCAAAGGAGGTCTTAGTTTGCTGAAATGCCTCCTTATTCTTCTGTAGATCAAGTGGGATAGGTTTTTCTGGAGCTTTGCGCACCCACTGCGTTCTTGTCGTTTTTTCTTCATCCTGCGATATGTTACTTGTAGAAAGACCACTGCGAGTTACAATATTAACTCGTGGTTCTGTTTCTTTCTGCTCGGCAGCGATAAACTGGATAGTCTGATTGGTTGCTGGCTTGGCGTCCTTGATCTTAGCTATCAATATGGGACACTCCTCTGTTGTATGATCATAAGATTTACAATACTTGCATGTTGTAGTAGGGTTCTGGCAGTCCCTAGCGTAATGTCCTGTGCCTCCACAATTATAACAGGTAATAGGTCCACGGCCACGGCCAGATTCATAGCCTCCTCCACGTCCTTGACCTCTGAAATTTCCTCCACGGCCTCCCTGAGCCGGATCAATTTGTGGACGTACTGATGGTCCAGATGCTTCTGATTGGACTCTGTAAAGGTCATGCTTTCTTTCTATCATTAACTCATAAGCTCTACAGTTGTTTTCGTCATGTCCAACAGATTTACAAAAATTGCAATATAGGTTCTTTGGTGTCTGCACGTATTTCTGAAAGAGTGGACATTCTTGAGGCCTGTGTCCTCTAGTTCTACAAATCTCACACCATGGCCCCTGATTCTGCATCAACGGGTTAGGAGCTCCACTGGCGATATAGTCAACAAAGACAGGGTAGTTATCCTTACTGTGTCCCTGCGCTTTACATTTAGTACACCAAATTTCGTGCGCAACCTCCTTTCCTTTCTTAATTTCATGCAGCTGTAAGGTGAGGTTAACTAGCTAATTTTGCAGATTAGTGATACCTGTGTTAGTCTCTGCTAGGGGTGAAGCCTCTAGTTTCATTGCCATTTCTAATGCTTCATCTTGTGTATTCAATTTCTGTTGCATTAGTGGAAGTCTGATGTGTGGTAACATTGCTGCGATAAACCACTCTTTATGCTGTTGAGGCGCAAGCTCAAAGCTTACCTGATCAATGAGGGTTTTGAATCTTTGGTCAAAGTCCCAAACAGTCTCCGTAGGCAATTGCTTAATATCTTTAAGTTCTGCTATGCACTGTGACTCGGATTTAGGTTTTTTAAACTCTTTGATCATAGCAGTTCTGACCTGTGCAAGCGTTCTGTTATGTCCAGTGGTATACTTCATATACCAAGTTAATGCTCTTTCTCTGAATGTGGTGGCCAACTGGACAAGCTTGACATTATCATCTTGTATTTGCTTAATGGTCCATATGGCTTCGCATAGGAACCAGTGCTGCTCAGGGTCCTCCGACCCTGTACCTTTGAATGTTGGTAACTTCATATCATCTCCCATTCTGTTTCTAGGTGGTGGGTTCTGGTTTGCTGTATTACTACCACTCGGCGGTGTAGATGTAGAGGGTGTAGCGGTAGTATGCGCTGTATGAGAGCTACTGGACGGGGTTCCTGCGGGATTACTCTGAGTTCCGACTGGTTTTTGAGGAGTCCTAGGGTTCTGAATCTGCTGTCTAGGGTTACCTGAGCTGTTTTCTTCAGAAGAAGATGAATCGTTGACTCTATATCTTTTACCACTACGTGTATGTCCAAGATGCTCGTAATCACTCTCAGAGTCTACTGACATTACAATATCATACTACTATTCATCTGAGATCATATCCAGTACTCCTTTTTCATATAGTAATTGCTTAATGGACAGATTTAGAGAATTTAGGTACTTACCGCGATAACCCTTGAAGAAGTACTGTTCTGCTGCGCTGAAACTCTTTCTCTGATCAACCGCGAACTCGGTGATGAAGCCTTCCAGCAAACTCGCGAGCCAGAAATCTACTGCGCGTGAGATGGGATTATCGACACCTTTCAAGGTCTGAATCATCCCTGCTGTCCAGACAACTTCTCGATTCTTCTTGAGACCGTTGTTGTCAGCAAGCTTTGATAACCAATCATATAACTCAATAGCATAGGTTACGAAGAATATCTCATGGAGATCTGTAAAAATGTGCTTCTGTAGCCAAGCCTCAGTGCTCAGTCTAGGATTCTGGTTTTCTTTTACAGCAAACTCTCTTTCTTTTGACTCAACCCACTGGTTAAGTTCTTCCTTGGTAGGATGCCAACAGAACATCAGCTTAATGTGTTCAAACCGGCAACGGAACCATTTGTTGGTTATCTTCCCTGGGTAGACCCGGGTTAGCTGTATCTTCTAGACCAACAGAACCCTTAGCTCACTGGCCCTTTCGGCAACAGGTCGCAAAAGCAACCTGAAGTCTCACCCGAAGTGATTCTAATGGGTGGCAGAAGACTCAAGTGTCCTCAGCCAAGTTCCGAGGCATCCAGGGTGCTTAAACCCACCCTTGCTCTCTCCTCAAGGGCTAACTTATCGCATTCTATTACTCCGGCTATACCCCTGCCTTATCGCGTCACGCAGGAAGTGCGATAAGTCTTCCCCTCATATGAGCCCGCCTAATGATACCTAATATATCGCAGGGTGCGATATCTTCCCCCTTTCTGTCCCTGCGGTATGTTATTCTTAGCCGCTTCCTGGATTAATACGCGGTCTCACCCACCCTTATCTTATTACTGAAGATAGTAATATTATTTACTCTCTAAGCATAACCCTCACTAATGAGCTTGACCCCTGATGTTCTGCAACGATGTGACTGTATAGATTATTACTTTGAGCATTGTTCTAATTACACTCTTCATGCATTACATTCATTCCATACCCGAGCATTATCCTTTATTAAACAAAGATCTAGTTCGCTAGGATTTAGCTATGATTCTCACAATGGTTACACATCAACCAGAACTAAACTGACGACCATATACATTACTTATAAACTGAAGGAAGCATTCATGTATAATAGAGATAAGTAAATAAGAGCAACAGCTACACAACTACAATCGCGCTACTTAGATAAGCACGTCGTCATTCCCAGGAGAGGAGCTACATTCACGGGAACTGTGTTTCCTGTTAACAACTCGGAGAGTAAAATGCAGTTCTGTCACAACTCTTTGCAACAGAGGTCTTCTGGGAAACTCCACCCCCTTGGGAGCCCTTCTCTATAGACCTCCCTTCTTCTCCTGCCTCTTACAATGCATTCTCTTTCTTTTTCAATCCCAGTGGATTGCACAATCTCTTAATGGGTCGGCCCCTGCCTCTGGGGAATGTTCAGACTCTGTATTACAAAGACTCGACTACCCTCTACTTCTGTCACTATGTGGCCAACCCCTTTTCATATAAAAAGACTCCTATATATAGATGGCCCGAAGGTCTCATCGCAGTTACAAAACTGTGGGCCTTATCCCAACAGTGACTCAACCCTAACCACTTACAGTCAACTAGCTGTACTTCCATAGCCGCCTCCTGTCTTGTCGCCACTTCCTGCAGTCCTTAGTCTTTAATGCATCGGCCCGTTGCTTCTTCTTGGTTCCAGCGACGCTGACTGTGGTCCTTCTTCTTAATGAGGGTAGCTGAACCCTCTCTTCATCTTCGGCGCCTTTATTATGGTGGTTGAGCTCTCCCTTCGGCCTCTTCCTTGTACCACATGCTTTGACTTTTCTGTACATATCGCCGCAATTCCCGTCGGAATTTGCGCTACGGCGATATCTTTGTCTTGTCGCCAAAATTGGTGCTTTCTCCCCAAAAATGGTTATCTTTCCCAAAATTAGCAGCTTCCTAAATGCTGTGGAAGTTCTCTCCAACACTTATCTTATAACAAAGTAGCCCCGAGCAACTGGCTATGCAACTGCAATGTTCCACCCAACCATAGGCCAGTTGTGATCATCAATATCTCAACACACTGCCACCCCTGAGCTGGGCATGATCTCTATAAGGAATAAGGGAACAACAGACTCACACATAGCCCAAAGATACACCAAATCAGCCAAGCCAATCTACAGTTGGGTTTATCAGGCTATTAGGAAATGGAAGGAAGAATTGCTAAGCTAGTGGGATCATCCATAGAGATATGGGCACCCTCTGCAAGATCTATCTAGCTTGGTCCCCACAATACCTACACACCTGGCACAAGGAGGTATTCCCTTCACTAATACACAGTCCCTCAGGCCATACCTTCCATTCTAGTGTTCTTCAAGGTGTGCATAGAAGAGCAACCAACCCTTTGATCTTCTTGAGAGGTTATCCCCCTCACTAGGTTTATCAAGCCAATTCAGGTCCACTTCCACTCCTAATTTCTTGCTCACAGTTCAAACCAATGCAGGGATGCACCCAACAACAAAAATACAAGTGTTGAAAAACGTGGGCAACCAAAACGAAATGGTAGATGGGAAATAAACCCTGGGAGAGCCATTTGTTTTCAGAAAACGTTTATATGCATTCCAGGGGCTGAAACGACCTCTATAAACCCCCAAAACATGACTCCCTTTCTCCCAACCACTGTGCAACACAAAAACGAGCTCCCAGCTATGGAAAAATGTAAGAAATTGATAAAAAAACGTGATGGGGAAAGCCCAGCTAGCTCAGACTACGTGAGAGAGGAAAGACTATGGGTTCCGAATGGCTTTGGGCACCATTTCGTGGGTGTTTTCTTGCCCTAGAAGCAAAAGTACGTTTTTCCAGGTTGATGGCTTGCACATGCACGAAATTGGCTGCCATACCTCTTCATTCCCAAGGCATTAACTGCCTCAACCAATTTCTAGAAGAATTAAATGATTGGGTGCATAACCCAAAATGGGTAGTTGGTGGTTTATGGGTTTTCTCATTGACACATGGATTAACACCATTGGCTCAAGGGTTTGAATAATTTCCCTCCCTAATTCTTGTAGAATCATGCCCCCATCTCTTTGTTGCATTGCATAGCCAGTTGTGGGTTTTTCATTAAAATTCCTATTTACATGATGTCTTAATTTACATTGTGCCTATCTAGTACAAGAACCATAGGCATCTATTTTTTTAATTGTTGATACATAAAACGCTAAATCAATGGTGGGGCCTTGGCCTTGAGCTCATCACCATGATTAAATAACAATATTTACATTATTTACGATTTAATGCAAAGGGAGTCAAAATGGGGACATTACAACACCATTGGCTCAAGGGTTTGAATAATTTTCCTCCCTATCCCTTGTAGAATCATGCCCCCAACTCTTTGTTGCATTGCATAGCCAGTTGTGGGTTTTTCATTAAAATTCATATTTACATGATGTCTTAATTTACATTGTGCCTATCTAGCACAAGAACCATAGGCATCTATTTTTTTAATTGCCTATACATAAAACGCTAAATCAATGGTGGGGCCTTGGCCTTGAGTTCCTCGCCATGATTAAATAACAGTATTTACATCATTTATGATTTAATGCAAAGGGGGTCAAAATGGGGACATTACATTCCCCTCCCCTTACATTAGCACTGTCCTCAGTGCTCATCAAAATTGAACAAAAATGGATATGCCACCCTCATGGCATCCTCCAGCTCCCATGTAGCCTTATTGGGACCGTAGTGCTTCCATTGCACCTTTACCTGTCCAATGGCTCGGTTCCGGAGCAATGTTACCTTCTTGTCTAGGATGCACAACAGATCGGTTTGGAATTCTCCCTCGGGTTCCACCTAGATCACATCCCAATTAATCACATGGTTAGGATCATGTACATATTTCTTAAGCAAAGAGACATAAAAAACATTATGAGCTTTAGTGCTAGCAGGCAATGCAAGTCTATATGCAACTGGCCCTATTCTTTCAAGCACTTCAAATGGCCCACAATATCTAGGTGATAGCTTGGCACAACTCCCAAGCTTCAAGGAACTCTTCCTTGATCTCACTCTAAGATACACATGATCCCTAACATTGAATTCCCTATGCACTCTATGTTTATTTGCATAGCTTTTCTGTCTATCCTGGGTTGTTTTTAAATTCTGTCTGATCTTGGCAACTTCTTACTCCATTTCCTTAAGCAATTCTGGCCCAAGTACAATTTTGTTCACTGGATTGTCCCAAGTCACTAGTGTCCTACACCTTCTGCCGTACAAAGCCTCATAAGGTCTCATTCCCAACGATGCTTGTTGCCCATTGTTATATGCAAATTCTACCAAGTGTAGATAATCCTCCCACTTGGATGGTTTGTCCATTACATACATGCGGAGCATGTCTTCAAGCACCCGATTTACTCTTTCTATTTTCCCATCTGTTTGAGGATGGTATGCGGTACTAAAGCTCAGTTGTGTACCCAAATATGCAAAGAGACCTTTCCAAAAATTGGAAGTGAACTTGGTATCCCTATCAGAAATTATTGCCTTAGGCAACCCATGTAATATGAAAATTTCCTTCATGAAAGTATTTGCAATGGCATTGGCTTTATGTGTGGACTTAACTAATATAAAATGTGTTGCCTTTGTTAACTTGTCCACCACAACCATGATGGAATCATGTTGTCTCATAGTCATTGGCAATCCTGTAATAAAGTCCATGGATATTACTTCCCATTTCCATTCTGGAATTGGCACTGGGAGCAATAAGCCTGTTGGATGTTGGTGTTCACTCTTCACCTGCTGACATTCCATGCACTTAGAAATGTATTCAGCGATGTCCTTTTTCATGCCTGGCAAGAAATAATATTTTCTTGCTGTGGCAATTGTTTTCTAATATCCTGGGTGACCAGAGTATGGATTTTTATGGATTTCATCCATAACAATCCTCCTCAAATCTGCCGCATTTGGAATATAGACTCTATTCTTATAAGTAAGAAGTCCGCCTTCTTCCAAATGATAGCCTTCATACTTCTTGCCAAGGTCTTGCTGCTGCAATTTGTCCTTTATCTGCACGTACACTTCATCCTCAACAATATGGTTAACAATCTGCTGCTTCAAATCTGGTTGGCAAGTACTAAGTGCTGCCACATGAATTTCATGTACCTTCCTGCTGAGTGCATCAGCCACCTTGTTTTCTTTCCCTTTTATGTGTTTGATTTCAAAATCAAATTCACACAAAAATTCCAACCATCTAGCTTGCCTAGCATTTAAAGTTGGCTGATCAAACAAGTATTTCAGACCACAATGGTTTGTCCTTAACTCAAATTTTCTTCCCATTAAGTAATGCCTTCACATCTTTAAAGCATGTACTATGGTTGCAAGTTCTATATCATGAGTAGCATAGTTTTTCTCATGCTCCTTCAACTTTCTTGACTCATAGCATATCATGTGGTTGTCTTGCATAAGAACTCCTCCAAGTCCTTGATTGCATGCATCGGTACACACCACAAGGTCTTTTTCTAGGTCTACAATTTTCAAAATTGGTGCACTTGTAAGAAGATTCTTCAACCGTTGAAAACTTTCCTCACACCTTGGTGACCATTCAAACTTTATCCCCTTCTTTTGCAAAGAAGTGATTGGGTTTGCAACCTTAGAGAATCCTTCGATAAACCTCCTGTAGTAACCAGCAAGGCCCATAAAAGATCTCACATCAGTCACATTCCTTGGAGTTGGTCAATTCATAATGGCTTCAATCTTCTCAGGGTTTACAGATATTCCTTCGTCGGAGATGATGTGACCCAAATAATGAATTCTATCTTTATAAAAGTCACATTTTCTCAACTTTGCATACAGCTTATGCTCCCTTAGTAATTGCATTGTCATTCTCAAATGTTCTTCATGCTCTTCTTCATTCTTAGAATAGATGAGAATGTCGTCTAGGAATACAAGAACAAACTTGTCCAAATACTTGCTAAAAACATCATTCATGAGACACATGAATGTAGCTGATGAATTTGTGAGACTGAATGGTACCACTACAAACTCATAGTGTCCATACCTTGTTCTAAAGGCGATTTTATGAATATATTCTTCTTTGATTCTTACCTGATGGTAACCAGACCTCAAGTCAATCTTTGAAAATACCTTTGCTCCTCTCATTTTGTCAAAAAGGTCATCAATTCGGGGCAATGGATATTTGTTCTTCACAGTGACTTTGTTCACCTGCCTGTAGTCAATACATAACCTGAATGTTCCATTTTTCTTTTTCACAAATAGAACAGGTGCTCCCCATGGGGACACACTTGGCCTAATATATTTCTTTTCCAGCAACTCTTGTAATTGCATTTTCAATTATAGCAATTTTGGTGTACTCATCCTGTAGGGTGTCTTAGACACTGGTGTCGCTCCTGGCACAAGCTCAATTGTAAATTCAATGTCTCTCTTTGGAGGGAGTCCTGGAATCTCATCAGGAAAAACATCCCTGAATTCTTGCAATACATGATAGTCCTCCAATTTAAGAGTTTCATTCTCTGCTGCCTCTAAAATGTGGGCTGCATACAATTGACATCCCTTCCTACAGAACTTCTTCCTCTGCATGGATGAAACTTGTCTAACATAAGTCACCTTTGGAATGCCTTTTACAACCCTTGGGTTTCCTTCTTCGTCCATGCATTCAAATGTATTATTGTAGCAGTCAAGTTTAACCCTGTGTGCCTCTAACCAACCCATCCCAATGAGAATATTGTAGGAACCAAGTGGCAAAATATTCAGATCTGCATAAGTGAATAGCCCATCCATCTCTAATGGACATTTCTCTACTATTTCACTAACTTTTCTCTTGGTTCCAGTGGCTAGTTGAACTAACCATGATTTACTATGCTTTAATTTCTTGAAAGCACAAATCTCAACAATTCTAGGAGTGACATAACTGTGAGTAGATCCAGGATCAATCAAAATAGAAACAGATTGCTTAGCAATCTTACCTTCAACTTCAACCACAATTGACTAATGATCTACTTGGCGGTCGTCTAGTGCTGCATAGATTCTAGGGATTGTCCTCGCCACTTGACCCACAGTTTCAGCTCCCTGGATGTTGTGGATTTGATTTGCATTCCCATTCCGATGTGGATAGTTCCTAAGCATGTGGTCTCCTCCACAACCCCAACATTGAAGTGGTTCTCTTGGCTCCTTTGGATCTCTTAGCTTGTCTCCCATCATCCTAGTTGGCTTAGTCACAACCTGTGATGGTTACCTTTGCTGATTCCGGAATTGAGGAGGCTTGAACACCTTCTTCCTTTGATCAAACTTTTCGTTTTTCCTATCCTTCCATGCCTTATGGAATTCTGGTTTGCTTTTGTTTTGATCAAAGCAATGCTTGGCCTTTCTTATGGCCTCCTTTAGAGTTCGAGGTTCATCAAACTCAATTCTATCTTTATATGACTGGGGCAGTCCACTTAGGAAACGCTGAATTTTCACCTTATCATCTCTAATATACCTGACATACCTCAGCAGCTCCAAGAACTTGTTTGCATATTCTTCCATGGTCAATTGTCCGAATCTCAGCTCATGGAACTCTTTGATCTTATCATCATAGTACCTGTCAGAGAGGTACTTCTGCTTGAAGTATTTCTTGAACTGCTTCCACACAATCTTCCTTTCATTGATTTTCTTCACTTGCCTCGTGTGTTCCCACCATATAGATGCTCTTCCATTCAAGTTGAAGATGGCTACCTTTGCCTTCATATTTCCCGAGTAGTCTTGGACTTGGAAATACTTTCTCATCCCAAGAAGCCAAGCTTCAGCTTCTTGACCAGACTTTATCTCTCCATCAAATGTAGGAGGTTTCGCCTTCTTAAATTCCCCATGTGAATTGTTCTTGTAGTGCTTCTTCCTCTTACTCCTGCGAGATGAAGAGCTTGAACCCTCGATGGATTCTTCAGAGTCAGATGATTCATTAGAAGAGTTTTCTGGAGTATATGTTCTGTTTGTAGAAACTCTTATTGGGCTACTAGCCCTCTTGCGGGAATTCCTCCAAGAACTACTCTCACCCCTTTCTAGATTTGATGTTTGATGCCCATAGTTTATTTGCCTTTGGATGTCTGTTAAACTCTGCAGCATGGTTGCATTCAACTGATTTTGTTCTTCCTGAGCTTTAATCATTCTTTCATTATCTTCTATGCAACTTTGCAACTCCACCCTTAGGCTTCTCATGGTGGCTGCAACACCTGGAGGAGTCTCTTGATTTCTTCTCTCATTAGATTCTGTTTCAGCATTTTCAACATGTATGTTCTCCCCCATGGCATCTGTCTCAGGCTCATAGGGATCCTGTGCATCATCCATGATGTTCATTTTCCTGGCCCAACCAAGACTCAAAACTTCCAACTGCACTATCTAGAAGGCTGCCTTGATGTAACTGTGATTCTGCAAAATGTGTTCATCAACACAATTGTTAGCTGTATTATATTCTCATAAATTCATAAATTACTTTCATGCACGTGGGAAAATATTATATTGACAATTTGTCAAATCATAGAATTTTCTCACAATCAACGACATATGAGGGGGACTTATGCGTAATATGGCGCATAAGTCCCATGGCAATTTTTCCATTTTCGGCAAATGAAAATCTCCCTGAAAAACAACTGAAATTTCTTGTTTCGGAGCAACTCATCCAGTTCTTCTGCCCTGTTGTGGAGCAACTCGTTGAGTTCTTCCGACCTGTTGCGGAGCAACTCATTGAGTTCTTCCGCCAAAAACACTTAAAAAAATTTTGAAATTTTTCGGACCAACTCGCCGAGTCCTTCCACCGTTGCAAGCCAACTTGCTAAGTTCTTCCGCAATTTCGGGCCAACTCGTGGAGTTCTTCCGAAATTTCGGGAGAACTCGTGGAGTTCTGCCGAAATTTCCCTTTGATGTCGAACACTTAGAAAATGTTTCCGTTGTTTTGGGGCAACTCGACGAGTTCTTTCGCCGTTGCGGACCAACTCGTGGAGTTCTTCCGAAAATTTCCTTTCAACGCCGAAAAACACTTAGAAAATTTTCGTCGTTTCGGGCCAACTCGGCGAGTTCTTCTGCCATTGCGGACCAACTCGTGGATTTCTTCCGAAAATTTCCTTTCAACGCTGAAAAACACTTAGAAAATTTTCGCCGTTTCGGGGCAACTCGGCGAGTTCTTCCGCGGTTGCGGACCAACTCGTGGAGTTCTTCCGAAAATTTCCTTTTAATGCCGAAAAACACTTAGAAAATTTTCGCCGTTTCGGGCCAACTCGGCAAGTTCTTCCGCCGTTGCGAACCAACTCGCGGAGTTCTTCCAAAAATTTCCTTTCAACGCCGAAAAACACTTAGAAATTTTTTGTCGTTTTGGGCCAACTCGGCGAGTTCTTCCGCCGTTGCGGACCAACTCACTGATTCCTTCCGAAACTTTCCCTTCGACACCGAAAACACTTAGACAAAATTTTCAAAAAACTCTTAGGAAAATTTGAAATATTTCCTTCTTTCTGTGATGACTGTTGCTCAGCAGGAGGTGATCTTACCTCTGTAATTTTATTCAACTTAGCCAGTTTAGGCCGGATGCTGATACCTGTGGTGATTAGGAAGGGACCTTCCTATGTGACTGTAATCGGATTTGGCCCATAGAGGTCCAATGCTGCAACCAGCAGCTCTGATACCAAAATGTAATGTCCCCTTCCATCATACCAGCATGATAGAGAGAACGTGATGCTAAAGCTCTAGCCCCATGAACTTTTAAATAAGCATTCACATAATATAAAAAGACATATGGAAATGTATAATTATAAGAAAACACAACGGAAGTAATTTCAATTACACATCCATCCTACATTCAAGATATTCAACAAATAAATAATTGCAAAGTTAACACAAGAGAATACTTATCTTATAACAAAGTAGTCCCAAGCAACTGGCTATGCAACTGCAACGTTCCACCCAACCATAGGCCAGTTGTGATCATCAATATCTCAACACACTGCCACCCCCGAGCTGGGCATGATCTCTACAAGGAATCAAGGAACAACAGACTCACACATAGCCCAAAGATACACCAAATCAGCCAAGCCAAGCTACAGTTGGGTTTATCAGGTTGTTAGGCAATGGAAGGAAGAATTGCTAAGATAGTGGAATCATCCATAGAGATATGGGCACCCTCTGCAAGATCTATCTAGCTTGGTCCCCACAATACCTACACACCTAGCACAAGGAAGTATTCCCTTCACTAATACACAGTCCCTCAGGCCATACCTTCCATTCTAGTGTTCTTCAAGGTGTGCATAGAAGAGCAACCAGCCCTTTTGATACTCTTGAGAGGTTACCTCCTCACTAGGTTTATCAAGCCAATTTTGGTCCACTTCCACTCCTAATTTTTGCTCATAATTTCCAACCAACACAGGGATGCACCCTACAACAAAACACAAGTGCTAAAAAACGTGGGCAACCAAAACGTACTGGTAGATGGGGAATAAACCCTGGGAGAGCAAATTCATTTTCAGAAAACGTTTTTCTGCATTTTAGGGGAAAAAACGACCTCTATAAACCCCCAAAACGTGACTCCCTTTCTCCCAGCCACCGTGTAACACAAAAACGAGCCCCCCAGCTATGGAAAAATGCAGGAATTTGGTAAAAACGTGATGGGGAAAGCCCAGTTAGCTTAGACTACGTGAGAGAGGAAAGACTATGGGTTCAGAATGGATTTGGGCACCATTTCGTGGGTGTTTTCTTACCCCAGAAGAAAAAGTATGTTTTTCCAGGTTGATGACTTGCCCATGCACGAAATTGGCTGCCATACCTCTTCATTCCCAAGGCATTAACTGCCTCAACCAATTTCTGGAAGAATTAAATGATTGGGTGCATAACCCAAAATGGGTAGTTGGTGGTTTATGGGTTTTCTCATTGACACATGGATTAACACCATTGGCTTAAGGGTTTGAATAATTTCCCTCCCTATTCCTTGTAGAATCATGCCCCCATCTCTTTGTTGCATTGCATAGCCAGTTGTGGGTTTTTCATTAAAATTCGTATTTACATGATGTCTTAATTTACATTGTGCCTATCTAGCACAAGAACCATAGGCATCTATGTTTTTAATTGCCGATACATAAAACGCTAAATCAATGATGGGGCCTTGGCCTTGAGCTCCTCACCATGATTAAATAACAATATTTACATCATTTACGATTTAATGCAAAGGGGGTCAAAATGGGGACATTACAGCATGACTGAAAAGGGATATGCCAACTATTTTTGGCTGATATTGCTAAGAGCAGGAGAAAAATAACTGAAATCTGATGCATCATAGCTAAACCTTTCAAGAGGATTCCTTTTATGAAGGATTCTCCTTGCATGTTCCTGATCAAGATGTTCCTGTGCAGGACGATCAACTATAGGAGAAAAATGTTCTTCTGGCTGATTTCCATTTTCAGGAGGGGGATTCTCATCATCCTCTTATCCTTCAAAAAACAAACTATCGGCATGATCAGCAGCAACATGGCAATCTGTGGAGAGAGAAGGTTCAGATGAATGTTTGAAGTGCTCACCAAAACGAACAGCTCTATGAAACAAGAAATTCTTAGTAACAAGATCAAATAATCTATATGCTTTCATGTCTTCACAGTAGCTAACAAAACATAGTGGTTGGCTCTTCTTCTCCATAACTTTGTGCTTTTCATTGGGAATCAATGCCCATGTTTCACAGCCAAATACTCTGAAAGTAGAGACATCAGGCTTGACATGACTCCAAGCTTCCTCTGGAGTCATGCAACACTGCTCTGTGGGGCTTTTGATTCTAAATGTAATTGGCACAGTTCACTGCTTTAGGCCAAAAGGAGGATGACATGTTCTTGGAATGAATCATGCAATTCGCCATTTATTTCAACGTCATGTTCTTTCTTTCAACAACGCCATTTTGTTGGGGGTGTAGGAAACAAAGTGTTGATGCAAAATGACATGTTCTTTACAAAAGTCTTTGAATGCCTGACTGATATACTGCCCCCCATTATCTATGCATAGATTCTTGATAGAAAGAGAGGATTCTTCTTAACAAAAGCCTCAAAAGTCTTGAAAGTGGCCAAGACTTCACTCTTGTACTTAAGAAAGTAAACCCAAGATCTACGTGAGAAATCATCAATAAAGGTGAGTGCATACTTAGCTCCTGAAAATAACGAGTTGGAAAGATCATGAGATCATATGTACCAAATCGAGAGGTACAATATCATGCAATGCTTTCCCCTTCAGAAAGGGATCTTGATGTTGTTTTCCACGAACACATACTAGACAAACTCCATCTAAGCATGAAACCTTAGGAAGCCCAAAGACAAGTTTTTTGTGAATTCATTTGCTGCAGATACATGTAATTAAGGTGTCCAAATCTTTCATGCCAAACTTAATGAATCGAATGAGCAATAAAATATTTACCAGAAGACACCCTCGAAACCAACAAATCTGTATAAGTGAGAGCCATGCTCTACCTATCCATATGCAACAATGGTTTCTAGATTGTGTAGTTCTCGAATGACCACATCATTGGGAGAAAACTCAATTGTTTTCCCATCACTAGAATGGAATATTTGACAAATGGAGAGCAAATTGGCAAAGATGTTAGGAACACGCAAAACATCGTTGATGCAACCATCATCTAACTTCACAGTGTTTGATCCTCGAACATCAAGATGTGAAGAGTCTCCCACTGTAATCTGTGAAATGCTACAGTAAAATGGAGATGGTAGCAACTCACTAGAATGAGTCATATGGTGAGATGCTCCTGAGTCAAATATCCAGTTGTCTAAGAATGCATGTGAAGCTCGAGTAGATAAAGCAAGCCTTTACCAAATAGAGGGTTTGGACACTGAAATATTATGCTGCTTCATTGCTTTATTCAATGCTTCAAGTTTATGGAAGCACTTAGATTTTGAATGCCCTTCTCTTCCACAAAATCTGCAAGTTTCATTTGACCTCTTCTTCCATGTCCCAGAGGAAGACCTGTTGGAATTGGAAGTGGGTGGACAAGTCTTTGGTTTTTGTTGAGATTTGGAGGGAGGCTCACTATCTTGAGAAGAATTCTTCTTCTTTTGAGAATGAGCTTTGGGTTTACCTTTTGAATTATGTGCCACAAGTGCCTGAGAGCTAGAAAGTGCATCAAGCTGTTGAAGCTTGGATTGTTCTCTGGTAGTACACTTAGCAAAGATATCAAAAGAGGGCATCTTAAACTCATCACCAAGTGCATCTATTGTGGGATCAAATGAAGAAGAAAATACCTGATACGGACGCTTCAACTTGGATAGAATCAGGAAGATGCACTCACTGTCTAATTTAGTCTTTCCACATCCTTTCAACTATGCTACCAGTGACCTGAATTTGGCAATATAATCTTTGATGGAAGCATGCTCGTCAGGTCCAAGGGATGACAGCTCTATCTCTAAATACAAAGCCTGAAACTCATTTACTTTTCCAAAAAGGAAGTCCAGCTTGTCCCAACTAGCTTTTAGGGTTGCACATTCAACAATGTGGAAGAGGAGACTATCAGAAACATGTAACCCGATCAAGCACATGGCTTCATTGAGTTTGTTTCAATATGCAAATTTCTCAATTTCTTTAGTGAAAACAGGTTGAGTCTCAGCAAAAGTTTTCCAAAAACCTTTTGATTTCAAAAGTTGTTGCATTTTCAGTTTCCAAGTGTGGTGATTATGGGGAGTGAGGAGCTCAACTGCCATCAATTCCGCCATTATATCAGTTTAAATGCATATCCAATTTCAGAAGACAAATAGAGCCCCATGCAAAAGAACAGGAGGTAACTAGTCTACGTACCAGATTCACCAGCTCGTAAAAGAAACTGAAACCAATGAGTTTCCTAGAAACAAGTGCAACCAAAAAATATCCATATATGAATTAACTTATACACAAAGAGGCAAGAGAGGAGCAGAGCACAAAGGCTCGCTCTCTTACACAAGGAATGGCCAAACCAATTCGATTATCTAATGAAATCAGATTACAATATATAGGTGTAGATAGTCACAACAAACCAAACCACAGATCCAAGAAGTGTGGATCTCAAACCTCTACATGCTAAATATAGAAAAGACACATCAACCCAATCCCCAGATACCTGCCTATCATTTCTACATTATTCCAACATACCCCATTAATGTAGAAATGGATTTTCTACAACACCTAATTTCTGCCTAAGGATCTCAAAGTGAATCTTGCCAATAGGTTTTGTAAATATATCAGCGACATTATCACTTGAGTTACAATACATAAGTTTAATTTCCTTAGATTCAATCTTTTCTCTAACAAAGTGATGTTGTAGCTCAATGTGTTTTGTCCTTGCATGATAAACTGGGTTGTGTGCCAGCTTGACTGCACTTTGATTGTCACAATGTAATTTTGTGGGTTTCGTTTGCTTTTCTCCAACATCTTCTAGAATCCTCCTCAACCAGACAGCTTCACATGTAGCACTGGACATAGCTTTATATTCAGCTTCTGTGGATGATAGAGAAACAGTTGGTTGTTTCTTGTTGCTCCATGATACGACCCCAGATACAATGTTGAATGCATATCATGTAGTAGAACTTCTGTCATCAACATTTCTTGCCCAATCAGAGTCAGAAAATCCTGCCAATTGAACATCAAACTTATCAGTATATAAAATACCAAACATCATTGTCCCTTTCAGATATCTAAGGACCTTATTTGTAGCCTTCCAATGGCTTTTATTTGGCTTAGCCATGAATTGACTAAGAATACTGACTGCATATGATATATCTGGCCTTGTAGTAGTGAGATAATTTAGACTTCCCACCAATTGTCGATACAAAGTATCATCTGCATCTTTTGTTCCATCTTGACTGCATAGCTTTGCATTTTGTTCTAAAGGAATTACTGATACTTTGCAATCACTCATATTGAATCTGTTCAATATTTCCTTCACATACTTACTTTGAGTGATCATAGTCTTACCAAATTCTTTCCAAACTTCAAGTCCCAAACAATAGTGAAGTTCACCAAGGTCTTTCATTTCAAATTCCTGTGACAAATGATTTTTGATTTTTGCAATCAACTTACATGCATTTCCTGTAATAATGAGGTCATCGACATATAAAGATATTAAGCAAACATTTCCTTCCTTATCTTTCTTTACATAAAGATTAGGATCACTTTTGCTTTTCACAAATCCTTTTTGATTAAAGAAGGTATCAATCTTTATATACCATGACCTAGGGGCCTGTTTCAATCCATAGATAGCTTTCTTTAACTTACATACAAGATGCTCCTGTCCTTTCTGTACAAAGCCTTCAAGCTGGACTAAGTACACTTCTTCTTTTAGTTCACCATTTAAGAAAGCAGACTTTACATATAATTGATGGATTTTCCAATTATGTGCTGTAGCTAATGCAACCAGAATTCTAATTGTATTTAGTTTTGCTACCGGTGCAAAAGTTTCCTCAAATCCAATTCCCTCCTTTTGAGCATAACCTTTTGCAACTAGTCTTGCTTTAAATATGTCAATGCTACCATCTGATTTAAGCTTATGTTTAAACAACCATTTACATCTTATGGGTGTTTTGTTCTATGGTAACTCTGTTAATTCCCAAGTCTGATTCTTCATAATAGAGTTATATTCATCATTCATAGCTTCAACCCATTCTTCTTTATCTTTGGCTTGTTTATATTTCATTGGTTCATTCAGTGCATTGGTCATTAAAGCATAGTCATCATACCTTGAAGGAAGACGAATCTGTCTTGAAGACCTTCTTGGTCCTACATTTCCTGTAGGGGTATCATCCACTATCCTTCTACTTTCCGTTGTCTCATTATCTAGACTGATAGAAGTGCTCATGTTGTTTCTGCTATTTTCACTGCTTCCACTACTTCTACTACTCTGTTCCTGCTCCTTTTCTTGTGGCTGATTCGCTTCGTGCTCCTGAACCATGGGATATAATTTCACATATCCATCATTGTTAGTAGAAATATGTCCTTGGTCAAGTTTATCACTTGTATCTGTATGTTCATGGAACACTACATCTCTACTTGCAATTAACTTATGAGAGCTAGAATGAAATAGCTTATAATCTTTATGATCATTGTAATATCCAACAAAGGTACATTCAATTCATTTAGCATCTAGTTTCCTTCTATCATCTTTTGGTATATGTACAAAAGCTTTACAACCAAAAATTTGTAGATGCTTAACTTCAAGTTTATATCCATAAAGGACCTAAAATGGTGTTTGCAGGTATAATTTCTTTGTTGGACTTCTATTTTTCAAATGTACAGCTATATTAACAGCTTCAGCCCAAAAACCATTCGAAATCTTCTTACCTTGGAGCATGCTGCGAGCACATTCAACTAGTGTCATGTTCTTTCGCTCAGCTACCCCATTTTGCTGAGGAGTGTGTGATACTGTAAATTGTTGCTGGATTCCATTCTCCTTACAATATTTCTTGAAAGCTCCAGACACGTATTCACCTCCACTGTCAGATCTGAGAAATTTAATGCATTTTCCTGTCTACTTTTCGATCATCATTCTGAACTCCTTGAAATATTTGAAGACATCTCCTTTCCTTCTTATAAAATAGACCCATGTGTATCTAGATATATCATCAATAAATGCTAGGAAATATGATGCACCTCCTAAAGATTTAGTTTGCATAGGTCCGCATACATCTGTATGGATTAATTCAAGCATATTAGTTTGTCTCTTTTCTTGATGGATTGGGAGTGCATCTCGGTGTTGTTTGCAAAGTGCACAAGCACTACATTCTAAATGCACATTCTTTATTACAGGCAGGCCCTCAACCATAGATTTATTCTGAAGCAGTATAAGATCATGATGGTTAATGTGGCCATACCTTTGATGACAGAGTTCCTCTGTGGTGATGATGGTGGTTGCCAGTGTTAGATGACTATCTTTGCTCACATCCAGCTTATATAGTCCTCCACATCTTGAACCTGTAGCAACAATCTTGTAGTGGTCTCGAATGTCTTTGATATGACACTAGTACTTGCCAAATTCTACCTTTAGATCATGGTCGGTTATGGTTGAAACATATATTAGATTCTTTTTAATACCAAGCACATACATAACATTATGTATCTATTTCAATTCACCATTAGATAATTTCACCTTTATAATTCCATAACCTTGAACTTTGAGTGACATATTATCACCTATATAGATGTGAGTGCCATCAAGCTTTTCATTGTTTTCATCAAACCATTCTCTCCTACAAGACATATGTGCAGATGCACCTGAATCTATGAACTAGGCATTCTTATCATATGTCTCAACAGACAGAGCATCCTCAGAAATAAATAATCTTAGATTTCTAAGTTCATTAATTTCTGGAGTGTCTGTGTTTGCGAAATTCCCATTGTGATTTGCATTGTGACTTCCATTGTAGCTTCTACCTCTATGATATTTCTTATGATAATGATTTCTATTGAGGTGTCCTGGTTTGTCCCAATAATGACCGTCTACATTATTTCTAGTAACATCAGTCTGAGCCATACCTTTATGTTTTGAGTGAAATTTGCCTCTATCTCCATTCCACGATTTTCGTCTGTCTTTGTTCCATGATCTACCTTGTCTCCATTCCATGATTTGCCTCTGTCTCCATTCCATGAGCTGCCTCTATTTCCATTCCATGATCTGCCCCATGGTTTGCCTCTGTGCATATATCGACCTCTTTCCATCAGTACGAGATCTAAACCCTGAGCATCGAGTTCATAATTCTTCATCCTTTCTTCTTCTTGAAGAAGACTACTTGTGAGTTCTACAAAATTTGGGGGTTTTTCTCTCGCTGCAAGTGTTGAAATAAACACCTTGTAATCTGGCAGTAAACCTTTCAAGGTGACAGTTACTTGATCAGTACCATTTACTGCTTCACCTATGGCTGCCAAGTTATCACTCAAATCTTTGATGCGAGAAATAAACTTACTTACCCCTTCATTTGCTTCCATCTTGATTGACAATAGTTTGGTCTTTAGAAACAATATCCGATTTGCATCAGTTGTTTCATATAGGATTTTGAGCATATCCCATGTCTTTTTAGATGTGTCACAGTTTCTGATGTGAGGGATGATCTTATCTTGCACAGACATTCGCAGAGTCACCTTGGATTTGGCTTCCCTCTTGTTCCAATCTGGAAGGAACGCAGGATCTGCGGGCTTCAACTCAGTTCCATTCACAATTGTCCAACCATCGAATAAATCAAGAATAGTCTACAACTTGAATTTCCAGTTGACATAGTTCTCTGCATTCAATTTGGAGGCCTCATTGATGTATGTATCAGCCAATTGTTGTTGGGCGGCGGCGGCCATTTCACCTAATTTCAGAGGAAGAATACGAGACCAATTAGTAAAAAATATTCAGAAGGTATTTCACCTTTGCAACGTCGGCTCAATGGGTTGTCTTCTCTTCAGCGTTCAGCTCCTCTTCACGGTGATCTCCACGGAAGCATCTCCTCTTCACGTTCAGCACTGGTGATTTTCCTAACACACTATATCACGACCCAATGGTCAACACACACGCGGCAGTGTCATGGACGGGGAAGTGCGTAAGGCCACTACTCAAGTACCGCACCCAAGG
This sequence comes from Larix kaempferi, assembly GCA_027924585.1. NCBI lineage: Eukaryota > Viridiplantae > Streptophyta > Pinopsida > Pinales > Pinaceae > Larix > Larix kaempferi. The sequence continues at coordinate 874,351 of BSBM01000133.1, read as the reverse complement.
AGACTGTCTACTCGTGATACTGTGCTGTTACTGTGCCTCCTTTGCCAGCTCACAGCTCAACCTCCAGCTCGCAGCCAAATCACACATCCTTCTCCAGCAACGTGACAAGTTTGCTCAAAATACGCTCTCCTATAGCAAGGCGGGCTCTTCCTCTGCACGCAACAGATGTGTCTTTTTAAAAAAAAAATTGAAGCTCGATTCAGTTGGCAGTGAATTCAGTTCCACTAGCAATGGCTCCCTTCATAACAATTCTGGTAGTGATCATCAATGATCTCCTCGATGACAATGACAGTGGAATTAACTCCACACAGCAAGCTCTGATACCAAATTAACTTATACATAGAGATGCAAGAGAGGAGCAGAGCACAAAGGCTCACTCTCTTACACAAGGGAATGGCCAAACCAATTCAATTATCTAATGAAATTAGATTACAATATATAGGTGTAGATAGTCACAACAAACCAAACCACATATCCAAGAAGTGTGGATCTCAAACCTCTACATGCTAAATATAGAAAAGACACATCAACCCAATCCCCAGATACCTGCCTATCATTTCTACATTATTCCAACAATATGAGCCTCAAAAAAGAACAATACAACTAATAAAAAAAATACCTGGATGAGACTACAGATACCATGTGGAAGAAAGCCAACTTAAAAAAAATGCCACAGCTGCCTCAATGATAAAAAATTGGCAATCTTCAAGTTAAATAGAAAACAAATCTTCCATACAACACAAACTGTTAGGATATAGCCTAACGACAATTACCAGATCATAAAATAAGTAATGATGACTGATGCCAAAATTGATCTCAGAGAGAATATGAAGAAGGCCCTCTGTAGAATTAAGGAGAGGACCCAAATCGCCTTTCAAAGCCACAATAGAGAAGCATAGTAATCTTCAAGAGTAAACTTAAACAATTTTGGCTCCAAAAAAAACTTTAAAGATGCTATTTTCTCCACGGCATTGCTGTTGATAGAGACAAATCTCTATCTAAACAGTGTTCCTTTTTCCTTTATGCCTTGAGAAAAAAACAATAGAGGTTGGATAATTCTTTTGAAAGAAATACAAAATGCATGCTTCACTGCAAACAACTCACGTCCTCGTTGAGCAGATTGGAATTGATTCAACATGCTAAAAAAATGTCAAGATAGATCCTCTGATACAGTAAGAAAATCACCCATATCTGATTAATATCTTCCTCAAAAGGAGAAGGTGTTTGCAGATGGGCCAGTGCAGTGTGCTTTGTGCCATATCCAGACAAAAGGAATCCTCGTAGATTTACATGAAAATGATGAAGCTTGGATAGCCTTTAAAAAACAGAGGAAAAACCACTCATATATCAAGATCTCACCAAAAGAAAAAATGAGAAGGGGCTTGTAGATCAAGTCTAATACCATGTGAAATTCACAGGTTTACCAAGAGCTGCAAGATCAGACCCTTCTACATGAGAGAAAACTAAATGATTTATTGATCTACATCAGAAAAATTACATGAAGGCTCTCCTAATAGCAATGGAGAAGGCCATTAATAGACTACCTACTTAAGCTTACCACTCACAATGGTTGGCTTACAACATGGCTTCCTTGGAAACACAAAGCTAACCATATTTCCTTGGGAACAAATCCCTCGGAAAATACAAATGCTAACAGTTGTTTTTACATTATGATCATCTCGGCTTATAACTTATCAAGAGTAAACATCAATTAAAAAAAATCATGTCTACACATAATGAATATATGAGTAGCCTATGCATGTAAACACATGAAAACTAAAGACCTCTTAGTTATGGCTTAAAATTCTTTTGCAAATTCCAAAATAACATATTTGGAATTGTGCAAGGACATTGCCACCTAGTGGCTCTTGGTTGTATTAGCAAAGCTTATGTGCTACACATATTTAGTTGTATTAGCAAATCTTATGCACCATTCAACCATTGCTAGGTTCCAAGCTCATGATTTACTTTTCTTTTAAGTTCTCAAGGCAATAAATTCTACTTCAAAATAACCTATTGGCAATAGCACAGGGACATTGCCCCCTCGTGGCTCTTGTTTTTAATATATAAATATATTTAGGGCTTTTTAATATTAATAGTTTATTGTTATTAAATTTTTCAATATTCAGATGTAATATTTGCAATTCCATCAATTTAAAATAATTCTTAATTTCGTTTTAATTTTTAAAATGGTTAAAAAATAACCAATTTATAATAGATTTAAACTACAATTTTTAAAACAATTAAATTTAATTTTAAGAAAATAATAGGAAATGTAAAGCTTTACCTTATCTTAATTAACCTAACCAAGGGTGGCAAGTGTGGAAGGGGCCTCAATTATCTCAAAGTAAGCATAGAATATTTGCAATTCCATCAATTTAAAATAATTCTTAATTTCTTTTCTTTTTTTAATTTTTAAATGGCTAAAAAATAACCAATTTATAACACATTTAAACTACAACTTTTAAAACTATTAAATTTTTTTTTTTTAAATAATAGGAAATACAAAGCTTTACCTTCTCTTAAAATAATTACCCTAACCAATGTTAGGTGTGGAAGGGGTCTTAATTATCTCGGAGTAAGCATATATTGCATTTACTAATTCGCCAAAATTAAATGAGGGCATTTCATCTTGTAACCCTCGTGGAGGGCTTATGTTCTCTAAGAGCCCAATCAATTTTATGGTGTTTACCTTGTAAAATCTCAACCACTTCCATGGATTGTGCTAGCTTTAGATTTGACTTGTGACCTAATAAGGATGAACAAATATTGCTCCTCCTATTGCTTCCCAATCCCCCAAAAGCTAGATCCCCAAACAATAAAGAAGATTCCCTAGAACAGAGAGCATATGTATTCCTCCTTTGCAATCAAATGAACTCAAAGAGTTTCCAAAGGATTGATAGTCCTCCTCTGTACCATTATAAGAAGAAAATTCCAAATTGTTTAATAACACAAAAGGAGACTCAGAAAAATCTAAAGCACCCCTCAATGAAAAATGCACCAAACCCCTAGAGGATGAATCCAACAAAGATTCAACTTTGATTCCATGTTCTCCTTGTGTTCCTACTGAATCATCAACCCCAAAACCAAATCAGATAGAGTGGGAGGAATAAAACGAGTCAGAGTAATCTTACCATGTCAAGGATCCTTTTCATGCTCAAATCTATTCAGACAAACAAATATGGGTCCCATAGACAACAATGTCTTAGGTCCTGATAGTAATAGTGAGACACAATTATTGTCCTTCATTTCCTCCAAAGCATCACATGCTAATGTAGGATTTGAAGAAGCCTAAACCCCTCAAAAAAACCAAGGACAACCTTGACACGATCCTTAACCAACAATGATCTTCAACTTGAGAATAAGGGACTCCCATGTCCTTCTCTTGAATACTTCATGATCGAGAGCTGGAATTATTTACCTCAATAATCATGAAATCCTCCTTTGCCTCAACCTTCTCCACACATTCTGACATACCACACACATCCACCCATTCAAATTCCCAATTCTAAAATAATGATTTCATGTTATCCAACACCAACAATCCCTTACACATTGTCTATTGCATGAGAATTATGTCTGAAGAGTCCCTTTCTACCAATCTAACAAGGCCAATATTCATGAGGGGTTGGTCAATCCCCTAACATTAAATGAAAGTAATTTCATATTGTAACCCTCGTGGAGGGATTATGTTCTCTAATATCTTGATCAATTGTTTTTAATTTACCTTGCAAAATCTCCACCATTGACATGAATTGTGCTAGCTTTAGATTTGATATTCGACTTGGAAAAGAGGAACAAATATATCTCCTATTATTGCTTCACAATCCCCAAAGAAACCAAATCCTAAAACAACAAAGAAGACCCTCTAGATCGAAGAACATACATATTCATCTTTTCCAATCAAATGAACTTAGAGAGTTTCCAGATGATTGAGAGTCATCCTCCTTACAATCAGAAGAAGAAACTGCTAAATTGTTTAATGATATAGAAGGAGACCTATAAGAATTTTTATGCACATGTTGACAAAAAATGCACCAAACCCCTAGAGGACGAATCTAACAAATCTTTGACATTGACTCCTCCTTCTCCTTGTATTCCTATTGAATCATCAACCCCAACAACCACATCAAACAGAGTGGGAGGAATAGAATGAGCCGAAGTAATTTTACAAAGTGAAGGAGCCTTTTCACGCTTAGACATGTTTATACAAACAAGTATGGGTCCCATATGTGAGAGTGCTCAAGGCCTTACATGAATAGTGATCCACGGGCCTTGTCCATCATTAAATCCAAAGCATCACACACCAAACTAGGAAATGGAGAATTAAACCCCTCGGAACAACTAGGGACAACCCCGACCTATTCCTTAACCAAACAATGATCTTCAACTTGATAAGAAGAGACTCTCATATCCTTCTTTTGAATACATGGCACTCAAGATATAGAGTTAACTATCTCAACAAATTTCAGAGCCCCCTCTTCTTCAACCTTCTATGCACCTTCTGATAGAATATAAGTAGTAAATATGGGATTTAGAATCAAACTAGAGCCTAAAATTGCATCTAGATTCCAAATTTTTAATAATTAGACTAGGGCCAACCCTTTCTATTGATCTAACATGAGAACTAGTTGAGACTCCCACCAAAGGAACCTTCGAGACCACCCCAGTGCTTGAGGAACAAGATTGGTCTTATCAAGAGACTTTTGATGCCAAACTTATCACCTAAATACCTTTAGGAATTCCCACACAATGTGTCCAACTATGTGATTCCTAATACAACAAAAGAGGACATTGAAATAGTCCAGTGGTTGAATAAAGATTGTACCTCCCACCTTGACTTTGATACTATCAGCTAGGCCCTCAAACAAATCCATTTTGACCAACACTTTCTCTATAGACCACTTATTCATGTACTTAAATGTTGGATCCACAAACATGGTCTTGCCCATCAATTTTCCTATATATGGAAAAAAACCTTCATGCCACAGTTTCAATTGAAGTCCAAGGACTTTAACCCATACCAAGGAAAACTTTGAGACCTCCATCTTAGGGTTGAAACAAGGATGCCAAAACTTTAGGGCCATTAGACTGGAACCCAAAACCACGTGTGATTCAATATTTGAACTACATCTTCTTTTGAGGAGAACATGTTCCCTAGTTCCCACATTTCTTTAATCCACTTACCTAGTGATCCCTTCGAAATACAAAATCCAAAGAAACATCCTAACAAAGCCTTGTAGCAGAGTATTCCAAGATATTTTCCACCTTAAGTTCCTCCCCCATAGTCATTTAATTGAACCACTTCTCATGCTCACAACCTTCCTTTGTTTCTTCTAAGAATCCAAACCTCCCACCTGCTCACCTTCCATAGAAACCACCATTGGAGGATGGGAATCCAAAGAATGATCCATTAAACCCTTCGTTGCAGGACTACCTTCACAAACAACCAAGTTCTTTGTAAAAATATTCAAGGATAGACCATATGCTTCAAACCGGGGCCTATCTAGGATGCTTTCACATCCACTACAAGTGAGACTCACCTTACGGGAACCTTCACCATCAAGACCCTTGGAAACAAAATCCATCTTGACTGTAAGACAAATATGTATGCACATTTGAAGAGAATCCAAATTCGATGGAGTAAATCTTCAATTATAGCTCTTGAATAATCCCAATGAGCGAGAGAAAAATATTATGAATCTACCAAATCTACGCTAACCAAAGTCCCTAGAGCCTTCTAATAAAAAAACATTGCCTAGATCTTCAGAGGAAGCCCTAGAATATGCTCTAGTTACCTTGTCCCCATCTGAAATATGGCCATGAGTAGAATGTGACAAGGAAACCAAGAGTCAACCAACATATTTGATTCGTAATCTACCCATTCTCCTCCAACTTTAAGTCAATCGAATGGGTTGTAGAATCTTGAAGCATTCATCAATCTCCCCTCCCACTAGCTAAACATTATATAATGACATTAAATCGTATTTTATTATTAGTACATACATATATACTCTTTATTTATAGTTAAAATACATGATTATAACTATTACTTATAATTATAGTAATGATGTATAATCATAACTAAAATTATTAGTGAGGTAGGGAAGTTTTCAAAATAGGTGGTGTTCAAAGAAGTATGTTATATGTTGTGTTCCTTCATTGTTAAACGTAGAAAAGAATATTAATAATCAAACACGTTCACGATACCTTTATTTTCTTTTAATTCTTTCCTTACCAAACCGTTATATGTACTTTTTTTCAGACTTTTCCCAACATTCATATTCCTTGACTTGAAATTATATTATTTGTGTTTCATATTTTAATGAGTTTAGCTTAAAAGATCTAGTGGAAATGCGAAAATTGGAATAAAGTTAAAATATTAAGATTGTAATGTCCCTAAAATAGTAAAAATTTAAATTTTTTCTGCTAAGGTAATGAAAGCTATTTTAAAGGTGATGATTTGTAAATTTACTTAGGTACTGAATAAGATAAGTATACATCGATACTTATTTTACGGTAATCAAGAATCTTAGTTTTCCTGAATGATCATAGTCTCACTAACTAACAATATTTTGGATCTGTGGAAGCGATGCGTAGGGTAGGTTAATATAATTCTATCCCAAGTTTGCACATGCTAGAGTAATTATAAAAGCACCTTTTACTTACTGTTCGAGAACTCAAGAGCATATCTATAAATGTCTAAATATTATCTTCAGGCAAGATGGACCTTCGATGAAGAAAGTATGGGGCCCAAGAGGGAACATGGTTGTTTCGAAAGGAAAGATACCCCGACAGGGTTTTCGAGAGGTAAGGTGCAAGTGTTGGAACTTCTGACTTAGCGAGATTCGCTAATGTATTGTATTGTCACTCTGTTTTGCAGGCGTACCTATGAAGACATCTACCTAGGGTTCTACTTCATAATCCTAACCATTAATTAAATCTAGGGCTCATAAAGGTTGAAGAGTTGGTACATTGAAATATATGTTGATCTTTACAATACTTGTTGGCACTTATAACATTTGTTGGACAACACCTTCCCAAAACAACGACCTCCCACTATAGGGAGTAGGGTCATGTATCGAAATATATTGTGGTTGGTGGTAATATTAAATGTAGCTCTATGATGTCACATGGCCATGCTTCCAGCTATGCAGAGGGTTTTTCCCTTGGGTTTTACACCAACAAACTATCGTTTTTCGTTGTTCACTTTGGTCATGGTAAGTACTGGTTGTTCCTGAGAACTCTGTGCTCTGACCCGAGCTTTGCTCGTGGTCTTAGCACTCATTTTTTGCTGGTTTGAGGTCGCATAGAAGGTGAATGCTACAGGTAAGGTAGCCCATTTCGTCTATGTTCTTATTCTACTATTTTTAGTCAGCACAAACTTGTTTAAATCTAGAGTTTAACCTCGTTATGGTTCTATGGTTGACAGGTTGTTTACCATGCTCCTCTGCGGGGACTACTACCGGATGGTTGTTACTCTTGGTGGTGGATGGCATAGGAAAAATGGTAAGTTCAGGTCCCCAAACCCTTTCCCTGCCCTCCGCATATCTGAAGGGAGTATCGCTTTGCTAGAATGGGATTTCATGTTTTCCTATTGGCTCACTGTAATGTACTGGGAAGATCCTAAGAGGGTCACCTCTGGCTGGACCGGTAAAATGAAAAGAGTTTAAAGTAATGTCGGGTTAACCTTGGAGAGTTTTGACTATGTAGTGGTGTTTCTATTGCTAGTGTTTATGAGGTTTCCATGTTTGTGTAGAAGGAGATACTACCCATATATTTTTACTTTAGGGTTTTGGAAACCCAAACCGTGACCTGCGTTTTTAGATTGGATTTTGAGCATGTATTAATGAGATGCAAAAATACTAAGTCTCTACGTTTTCGTTTATGGGAATACATGGTTAATGTGCATGAGTCTTCTGTGTGGCTATCGTTGTTCTGGTTTTGAAGGCCGCCGGTTTGAATAAAAAGGGAAATCGTAGTTTTACTATATGAATATATATGGAAAGATTTCTCCGTCTCCTTTACCTCTGTGTATTCAATGGATGTTCTGCCCTGAACGAATTCGACTTTGATTCCTTCGTGAAATCTGAATGAGAAGTAATCTCTGGCTATTGAATGGGATAGTTAATTTCGATTACAACCCCTGTATTGTTTAGCTGTTAGTGAAGGAATGTATTGATAGGATAAAGGATGCACTCTTAAGCTGACTTACCTCTATGGCTGGTTTAGTGTGGTTCCTGCATCTTCTGGTGGTTGAAAGAAAATAGATAGGGTTCAATTGGACCTATGCTTATCTCACTATATGATTCTTAGTCTTATTAAATTCTACGTTTTGATTTCTATGGGAATGTATGGTGATGCCCAGGTTTTCCTCCTGCATGTATCGTCGTTGTTCTAATTCTTTAAGCAGTTGATTTGGTATTTTAAAAGGCCTCCTAGATTCATATGATAATGCTAATGCCTATGTATAAATTCTAACTTGTTTAAATGGATGAACCTGTAGCTTTAAGACTGTATTGATGCGTTTTGGATTTACGAGATTTCTAAAACAACGATAGTGGGGTTCAACCCCTTGACCTATGGTTTGATATGCTAATGAAACTAAATGTTGAAGTAATGCTTCCTTTAAATTTATGTTTCCACTCTCCATTATCTCTGTCTGCATTTGTGTGCTAATAGTTAGTAGTTCTAGGTTTGAAAGGATGATTGACGAAAATAATACTACAATATTGTAGCTAGTGCTAAAAAGGTTTACAAAGAGTTTTGTGGCTGTCTAAGCCTTACGTTTCTTCCTTGATGTAAAGAAATCTTGTTGAGGGTTTGACCACTGTATAAGACATTTTCAATGTTGTGCAAAAATAAATGATAACGCCTAGGAAGAAAAGATATTGTATGATTGTAATACTTTCGAAAAGATAAAGATCTCTATAATGACTGCGTTATATATATATATATATATATATATATATATCCTAGGTTATTTAAAAAGATAAAAGAACTGAAAAAAGGAATATAGGACTGATAGCAACTACATGTATAATGCTGCCAGAAAGAAAAGAACTCTGTTGTTTCAATTCTATACAGATAAGACTCTAGGTTTGCATGGATGTCTAGCACAGGCTAGTTGACTAGACCTATTAGACATTCTGTGGGTTTCAAAATTATAATTTATGGGTTTAATAAAGTTCTAGGCTCACATTTCTATAATTATAATGGAATCAACCAGATAGCCTATGCCCTAAAGGCCCTTACTCATAAGAGATATATATGCTGTAAATATTCAGGGAAAACAATACTTTAATAACAAGCCTAGTTAGATGCCTGACTATCAACATAACTTGAAATAGTTGGCTTAATGATTCGTACCGGGATATCTTGTGACCTGTTCCTCTCCTGTAGTAGCCTGCACACTCAAACAATAATTAGTGTAAAAACGGTTGTGCTTAGCTGACCTGTTAGAATGATTCCTTAGCTTGATAACTTTGGGGCTACCATGTTCCTCCCAACCATGATCCTACAGCCGTTCCTGGTTCTATCTGGATCCCCTCGAGCTGGTTCCAACATGCAATAAGAGATAGAGGCCCTAGGTTCACTGCTGGTTCAGATCTGGGAAATTTAAGTGGACTGCTTCAATTCTGGGAGCATAAAAGAATTCTCTTCAATTACCATAAGAGAATGATAATGTAACATACCCTTTTAGCTGGAAAACATTTTGTGGTAGCAAACATTATTATAACTTTTATTGTAAAGTTTTATGTTGGACAGGTGTCCAAGGATGACTGTAATTTGCACAATATATTATTATTAAATAAATAAAATAGGAGACAAACACCTAAGAGGACTGTTGAAAGAGTGGTTACTAATCCACTAGGTGGAATGGAATCTGGGGTAGAAGGAAATGGACAAGTAGCAACATCATGATGCAACTAACTAGCTGTTGGTATGGGACAACTCCCTTGAAATGTGGTCATAGTGCCCTGAAAGATGGAACTGAAGCTTGAGGATCATTTATTCCAAACTGACCACTAAAAGACATAGGCAGTCTACATAATAGCCATCAAATATTGAACTGAGGTTCATCACTTTTCCTAACGAGGAAATTTACCTTTGGGTTTTGCTATGTTTGCACCCAAGAGATTTGATGAGGGGATATCACGGGGGGTTCACTCAATGAACTTGTTGCATAGCACGATCGTTCGCGTGATATTAAAGAATACCCCTAATTTCACTAAATATTGAAAAATGCATCCTAAAATTGTATTGTTGAACCCCCCTCCCAATATGCCTTTCCAATTAAGAAAACCCCTAGTTTCACTAGATATTGTAGGTATCCATTTTTATCAACCCATTTTTAACACCCCCTTTATATCATATTATCAAGTTGTAACAAACAGGAGCCCTGCCACATCTTAGTATAATCAAACACGATGCTAAATAAAATAATAGTATAATTCTAACAATGGTCCCACTAGGATCGCAGGGGTGACCGATCAATTTGTAGCACTGGAGAGTGGAACACCCAAAGAAATAAAGTACCGGGGAAGGAAAAATGCATAAAACAAAAACTAGTCAAGGGATCAACATATTAACAAAGAATGTAAAAGACTGATAGTCCAATTGTTAGTGCAATGCCTAGAAAACATGATAATTGCAAATGTTTCACACCACAACCTACCAATCTACCAATTTTATATCATGTAATACAAATATAGCCATAGATAACTCATGTTTTCTATATGCTTAATAAATTAATCTCCATAAAAATGCAAAATTGAAACCCTTTTGTGGAAGGATGCCCCTACCTTCCTATAAAAAAAAGCATCATTGTCGATGTTTGAATCCAAATGAACATAGAAAAATTCCTTTTACTTTTCAATAACACCATATGATCATGTGCATAGCTTGGATTTGGGTCATTCACAAGATCCAATGAATTGCCTCCACTTCCTCTACACTTATTCTTGCAATCACGGGAATTAACAACATTTAGTTACCTTTTCTTGGGTTATATCTAGATAGGGGAAAATATCCATTGTTAGGTTTCAAGCATGCAATAGTTATAAAGATACACAAATAGTGAAACTTATATGATACCATTTCATGGTAACGATAACACATAGGGTATCTAAATAAGGATTTAGATTTTCACCTATGTTCATGTTAATTCCAATATAACATATAAGAATTGAAATTACAATTATGAATGTGCCAAATATAACTCAATCTAACAACTATTCCTAACTGGAAATGTGAAAAAATTAAAGAAGAATGCAAAAAGTTAAAATAGATAATTAGTCAAGAAACATTGATCAAACTTTTCTTGGTTCCAGTGAGCCAAGAAAGATTGATCTTAAATTACAGAACAGTTTCTCTTAAAATGCCAGCATAGCAATTAATTCATCAAATTACAGAAGTAAAATACTTCATCCCCGCACAGAAAACTATAGTTTAAATACTTATCAATTATTCTTAACTTACTAATTATTTATGAATTGTAACAGTTGTTTTAGACCATCTAGCATCTTGAATATTTCATAATATTTCTTTCTTCGATATCTTTGAATTTTCTTTTCAACAGTTATAAAAATAAATCTGTTCCTTTCCGAGAGTCATTATAAGCTTTGAAAGCAGAGTTACAGTATTTACATGCAAAGACATTGCAGAACAATATTATATAAATCTTAGTATTTATTTTTATTTCATAAAATTTTCTAGTATTTATTTTCTATCACTTTTTAAACCAAAGGTGAAGTTTGAATTCTTGTTCAAATCCCATTATTCTTACAATTTCACTTCAAAACCCTAGGTTGACTCTCGACTTTTCATTACAACTGTTTTACACATTATTTATAGAAGACACACAGGCAGTACTTGAGCTTCAAAACCCAGATCTTCTACATATCAAACCGAGCAAGAAGTAATTCAAGTTATGCTCACACAGGAACAAGGTTTCAACCCTGTAAATACTTTTTTTTTTTTTTACATTGTAATTTCGTTTACGACTTTGGAAACAATACTTTGTCACTAAAACTTTAAGGCCTATTTATTAAATTACTTTTTTGACAGTTCAAATCGAAATCTTCAAAACCTCCATTCTTATTTATTTCCAGAATCTAACTATAGAAGTTCATTTCTTTAGATTGAGCATCAAACTACAGTATTCACAACAACTTTAACAGTACCGAATACAAAAAAAAGAACAACACAATATTTCTTTTCTTCTGTAACTAAAAACCAATATTATAATACCAAGTCAAATGACTTTCAATCCTTTAAAGTGAAGCTTGCAAGTTGTACTATGGCGAAGATGCCATTGTAAAATATTTTCAGTTTACAATGCAGGCTTGAAGCCTCGGCAACACAAAAACTCAGTCTAAACATTATCATTGCTTACGGATTAACCTAACTCTTTTATTGAGCAGAACGTTTTAACTTCCGACGAGTCCAGGGTTATGGATGAACCCGAGACTTACCAGGACGGCGGAGTCCTCGACGTTCATTTGTCCAGCAAGCTTGGATGTTAGACCTTTGATTGACCCTGCAAGTGAAACATACATCTAAATAAATTAGAATGAATCAAAATAAAGGATAGATGAAAACTCAAATTTCAATGATGGAACATAGAGACGTATTACCTTGAGTGGAAAGGCCAAAGATCCAACCCCAGCACTGTAAAAATAGACTTTCACCCTGAAATAGAAACCACACCAAGGTCGTGGTATCAACTACTGAGCATTCACTTACAGGTCTGCAAAACACCATTAAAATAACGCAGAGGTTGTGGGTTCCAAACTCCAAGCAAACTTGCTAACCCTAAGTTTTAGCAGCGTGTCGGCCTCACACTCTAACTCCAAAACGTGAAAGTGAAGACTGAGAAACCCTCCAGCATTACTTACAACGAGAATTTAGGGTTTATCATTCAACGACCCAGATCTATTGTGATCGACGAGCGAGAAGGTGACAGCCTGATGCTTTGAGAATTTGGAAACCATAACATAAATACCTCATTTATTGTAACAGCTACGACAATGCCAATGCTGCATGCCAAGGAGTCAATCCCATGTACAGTTCGGAGGAGAGTTGCTTGTTCACTACGCATAGTTCTATTTCGTGAGTCACATTTTAACCAGGCTTCACGTGGTTTGACAACGTGGATAGACAGCATTACACTCCACTAAAGAGTTGGTTCAAAACCATTAATGTTTGGACGAGACACCATCAACCTATCAGATCGATGCAGTAGCGACATTAATAACCATCACTTCCTTACCAGTGTCGTATTTAATGCTTGGTGTAATGTCGTTCATTATCAATACATAGAGTAAGGTGAGGATTGCATTGTATATCGCTTCATCGCTATGGTATTAACCATGGAATGCATGATTACATAAATCAAAAGTTTGTCTTGGTAATAATCGCATGCATATAAGATTTAGATAGTTAGAACTTAGGTGAGAAAATAGTATCGGTAAATTGTAATATTATTACAATAAACCATATAAAAGTTGTTTATTATAATAATGCACCAATATCACATTAGAATGGTTCACCCTATAGTTAAAAAGGGTCCACACTTATATTGTATTATGTTCTTAAGTAAAATATGATTTTGACTTTATAAATATCAAGACTATATCCATATATATATAAATTATAAATGGAGAAAGTAGAAGCTACCATAGTTATCTTAAATAAAATACCAAGCATTGAAATAGTAAGTGAAACTTGATGTTATAATAAAGGAATAAAGTTCAAATTGAATTTGTCCATCAATCGTTTCACCTGGTAGTAAAAGGTTTCATGAATTGGAAAATATTGGCAGAATCATTTTAGCAATTCATTCTTCAAATCTAGTAATTAATCTTAAGATTTTTAAGCATAGATATTTCTACCAAGATAATGTACTTTTGAACCCTGTTTAAATATTATTAACTTCTGCAACATGTATTTTTTTTTCGAAATAATACATTTAGAACTTGGATAGAATTCCATACTTGAAACAAGGAGGTACTTATAATTTCTTTAACCAAATAAGACGACTAATTGGAAAATATAAATACTCTTAAACATTGTTTTGTCATTGTTATCCTTACTTGCAAATATTCGCAAGAAGGATAGGTACAAATGCTTTAGCCAATTAGCTAAGTAAGTCTCGGGGCACCTCGCAGGAACCCTTTCATCACCATCCCGAAATTAAAACTGTCAGTACCTTGTCAAGGAGAACTCCATCTTATATTGTTTTGAAATTTCAGTTATTACAACTACAAAAAAATTAGTGTCGTAATCATTTTTATGGAGGTAAGACACATCACTGTCTCAAAGCATCATTACTTAAAAGGACATAGTAGTTAAATTGTTATATACATTAATGAATTTATTATTTAATATTGCCTTAACAAGCATTTATTACTTCCGCAATCACAATTTTAACATTTAATGCTGGTATACTTTTTTTTTAAAATTTTATGAAATTATCGGGATGTTACATTGCTCAAGGACAATAATCCAAAGAGACTTCCATCGATATTATCATTGGTACACTATTATCAAATTTATTCAATACTTAGGATCATAAGCAATATCAAATAAAAATGGAAGGTCCTTAAGTCTTAGGTGGGTATGAATTGAGCCTGTGATTTGGACGTATGAATCCATCCCACGATTTGGAGGTTATTCCTTAACACTCCCAAATAAAATAACCCCCAATATTTATATTACTATGTCAAATAAAAAAAACCCTTGACCCCTTAATACGGGGCAATATATTTTTGAGGTTTTTAAGAGTATTCAACCCCCCAATATGAATGGACGTGATATGATATTGCCTCACTAGTGAACCCCCCGTGGGGGATATGCTATGTTGTTGATCATATTGTGAGTCTGCCAAACTCTTATTGAGTTCAGGAGGTTGATGCTGAGTGGAGAAGGCATTTTAAGTGCCTTGCTTCTACACAGATTCCACCCACTTATTGGATCAGTAATCAGGCTCGGGGGTTCACTAGAAGTCAGCAATTAAGCTGCTTCTTTTGAAGCAGGTTGGGAGGAACAGGCCTCCTTGGGTGTTTGTCGGCCCTATCGTCTTTCACAGGTTCCATTGTCTCATCTATTTTATTTTAAAATTTTATGTTATCTATTTAACTTTTATTGTTTAAGTTTTATTTTAGTTTTCCTGAATAAATTAATAATTCTGTATAAATTGAAATGATTGAAATAAATGATCTCTGCATTTTTACCCATGCAAAAAGGAATAGCATCGTACTCTAGTACAGAGATAGATTAAGATAGATAAGTTTGATAAGCAAATAGCCATCAGAATGAGAAGATAAAAACATTGCATTTTCTCAAAGTTATTGTTTACTATTAAAATTTCTATGTACACATGTATCAGAGTTTTCATGGTTATTTCTGCATAATTAATTGTTCTCAGAATACACAGTAATGTATACTTCATTTGTAGATATTAGCTGTATAGAAATAAATAGTCTCCTTTCTAATGTTTATATAAATTAATTTTTTCTGCTATAGCATTTAGAAAACATAGACATATTTATAAGCAGATAGTGCAGATTTAGAAACCAAACATGCAGTAGAAAATATAGTAAGTTTATAACTCTCATCATACAGAAAACTAGCATATCATGTTTCTTATCTTTAAATTCATGACAGACCTTATGACACTACCTTAAAGCTAAAATAGAATACCACTTTATTCATTCCCATAGCTCGACATAGTCAAAATTCGGTATCTTAACGATAACCAGAAATCAAAACCAAATAATTACACAACAATCATTACTGTAGATCGAACAGTTAAAATTTACAGTTTCATCCTCAAGATTTAGTTAATACAAATGACTGTAGATTAAATCAATTTAAGAATAGCAGACACCAACTCGATGCCAAGACCCTGTCAAGGAGAAACATTAAACCCTAACCCAGGAATCTTCATCTTAGTAAATCGCAGAGATTTCCTGTATTCGACGATTCATACATAAACCAAACTCTACTCTAAAACAAAACGCATCCATTATTACTCACATAAATCAAAGGATTACGCGATATCCAAATCTGGAGAGATTTGTATTACAACTACCACATTATTATAACAATTATCTGCAGGAGGAACGATAACAACATTTAAATCTCACAACTATAACTTTTATTCTTCAAACCCTAAACGTAGTATCATGTTTACAAAATAGACAAACTACGTACAGGACGTAAGCCTTCCATAGATACGAATATCTAGCCTATAGCAATAGACTTATCGTTTATACAAACTTCATACACTTATCTCACCATTTTACATTTCAACTTTTATTATTCACAGAAGAAAAACGATAACAATGGAGTTTTGAAAAACACCATTTATCACATTATCCAAGCCTGAGGATAAAAACCCTGTTATATGACAGTTACATTCAAAATCAACACAGCTAATGCCCGGTGGGTCGAGGAATCCTCCTCCCTATTCTTTTAAAAGTTTACAAACCCTATCGAAACTCTCTGAGTTAAAACAAAACACACAGGACATCACACAGTCGGTCATCATCTCATCTACACAGAGTTTCAAAGCAACCGCCGAGGCTTACCGGTTGGTATAGCTGTAGCCAACTTACGATGCCCAAACAGGAGAACACCAACGAATCGTTGCCCTATAAACAACCACATCAATGTTGTGGTCAAACATTTATCTTATCAAGAAACAAGACTCAGTATAAACAAACAAATAACTACTACGTTAAATGTCAAATGTGAAAGCTATAGGAGGAGTTTCGAACACATTAACTTCAATTTAGTTGGCCAACAGCAGCAACAATCACCAAACAGGCGCAACAGTAATGGATATTACTCATGCTATCAAATGCCAAGGTATGATGAAACCCCACACAGAGCCATCAACTTTCAAACAAGCTAAATAGTGTCGAGACCTGGAACAACCATGGTGAAGGGTGGGTTTCTCATTCGAATCAATTTTTCAATTTAAAAACCCTCAACAGGTTTGACAATCGAACACATCAAAGACAAGCACTAAGCTGCCAACCAAGGCATCCATCACTATACAAATAACTGAGGAGTTCGGCTCTTAAATATTCATGAGTCACGGGTTCAAAACCCTGGCCTCACAACTCAAAACACACAACAGAAAGACCTACAAACCCTCGGCTTGTCAGCTAGTTGCAGAGCCAAAACCACTGTTTGCCAAATTCACAATAAACAAGATGATTGAAACAAGATAGGGTTTAACCCACACACATCGAAAACCCTGCCAGATCGATGGTGGAGATCACCAAATGAGTTTTACGAAACAAAAATCCAACTACCACATTTATTAAACCATAATGACAGTTGCCACTAGGGAGGCAGCTCTTAAACCTTCGAAATAGCGTGTTTACACATTAGCACCAGGTTAGTCATTACCAAGGTTATGGCACGTGAACAAGCTCGATATGCCATCCACGATGGAAAACCACCAACTTGACAGTTGTGTCCATTTAATGCATATGGCAGTGTTGGTGTTTGCCAACCTGTAGCATTTAACATTCACACCGTAACGTTCATAACATAATACATTGCATATTGTAAGGTCGAACTATGTAACCCTGTCAAGGCATTAATCTATTAAGTTAGTATAGATATGCGCCATGGTTTGCATATGTCACATATCACATAGTTTGCACATATTTCACATATCACATAGTTTGCATATATTTCACCTATCGCATAGTATCATACTAATTGCATAGAAATCATATTGTTCATATAGTATCACACAATTGCATAAGTGCCACATAGGGTCACCATAGTGCACACAACGCACATATCATATGGGATATGTAAATATATATAGTTTGAGTTTGATAATATCTCAAATTACATCATAAATATAGATCATATAAATAAATCAAAGAAACATACATTTTATTGTATGATGATGTATTCTATTGCACGGTGTAATGAAAGTCATAATGACAATTAAATCATTATCACCATTGTAGAACATAGTCCCTAGGAATAATTAAAACGACATTACATAGAATTCCTATAGTTTGCCATGGGAAAATAAGTTAGACAGTTGCATATAGTTCGAATTGAATGGAAGCTATATATTTATTCTGAGTACAAACCCAGCCACGATCAGTAAAGACCTTCTCATGATTTTAAATACAAGCTTGCAAATTTCAAATGTGAGGTGTATTGTCTGCATAAAAAGTCATTTTCAGATATCTTAACCTTGAACTACTTTAAGTCTTGATCCAAGATTCTCACCGATAGAATGCTCAAAGTGTTTATCTCTTCAATTAATGACAAAAGAGATTTACTGAAAAACAGGTGGTCACTTGTTGTAAATTAAACCCTTACCTATAAACTGTCACAAGTACGAAAATCACATGCTTTAGCACGAATGCTAAGTAAGCCTCGGGGCATCCTAAGGACCCCTTCATAAATCAACAAAGCACATTAGTCAAACAGTTGATTTAACATTCATAATAATAACAATAGAAATTGCAATAGTGCAGCCAAACATAGAATAACATCAAGACGTAATTTGAATCCTTTAGCCGCAAATTCTTTTAATGAAATCAATATGGCATTTAGTGCAGCAAGATAACATTTCATGCATCATCCTATTTCCGCATACATTAAATGAGCAATAAATGTCATGTAGAAATTTTTTAAAATTTTTGTGATTTTTTCGGGATGTTACATGTGGTATCAGAGTGCAAGTTCAAACTCTAGGCCTGATTGAGGCTCATACGCGCAAACAAAAAATAAATCAGAAAGTTTATGTTACTAACTTTTATAATTTAATTTTATTTTGCGCAGAACATATTGACCTTTAATTGCAGGTATGGAAATATCAGAGGAATCAACAGAGGACAGATCTCCTCGTAATGAATGTATTAATCATAATAACACTGAAGGAATTTATGTGGAGTTAAACAACCAGTCTTCTGAAATTTTACGCACTATACAAGATTTAAAATCTGAGTTAAAAGCTGTTAAAGAATAGAATGAACGGATCCTTAAGGTACAGGAAGAGTTATAACAGAATTTAAAAGGAAACTGACATAGTGATGAAAGAGGCAGAAAATCAGAATTTAAGGTTGATTCTGAAATAATGTCCCACCAACATAAGCATAAGAAAACAAGAAATGATAAAAGGAACAGTTACTCATTCCCTAAATCTGATTCAAGTAATGAAGACATAAATTATGATAGTAGTAACAGTGAATGCTGCTCTAAAAAGAGAAAACATAAGCATCATGAACAGAATACTGGGGAATTTAAAAAGATTAAGCCACCTACTTTTAATGGTGAAAGTGAGAAGGGTGAGACAGCAGAAGCTTGGCTGTCTGGAATGAAAAAGTACTTTAATATTTATGACTACTCTTCTCAACTGAAAGCGAAGATGGCTATTTACAATCTGACTAGGAAGGCAGATATCTGGTGGCAGGATCTTAAAAGAATCAAGAGCATAAAAGAAAAAGAAGTAACTTGGACTATGCTTAAAAGTTTGTTTAAAAATAAGTTTTTGTCGGAACAGTACTTTGAAGATAAGTCAAAAGAGTTTTACGATTTAAAGTTGGGTGCAATGAACATGAAAGAACTGTGCAGCAAGGTCCTTATCTTGTTGAGGTATGTGCCCTACATGGTTGAGGAAAAGCCTAAAGTGCAAAGGTTTCTCAGTTGTTTACCTTTTAATATAAAAGATCGTATTGAGTATGATAATCCTTCCACTTTGGAAGAGGCCATGAGAAAGGAAAATTTTTTCTTTGATCAAAATAGAAAAAGAGAAGGAACAACTGGTTGGAAGAATAGTAAGACTAATCAGTATGAATATAAAAAGAAGAATTTTAATCATAATGCTGGAGGTTTTAAGAAAAATTTTAATTACAGAAATTTTTCTAATAATTACCGAAATAATGCATCTCGGAACTCTATTGTTGTAAGAAATGTACCTAATAATAATAATCACAGCAATAATAATAACAATAACAACAAGTATGCTGAGCAGAAAGGACCCATAAAGTGTTATGAATGTGGCAGACCACATAAGAAAGCAGATTGTCCATGCAACAAAAGGACAGCCAACAATATTCACACTATGCAAGCAAAACCTACAGTTGGAGATATCGCAAGAAAAATTCCCAGGATAAATGTAGCATTGGGGAACCGTCAAGCGGACCATCAAACATCCATGGTCGAAATTGAAGGTATGATACAAAACAAGTCTATTTCTATTTTAATAGATCCAGGTGCAAATCTAAGTTATATTTCACCTACTTTAGTAAATCATTGCAAGCTAAAAACAGAGAAATTTAATAATGCATGGTTAGTTCAGCTTGCAACAGGAACTAAAAGAAAGGTTACAGATTATGTCTAGAATTGTGAAGTATTTTTAAGTCAGACGAAAATGCAAATTAATCTGAATGTTTTACCCTTAGGGTCATATGATTTGTTGATAGGCATGGATTGGCTTGAACGGCATAGAGTTATACTGAATTGTTATGATAAATCTTTTACGTGTATAAATAATGAAGGTAATTCAGAAAAAGTAAAAGGAATTCATAGGCAGATTTCTGCCTTACAAGTAAAAAGAGCTGCCAGAAAAGGCTGTAAAATGTTTGCGGTTAATGTTATTAATGACGAATGCACATCTAAAGAAGACAAGTTAAAACTAGAGGATATTCCCATCCTTAGGGACTTTTTTGATGTATTCCTGGAATAAATTCCAGGATTACCTCCGAAAAGAGAACTTGATTTCACCATTGAGTTAGTACCTGGTGCGGTACCAAACTCGAAGGCCCCCTATAGGATGAATATTCTGGAGTTAAATGAGTTAAAATCTCAGCTGAAAGAATTAATAGATAAAAACTACATAAGGCTCAGTGTGTCCCCTTGGGGAGCACTAGTAATTTTTCTTAAAAAGAAGGACGGTACCATGCGTTTGTGCATTGATTACTGTTAGCTTAATAAAATGACAATTAAGAACCAGTATCCCTTACCCCACATAGATGATCTATTTGATCAAGTACGCGGATCAGAGATATCCACTAAAATTGATCTAAGTTCGGGTTATCATCAAGTCCGGATAAAAGACGAGGACATATTCAAAACTGCATTCAAAACGCGTTATGGACACTAAGAGTTCGTAGTTATTCCTTTTGGGCTAACCAACGCACCGACAGTGTTCATGTGTTTAATGAAAAACGTTCTGCATAAATATTTGGATAAGTTCGTGGTGGTATTCATTGATGATATCCTAGTTTACTCAAAAACTAAAGAAGAGCATGACGAACATTTAAAAATCATTTTACAAGTACTTAGAGATAATCAGCTTTATGCTAAGTTCAGTAAGTGTGATTTCTATAAAGATAAAATTCAGTATTTGGGTCATATAATTTCTAAAGATGGTATTTCTGTTGATCCTGATAAGATAAAAGCAATAAATGAATGGCATGTCCCTAAAGACATAACTGATGTATGGTCATTCATGGGAATAACGGGGTATTATAGAAAGTTTATTGAAGGGTTCTCTAGAATTGCTAACCCCATCACTTCTTTGCAGAAGAAAGGGAAAAAATTCATATGGGATCAAAAGTGTCAAGACAGTTTTAATAAGTTAAAAGAGTTATTAACTATTGCACCCATCTTAAAAATTGTAGATCCTAATAAGGATTTCGTCATATGCACGGATGCATGCAATGAAGGACTTGGAGGGGTCTTAAGTCAAGAAGGTCATGCAATTGCTTTTGAGTCAATGAAGTTAAAAATACATGAAAAGAATTATGTAACGTATGATCTTGAGTTGGCAGCCGTGATACATGCTTTAAAAATGTGGCGCCATCACTTGATCGGAAGAAAATTCATTTTAATGACTGATAATAAGGGCTTAAAGTATCTATTGGATCAAACAAATCTTAACGCAAGGCAAGCTAGGTGGTTAGCTTTCCTTAGCAAGTACGATTTTGAGATCCATCACATTAATGGAAAGGAGAATAAGGTTGTTGATGCATTGAGCAGAAATGCTAGATTGAGTTTTGTGGCAGCAATCAGTACTTTTAAAACTCATCTGGAAAATCAGATCGAAGAAGGAATTAAGCAAGACGAAAATTATCAAAAATTACATGATAAAGTGGCTGAAAATTCATCTGAAAATGTTATAACAGATTACAGTATTAATGAAAAAGGCTTCTTAACTTATAAAAACAGAATTTATGTGCCTAACTTTTCGAAGGTTAAGTTGCTGATTTTAGATGAAGTTCACAAGAGTCCTTATTCAGGGCATCCTAGTTATCAGAAAATGATAACTATGCTAAGAAAGGAGTATTTTTGGCCCAACATGAAGAGTGAAGTTGCTGAATATATAGCTAGATGCTTTGAATGTCAAACTATTAAAGCTGAACATCAACATCCAGCTAAGCTATTGCAGCCCTTACCAATTCCAGAATGGAAATGGGAAATTATAAGCATTGACTTTATTACAGGTTTGCCTAAAAATCAGAAGCAAAATGACTCAATTATGGTTGTTGTTGATAAACTTAGTAAAGCTGCTCATTTTATTCATGTTAAAACTACTTTCAAGGCTTCTAACATTGCAAATATTTTCATGATGCAAATTTTTCGCTTGCATGGAATTCCAAAGGTAATTATTTTAGATTGAGACTCTAAGTTCACCGGTAACTTTTGGACAGCACTGTTTAAAGGATTAAATACTAAATTAAATTTCAACACTTATTTCCACCCACAAACTAATGGTCAAACAGAATGAGTAAATCAGATTTTAGAAAACATGTTAAGATTGTATGTTAAAGATCAGCCATCTAAGTGGGAAGATTACTTGCATTTAGCAGAATTTGCCTACAATAATAATTATCAAGCATCTGCTAAGTTAAGTCCATTTGAGATTCTGTATGGAAGAAAATGTTGTACTCCAATTTCTTGGGAAAATCCTGTAGACAGATTGATGTTAGGACCAGATTTATTGAAAGAAATGGAGCTAACCGTGAAACAAGTTCAAGGTAACTTAAAGGTTGGCCAAGATCGGCAGAAAAGCTATGCTGATTTGAAACACACAGAAAGAGAATTTCAGGTAGGAGACCATGTTTTTATAAAGTAAAGCCCAAGAAAAGTTCTTTGAAACTTGGGAGCTGTGCTAAATTAGCACCAAGGTATTGTGGACCATTCGAAATCCTATCAAGGATAGGAGTTGTTGCATATCAATTGGCATTGTCATACAATTTTAAAATTCACAATGTTTTTCACATTTTTGTTTTAAAGAAGTATGTGCATGATGCTACTCATGTGCTGAATTGGAATGACATACAGGTGGAACCCGAAGGAGATTTTCAGGTGGAACCGGACTGTATTCTTGACCGGAGGGAAATTATGCTTCAGAATCACACCATAGGGCAGTTAAAGGTGCAATGGAAGCACCTTAGCCCTGATGAAGCTACTTCAGAACTGGAAATTAATATGCGGGCAGCATATCCAATTCTGTTCCATGAGGAACTTGATGATGAATAAGCAACATCGAGGATGATGTTGAGCATAAGTGGGGGTGTTTGTAACATACCCTTTTAGCTATAAAACATTTTGTGTTAGCAAACATTATTATAAATTTTATTGTAAAGTTTTATGTTGGACAGGTGTCCAAGGATGACTGTAATTTGCACAATATATTATT
This sequence comes from Larix kaempferi, assembly GCA_027924585.1. NCBI lineage: Eukaryota > Viridiplantae > Streptophyta > Pinopsida > Pinales > Pinaceae > Larix > Larix kaempferi. The sequence goes on along the minus strand of BSBM01000133.1, from coordinate 850,656 downwards.
ATTAAATAAATAAAATAGGAGACAAACACCTAAGAGGACTGTTGAAAGAGTGGTTATTGATCCACTAGGTGGAATGGAATCTGGGGTAGAAGGCAATGGACAAGTGGCAGCATCATGATACAACTAACTAGTTGTTGGTATGGGACAACTCCCTTGAAATGTGGTCATAGTGCCCTAAAAGATGGGACTGGAGCTTGAGGCTCATTTATTCCAAACTGACCACTAAAAAACCTAGGCAGTCTATATAATAGCCATCAAATATTGAACTGAGGTTCATAACTTTTCCTGACGAGAAAATTTACCTTGGGGTTTTGCTGTGTTTGCACCTAAGAGATTTGATGAGGGGATATGCTATGTTGTTGATCATGTTGTGAGTCTACCAAACTCTTATTGAGTTCAGGAAGTTCATGCTGAGTGGAGAAGAAATTTTATTTCAGAAGGTTGATGCTGAGTGGAGAAGGCATTTTGAGTGCCTTGCTTCTACACAGATTCCACCCACTTATTGGATCAGTAATCAGGCTCGGGGTTTCACTAGAAGTCAGTAGTTGAGCTGCTTCTTCTGAAGCAGGTTGGGAGGAACAAGCCTCCTTGGGTGTTTGTCGGCCTTATCGTCTTTCACAGGTTCCATTGTCTCATCTATTTTATTTTAAAAGTTTATGTTATCTATTTTACTTTCACTGTTTAAGTTTTATTTTAGTTTTCCTTAATAAATTAATAATTCTGTATAAATCGAAATGATTGAAATAAATGATCTCTGCATTTTTCCCCATGCAAAAAGGAATAGCATCGTACTCTAGTACATAGATAGATTAAGATAGATAAGTTTGATAGGCAAATAGCCATGTGAATGAGAAGATAAAAACATTGCATTTTCTCAAAGTTATTGTTTACTGTTAAAATTTCTATGTACACATGTATCAGAGTTTTCATGGTTATTTATGCATAATTAATTGTTCTCAGAATACACAGTAATGTATACTTCATTTGTAGATATTAGCTGTATAGAAATAAATAGTCTCCTTTCTAATGTTTATATAAATTAATTTTTTCTACTATAGCATTTAGAAAACATAGACATATTTATAAGCAGATAGTGCAGATTTAGAAACCAAACACGCAGTAGAAAATATAGTAAGTTTATAACTCTCATCATACAGAAAACTAGCATATCATGTTTCTTATCTTTCAATTCATGACAAACCTTATGGCACTACCTTAAAGCTAAAATAGAATACCACTTTATTCATTCCCATAGCTCGACATAGTCAAAATTCGGTATCTTAATGACAAACAGAAATCAAAACCAAATAATTACACAACAATCATTACTGTAGATCGAACAGTTAAAATTTACAGTTTCATCCTCAAGATTTAGTTAATACAAATGACTGTAAATTAAATCAATTTAAGAATAGCAAACACCAACTCGATGCCAAGACCCTATCAAGGAGAAACATTAAACCCTAACCCAAGAATCTTCATCTTAGTAAATCGCAGAGATTTCCTGTATTCGACGATTCATACATAAACCAAACTCTACTCTAAAACAAAACGCATCCATTATTACTCATAGAAATCAAAGGATTATACGATATCCAAATCTGGAGAGATTTGTATTACAACTACTACATTATTATAACGATTATCTGCAGGAGGAACGATAACAACATTTAAATCTCACAACTATAACTTTTATTCTTCAAACCCTAAACGCAATATCATGTTTACAAAATAGACAAACTACGTACAGGCCGTAAGCCTTCCATAGATACGAATATCTAGCCTGTAGCAATAGACTTATCTCACCATTTTACATTTCAACTTTTATTATTCACAGAAGAAAAACAATAACAGCAGAGTTTTGAAAAACACCATTTATCACATTATCCAAGCCTGAGGATAGAAACCCTGTTATATGACAGGTACATTCAAAATCAACACGGCTAATGCCCGGTGGGTCGAGGAATCCTCCTCCCTATTCTTTTAAAAGTTTACAAACCCTATCGAAACTCTCTGAGTTAAAACACAACACACAGGACATCACACAGTCGGCCATCATCTCATCTACATAGAGTTGCAAAGCAACCACCGAGGCTTACCAGTTGGTATAGCTGCAGACAACCTACGACGCCCAAACAGGAGAACACCAGCGAATCGTTGCCCTGTAAACAACCACATCAATGTTGTGGTCAAACATTTATCTTATCAAGAAACAAGACTCAGTATAAAAAAACAAATAACTACTGCATTAAATGTCAAATGTGAAAGCTACAGGAGGAGTTTCGAACACATTACCTTCAATTTAGTTGGCCAATAGCAGCAACAATCACCAGACAGGCGCAACAGTAATGGATATTACTCATTCTATCAAATGCCGAGGTACGATGAAACCCCACACAGAGCCATCAACTTTCAAACAAGCTAAACAGTGCCAAGACCTGGAACAACCATGGCGAAGGGTGGGTTTCTCATTTGAATCAATTTTTCAATTTAAAAACCCTCAACAGGTTTGACGATCAAACACATCAAAGACAAGCACTAAGCTGCCAACCAAGGTATCCATCACTGTACAAATAACTGAGGAGTTCGGCTCTTAAATCTTCATGAGTCACGAGTTCAAAACCCTGGCCTCACATCTCAAAATGCACAACAGAAAGACCTACAAACCTTCAGCTAGTTGCAGAGCCAAAACCACTGTTTGCCAAATTCACAATAAACACGATGATCGAAACAAGGTAGGGTTTAACCCGCACACATCGAAAACCCTACCAGATCGACGGTGGAGATCACCGGGTGAGTTTTACGAAACAAAAATCCAGCGACCACATTTATTAAACCATCATGACAGTTGCCACGAGGGAGCCACGAAGGAGCCAGCTCTTAAACCTTCGAAACAGCGTGTTTACACATCAGCACCAGGTTAGTCATTACCAAAGTTATGGCACGTAAACAAGCTCGATATGCCATCCATGATGGAAAACCACCAACTCGACAGTTGTGTCCATTTAATGCATATGGCAGTGTTGGTGTTTGCCAACCTGTAGCATTTAACATTCACACCGTAACGTTCATAACATAATACATTGCATATTGTAAGGTCAAACTACATAACCCTGTCAAGGCGTTAATCTATTAAGTTAGTATAGATATGCGCCATGGTTTGCATATGTCACATATCACATAGTTTGCACATATTTCACATATCACATAGTTTGCATATATTTCACCTATCGCATAGTATCACACTAATTGCATAGAAATCATAATGTTCATATAGTATCACACAATTGCATAAGTGCCACATAGGGTCACCATAGTGCACACAACGCACATATCATATGGGATATGTAAATATATATAGTTTGAGTTTGATAATATCTCAAATTACATCATAAATATAGATCATATAAATAAATCAAAGAAAGATACATTTTATTGTATGATGATGTATTCTATTGCACGGTGTAATGAAAGTCATAATTACAATTAAATCATTATCAACATTGTAGAACATAGTCCCTAGGAATAATTAAAACGACATTACATAGAATTCCTATAGTTTGCCATGAGAAAGGAAGTTAGACAGTTGCATACAGTTCGAATTGAATGGAAGCTATATATTTATTCTGAGTACAAACCCAGCCACAATCAATAAAGACCTTCTCATGATTTTAAATACAAGCTTACAAATTTCAAAATGCGAGGTGTATTGTTTGCATAAAAATTCATTTTCATATATCTTAAACTTGAACTACTTTAAGTCTCGATCCAAGATTCTCACCGATAGAATGCTCAAAGTCTTTATCTCTTCAATTAATGACAAAAGAGATTTACTGAAAAACAGGTGGTCACTTGTCGTAAATTAAACCCTTACCTGTAAACTGTCACAAGTACGAAAATCACATGCTTTAGCACAAATGCTAAGTAAGCCTCGAGGCGTCCGAAGGACCCCTTCATAAATCAACAAAGCACATTAGTCAAACAGTTGATTCAACATTCATAACAATAACGATAGATATTGCAATAGTGCAGCCAAACATAAAATAACATCAAGACGTAATTTGAATCCTTTAGCCACAAATTTTTTTAATGAAATCAGTATGGCATTTAGTGCAACAAGATAACATTTCATGCATCGTTCTATTTCTGCATACATTAAATGAGCAATAAATGTCACGTAGAAAAAATTTTAAACTTTTGTGATTTTTCCGGGATGTTACAGATAATGCAGAAGATGATCCCCAAACTTGGGATTTGCCCTCTTTATGTAGGGGTGTCTTGAATTAGGACTGTTGAAATAATTAATTTCTTTAAATTAAATAATTTATATTTAAAAGATATTATTTAATAAATATCTAGTCATTTTGAACTATGACTTTTCCAATTGTTTTATCTATAAGTGATTTTTTATTTAAGCTCTTTATTATAATAACAATAATTATATTTCAACTTAACCATTTATACCTCATTAATAATATTAAATAATGCCTAAACTATATATAATAAATATATTTCATAAATAAATAATAACAACATTATTATTAAAGCTCCTAATAATAATATTAGCCTTGAGGCCTTTATGCATGTTATTCACAGAAGACTACTATTAGTCCATCCATGCTTTAAGTGGTGGTAACTATCTTTCTTTTATTTAATTATGTATCTTCACATGATACTTCTTTTAACTTTTAAGGACAAGGTCCAATTCTTGGACGGTCTTGGTAAGCTTGGATAGGCACCTCTAGTCTCTCTCTTTGCATGTTAGATTCCCTCGTTTAACATGGTAGTTCCCGTAGTATTTGATGATAGATAAAAGATTAATCATTTAACCAAATAAAATAAATGTGATGAAAGTAGAAGTGCTATTCAGAGTCTTTCCGACTCAATACTTTGATATTTAGTAACTCCGAGTGTTCTTCAAAGCCTTTTTAACTCAACACTTTCACATGGGCGTTACGCTAGTGCAATTCCAGAGCTTCCTACTCAACATTAGTGCTAGAATGTGGTTGTGAGGCACATCTAGAATATTCAAGTTGCTTCGGATCCGGTATTCATTTATCAAGCTTGGAGTGCTCCAAGGCTTATGCCCAACACTCAATGTACCTCAGGGCTTACTCCCAGTACATAAACTTTCCTCTAGGTACATCGGGGATTATGCCCAGTACGTAGGTCGTTTGTGTGTTTCTGAGTCCACGCTCAACACACCACATAAGTCATTCATGTAAGGATCATAGTTTTGCATAGTAAATAACAAAAGATCATCTTAGTATATTAGGTTTTGTACCCATATCAAAGCTAAAACACATCATCAAAACATTAGGGCCTCCTCGCATAGTATACACTTAAATAAAGAAGTCAGTCAGGGTCCATGCCTAGTATGTCAATATATAAAAGAATAAATCATAGGTGCTAAGGCTCATGCCCAATACTCAAAATAAAACATATGTACTGAGGTCGTGGCCCAATATAACAACAAAATATAATTAGTCCAAAATTCGGGATATTACAAAGATCATCAAAGCTAACTAGAACTAGGTTCATTTGTTGATTAAAGTAAACAATCTCCCTATTTTTTTAATTTTAATGATGCTGCTAATTTAAACTCTATGCTCACAAAATCCCTAAGATATTAACAAAACATTCACTTACTATTTAATAAAAAAATAAGACAAATTCTTTCTTTCTTTATACAACTTTTCCTTCTCCCATTCACTTCTACCCTCCCATTCACCCACTTAGTAATAATGAAGGAACATTATATATAACATACTTTTTCCAAACCACCTATTTAAAAACTTCCCTACATGGTTGAAAATTTTGAAAGTTTTAATTATGATTTTACATAACTATTATAATTAAAAATTAAAAGTACACTTATAATTATTTATATCAACTATATATATAATGAAATATACATGGCTATATTAATAATCAAACACTTCCACGATACCTTTAATCAATTTTACTCTTTCCTTATCAAACATTGTATCTTTAAAGATTTTCTTCAAAAATTCTTACTTATTGATTGAACTTGACTTGAAATTATGTTACATGTGTGTTTCATATTTTTATGAGTTTAGCTTAAACGCTTCAATAGAAATGTGAATCTATGTAAATCGTAATAAAGTTTAAAGCTTAAGATCACGAAAGTGAACTTGAACTAGGTTCAGTTTAACTAATTTGGCACTTAAAGTAAGTGACCTGTTTATATTTGATTTTAATTAATAGTTCTAGCTCCATGCTCACAAGATCCATTATTACGCTTTCTCAAATTACAACACAAAATATTTGGTAAAAATAACTCCACTTATTACTTATGGTGAGATTCTATTTTAGTCACAACTTCACAATGGAAATAACACAAACGCTTTATTGCTTTATCTTCGTTTTCCTTCTCCCATTCACCATTTATGGGGTATAAGATAGTATTTACTTTAGATTATAACGGAATATTTAGATAGGTATCACATTTTATGTTATTCAAATGGAATGAGTATAACAATTTTACCAATATAGTTGTATGTGTTATTTTTGTTGGTTTGTGATTGGTTAGAGATAAGATTTCATTTAGTCAATCCACTTACTTAAAAAAAAGGTTTATTTTGTGTTAGTTATGTGATATTCAGGTTGGAGTCCATTTTAGACCTAACATTTAGGGTGCATTCTATGAATTTAGAAGGAGATCTCTTTGAAGGATCATATTATCCATGAATTTTAAAAGCGATTTAGAAGGGATTAGCCTAAAAGTCAAAAGAGACACTGATGACCCTAAAAAGGAATATTGAAAAACCTAACCCTAATTGAAACCATGACAATCAACCAGCATCAAAGATATCACTAAGTATTATAAATGTAATGCATGAAGAGATCATGTATAACATGTAGTAGAGTTTGGACAAAAACACCAAGATGAGGAAACCAATTTCCCATGATTGGCAAGAAAATCCATAAGATTTCAAAGAACCCAAAGAACTAACGGTTGACACATCCAAATTAGAAAACAAAGGAAATTAAATGTGATTGTAAAAATAATCGTGTTTTGAGTTGTGTGGGATAACAAACTAACCAAGGATGTTGCTACATCAATGGATGGTATACTTAGGTGATGTGTACTGCCATAGAGAAAAACCAAGTCATAAAAGGGCTCACTTGGTTATTGTTGGAGGCTACTATTCTCAACAAAATCCATTATGAAAACCTTTTGCTAAAATTGTGGTGGTCAACAATTTTCAAAGATAGTTTTAAATGAATAAAAACAAAGAAATATCTATAAAGCATTGATATACAAATTATCATTAAATTCAATAAAAAAATTGAGTAAATTTCCTTATAATTTTATATATTACAAAAGAAATTAATATATACATTTTTGAATTTTTTATTAACTATAGTTTTTTCAAGAGTGGGATAAAACTCGAAAATTTCATAACCTTGTCAAAGGTAGTGCAAATTTCAAAATCGCAACCCGGATGCAACAAAAATCTTAGTATGTAGTATGTTTATGCATCGAAGGAAGAACATAACAATAACCAGAGAAAACACTTATATTCCATTCTATACTTCAAATAATGGTGTTCCCATCATAGATATCCGATCATGATATTACTTATGCCAACTGAATGAAATATGAGCACAAACATATTCCTTACATATTGAAACAACACTAAATTATAGTCAACCAACCAAAATCAATTTTAAAGTTTGATCCATAAACAAATGGTGATTTCAATACTACATTGTAAAATATGTCGTAACTTATTGTCTGCTCAAAATCTCCTTCCCACAAGTTCAAACCCAATTATCCTAGCTAGGTCTGGCACAATGCATGGTGTAACCTCTTGGCCCCAAGGGGAGTAACTACATACATAACACCCTTCATATTTTTTTAATTGAAAAAAATAATAATAATAGCCTTATAAGACTAACCTCCAACCAGAGTCACCACCATGTTTCCGACAGAATCACTATTAGAAGCCCCAAAGTGAAGTCCTATGTAGAAGAAGACCCCACCACTAAGAGAATTTGTGTCCATGTTTGAATCCTGCTAAGGACAGTGGAAAAAATCCCATAACGCAATGAGACATTGTGCTTGCTGATAGTCACAGAGATAATTTTGGTCGGGCAAGTTCAAATTATGTTAAAAACCTTGGAAATAAAAGAAAAGACCTTAACGACAAAGGCCTCGTTATAGCTTTGGAAAGTTTTATCCACACAGTTTTAAATCCAGGTTGCGTCCGTGGAGATAAAAACATCATTGAGCATTATGATCTCTTTGTCAATAACACTGGGATCGACCAAGTTCAAATGGTACACTCTTTGTTAAAAAGGTATATGACCACATTTGATTGAAGAATGAGATTCCTCCCCGCAAATGGTGGCACACACACATTTGGTATTGGAATATCCCTACAAAGCTCATATGTTTTATTTGGTTGTGCTTTGAAAATAAAATCCTCACCTGGTCAAACTTGTTGAAACGGGGTTTTGTTGGCCTTAACATTTGTATGATGTGTATGGTTGTTGCAGAGGATGTCACTCATTTTTTTGTTCACTGCTCATTCTTTTTGAAGCTCTGGCATGAATTACAAAGGTCGTTGAGTTTCTATGAGGATTGGTTTGGCGTTAGCTTGGATGACTGCCTTTTTAATTGGCTTCACAGCAAACTGAAACACAAAACCTTACCACTATTTGTCATCTGGAAGACTTGGAAATGGTGGAATAAAGTGATCTTCAATTATGTTTCTCCATCCATCTTCGCCATCCGCAGGAATATATTTTTAGTTATGGCCGAGTTTCCCTCTTTAGAAAAAAAAGAAGCCTATCTAAAACACTTTGTTTCCTACCATAAATTATGAGTTTTCTTTTGGCTTTTTCGATGGGTTAGCTAAGCATAATTTATGTGGCATGGGTATGATTTTGTATATAAAACCAGATCACAAGATCCTTATGAAACTGGCGTTGGGATATGCAGTAATACAAAGTCTGAATTGATTGCTCTGTGGGGATTGATATGGATAGCGCTGAAAAGAGGTATCTCTTACATCCGAATTTTGGGAGACTCAAAAGTCATTCTCGACTAGGTTGTTGGGTTACATGACAGTAAGTCCCTTCATCTATCTCATCGGCTGCAGAAAACTAAGGACCTTATTTTTCGTTTTGATGATATCTCCTTCCAACACATCTTCCGCGAGGCAAATGTGGAAGTTGCCCGTCTGTCAAAGGCGGCCATTGGAACGATGGATGGCTACATCTTTTTTGAAGAATGGGTTGTCGATACCATTGTTGACAATGGCTCTTTGTATGTCTTTTAGGGAGTCTCCTTGTTTTGATAGCCTTATTGTCTCCTTTTCTACTTTTGGTTTTGGTCAAAGGTGAACATTAGTCACTCGGTTTTTGACCTATGTATTCACGTTCATGGTTATTTTGGTATGGGTGTGTTTTTGGTTCTGATTATATGTTTCTAATATCTTTCTAATATCTGATTGTTGTCACATAAACTCTATATATAACTTTGATTTTCTACTAAAAATATCAAGTTATAACTTTTTCTATTTGAAAAACACTGGTTTTATATGAAATATACTATGCCGCTATACATGGGTTCTATGGTTTAGTGGTTAGCACTCAGGACTCTAATACCGCTGAACTAGGTTCGAACCTGGTAGGACCTTCGAGTAGAGGTTTACGAATAAGTGTTCAACACCTGCAAGTCGAAGCAGCTCACCCCACACAACCCCAATGCCTGGAATATTGATTCCGCAGCTATTGGAATGTGACGATATTCCACCTGTTATTCTTTCTAGAGGCTACAAAGAAGATAGTTAATGTGAGTCGATTATATTGTGAACCCAAATAGGTGAACCTTTTTAGTATTTAGTGAAAAGTGAGTCGTGTTTTTAGTATTTAGTGAAAAATGAGATGTGCACCTTTTTAGTATTTAGTGAAAAATGAGTCATGTTTTTAGTATTTAGTGGTTAAAAATGAGATGTGTTTATACTAGCTAAGCACATATATTTTTTTTAGTGTTTAGTGAAAAATGAGTCGCGTTTTTAGTATTTAGTGAAAAATGAGATGTGTTTATACTAGCTATGCATATATAAAAACAAAGTATTGATATAATGTTTATTTTTTATTTATTTTTAACAGAAACGGTTGAGGTTGTATTAGTTTGTGAAAAAGAGGTTTTCTGGTGAGCCAGAATATGAAAGTTACAAAATTAAAGAGGGTTGTGACATCTAACAGTACTGTTAGCCTTCTTATGAATATCTTGGGAGACAAATCCCACTTGCTTCTAGAATTTTTTCTAGAAAATGACAAAAATTGCTTACAAGAGTAAACTCTCACAAACTGTGAGCGGAGAAGAATGCAAAAGCAGAACATTTAATTAGAAGGGGAGGTGAAATGCCTCTTGATGAAGGGGTCCAACCATGACTGAGAGCCCAAAAAAATGTTTATGGTCGTTTCCTTTTCCCATCATTCTTTGTTAGACTTTCGCCCTCTGGTAAGGGGGGGAGAAGGAGCTGAGAATTCTTCGGGATCAGAGTTTCCCTCTGACCCAAAGGAGGGGACTAAGGTTGCCAGTCCTGCAAGCGCTGGAGTCTCGTGATCTAAATTCCGAGCCTCTCTCTTGGAACCTGAAGGGGCAAGGCTTGGAGAAGCTAGTTTTGCAGAGGCAACTATCTCTAAGGGATCGGAAGTACCAGGAAGGGTCTCGTCTTGCACAAGATCTTGCGCTACTTCAAATTCTTGAACTTCATCTTCCTGCAGAACTTCGAAACTGTTTTTGGTTTCCAACGGAATGTTTGCTGCTAAAGGAGGATGAGATTCTTGTGACGCTGGATCCTTTTGTTGAGGAGCTTGGGGCTCTTTTCACCGGGGGGCTCGGCGCCGATTAGAGACAGTCTGAAAATCCGCATCTTTAGTTGCAGGAGGTTTTGATGATTGCTGAGTTTCCGGCAACTTGGGGTAGCTTTTGGCAAAGTGACCATAAACATGACGAGTTGCATTTGAAAGGGATCTGCTCGTAATCCAGCTCTTGGATATGACTCAATCTCCTAAATTTAGTTTTAGGGCTTCCGGGAGTCCTTTCTCCATATTTACTTCTACACAAATGTGGGCACAAGTAAACCGACCCCTTTTTGGGTCTGCACTATCCAGGTAGCGCCCTAGCTTATAACTGATTTCCTCTCGAGAGCTTTTCCCCCAAAGATGAAGAGGAAGGTGAGGCAATCTTACCTAGACTGGGGCAGCTGTAATCTCAGCATCTGGCTTAAAATCCAAAGTCCAAGGGGCTAAAAAATGTCCTCTCGAGCCCATGAAGAAGGGACCCGAGTGAAAAACTAAATCTCGCTCTTATTTGCTCATGAATAGAAAAACAAAGAAGCCCCTACCAGCTGCGAATAGAGAGATCTATCCTTGCAAAATAGGGTTCCAGTGTTCTGCAATCCAGAGATCCACCGCCTTTGGACTGGGCCATAGACCTGTAAACTTGCCAATGAGGGCTTTCTCTGAGAGAATGAGCGCTTTTCGGCACGGATCTGAGGGAGAGAGCTCCAAAGAAGGGATCTCATCAACTTTTTTCACGAACTTGGAGGAAGACCGAGCCGCTGCCTGAGTTTTGGTGGCCTGAACTAGGGCCTTGAAGGCCTGAAGCTGATCGCGGACCTCCATTCCGCAGCCCACGGGCCGGGTATGGGAGAGACGCCTGCAAAATATCAACCCCATAGCAAGGATCTGCACGAAGAAGCCTGCAGTCTGCGGCTAGTCACCACCGAAGGAACGCAGGCGGATTGCGTCGGCTAGGGGAACCCTAGCCGCGCTTCTGAGAGCTACGGAGCGGCATATTTTTCCAATCGCGTTTTCACTGTCTTTTCATATGTCAACTGAGTTGTGTCTTGGGTTTAAGTATATTACAAGTGGTATCAAAGCTATTTTTAGGGCAAAAAAGAAGAAGTATTGATATAATGTTTATTATTAGTGGTAGATTATTGTTTTTTATTTTTCTATTATTTTAGTTACAAGTACATTTAATTTTTCAAAATGTGTAAAGTGTAAAGAAAGTTTAAATTATTTATTTTATTTTAATTTCTATTGGAATTTTTTTTAAACTCATGTATGGAAACTTTCCATAAATTAAAGAAGGAAGTTTCTGTTTTTTTCTTTTTCCATAATTTTCTTAATATGATCTACAATAAAAAGTTGAAGCACCAACAACAGAGATAGAGGCATTTTAAGCACCACCAAAGGTATCCTGGTGACCTGGCATTAGGCCCGACTAACAACAATGTTATTATATATCCATCGAAGCCAGAAGCGAAGGCTTTGGCAAAGGTGGTATCTCTTCTAGATTGATAACCCTAACTCTTTTGGCACATTCCTTGCACTTTGATAGGATGTGATACTTCCTATTGGAAACATCCAAACTACCGATAGTAAAACTGAAAACATAGACGACTAAGAACGTAGTGACCATGAGGTTGAACAAAGTCGAGTCTCCTTTAAGAAAAGAGGTGGTGGAGTACATGTTGGACCTGGATTCACAAATGTGGAGCGTGAGCCGCAGTAATGCCAACTTCAGTCATTGATCACGTAGCCAATATAGGAAGCATTTACTCCAGTGTAGATGTTATATGCATTCAAGACACCGTGGATAACAATTCACAATATATGCGAACTCGAAAGCTAGCATGGTGTCTACCTTTGATTGCAAAGCTATTCTGCAGTTGTTTTATTGAAAGAATGTTGAAATGTCCATACTGATGGAAATCGCCTTGTTAATGTGTTGTTGCAAGTGAAAGAACCAATTTACTAGAGCACAAAACATCTAGTAAGGTCTCAACACTCAAGATTGCAAACCCAAAGAAATCCAAATCCATTGCGATGACCGAATGCATTAATCCAAACACTATCACAAGCGGCAACCCATATTCTATAATTCGCGCAACTTTTTTTATTTGTAGGAAATTTTACTTGAACATGCTTGGATGTAACACCTCAATTTTGACCTTGTTACATTAAACTTGTAAATGATGTAATATCATTATAAAAATTGTGGTGAGGAGTTCAAGGCCAAGGTCCCGCCATCGATTTATCATTTATGTATCGGAAATTAAAAATATCGATGCATGCAGATCGCGTGCTAGCATGACATGATGGAAATTACAAATATCATGTAAATATGTATTTTAATAAAATACCGACAACTAGATATGCAATGCAACAAGAGTATGAGGGCATGCTTTTTACAAGGAATAGGGAGGGAAATATTCAAACCCTTGAAGCCAATAGTGTCAATCCAAGTGTCAATGAGAGAACCTATGAACCATCAACTACCCACATTGACTTTTGTACCCAATCATTTATTTCTGCCAAGAGATGGTTGAAGTAGTTATTGTTTCTGAAAAATAAAAGATATAGCCATTGTTAGATATTCCCATTGTTAGCATTAGCACACAATAAGATAAACAAAAACAAGTGCTTAATAACAATGTCCATTGTTAGATATTCCCATTGTTTCAAGCTAGATGCAACTTGAATACAAGCCTAAACATACTCCCTATACGTGATTTCAATGCTCTATTTTACATATCTCCATACCATGTTGTTTGCTCTAAAGCTCCTTCTAACTTGCTCAAACCTGGTCATCCCAACCAAAGCTATCACAACACGTGTTATGGTATTAACTTCATGTCTTGGAGAATATTTTTGAGTTTTAAAGAAAATTGACATTTTTATAAATTTATAATTTATTTTTAAATAACCTTCCTCGCCATTTCCAAGAAGACAAACCCCGAAGTAAAACTCTCTCGGTACATTTTATTCAGCCAGCTAAGAGAATACGTGTCTCCGTGCAGGTTCAGCTCATGCCGGTCACAATGGAAAAAAAATCCCATAACGCAACGAGAAGTTAGGCCTGTAGACAGTCACATAGATAATTCTTCTCCCCCAGGTTCAAATCCTGCTAACAACCGTTGAGAAAATTGATGGGTTTTACTAATTACTTTAAACCCTAACCAAGATCTACTCCTATGCAAGAAATTAAACTTAATGCACAACGGAACTTAGAAATTAAGTTTAATGCACAGCGGAACTTACTTTCCATCTTCGAAGGTCGCGGACAGCTTCTGGTCTTGACTTGAGTTGTTGGCTCTCGAATCCTTCCAAGAACTTGCAATCCTTTTCTCTGGAGAGTATCCTGTCTTCAATGGAGCAGACAATTTTTCTGGATGATTGCAAGCCTTGGAGACTCAGCCCTTTTATAGCAGTGCCAAAGAAAAGGATTCTAATCCTGGGGCTGCTGAAATTTAGCTAATACTTTGGAAACAAGTCCAAAAGAAATCTGGAGTTTCCGATTTTACAAAAAAACTTCAAATCGGGAAACTTCAGAAAAAACTGAAATAAATCAGAATAAATTCTGATTTCCTTATTTAGCTCAATTTACTGCTATTATTTTAATCAATTATAATCGGTCCATTAACAATTATAATTGATTAACATTATTCTATATGTATTTGTATCCAAATCCTTAATTAAATATGTATAATGCCATGTCTTAATTAATCACATTGTTTGGCATGTTTTAATCATTACATAGATGTAATCTTTCGACAGTATTTGATATCATAATCATAATGCACGTATGTCCAACTTAATTATTGTAATTTAGACGTCTCTAAATCCAACAAAAATAAGTGACCTTAACGCATAGAGAAGTCATGCTTCATTATAGCTGTGGAGAGAGGAATTTATCCGCAGGTTTAATTCAGCTAGCGTCCATGGAAATGAAAACCCTAGAATGCAATGAGCGTTCTGACCTATTTACAAAGATTCCAGAGTAAAATGAATTACAGTTGCATTTTCTATCTACGGTTCTATGGTGTAGTGGTTAGCACTCTGGACTTTGAATCCAGCGACCTGGGTTCGAATCCCGGTAGGACCTTTTAAGTGACCCATCATCATGTATTATTAATATTGTAATTCTCATGTTAGACTCTGTTTTCTCCATCTTATGCAAGTGGACATATTTCCAATTTGGCCCAGTCCAGATATTGCCAATAAAGGGGATGTAACTCATTTAAGTGACCCAGCATCATGTATTATTAATCCTGTAATTCTCATGTTAGATTCTGTTTTCTCCATCTTATGCAAGTGGACATATTTCCAATTTGGCCCATTCCAGATATTGACAATAAAGGGGATGTAGCTCATATGGTAGAGCGCTCGCTTCGCATGCGAGAGGCACGGGGTTCGATTCCCCGCATCTCCAATCATTTTTAACGTATTTATTGATCCTTGTTGTTACTGTTATTACTGGTTTATTAGAAATGTTTCATAAATGCTAAATAGTTTGCCCCGGTTGTTTTCAATGATTCTGTGCGACCTGATTTTAGTGTCTCGAATGATTTTCTTTTTTAATTATAATTTTGGATTTGGTCAAATTATTATATTTAATAATAAACACATTTAGCAATATTTAATAATAATATTTCGGTTTTAAATAAATTGCAATTGCATCAAATTTATTATTAGAAATGTTTCACATATGCTCAATAGTTTGCTCGGGTTGTTTTCAATAATTCTGTCCGCCCTGATTTTTAGTGTCTCGAATGATTTCTTTTTTAATAATTATAATTTTGGATTTGATCAAATTATTATATTTAATAATAAATATATTTAGCAATATTTAATAATAATACTTCGGTTTTAAATAAATTGCAATGGCGTCAAATTTAAAATAATTTTAATTTTAATTTTTTAAATTGCTTAAGAATAATCAATTTATAGTACATTTAAACTAAACCTTTTCAAATGATTAAATTTAATTTTAAAAAAATAGGTAATACAACTAAATAATTACCATAAATTGCAATTGCATCAAATTTAAAATAATTCTTAATTTTTTTTTTTTTAAATGGTTTAAGAATAACCAATTTATAACCCATTTAAATTAAACCTTTTAAAATGATTAAATTTAATTTAAAAAAAATAACAAGGTAATACAACTAAATAATTACCATAAATTGCAATTACACAAAATTTAAAATAATTCTTAATTTCTTTTTTATTAAATTGATTAAAAATAACTAATTTATAACACATTTAAACTAAACCTTTTAAAATGATTAAATTTAATTTTAAAAAAATAATAGGTAATACAACTAAGTAATTATCTCGTTCCAACATTCCAAGGTGGGTTTTAAATAAATTGCAATTGCATCAAATTTAAAATAATTCTTAATTTCCTTTTATTTTTTAAATGGCATAAGAATAACCAATTTATAACACATTTAAATTAAACTTTTTAAAATGATTAAATTTAATTTAAAAAAAAATAAGTAATACAACTAAATAATTACCTCGTTCCAAGGTGGTAGGTGTGGGGAAGGGTCTTAATTGACCGCAGAAGTAAGCATAGAATTCACTTATTGATGGCAATTTGACATCAAGGTAAATAATCTAGCAAAAGCTATGTTCTTCTTCAAGGGATTATTTTCCTTCTTCATTATCAGGTAAGGAAGTAATGATTATCGACAATTCTCTCTTCATCATAAATCAAGTTTGAACTAGGGCTATCAAGGAACTCTCCTCAGTAGAATTTTGCAAAGAATTATCTAGATTACGAATCAAGGTTCAATTCTTTCACATCAAACATGTTAACAATAGATTTATGAATCGAAAACCTAATGAAGCTTCATATTTGGAAAAGGTGGTCATCATAAAAAAAATGGGACCCTTCAAGATAGTTCGATACCATAGTATTAATATGCAATAAGCCACCTTCATGTATAGCTTCATTAGTCATAATTTAGAGCATGTGCAATGCCATCACAAGTGGGACTATGTAGGAAGGATTAAGCATGCATCCACATTATATTCAATAGATCTTATGGGTCCTTTGGCACTCCCTCGTACCTTGGGCCCCTTTGTTCCTTATTCATTCAGTGCTTGGGTACTATCATTTATGGTGTATTTTAGTGTTTTCTCTAGGTATGGTGGGATAATTTTGTTTGGGATGATCTGGGAAGGCAATTGCAAATGGGAGCCAAGGGTTGTGATTCAAGTCATTGTGCTCTCAAGTCACGAGCTCTCTCCCTTTGACAGAGGTAAGGCCATCTAGGCATTTATTGTTGTGTACAATTTTCAATATGAGTGCCTTTATCAATTGGGTCTGCCATATGCATGTAGCTTTGTTCTTAATGCAAGAGTAGTTCTTCTCTCTCTCGAGGCTTGAGTGATATCTTGTTGAAGTTTTTAGTTGAGAAGGGTCACTGTATTTATGTTTCTAGTTTGAAAAATATTGGGCCTGAGCACGAATGTTTTCACAATGCTTAAACATTGTGTTGAATCTTCCAGAGTTTCACTATTTAGCAATTTAGAAACAACTGCATACATTTCGAGTGGACACTCCACCCATCTTTAGGATCAATATGAAGTTGTTGCTACATAGTGAAACTCCAAGAGATTCAACACAAAATATTGAGTCTTTGTTTATTGCTTAGACAACGTTTTTTGTTTTTGTTTTGACATGGCCGATTCTTTGGGATTTCCTTTTATTGATGCCGAGAGTGATGTCAATATTAATATGACTTTAAGAAAATTGGAAGCCTAAATGGAAGGAGTGAGACATGCCCTTGAATATTACAGTTTGCAATTGGAAAAATTAGGAAAGAAATAAGACGCTGTAGATGCTAAATTAAATGACCATATTTCTAAATCTAGAAAAAAATTGTGAAAGATATAGATATGCATTTCAATATTATCTTTGATTTAACTCTTGAGTTTCAATTAGCTATAAGGAAACATTAATTTTGCATTGGCTCCATTAAAGATCACCTGAAAGAAGAAACCATAGACCAACAAAATGGTCTCATTAGAATTAAACAACAATTGACATCGACCTAGAACAAGAGGATATCCTAATGAAAGAAGCCCATAGTTTCCATTAGCTTGGCTAATAGTATTTGTTCTTAACGGTTCGTGTACTTGTTCATATTTTAACTGTCCACAGGAATTGCTCATAAAATATCTTAGTTGTCCGAATAGAGTGGCGGGGCTGTCATCTCCATCGGGAGGTTATGTTTATAGGAGTGTTTTTTTTAATTATATTAAACTTTAAAAAATCTAAATGCAATATGTTTGTATGTATGTTGTTACTCCCCTCGAGGGCAAGAGGTTACATGGATGTTGTGCTAGACCTAGCTACAATAACTGGGTTTGAGACTTGGAAGGAATATGTTTGATAAGTGGATTCAAGGAAATAATTAAAAGAGAATAAAGGTATTCGGAAAGTGTGATTGATTATTAATTGAGTCATATATATTAATTAACTAGATTTAATCTAAATAATTATAACTATTAATTACAATTATAATTATAATAATCAACTAGGTAGACGAGTTTCCAAATAGGTGGTATTGCAAGAAGTATGCTATCTGCATGTTTCTTCAATGTTAGAAAAGAATCATAATAATCAAACACTTGCACAATACTTCTATTTTTTTTTTAATTCTTTCCTATTTAAACATTGTATGCAGTATTTCTAGATTTTTTCCCAATTTTTCTTTCCTTGAACTTGACTTGAAATTATTTTATTTGTGTTTCATATTTTTATTCTTTGAACTTGACTTGAAATTATTTTATTTGTATTTCATATTTTCATAAGTTGAAAGGTTACGACCATTTCTATATGCTCACAAGATCCCTAAACTGTTATAATTATAATTATAATTATTTATATTAACTATAATTAATGAATATATATGACTATATTGATAATGAAGCACTTCCATAATAAGATCATGAAAGTGAATTAAAACTATGTTCATTTGCTAATTAAAGTAAGTAACCTGTCTATATTTAATTTTAATGGTGTTGTCAGTTCAATATTTAATTTTAATGGTGTTGTCAGTTCAAGCTCTATGCTCACAAGATCCCTAATTTTACTCTCCCAAACTACAGTACAAGATCTTTAGTTAAAGAATACTTCACTTACTACATAATGGTGAGATTCTATTTTAATCACAATGAAAATAACAAAAATTCTTTCTTGCTTTATCTTACTCTTTCTTCTCCCATTCACCCTTTTATTTTATGGGGTATGCTAGGTTACCACACAATATTTAGATATCAAATGTTCAATATTTAGTTGTTATATTTTATGTTATTTAATTATTGCAATTTTCAAATAGAATGAATATAACAATTTTATCTCATATGTGTTCTTTTCAATAGTTTGAGATTGGTTAAACATACACTTTGTTTAGTCCTTAATTCACACAATTGAAAAAAAAATGCTTGTTTTGTGTTATTTATGTGGTTTCAGGTTGGAATCCATTTTAGACTTAACATTTGGGGTGCATGTTGCGAGATTGGACATAGATCTCGGTAAAGGGATCGTATAATCAATTAATTCCTCAAGGGGGTTTGGAGGGGAATAGCCTAAAAGCCAAACATGAAATCTAATGGCACTAAACGATCGTAAATCCTAACTTTCACCAAATATTAGCTTAATGTAATGTATGAAGAGATTATGGATAACATATAGTGGACTTTGAACAAGAACATGAGGATAAGGAAATTGATTTCCCGATGAAGGACAATAAAATTTATTAAAATTTCAAATAACAATTAACAAAAGTTGACGCATCCAATCTAGAAAACAAAGGAAATTAAACATGATTGTAAGAATATTTTTTTTAGCTACACAAGGTAGCCAATGAGCGAGGGATGTTCCTACATCATGAATGGTATCACTATTAAAAAAATACCAAATCATAAGAGAGCTCACTTAGCACTTAGTTTTTGTTGGAGGCCACTTTTCCCAATAAAAAGCCATCACAAAAATTCTTTTTTTGAAATTATGGTAGTCAACAATTTTCAAAGATAAAAAATGGATACAAACAAAGATCCTTTATTTGAAATTGTGGTGGTCAACCATTTTCAAAGATACAAAGGTGGTGACTAATCTTGAATCGTAACACCAATCTCAAATAACTAAAACAAATTGTATTACCAATCTCAAATGACTAAAACAAATTGTAATATAACTTATGAGAAACAAAAACAAAGAAATAAATTCTTTTATAATTTCATATATTCATAAAAGAAATTAATATTAACATTTAAAGTGCAGTAGAAAACTTGAAGAAGTCTTCATAGCCGATGTTAGAAGCCCCGAAGGAGAGCCCTTTCGAGATGAAAAGGAATTTATTTGTCCATTCTCAATTCCTGTTGGAGACCGTGGAAAAAAATCCCAACACGCAATTTGAAGTTACGCCTGCTGACAGTCAAGGAGATAACTACTCTGTTCGGGCATGTTCAAATTCTATTAAAAACCCTGGAGACAAAACAAAAGACTTTAACGAGAGAGGCCTCATTATAACTTTGGAAACATTTATCCTCGTAGGTTTTACATTTAACATGTGGTTCTATGGTGTAGTGGTTAGCACTCTGGACTTTGAATCCAGCGACCTGGGTTCGAATCCCGGTAGGACCTTCAATGGTAGGTATACCAATAAGTATTCAATACTTTCAAGCTGAATCGGTCAACCCACACAAGCCCAGTGTCTGTATTATTGATTCTGTAGCTGTTTTTGCGGATATAGTTCTCAAATAATATTGTGTTTTTCTGTTGCATGAAGCTAACTTTATTTTAGCTACTAATGATATGTGAATGGTCGTGTTTGACTTCTATTTTTATTCATATTTTTGAAACTGAGATTTTCTGGTGGGTCAAATAATTTGTGGATAAAACTAAGATTGTGTTTGATTTCTATTTTTATTCATTTTTTTGAAATTGAAATCTTCTGTGTGTATTTGGGAAATACTTTTGATAGTACAAAGATGACATATCTTTATGGGTATACTTAGAGAAATTTAAGAAAAGTACTTTTCATAATCAATATTTAAAGTTTAACAAAGATAACATATTTTTTTAATAACATATAATTATTTAAAAAAAAAAAAATTAATAAAAAAAATTAATTTATAATATTTACCTTTGAAAGAAAAAAGATTTTGTTATTTCATTATGGAAAAGGGTGCTATTAACATCTCCACACAAATCAAGTCCAAAATCAAAGATTTTATTTCATTATGGAAAAGGTTGCTGTTATCATCTCCACACAAATCAAGTCCAAAATCATTAAAATAATTAAGGATGAGATCTTTTATTCCAACAACTTTATTGCTTCGATGATGAACTCTTCTTATCCCATTTACAACTTTGTAGTCCTCTTTCTTATACGTCTAAAGTAGCATACTTGTTTGTTTATCCATTAAGTGCTTAAAAAAATAAATTAAAGTAAAACTCTATAAATAAGAAAATGAATTTATTCATTTTCTTATTTATAGAGTTATTTTAATTTATTTATGAATTTATTCTATCATATGCATTTGGTCTATTTGGCTCGCTCGGAATCGAGTTGTTTTCGAAAATGTTTATATGGTGCCAAAATTGATGGGTTATAGGAGTATGGTTCTTTGGGATCTTTTACCAGAGACCATCAAACCTGATAGGAGTAGACCGGTGACCATCGAGGATATTGACATAACTAAAGCTTGGTTGTTCTTCGATGGCGCGATTATGAGGAATCCTAACCGAAGTGGAGCGGGTGGCATTGTCTATCTCTCAGACTCCATTTATTCATCTTTCGCAGTAGGCCTTGGTGCATGTTCCAATAACTTTCGCAGTAGGCCTTGGTGCATGTTCCAATAACTTTCGCAGCAGGCCTTGGTGCATGCTCCAATAACTTTGTAGAGTTTGAGGCCCTTCGTCTCTCGCTTAAGTTGGCTCTTGAAAAAGGTGTTTGTTCCTTACAAGTGTTCGGGGATTCACTTATGGTAGTGAACTGTATGAGAAATCTGAAGAAGTCGATCAACATCTTTCTTCATTCTATATTTTCATAATACTGCAGGTTAGTTGCATCTTTCTAGGAAATTAACTTCAGGCACATATATAGAGAACGAAATACCATCGCAAATCGGCTTTTCCAAGATGGGGCTGGGCGTCCAGGAAGGGGCTTGGCACAGGTGGGAGAAGGCTGAGGACATCCTCTCCGAGATTGATCCTCGTCCCATATGGGCGTAAAACATCCTTCCCCCATTGCTCTGTGGGGTGAAAGGAGAAATAACATTCTAAGGTTATTGCATATATGATTTTTGAACCATATTAAGTCAATATTTTGTAAGGCATGTTGTCTCGGATATACAAAGTTAGTTTATAAAACTGTCTATTAGTAGAAAACATAAAGTTTTGTTGAATCATGATGAATGTTATTTTGTTATACTCAAATGGAGGAAAGACTGAAAAGTCTCCGTAAGAAGGGTTATATGTAAATTAATATAATGCGATTTTTTTTGAGGAAAAAAAATGAATTTATTAGAAATTTGTACTGTGAATTAGAAAAAGGTGAAAAGAGACGAGATACAAAGAGATAAGATAGAGATCAATTATGGGGTCATCTTGGATCTTGATGGATAAATAGTATTCACTTATTTTTGGGACCTAGATAGGGTCACTAACAATCAGGAAAAATTGTACACCTCATATATTGGGCTAAAAATGATCTATTGTCTTCTAATTCCAAATATCCTCATTATAGGCAACTCCCTCCTCGTCATCAAACAAATAAGGAAGCAATATATCAAAGAGGGATCTGTCTTATTCATAACTTATGAACATATCATATGACATCTAAATGGAACTTAAACTACTATATCAAAGAGGGATATGTCTTATTCAGAACTTATGAACATATGAGATGGAACTTAAACCACTATTGTTCATGTTTGAAGAGGCAATAATTCCATCATCGACGACCTCGCCAATCAGGCCAAAACGTTGGATTAAGGGGTTATCATTCAAAATGGAGGCCACCATGAATGAAGGTGGATCCCCTAGCATGTTATTAATGAAAGGTAGGAGGCACATTAATACATCAATCAAACTTATCAACATTGAATGTGGCTGCATGGTATCCACTTGACAAATAAACTCATATGCAAGCCTTCTCCTTGTATTAATGCGAAGAGTGGGATTCGAGGCATTCACTGGTGGTTATGGCTCTCCTCGAGTAATTCCCCTCTCGTGTGTTTGTGCATTTATTGAGCTTTCCTGGCATATACA
Organism: Larix kaempferi; assembly: GCA_027924585.1. NCBI lineage: Eukaryota > Viridiplantae > Streptophyta > Pinopsida > Pinales > Pinaceae > Larix > Larix kaempferi. The sequence goes on along the minus strand of BSBM01000133.1, from coordinate 827,531 downwards.
TAGATATGGTAGGATTATTTTGGAAGCTGTTTGTAGGAATGTGGATGAGTTGGACTTGTAGGCAGGACTAAGCACCATTGAGGGTGCTAGAAGTGGTTTGAGTTAGCGTCTACATGTGGAAAACGCCAGTAAGACCTCCTAGCTATGTACCATTGTGTTTCATTAGCATCGTAGTAAGCAATTTGTTCTTTATTATGGTTTTGGGGGTATTTTGGGGGCCACTCTGTTTGCCTCGATATTTGTGGTGTTTCTTAGAGTAATCGAGGGTTTTTTTTTGTGGGAGAGAAATCCCCCTCTATTTTGCAGTCCCCTATCTATGGATATGGATAATCTTCAAAATCAGGGTTCTTTTGGTGGAGAAGGTGTGCATGAAATTAGGGAGATCAAATAGATGGTGGGACATATGAAATATCAATTAGATGGCCTAAAAGGATCGTTTGATAGTATTAATTCACATATTGCATGTCAAGATGTTAAGCAAGAGAACCTTGAGAACACTATGAAAGAGAAAGGGTAAAAAAAACTAATAAGCCAGGTGATTCTGAAATGCCTTTTAACATTATTATAGGGTTCTCTAATGCTGGTTAGTTTCACGAGGCTCATTCAATGAGTTCTATATGGATGGAGGACAAAGTTCAGAAGCCTGCAATAGTTTTCATAGAGATATCGAGCTCCAAAGAAATCACCAAAAAGACTAGCATATAGAAGAAAGAAATAATGGCCATGTGTTTTCTTGACTCTTTCAAGTTTTATGTTCTTTACTTGCTTTCTACAATTAGGACAATTTGTTTGGATATATAGTAGTAGACTCGATGGAATTTAGTATTTGTTGTGTTATGGATATATGATGAGAAGCAACTTTGTAGGTTAAATTCCTAGATATTAGAGTCTTTTTGAATTGTCTGTGGACTGTAATGTATGGATGAATTTTCTCATCTTGCTTTTTTAATATAAAATTCTCTATCTATTATGGTTTAAAAAAATCATCCCTTCACCAAAATCTCCTTCTAAGCTCATAGAATGCGCCCCAAATGTTAGGTCTAAAATGGACTCCAACCTAAAACCACATAAATACCACAAAACAAATGGTCTTTTATCAAGAGAGTGAATTAAAGACTAAACAAAATGTTATCTCCAACCAATCACAAACCATTGCAAAGAACGCATACAATTATATCAATAAAATTGTTATATTTATTTTATTTGAAAATTGCAATAATTAAATAACATACAAGACAATAACTAAATGCTAAATAATATGGTATCTAAATTCTGTGTGATAACCTAAAGTAAATACCAACATACCCCATAAAAGGGTGAATGGGAGAAGGAAAAGTAATATAGCAAGAAAGAGTTTGTGTTATTTCCATTTTGAAGTTTAGAGTGAATAGAATCTCACCATCAAGTTGTAAGTGGAGATTGTTTTAGCAAAAATCTTGTGTTAGTAATATGAGAGAGTGTAACTAGAGATATTGTGAACATGGAGTTTGAATTGATAGTGTCATTAAAATTTTATATATATATATATATATATATATATATATATATATATATATATATATATATATATAACTTATTTTAATTAGCGAATGAACCTAGTTCTAGTTCATTTTCATGATCTTAAAATTTCAAATTTATTCCAAGTTTCACATTTCTAATTGAGGCTTAAGGCTAAATTCATAAAAATATGAAACAAAAATAACATAATTTCAAGTCAAGTTAAATGAATAAGAATTTTGGGGAAGATATGAAAAGGTAGATAGATTCCGATAGAATGTTCGATAACTGATAACAGGATTCAATGAAATAATTAAAAGAGAAGAGATGCATGCAACATAGTCCCTGCTCTATATTATAAATATAAAAATCAAAATTAAATATCAATAAATAGTTATCTATTATAATAAATAAATAAATAATAATATTATTGAGTTAACAAAATTAATATAAACTATAACAAACTAAGTAATATATGTCATCTAATGTGAACGAAGTAATCCATGAATGCCACGAATAAAGTGTGCACTACAACCATGAAACTCAACATATTAAACAATACAAGTTTATTTTTATTATTTATTAAGTCATTTTAGGGTCCAAGAGCACAAACAATGTGACGAAAAATGACAATTGTTTGTCAAAAAGTATGTCATGTAGATAAACTGTTTACTCGTTTACTCATTTCAAACGACATCCAATTAAGAGAAACTACAATTTAAGTACATTATGCATGTCCAACTTCAAACAAAGTTCTCTCTAGATGTACAAACATAAGACTCCAACACATCAAACATTACATGCCTATTTTTATTACTTCTTAAATTATTCAATACTCATGGAGCGTGGAAAATATGTAGAAATTTGAAAATCAATAATGCACCTTGTCGACAATTGCAATGATATAAAGCCAAGTATGTATATGACATGCTAATTGCATTCATACAACATCAATATATTAAAAGACATATAAAATTACAATGATATAAAGCCAAGTCTGTGTATCACATAATAATTGCATTCATATGACATCTTCCTCAACATCATTAGAGATATTGATTGGCACAATATGAGAAACTAATGTTATGGGTTGTAACCATATATGTTCTATATAGCCATTGCGCAAATATGGTATTTGCATTACACTAATATGTGTAGGACTTCCTGAGAAAACATCAGTGAAAGAGGTAATGTGATAAAATAACCAATGGAATAGAATCTACAACTTTTAGACAAACAATGTTCATAAAATTTCATATAAACATTATACATGATAAGAAGACTTATTTTATGCATTGTTTTGGTGACCCTAGCTATTGATACCTATTTTATTTTTTTGACATAGAAATCAAAATGTGTCATTTTAATGTAAAATTTGAAAAAATATATTTGTACAACATGTAACCAACCTCCTTTATATTTGTCTTTTAAATGAATACAAATTTTGTGAACTCGATAATATTGATTTTTAGTCCCTGCCGTAGGCACGAGACGTAGCATAAAATGACTATAGAAATAGCTAAAGTTTATAGAAAATAAAGATTTGTTGAATTTTTTAATAATTATTATTTTCAAATGTGTTACACTTCTATTGGATTATAGGGTATGATTTGACTAATTTTATCATTGCACATGATTAGTCAAAATTAGAAAAAAAAAATACTTCAACCTTAATTGTAAAGCTTAATTTCTATCAAACTATTATTCATCATTAATTACCTGCACACTACCTGCACACTACCTGCACACTGCAATAGATATTATTGGTTGCCTGCATGTGTTCCAAGTGGAGTATTATCCAGAAATTCAAAATAGATGCTAGATGAAATTTGTGACAAATGCTTTATTGCATGATGCTTTATGGCAGTCCAAAAACAGAGTATTAAATGTCTTTCCCAGTTGTAATGCCCTCTATTAAATGCATATACACTCTGAATAGACACTTACACTGGAACGCGGGATCTCCATGACCGAGAAAATTCCATTGAATCGTGCCTGTGCAGTCGATGCTTGTAACCTTGCCATATGGCCTGGATGAAGCTGTGATCAGATCCATTCCTCTGTGCAGATTCACTAAAGTAGAGAAGCTCATAGCCAACATGGAGTGTGCAGTTTGTTTGGTTGAGTTTAAGAAGAACGAGGCTCTCAGGCTTCTTCCCAAATGCAGCCATGCATTCCATATTAACTGCATTGATGTTTGGCTAAGGTCACATGCGAATTGTCCTTTATGTAGAGCCAATATTGTGTATTTAGAAAACCCCTTTGTCCCTGCCATGGCATCCCGAATATGTCCTAGTTTGGAACGTGGGATGGATGGGGTTGTGCATGACAGTTTTAGATCAGAAGACTCAGGTGCCACTGGAGCTAGAATTAGTGCAGAACGCATGAATAATGTGTATTTTCAAGAGTTTGGGGATACAGGACTGCAACGCACAAGATTAGATTTGGAAACTGAAGGCTCTAACGAGTATGCTGATGCGCTTAATGCCAGGAGTATCATATTGGAAGTAGGGGGAGATGAAACTATTGCAGGTGCTAAGGGAGACCCAATAATGGAAAACGATCCTATCTGAATTATTGCCCACTTTATCAAGATCATATTCATTTGGATCTTTAGGGAATGAGCATTACAATTTTACATCTAGAGATTCTAGAACCCATCTTTTGGATTCTCTGCCTGTTACAGACAATACTGCATCGCCATGGAGATACAGGAGGACATCCAGATGGAGCAAGAGGTTCAGTTCACCATTCAAGCGCAGAAAGATTCCACGCTTCCAAGGGAAGTCAAGCAAGCAATTTGGAAACGTATTGTGGTAAGTAACAACTTAGGCCATGACCTATTTTATATGTTCAAAACAGTCAAGGAGGAAATGAAACGGCTTAAAAACGCACTGTATTTACCAAGGTTGGTTTGTATGCAGGTTCGGTTTTTCAACTGGGTTCAGCAATCAGGGTAAGTTGCAAATTCTTTTCTATATCGCAAAATCCTGGATTGTATTCCTTTTTTTCCATTTAAATCGTATGGTTCTAATGGATAATTGAATCAGGAGAGCATATGATATTTGGACTGTTATGGCCCGCATAGTGGTTGTGGCCTGGATTTTTGTTATTGGAGTTTTGTATTCGTGTTATACAACAAATTTATGGGCTATTTTGCCGGCCTCCTTACTCGAATTAAAAGTTTGAGACTCTATCGTATCTCCCTCGCTTGACTCCGGAGAAGCTGGTGAAGGAGGTGGAGTACCTGCTGAAGAACAAGTGGGTGCCCTGCCTGGAATTTGAGGAGGTGAGTTTTTTATATTATAAATCTTGTACCTCAATTTCAGGTTTAGGGTAGAGTGTGAATTGATATATTAATGTGAGGGATATTGGGTGTATATTTGTTGTAGGATGGTGAAACAAAGAGAGTGTATGGGAATAGCCCAGGGTACTACGACGGGAGATACTGGGTGATGTGGAAGTTGCGGATGTTTGGGTGCACAGAGGCATCGCAGGTGTTGAACTAGGTGAACGAGTGTGCCAAGGCGTACCCCAATGCCTACATCAGCGTCATCGGATTTGACAACATCTGCCAAGTGCAGTGCATCTCCTTCATCGTCCACAAGCCTGAATACAATTAAACTTGATACTTGATATTGCTTGCTTGTTGCTTCTTTATGGCTTCCATTGTTAGTTGCTTAGTTTTATCTTAAATCCTTCCTCGCCTCGCCTTGCCTTGCCGCCTACCAACCGGCCATTTGTTTATGTAGTTGTGGTGATTTTCCTTTGTTTCAAGAGACATGGCTGCCGACCATATTTTTACCAATTATTGTCCTCTTCCTCCTGATCAGGCCGATGTGGAATATGAATATGCCACGGTGGTGGTGATGTATCGACTATACTTTTTCTTTTATTATTATGAATGAATACAATTGGTTCTGTGCTTAGTCTTTAAATTAATCGTTGATGTGAGATGGAAATTGAGAATGAGCATTATCTTCGTACTTCTATTTTGACTGGTTGGTGCTTGTAATTTCATTCTGTACACTCAATGCTTCACAATTCTATGGTTTGGCTTCAGTAAAGCCATTTCAATGCACTTTAATTTATACATGAAAAATCAAGCCTCAGTAGGGGTGGAGGCATATTTGCAATCTATGAAGCACACTCTGAAGAGACTCATGGGAAAAGATAGAGAATGGGTAGATAATCTGCAGAGCGGGTGAGAGTCTACCTGCAAGGTCACATATAATTCACATAGCGGACAGGGGTCTTCAAGGAGGGTTGTAGAGGATAGCGAGGTCCTATTACTACAGTAGAAGCTACAAGGCCGTCGGGCTCAATACATCCAAAGTTCTCAATTGGTTCCTAACAATTGCTTTGCATTGCAACTAAATACTTTTGATGTTAAAAGAATCCCAAAACATGTAGCACAGTAAAGCTAAAAAGACAACTATGGCTTAGCTTTTGCTGAGATATTTTAGTAGATAAGCTTAATAAGATGAGAAGCGATAACTGTATAACATAAATTTACAAGTACCTGAGAAAATATAAGTGATACTAAAATTGTTGTTGCGAGTACACTAAATTTGATGTTTCAAGACTTGGGTTGCGAGCAATGATGAATCATTGAGGCAAGGAAGTGAAGGAGCACTATTGGACAATTCCCAATTCAAGAAGCCGATAAAGAAGGAAAAAATATAGAAAGGAACTGCCCTTCATCGATACCTTGACGTGCTCTTCAAGAAGCTGGAGATTCTCTACCAAAGCCTCTATCTGTTGGTCTAACTACTGCAAGTAGACCTGTGAATTTTCTTGTAGTTTTCAATTGATGTCATTAAATTTGTTAAGGAACTTTTGGCTTCATTGATAACCATGAATCTCTGCCTAAGTCATCAATCTCTACCAAAGCCTTTATCTGTTGGTCCAACTACTGCAAGTAGACCTGTGAATTTTCTTTTAGTTTTCAAATGATGTCATTAAATTTGTTAAGGAACTTTTGGCTACATTGATAACCATGAATCTCTGCCTAAGTCTGCCAAATTTTAACATTTTAGCTATTATAATTTGATCGGTAAAATGACTGGCAGAAGTACATTATTGATTTGAACTAAATTAATAGCTACTTGTCAATCGATAGCATTATACTTGACAAGGGGTGATGACTATAGTAATTTTCTCCTTGGGTGAGATTCCACTGGCCTATTTAAAAAAACTACTGACTCCTAGAAGTAACTATAGCGTGTGTTATCATTGCTCAAAAATCTAAATCCATATAATTGAGTAATTCATTACTCTTGTAGTTGAGTAGATAGGCGTATTTATCACTCTATAACTTGTCAATTTTTGTCTTTAGTGCTACAATTTATGCATCCATATTATTTTTCTATTCTATGTCTGCAACATGGGTTTCTATATATGTGCTCTTATCAATCAAATCTTGCTCGATAGAGGAATGAGAGGTTCGTGTCCTACCAACGTCTTTAAGATTTTGTGGGAGTGGCTTTGCGTTTACTAGAAGGGTTTCTTTCTTTGTGAGACATTAATTTAAGTGAAACATTATGAGCTTCCAATTCATCACATTTCTCTAATTGATAGAATTCTAAACTCAATTAACCTCATGTCACACTATATACAACTATAAGCAAATCATAGTAAACCACATCTTCAATCTTTTTGGCATTGACAAAATTCTCAACGAGCTACGAGAGGATGAAGGGTGTGTCGGAGTTCCCAAAACTTGCGTTGTTTATTGCTTTATAGATCATATCATGTTGAATCATAGGCATGATACCTCTATGCACTATCTCTGGCTGCTAATGATATAGGAGTTTCATGATACCTCATTTGCTTTGTTAATCGTTGTGGTGAAGTTTTCCTACACTTATAGATTAGAACAAAATAGTTCATAATATATGATGGTCTCAATCTCAGCTAGACATGTAAACAACTTATAAAACCTTTATAAACACTAACATAATTACAAAATTTTGCAAACATGCATAATTACAACATTTTGCAAACATGCTTTAGCATTTACAATATTTACATCATGTTTGAAAATTATGAAGAAAAAAAAATTGATCACAATAAAATTCATATATTTGTAATATTATCTTCCATTCTGTAGACTTCTTCATTCCTTTTCTTTTTTCTTTCTACCACTCCATACTCAATACTCGGAAATCTTTCTCATATTTCTTGACTCCATCGTAACTCTTGGCTTGGTTTTCTTCATCATGAGTAAAACACCATTGTCTTTGTTGGTTCCTCTATTTGGATTCTCTTTGATTTCTTCAAAGTATCCATTCCTTTCGATAGGGTTGGATTTACCAACATAACTAAAAATAATCAAACTATGAACAAACATAGAATTTTCTTTATCATTTTCATTGGACATTGACATGCTGCCACATCATCATTTGTTAATAATAGTACCTTATTTCTTAAGGATCCATTTCTCAAACATTTCTTTTATTGATTTTTCGGGAGATGATGTTGTCACATAACATAGTATTATGTATCAAAAATAAAAAAGTAAATAAAGTGCTTGATAGATCCTGGTTTAAAATGGATCTATGTTGTTCTTTAATCATTCGAGCATTGTCTTTCAGTGTCTCAGTCATGGAATCATTCCATTTCCTCAATATTTCTTTCAATTTCCTCTACTAGTTACATCCTCATCAACATTGATGGCTACTTTAATCTCTTCTACTATGCTCACTGCTATTGAACCCCTACCATCTTCATTTACCTTCTTTATTTATCCATTCAGTATTATTTCGATTGATTTCAATTTTGAACCAACTCTTATCATCTTATGAAGCATTTCTTCAAGAACTTCATCAGTTTTACAAAGTTCTTCCTCAGCTTCTACTAATTCTGAAATTATTATTTCAAAATCCTCTTCAATTCAATCGTTTACAACTTCTTGGTTGTCTTTTACATCTACACACTCAAACAAAATTTTAGTGTAAACATCAATTTCTTCACATTTAATTTTATATTTATATACACATTGTTCATGTTCTATCATTACAATTATTTGAACTTCTATGACCTTTGAAGCCATTTTGGACTCAATATGTTAAGTCTTTTCAATAGTTTTAGACATTGTCCCTGTTTTCACAACTTTAATTGTGTGTCTTTGGCAGTACCATCTTCATTACATTTAACTAATAAATGAATTATCTTCACCATTTAGTTTTAGACATTGTCCTTGTTTTCACTACTTTAATTGGTAGTACCATCTTCATTACATTTAACTAAAAAATGATTTTTCTTCACCATTATTCATATTAAGAATCAATGCCATTTCCTTTCTGAAATGAATTATCTTCACCATTATTCATATTAAGAATCAATGTCATTTCCTTCGTTAGCCAACTAATTCCTACGCTTCAAATAACCTACTCTCACGTAATTATGTAAATTGAGAGTTTAGTAAAATCCCACATACTTATGTAAATTGAGAATTTAGTAATAGTAATGTCACATAGTTATCTAAACTACCATTTTAGTAATTCATACAGATAGATTCGACTGCCCCATATCAAATTCTGTTTTAAAAAATAAATCTGTTGGTTTTGTATTCTTGATGTATTTAAGGTCTGAGGGAATATTTTGCGACATTTTAAAATTTTGTAGGAGCCCATTTATACATGGATACGTGTTGAAAATGTTCGATGGGCAATGGAGAAATGTCGCCCCTATCACGGGACACGGGCCATACACATACAAACCTTACGAGGAAGGACATGGAAAGAATAAAAAATATTTACCCATTCTTGATGGAACGCTGTATTTTGTTGAACATGAGCAAGTAGACGACCTTAATGGTACCATTACAATTATTACTTTCGATGTTGGCAACGGTTCATGGGAATGGAAGAAATTATATGAACGTAAAAATCATTCTGGTAGGTTGGTGTTTATATGCAATCAGGCCAAGTTGCAGGTGGCCATTTTGTATATTGCGTATGTCTGAATCAGTCGTATTCCCTCTCAACTAGGGAATCGTAAGTGATATTGGATATGTAATTTGATTTCATAGAAATGATTATTTATCTATTTAGTTGTGCCTACTAATAGGCTACTTTGCGCAGGCATTTGATCACATGCATTATGAAGTGGTAAAGGACATTTCCATTAGAATACTAGAGTTATCCAATAACGACGAACTGCACAGGTTGCAAAATCAATGGTTGCCTTACCATGACGGTGATTGCAGTAAACATAGTGATCAGTTGGGAACCAACCAACTTCATGTTCAACACTGGCCTGCCTTTTTCTTATATTAGGGTTGGTTTCAGTTGTAGTATTGCTGTTTTACACTGTACAAAGGAAATGGAATAGTTCTAAAGTGGCCGCAGCAATTACTGAAAGGATGATCCGGCCATGCCAGAGGAGGCTATATTACCGACGATGGTTATGGTGGTAGCCTGGAAAATTCAATTCAGATTTTACCATCACTTAATCGCCTTCATCTCTTCCTCTATTCTTCTTCACCTCCCTCTTCCTCTATTCGTCTACGAGGTTTAGCCATGGGAGGTCCATAGTTGTATAAGAGTAGTTACTGAGTTGTCATGGTAGTTTCAATCTTAAATGAATGTATATTTAAATGTAATTTGATATTTAACTTTTATATAAAGATTTTTTTAAGGATATTTGGAGAATACCAATACTTACTATAATAGATTTTTATATAAGAAGATCCTGCAAAACTTTCACTTATTTACCTTTTTTGATTAATTCACCTGCTTTATATGGACTATATGTTAACCACAACAAATTTTATCATATTTTAAAAATGGACAAAATTCCATATATTAATATTTGCATTGGAACTTAATACCAACAATATATTAATTATGAACTTTGTAATAAAAAAATTAAAAATCAAAGTTGTTAATTAGTAATTTGGAATAGGGATGAAACTTACAATGCCTTGGTACAAGTAATTATAGTTATATTTTGATTATCTATATGTTTTAACATTTATTTTATCAAATAATAAATACAAATAAGTATGGTTTATTTGTTTTTAAGTTGTATTTGATTTAAGTGTGGGATGAGTGATATATATAATTTTTATCTTCTTTGGTAAAAAAGATATATACATTCATAAATTTAATTAATTTATTTGTAAAAATAAATTATTTTTTTATTCAAAAGGCAACGACTAAACTACATGTAACTCTTGTTTAATAAATAGTTATTGGCTGATATTTAATATTAATTCTTTCTCTTATACTATAATACAATATTCAACATTAACTTTTTCTCTTATAAGAGAGGACTAAGTTGCATGCAACTTTTTCTATTATTTTTCCAAACAAGTAATAGAAGTTCATATTTTTAATACATCTTTTCTTATTATTTTATACAAAATTTTATAAATATCATTTAGAAAATATTGAGTAGAAAATTGCACACACACTTTTGATAGACTAGCCAAATATTTTGTATGTGTGTAATATAAGTGTCAATAGTTGGATAGCTAGTCAACAAATGTAGTAATTACTGTGTTGTTGTTGCAACCTGATCCCCATATTTTTTTAAATTTGTAGGGCCCCTCCTATTTTTTATTTACTTAGAGTTTTGTTCACCTTTAATAAACTCACTTTTGGTCACTTAGAATTTTCTTGAAAAAACAAGTGAAAATGAAAGTTTTTGAATCGGAGCAACTTCCTATTATCCACTGAAACAGTTGGAGCAATTTTGGTAAGGTTCATGTTTCTGAGAAACTTGATGTTCTCCGCTGAAACAGTCGGAATGCTAAATGGTTTACTCCAAGCACTTAAAGTTTTTGTTGCATTTGGCGTTTCAACGACAAATCTTAAGTCACGCCGATACAATCGGAAGGTAAAGGAAAAAAAAGCCAAATAAGGGAAGTTGTCTATTTTATGCCGAAACGAATTAGTGACAAGTAGAATTCATGTCGAAGCATGTTGCTCTCAAAATATAAAGTTCTCTGAAAAGGGAATTAGAGCAAGATGAAAGAAGGCTTTGAAATGGAATCGACGCAAAATTATTATGCTTATGCAAATAGACGTCGGCTCAAAATGTTGTATTACACCGAAATGTATCGAAGACAAGTGTCATGTTATGCCGAATGCATCGGTGCCGAGATAAAATTTCCCCGACATGCTTATCGCTCTTAAAATGAAAAGTTCTCCAAAAAGGGATGATTTGAACCGTTAGCCTTGCGCATTTATTACTAGGGTTACATTGTGTTATATAAAGGGGTGAAAAATTTTGACATTTGTAACACCGGTTGCATTTGGAGCCTCCACTAGGCACTAGATGCACCCAATGTCGTTGAGCATCATTTTTTGACCAGTCTTCAACCGCCAGGTATGTATTTCTTTTACCATTTTTCTTTGTTTGAAGCGACATTTTTCACCTTGGTAAAAAAGAAACCACAACTTAAATGTGATTTTGTTGTTAAGTTATGAATGCACATAGTTTTTTATTAGCTTGAAAAACCCCTATGCGAATCATTGTTCTTTCCAGTTGGGAATAGGGTAAATTTTTTCGATAGCCTCAAGTGGTATTATAAGTGGGAGGGTAACGACCAAAATACGCTAGGGTTTTGCGTTCGATGACTGCCTCGGACTATCCTAGTAGGCATTGATTTGACCACTAAAATAACTCCTCTACCAGAGACTGCTAATTGTAACTTCTTCCCTGGTTCTTGACACCCACAACACCGGTTCTTGATACCACACTATTGTGAGACGAGATCATTTCGGTTCATCGTTGTGGCCTTTTTAGGCGGACATTAATAAAAGGGACAGTTCCAAGGACCCTAAAATTATCTAAATATCCAAGCCCTTACCATTTAAGTTTTAAGGCTGTATTCAACCCGCAAGTTCTTGGCTTTGTGAGGCACAAAACAATAATAAGTGTATCTAGAAAAGTTTAAATTCAATTTTGGCACCTAGAGATAGAATTTTCAGGAAGCGCATAAATCATAGATACAAGCCCTATAGTTATTGAACCATTATGATTAGCCCTATTTTAGCCAAGTTATATAGCATAATGCTTGAAAAGAATATTATCACATGGCTAGAAAACAAAGGAAAGTGGACTAAAGGCCAAGCAGGTTTCATAAGGCATCACTCAACCACAAACCACCTTGTTATTCTCAGGATCATCACAAAGGAGTGTCATAATAATAAATACAATATTTTTTGTCATTTTGTGGACTTTCAAAAAGCTTTTGATACAGTTCCTAGAAATAACCTTTGGAATAGATTTGAAGAGTTAAAAGTTCCTCTTGAGTTGAGGGTTACGACTAAAGGTTATATGAAAACATAATTTCCAAAGTAAAAAACACTAAAGGATGGTTACAGGATATTAATTGTAATATTTGAGTTAAGTAAGGGAGCCACCTTTCTCCTACCCTTTTTGGCATTTACATCGATAACCTAGAAGATTGTTTAGAAGAGGAAGGTTGTGCTGGCATGACCTTGGAATGAATAGTCATCATGTTTCTTCTCTATGTGGACGATGTAGTTCTTATTGCAAGGTGTCCATATGATCTTGAGAAGCAATTACGAATTCTCAAGAATTTATACACCAACATGGGAATCACCGTTTGTTCGACTACATGGGATAATTCCAAAAGATCGAACACCTAGAGCATCCACTCACACAAACATATTACATATCAACACATCGATGTTTTAACGTGTTTTAAACCCTCGAAAGGGAAACAATCCATGGCCCCATCCAAATAGCTACCCGAGGCAGTTTATTATGCAAAATAAATAAAGTTAGAAATGAGCTTCGTATAATCGATCATCTAACAAGTGACCCTTCAATATCTTTAAATATATATCATGGACCAATTGGGTGTTAAGCCACAGATCAAAGGTAGTTATGATCTAAGAGAAGTTGAACCATCGGATCACTCTATGTCTATAAAATATCGTGACCATCGGATTAGATATTTACAAATGCATACTAATGCATACTAAAGAAACACACTTTTCCTAACGGATATATTATAACAAGTTGATCTTAACTAACCTCTAAGTGTCTAAATATCCTAACAACTTTAACACTAAAAAAACAAAAGTCATGATTATAAGGTCCAATAAGGGTGATTACGACAATTTTGCTTATGACAATAGAATCTTGGAGGAAGTAACCTCCTATAAGTATCTAGGAATTGACTTCCGTTACAAACTCAACTGGACCAATAACATTGAGAAGAGGATAAATGGGGGGTGGAAATCCTACTTCGGTCTTGAAAACAACTATAAATCGACAAACCTTGTAATGTGGGAAAGAAATAAATTCCTCTTTAAAATGCTCGTCACTCCTATTATCTTATATGTCTATAAATCATGGGGATGGATAATTTCCAAAGAATCTTGGAGAAGAATTGAGCAAATCCAGAAGCAGTTTATTACCTATTATATTAAAATTAAGAGCAACACGCCCTATCCTATTCTCATCTTAGAAGTAGGGATATCTCCCATTGAAATCATGTCTATGATTAGATGTCTAATGTACAAGAACATATTAAACAATCTAGGAGATGATGTAGGGACATCTAAGCCCTACAGAAATGGTCGGGCATGACTGACGGAAGGCACCCAAAGGACAGTCGACGACCTCCAGGATATGGGGCGATAGTCGATAGGAGGTAGTTGAGTCATAGGGTTTTCTGACCAACTGTGGTCAATGAACGACAATCATACAATGTAACGGAATGGTCGAAGGTGATATTGACCAGAGGGGGAAAGTAGTCGGGAGTCGACAGCAACCGACAAATATTCTGAAGACTGAGAAGAATAGTCGTCAAGAGGTGGTCGATGAGGATTGGCCGAGTTGGATGCCGGGAGGAGTGACAGTGTGAGTCGCTGGAAGAGAATGGAGACTCTATAGAAATGCAGGGCAGTGGGCTCTGATGGTCAGTGAACATCCAAGATCCAACTTCGGCAGAAGAACCAAGTTGCATTAGAGTCGAGGCTAGTCGGAGGACTAGGAAATTTAGTGATAGAGATGACATCAATTATGTCAATTACATTGAAGTGGTCAAAAGTGATGCTGACCAAAGGGAGGAAAGGTCGAGGTGAATCGATGAGGTTTCCTCGGAAATAGTCGAAGGTTCTACTCAAGCGATAGAAGAAGAGTCAACGAGGGATGAGTCATGATACCAAACGATAAGTTGATGATAGAAAAGGCCGGTGTAGCATAACAATGACTGAGTTGCTGTCAGGGTTGATATTAGCTACAGTTGGACAAGAAAGAAGTAAAGTCTAGTTGCTGGATCAAATGTGAATGAAGGAAAGGTGATGGAAGTTGAAGTCATAGTAGAAGTGTCAAAAATAGAATCAACGTAGTTGGATGAGTGCAAGCCGATAGCTCAGAGTATAGTTCCGTCGACAGAATACCGACTGATCACATGATGACAAGTTGAAGTTGATCGATAGAAGAAGGTCGACCAGGGGGATTTCTGATGACCACTGGTGCGAGAAGACTGGCAGTCGAGGCCAGGCAGTCAAGCAAGAAACTGTTGAAGTATGGTTGACAAAAGCGAAAGTCGATGAAAGGTCGAGTATCGACATTGAAGGAAGCAGCAAAGGCCAAGAGTGGAGGATGGGGAGGATGGAAGCCATGGAGACTAAGTAAAGTCAACAAAGTTAGGTCGAAGACTGATGAAGCATAGATTGGTTGATGTGTTGAATTGCAGACCAGATGGAAGCGGATAACAATAAGACCAACAACTGTAGCAGACGTCGAGAGGCACAGAGGTATAGAAGTGCATAAGTGGAGGCAACATAGCTACATCTATTGTGGGTAGTTGAGGGAGTTAATGGAAGTTAAGAAGGTGGTTGGGATCAGGCTAGATGTCACCATAGGGGAAGGTTGTGCAGGCACGAACAGGGGTGCTTACAAATCTAGGTCTGCAGGATTAGGGATGGTTCAGTGGACAGAGTAAGGATGTCATGAGGAAACCAGATAGGGTGGACCTCGGAAACGATGACAGAGCAGGGTAGAAGACCAGTGCGAAGGATTAAGACACACACACACATAGAGATTAATGGTGGATGATCGATCGCATAGAGGAAAATCACACAGAGAGAGCATAGATTAATTCTGTATTGCAATAGGATGAGGATGACTTGATATTCATTTGCATGTAATTTTATAAATGATACAAGTAATAGAAGCCAACTTCTTGGCATCTCTAGTTCACATCTTATGTGTTGTGAGCATATGTTTGTAAACTCTGTGATATAGGTAAGAAGCAAAGGTCCGACCGACCTACCTTGCGTCAAGTGGTATAAGAGTTGGAAAGAACTTGCATGCAGGAGAGATTCTGATACCAAACTTCCTTGCGCTAGTTGGTATCAGAGCAGGAAGAGTCCTGAGAGTAGTAAGAATCCTGAGAGGGGGAAGAGCTTGCGAGTGTGTAAACAGCTCTAGTTGCGGTTGGGTAGAGTTGTACGTGTGTGGTGGAATTCCAATTGCTATTGGACGTGATGAGAAACTCCAGCTGCGGTTGGGTAGATATGAAGGCCAGCGAAGTGGATGAAGGGATAAATCCCATGGGAGGTGGGGTAGAGTTGTTTAGAACCAGGTTGCAGAGCAAAGGAAATATGTGGAAGTGTGAAAGTTGTATCTCCACAGTTGCGGTTGTGGGTAGAGTTGCAAATGGAGGAATCAAGGATCTGCAAAGTGGAAGAACCCCAGCAATGGAATGCTTGGTGGAATACGTGTAGGAGAGGAGGACAACCCAATTGAAATATGGGATACCAAACACAGAAATAGAGCTCTGCTTGAGCCCGTAGAAAACAATGATTCTAGTAGACATGTTGGTTAGAACTGACGAAGAAGGGAAGAAGAGAGATAGACTTAGTCGAGGATTCTAGAAGAAGGTTGTGTATTCCAAGGCTGGAGGAGTCCCAAGGTCGAGGGAACAGATGGCCTTGACAAGGATATGTGATACACTGAGAGAGACAGTTCTCAAATTAGAAGCATTGGAGGATGCATAAGGCATAGAAGAACCTTCTAGCCCAGACAAGTTGATGAAGACCCTGATGATAGGGAAGAGAATCATCTCGGTTGAGGAGATAGACGAGGTTCGATAGTGGATCGAGAAAAGGTTGGAAGTGCTAAGTAGAGCACTAATCAATGTGTGCAGAGAGGAGTCTGTACAAGAAGAGGAGTCTAGTCAGAACCCAATAGGAGAGGATGGAGCTACAGAATGTTCCCCAGAGGAGGGAAGGATAGTGGAAGATTTCCATAAGAGAACCTAACCAAAAGATAAAGCAGATGCCGAAGAAATGATCAAGTAATCATGACAGAGGCGAAGATGGGAGAGTCGGGCGAGAACGCCCATGGACAGCTGGACGAGCATTGTGCCGACGAGATGGAAGTGTAGTCCAACGAAAGGACTGCCAACAAAGAAATGATTCCGATCGAGGAGGCGATCGATAGGATGAAGGAGAATGACAACCTTCATGTAAGAGGGTATGAAGTGGAAGAAAAAAATGCCCATGAATTTGTCAATGTGAATACCGACGAGACTAAGGAAGAAAGCGACATGGATGTTGACACTAGCATAGATGAAGATGATGGAGCACTCATTGTGGGGAAAAGTAGGATGAAGGAAAGACTTCTAGCGAGCCTCATAGAGGCAAAGACTTCGACTGACAATTTGAAGGAGCACCTGTGCAGGTACGTAGAGGAGAGGGTTGGAAAGAATGCTATGAAGAATCCAGATGGGGAAGAAACCAATGTGGACGTGAATCGATGTCCATGGTTGGAGGAGGGAAAGCAAGTAATAGAAAAAATTGTAGTGGAAGGCGATTCCGTGACGACAGTACTAAGTCTGTTGCAGATGAGAGAAAAAATTGTAGTCGTGATGCAAGTTGTCGAGTTCGAGTCGACAGGTGAAGTGGGAAGAAAATCCCAAGAGAAGGATGGGGCAGTCGAGGATATTTTGACAAGGTTTCCAAGGAGAAGCAACACCCCAAACAAATCGAATCTAGGAATGATTATGTTGAACAAGTTGTCACACCAAACAACGTCAACTGCAAGGATCAGACGGAACCGACAAGTTCTGGAACGGTCTGACATAAGTTTGACAAAGGAAAAAAGACGAAGAATGAGTGTCGAGTTTAGTGCCATCCGTGAGATTGGATTTGGACATGGGTTTCTAATGGAGAAGACAATTGGCTGGAACAACTATTGGAGTGGACCTATGTGCTTCATCAATATTGGTGAAAGGAGTGAATGCCGCCAATGCTGGAGCAGGAATGATTCCATGGTCGAGGCCATGAGAAAGACTTTGAGGAAGGAGAAATAGACAAAATATGAAGTGGATGGACAAATTTGTATTTGGTACCAAGTTTGGCATCGACGCCGATGAAAGTGGAAAAAGATGAAACCCAAATGGAAGATCAGAACCGATAACATTAACAAGGTAACGATAACATTAATTACATTATTACTTCTACTTTCAAAGAGAAAATGTGGTGCAAAGAAGAATTAGAGGTAAAAAGAAAACTATGATATTATAAAGAGATCATTAACCCTAATCTTGAGGATCAAAATTATCTTTCTATCTTAACTAGCTCGAAGAAAAAAATTAATATTGCCAAACTTAGAATGAAATCTCATGAGCTCCATAGTGAAATTGGGCATTCAAAAACCCCTAAAACACCTTGGGATGAACATATTTGCCATCTATGCGAGTCTATGAGTGTGGAAGATGAAAATCACTTTCTCTTAGAATGCTTGGCTTGCACCCACCTTAGATTTCAATTCCAAAATATTTGCTCCAGCACTGACCTTTCCAACCTTCTAGATCCCCAACACTATTGTGAGCTAGGGACACTTCGACTCTTTAAGCTTTTTGAGCATAGGAATAGTATTTTAAAGAAAATAAAATAATTATATCTTGTATTTTCTCTTAAGGTCCGATAGACCAAGTTTGGTCTCAATGGACGTTAAAGACCTCATCATCATTGTCATAACATTAATATTAGTTTACATTTTTAATTACATGTAAATATCACCTCAAACCATTACCAATTGTATAGTAAATAAAATACTAGCATAGCCACTTAACTTGAACACAGACATGTTACACTTAGTGCCATGAACAAGTTATCTATTACTTATTCTCCATGGTTAGTTGTGATCACCTCTTATCTATGCCTCAACTACCTCTTACCTTCTTTGTTAAATGGGTTGAATCACTACTTGTTATCCATGCATGAGCTATGAGTTATCCATGCATCAACTACCAATTATTTTTTATATTTCTTTTTTTTGTAATTGTTTATTTTGAATTTTGCAATGTGAATAGTACATTTGCTCCATTCTCCTTCAATCTAAAAAAACATAGATGGTAGTCCACCGCAAATTCTAAGATATAAACACCTATCAATATAACAAAAACATTATTTAAAAAAAATAATATAACATTAAGTTTACTTTATTATTATAAAAAATAACATTACAGTACACTCTTCTTTATAAAAAACATAGATAGTAGTCCACTGCAAATTCTAAGATATAAACACCTATCAATATAACAAAAACATTATTTTAAAAAAATAATATAACATTAAGTTTACTTTATTATTATAAAAAATAACATTACAGTACACTCTTCTTTATTTTATATTAAAAAACTTAAATATAATATCTCATTTACTCTTCGTTATTTTATATTATATATACATAAATATTCATAAATGAATTAAAAATCATGCATTCATCGATCAACCCATAAAATTATAAAGAAATAAAACTAAATTAAAATCCTTCAATTAAAATTATAAAGAAATAAAATAAAATTAAAATCCTTCAATTAAATGTTTCGGACAAAACAATGATATGAAATCATGGATGATCCCATAAAATTATAAAGTTGGTAAAGTTAAATTAAAATCTTTCATTAAACACGATAAGTTTAAAATAGAACTAACTATTACTAGTACAGAACCATTTAATTCTAGTTTTACAAAGTGTTTAGAAGAATTAAATCTGCAAATCTTTCACCATTAAACTGTTGGCAATTGTGATAATTTCTCCCGCCACGTGTATGGTTTTGTGGTTGGTCTAATTAATGCTGGCATTTATTTGCCTAATTGCTTCTCCAAGAAGCCTCTCATTGGATGTTTCTAGACATCGTGGATGTTTTGAGAGAACCCTCGACATGTAAAAAATCCTTTCTTTTTCGTAAATGGAAGACAGAGTTTTTGGGGGAGCTTTTCGGCTATTGTGTTTTTTTTTATCTACTGCGCCCTCCTTCAGTTGGTATCAGAGCACATGGAGCAAGCAATCCCCTTGCCTCGAGCTCTGAGGTCCGTGTTTGGTTTCTGTGAGTGAGGGTTCTGGGCATTGGGCCCGATCATTATCTATTGTGTCTAGCCCATTTTGTTTTGCTGCTGTAGCAGTGGTTCTTTGTCAAAGTGCAGTTGAGTTGAGTGTCTCCAGCTGGTGAGAGAAAGAGGACCGGAATTCTCTCAGTCTGAGTGAGTTGTTCTCTCTCTCTAAATTTGTTTTTCCGTTTTCAGAAAACCGGCATTCAGTGAGAGTGAGATGTCCTAGTTCATTGGTTGAGTTTGTGTTTGAGTTTTGCGCGGAATTTTAAAGCTATCTATTTGTTGGCGACGTATTATGAGAAGAAGGGGATGCTCGTCGAGGCCCGCAAGGCGTTCCAGGATGCGCTAGAATTAAATCCGTCATTGCAGAAGGCCAAATCGGGCCTTGATCGCCTCTCTTGATTAAGGGTTCATTTATGGCGTTTGGATAAATATAAAGAGAAGGAAAGGCTAATAATATTTTCATGAAGAGTAATACTATTAATGCATAATGAAATCCCTTTACAGGGATATGCCACTGTATAGAATAGTTCGTATATCACATAGACAACGACCATTTCAAAGAGGGCCAACAAAGCATGACCACCAATACCACCAGCTGTGTTAGTACTGAAGTCTAGAGGAGGCCGTGTGATCAAAAGAGCGCCTGCCCCAACCTCTCTTAAGAGTCTGGGCACTTGTTTGTATCCGGTGTGACGAATTAATGGGCCATAGCCCATGGTAGAAGTTGACCCGTATTTAGCTGTGGAGATGCTGTAAATAGCCTCAGCGTCCGAGTCTTTGGGATAACCCGTGATGCCTTTGTGTATTCATTCTGAGGCTGTGGATGATCAGAAAAAGGAGAGGGCCGTAGCCCATGGTAGAAGTGGAGCATGTAAGCGGGTGCCGAGAATGGAATTCGACCTATAGAGTCTGGTGAGAAATCCCCTGCGACCAACATCTGGTGTTGGGTTAGTTCGTTCTGCCGTCGATTGATGCAGCCATCTTTGCAGAGATTTTTTTTGGTCATCTTATTTTACCCAAGGAGTTGAACCATTTCTGTTCATAGCTATAGAGTGAGGCAGTTTCTCTGGACGTGTATGAAGGAAACCCTTTTCTGGTTGTTGAAGAAGTTTTCAAGTTTCAGTTTGTGCCGATGAATGTTGAGCTACACTTCCTCACAGTGTCTAAAAGGTAAACCTCTGCCGTGTTGCTGATGGGTTTTGTGATTTTTGTTGAAAATAAAGACTAGATTGTCCAATGTCTTGGACTGAATGAAGTACTGTAGCAGTGTTTAACACTCTGTTATGATCTGTTTTTGGGGGTTTTATTTTTGCTCTATCCCCTCTCATTTGGGGTTAGCTGAAGCCTATAGCCGCTTGTTTTCTCTGTATCCTGGTGAAGGGAACTATATTTGTTGGGTTTAAGAAAGAGTTGTAACGCTGTTTTGTCTAATTCTACATCTATGTTGAGCCCGACAGCTTGTAAGAGTGCACATTTGAATCCTTTTTCTACTGCTGGACATGGTTTCTAGTGTTGTCTGTGCACCTATGAGTCATACTACTTATGTGCCGAAAGTGCTGCCGTTATGGGAATGAAGTAGTAGTTGCTGGTGTAATCTCTCAGAATTGTTAGTGGATTTGATTGGTAAACCCATTGTATACCAAACATTTGTGTTGGTGAAAATCCAGTATTGTATGGGAGGCTGTTTTTCTTTTGAGAAAGAAGAAGACCCTCTAGAATGCATAGGCATGTTGCTGCAGCTGAGTTGCTAAAGTTGTCAGTTATAAATTCCTCTCAGTTCTGATGTGTTACTGCTGAGTGCTCCCATGGTTAATGGTAGAGCAGATTGATTGTTGAATGCTCCCATAGTTTAGTGGTTGAGCGATCTTGTGTGTATCCTGCGTGCTGTTGCAGAAAACTCCTCCAATAGAGTTGAGTGGCCGCGGATGAAACTTCTGAAGGCTGTAGTCTGAAAAATCTTGTGGAATGGTTAAAAACCACAAATGTGATTCTCTCTGGTTGATGCTCCCACAATGTAGTGGTTGAGCATATTTGAAGAATTCATCTTGAATGAAATTGAAATTGGGCTTCTTCTGAAGAAAGCCCAGGTGTTCTTGCTCTGGCCGAAGTTTAGCCGTGTAGAAGAAAAAAGGGTTGTTTCCTGTGTTTAAAGAAATTAAGACCAGAAGAGCAGAAGCTCGGTGTTTTTTTTTAACAGAATCCAAGACAAAGATGGCAAAGAGCAGAAGACTCAAATTGTCGAAGGAAAAGAAATTCAAATCTTGCATTGCAGATTTGTATGCTATAGCAGAGATGAAAAATGAAGAAGTTTGTCATAATTTTCTGCCAATTCCAGTTTTCTTAGATAAGAATTTTGAATTTTGGGTTATTAAAATGAAAGCTCTATTTCACGCTGAAGGTGTGTTGAGTGTAGTTGAAACTGGATTCAAGGAACCCCCAAACCAGGCAGCCTATGAGGTTTTTCCCCAAATTCAAAAGATTGAGCTCATGGAAAATATGAGAAATGATGATGTGGCACTGTTCCTCATTTGACAAGGTTTGAATGAGAGAATTTTACCCACGATTGCTAATCCAGCTAGTGCTAAAGAAGCCTGGGAACACTTGAAAAGAGAATTCGATGTAAGGGGGAGCAACGCAACTTAGCAGCAAGCTAAGGTTCTTGAGGAATCAATAGAAAATTCTGCAGTAGTAGCTGAAGTCAGCCAATCCATCATCGAATCCCACTATGTCGATATACCTATAGACGAAGATACTAAATCTGAAGTTGGTAACGAGCTACAGCTCGTGCAAGATCTACCCGAGGAATCTGAAGTTACAGAATGTGCAAATAATGCAACATGTGAATCAACGGTTGAAATAGAATTGGAAAATGTGCTAGAAAGCACGAATGTTGATATAGCTATCATGGACAATGCTAGAAATTGTGATAAAGTTAATGAAATACTTGCTGAAGTAGAAGATAACATTGAAGATGCAAAGACTAGAGATGTAAAAGAAGACAAAAGCAATGATGAATTTGTAGAAAAGGCAAAAGCACGGTGCCTTAGTCGTGTTGTCGGTGATCCTTTTAAAAAAGGTGTTGAGCAAGGTCCTCAGATTGACCAGGAGCAGTTTAACAAAATTCTGCGTTATATCAAGGCTGCACGGAAAGCCTTTGATGAGGGCCCATGGCCAAAAATGACTGCCTATGAGAGATCATGTATTATGCTCCGGTTTACTGACTTGCTTGAAAAGCATAATGACGAGATTGAAGCTTTGGAAACATGGGATAATGGGAAGCCTTATGAGCAAGCATACTTGGTTGAAGTGCCAATGGCAGTGCGACTGTTTCATTACTATGCAGGTTGGGAAGATAAAATACATGGCCTTACAGTCCCAGCTGATAGACCTTATCGTGTTCAAACTTTACATGAACCTATTGGAGTTGCAGGTCAAATCATTCCTTGGAATTTTCCACTGCTTATGTTTGCTTGGAAAGTTGGTCCTGCACTAGCTTGTGGGAACAGCGTTGTATTAAAAAGTGCTGAGCAGACACCATTAACAACTCTTTATGCAGCAAAGCTTTTCCATGAGGCTGGACTGCCTCCAGGAGTCCTGAATATTGTTTCGAGATTTGGTCCAACTGCAGGAGCTGTAGTTGCAAGGCACATGGATGTAGACAAGCTTGCTTTCATAGGATCAACTGATACTGGTAAAGCAGTACTAGAGTTAGCTTCCAGGAGCAACCTTAAGCCAGTAACATTGGAACTTGGAGGAAAGTCTCCTTTTATCGTATGTGAAGATGCTGATGTTGATCAGGCTGTAGAGCTTGCACACTTTGCGTTATTTTTCAATCAGGGTCAATGCTGTTGTGCTGGGTCGCGAACCTTTGTACATGAGAGTATCCATGATGAAAATATTTTGATGAAAGATGAAAGCAGCCCTGTAGATGCTGCAACACAAGACAAAGTTGAAAATAAAATGGATGAAAATGTTATTGCTGAACATGAAGCTGAATTTTATGAATTTCATGAAAATGTTAATCTTGAGAATGATAATGTTGGTGCTGAAGCATGTGCAGTTGATGAAAAGTTGGCAAAATTTTTGGCAATTAAAGAAGAAAATGAAATTCAGAAAGCACCAATTTATGATGAAGAAGTTCTAACTGAAGCTGAAAAGATTGCAATCGAGAATGAAATGAAACTTATTTTAAAAATGTTTAGTTGTGAAGAAACTTCATTTCGAGATGAATGGAATGAAGATGATAATGTTAATGATAGCATTGATGCACTGGAAAATTTAGCAGCAGCTGAAGCTATAGAGAACATTGCAGATTATTCAGAAGTGAAAGTTTCAGAATCAACAGAAGTTGATGAAGAGCTTTATGCAGGTGATGTAGTTCTTGAAGAAATGATTGATGAAATGTTGAAAATTTATTCAAAGATAAAATCAACAGAAAAATTGTTCAATGGAGAAGAAGAGAATGTAAATGAAGATGAAATCAGGTTAATAGCAGCAAGTATAGTACAAGAAATTGAGGAAGAAATGAATGCCCATGAAGATGTGTATGGCAACAGAGAAGCCGTTGATCTTAAAAATGATGTAATGGACACTATTGAGCAAATGGAATTTGAAGAACAACTTGTAAATGAAAATTTTGAGAAATGGAATCCTAAACAGATCAGGCACTACTATCAGTTGATTTCATGGAAACAGCCTATTCAATGTAGGATAGATATGTTACAGCTGAAAAGTTCTGAGTATGGCCAACAGAAAGCTATTGAAAACTTTGATGATGTTGATGGAAGAATAAGGCCAAAGGACGCTGAATACAAAAAAATTGAAGATTCAAAGAAAAATGTGATTCTGAAGAAGAAAGTGAAAATGAAAGAGCCAAAGCACAGCTGGTTTAAAGTTTGGCGTCGTCGAAGATGGAAAAATTGCAAACAAATTTAAGTTTCCAGAATTATGTATTTTTGAATGTCTCACAAGTTTCTTTTGAGAATCATTTTGTAAGCCTAGCCGAGACTATAAGACGAGCAGGCATGTTTATCAATCATGTATTTTTGAAATCTGCATTTTTGGAAGCATGTAAACTCTGTATATGAATTTTCTGTATATGAATTTTGTATGTGGCTGTAGAAATTAAAGGGGAGAATGTTGGCAATTGTGATAATTTCTCCCGCCACGTGTATGGTTTTGTGGTTGGTCTAATTAATGCTGGCATTTATTTGCCTAATTGCTTCTCCAAGAAGCCTCTAGTTGGATGTTTCTAGACATCGTGGATGTTTCGAGAGAACCCTCGACATGTAAAAAATCCTTTCTTTTTCGTAAATGGAAGACAGAGTTTTTGGGGGAGCTTTTCGGCTATTGTGTTTTTTTTATCTGCTGCGCCCTCCTTCATAAACTAAAACACACATCTCTCTCACCTTTATGTACCTCTATGCATGCATAGTTTTATTTTTATTTTTAATGGAATAAACTGAAACTTCCCCTGTCGGGCTCCACTATGCTACAGCACACTAATGCATGCATTCACAAATTTTATTTATTATTTATGGGACAAACAGACACTTCTACTCCATCTAGACTGTAAAAATGCACTTTTTAGACACAAAAAGATTTATGTTTTCAGATAATTATAAATAAAAATCGTCTTCAAAGGTCCGGGATGTGGTCCATGCTGATTAAGTCTCCATAGATTCTGGAATCTATGGTTTCCAAACCGGAGACCTGGAGCTACCCTTGATTCCAAAGCGATCTAAAATTATACATCAGGCCACCAAATGTTGTTGTTTCCGTAAGCATACAAAGTACATACACTGTGATTTGGAAAGAGCGATGGTAATGTAATTCTTTGAATGAAGCTTCTGTGAGGATTGCATATATATAGATTGCTCTCCACATCGGCCACGAGAATGGACCCGCTGCTGTTTACCATCACCTTACGGATATCAATCTCCTCTGGGAAATTGAGATGCAATTGAGACCATTCATATCCATTTCTGTCTGCTTTTAACTTAAACATACGAACAGTTCTCCTCCTGTTCTTCTTCATATCTCTCCTGCGTCTCTTACATGTACCATGGACTTGGACTCGGACTCGTTGGCGTCGATAGTAGGTACCCACTAAAACCACTTGTCCATCAAGATCGCATCCACCAATATAAAACCACCTGCATCGGTTCTCCGATTGGCATCCTGGCGGCAATCCTACTAATTCCCAACGTCTCTCTGCAACCGTGAATACGGCCACGAGTTCGGATGCAAACGAAGGCCCCACTACCCAATAAAACTTTCCTTGAGAATGAGTACCATTGCCGCTGGGTACTAAGGTCCGTGGGGCTTCGATGCAAACCCTAGTCCATGCATTGGATTCTGAATCATAAATATCCATAACCATTCGGCGACTCCAGCCACCGTCTCGCTGCTCTACAATCATATTCTCGCCCAGCATGACAGTGCAACGCCTAGTAGAAACATCAAACGCCATTGCAGAGAAACAATTGGCTACTAGATGATGACGTTGACGAGAAGGGATGGCGACGCGTCTCCATGTTTTGGTAATCGGATTGCCTAAATAAACATATTGTTTATTCATGCAGCAGAGGATGCTCTTGCAAACATCTACAGACATGCCAAATAAAGGCAAAGGACGCAATACTTTCTGAATTTTTGAGCCATTTCCTTCTATAACCCACCCTTCCATGGCATTTTCATGACCATCATACCATCTCAGCAGAACGAAAAAACCAGGGATGTCGAAACACTCTGACCAGTCTGGATCTTCATCTTCCTCTTCCGGGAGTTTTTTCCATATCTTTGCGTCCATTTCCATGGCAGACCTACGAAACCACCTCGCTGCTCTCTCGCCCAGATCGGAACAGCAGGTTGGGCTTGCTTTGATTCGTTCATTATCTGCCGTGATATCCAAGTCTTTATATAGATCTTTGCGTGCAATGAATTTGTCTATTGTTAACTGCACCAAAACGCACACCAAAACCCCCGCGGTCGCTACCACTTAGACCCATGCAAACTTTGCGTGACAGGAAAATACCTAAAGAAAGTGCATGTAAAGTCTTCAAGATGGAGTAGTCTTCAAGATAGAGTGTACTGTCAAGATAGAGTACAATAATGAATGTTAAAATTGTTCAATCAAAATGTCCTCAAATCAATGTTAAAATTGTTTAACCAATATGCCCTGAAATATTCAACACCATTAATTCAACTTCACTTTGTTACCTTTCATAAGTTCAACTTAAGCTTACTACGACATGATTTGGGTTTGAAAAAATCTTAGGGAGAAGCAACGAGAAAAATATGGAGTTGGCAGTGCATGAGCTGAAGTATTCGATTATTCGACTGCAACTTGAGCTTACTGCGACATGTTTTGCAAGCAACTGTGGTTGATACAAAAAGATATGGAGAACACCGATAAGTATCATTGATAAAAGGGATCAGGGATAAGTATCATTGATAAGAGGTGGTATATCCACTCTACGATGATACTTAACTAAATTCTCTACCCAAAAATGATCGTTTAAATTAAGGATATGTTTTATAACTTCATTGTAATGCTTATGAAGTAAAATAGATAAATAGAACAATGCTTATTCGATTGTTTACAAGCCGATGGAGAATGCCAAGAGAACGACCATAGGTATCACTGATGAAGTGGGGTATATCCAAGCTCCACTGTGATACCTAAGGATGTTCTCCATCACAAAGAGGATCCTTTAAAGTTGAGGATGTGTTTTATTGCTCCATTGTAATGTTTAGAATGACATATGCAACAAAATATATAGAACAATGTTTGTTTGACTTTTTGATGTGTTTGTTTGAGCGTTTGATGTGTAGATGAATGTTGTTTTATTGCAAATTTAAAATAAAATAAAAGTAAATAAAATTTTATATAAATGACTTATTAAATTGAAAATCAAAAGTTTTTTAAATATTTATAAATATCTTTAAAATTCTAAAATATATAAAATAACTAATATAAACAATATCAAAATCAAATTGTAATAAGTGAAACTTATTCACCCAAATTAATTAATTAATTTTTTTTTTATATAATAAAACTTTGAAACTTAAATTATCTAAATATTACAATATAATATAATCACTTTAATCACTTTAGAAAAGAGTTTAAGTAAACCAAAGTATATTTTCTATGTATAACTTATAACGATCAATTTTTTTCAAAAATAATTCATTATAACAAAAAATTTAACACAAAATGAAGATCAAATTTAGAAAAGATAATGTGTTCTTGTCCACTTTGGGAATGATACTCTTCCCCCGCTTCTGTCTAAGGTCCATAGAGCTCGCATGGAGACTGATAAATCTATAAATTACCCTAGACAATGGGAAGTGAAATATAAAGAGCTAAGGAACCAAGATAATTCTGCACATGACATACATGACCATTATTGATGAAATTTTAGGCATAGATAGATTTTTTTATGTAGATTCCAAATATGTAATTTAAAAAAAAAAAATTGAGATTTTCTCTTTATTTCCTAATTTTCTTGTTTCATCACTCCGTTGGTCAAAAAAACATACTGTTAGTGTTTATTCCGTAACTTTTTCATTTCACAACCATTTCAAAAAAAATTGTATGCTGCACTAGAAGACAACGACCTCTACATACTATAAAAAATCCAAGTTGAAATAACTGCATTAAGACCTTCAAAGGCTGCACCCACATTTGACGTAAGGTTTGATCACTTAGATAATTAAAAAAAAAAAAATTAAACATTTAATTTTAGAAAAATAGTGCTGCACTAGTGCTATGGGTTCTATACATGTCTACCAATTTTTGTATCCTTAAACCGTCATTTAGGCATTGAAAGGCTGCACCCACAAAAACATATACCTTATCATTTGCCAAAAAAATAAAAAAGTGACTATTAGAAAACATGAAATTTGACATAGTTATGTAAATTTTCAATGTACTTAAAATTTATATATTCGGAAACATGACTCAATTTCCTACGTTTCATCTTTTTTACTCGATGCAAGATATCTTGTGTAAGAATGTCAAAAAAACCAAGTAAGTTAACGGATGCCTGATTTTTCATTTTTTATTGCATCTAACGCGCCAAAAGTGACCCTCATTAGCTTGCACATGCCCGAGAGTCTGTTGTCAATACCCCGATTTCTTTTGATAGATCCTCCCACTCATTCTGAATCCCTGAAGGTCTTCCTATTCCTCATTTTACTCCTCTTCTCAAGACCTCTTCTGTGAATAATTCTGACTTTAAGTCAAATAGGCATGAACCTGCTTCTTCTACTTTAGTTCAACCATCCTTTTCTCAAGTCTATGCAACTGAACATAAAGGTTGGCACTCAGAATGTCTAGCCTACAAGAAAATACTCCATAGATTAAAGCCTAATCAGAATAGAGAAATCCCAAGTCTCTATATGTTTTCATCTTTACCTTGGAATGGATCTAGTATGGAAATCACCTCTGCTAAAGGTGATACATCATTTGTCCCTAGAAGAAATCTTCCAGAGGCTCCCTTCACACAGTTTTCAATTGATGGGCATATTAAAAAATAATTCATGCCCTATAAATATTTTATTCCTTCTGAAACTATCTGAGATAAAATAAAACTTGCAAACTATGGAAATTTGCAACAACATCTCACAACAAAAATCTAGATGAGATGGCCATGGATATCATTGAGTTAAAGGAAACAATGAAGGATGAGCATGATAATATATCAATGCTCCAAACCAAACTAGACATTTTGGATCATTTGCTGCATGATATAGAAGAGATCAAAACTGCAATAAATACAGCCTATGACAAGATAGAGAAAAGGTTGAATGTCTTGGGTAATCTTTTGACCAAAACTCAAGAATAGAAAAATAAGACTGGCTCGGTCAGCCAAGCAGCAATGGATCTTACACTAAAAGGACACCAACGAAAACACTCTAAAAGGTACTCATCTGGTATGATGAGTGTCCAAGATGAGGATGAAAGACCATATTTTAAGTTTGGTAAAGACGAAGAACAATTCCAAGAAATACAAAGCTTAGTAAGTCAATTCCATAGAATTCCTAAGGAATTACCTGAAAAATATATATCTATGCTTAAATTCCCCTGTCACATAGAATATACCCAAAATAATTTAGGGGTCAGCCATGAAGTTGGATCTTCCTCCTTTTCAGGTCCTCCTCCACTTTTGATTTAAACATGCAAGATGCCTCTTATGTTCCTTCTCACAAATTCCATTTTGGAATAAATGGAATGAATAACCTAATGTCACAGTTGCCTAAGAAGCCCGTTATGAATAACCAATGTCAGTTGCGGGCAGAAATAAAGTCAGCCATCTAGCTGCTTAGCCAAGTGCTCCTAGATATCATCCTGACAAAGCCTACAAGCATAAGAATCACAACTCTTATAATAAAAAATTTAGAAACCCATTCCATAAGAAAGCTAATGTCAGAAAAGTTCTGAGCCAACAGGAAAAGAAAAATGTTTTATTGTGGAAAGAAAGGTCATTGGGAAAGCAAATGTCCACAAAATAAATCCAAACCAAAGCTTGTGGATTTCTCCAAACAGCTAGATCCATCTTGGTGGGATATTTATTTTTGTGAAAAAGATCAGTATCCTTATGGAGAAATGATTTTTCTCCCTGATGATGATTATTTTTCTAATAATGATTCTGATATCCATCTGAATAAATTTACTCCCTCCAGTTCGGATTCTTCCTCTTCCGACTTTGATTCTGCGTTGGAAGCAAATTTAGGGGGATGTGAGGGACCTCTAGACTTTGATTTTTCTTGTTATATGTTTTCTGCTTCAACAAACCATCTTCTCATTAATGATTAGCTGCAATTGATCAACAACTATTTGAGATTCTTGTTTTTGAGTAAATTCTCAGAGGAGAATTAAAGGAAGAAAGTAAAAAGCTACTGCCATTAATCAAAGGAAAAGAGAAGCAATCAGAAGAAGGTAAACTCTCTCCTTCCAATAATCATGCATTTTACAATCCTACAAATTTGTATAAGCATTATCCTGCAGAGCATGAGGATAGGAAGAAGTATAGAAAAGATAAAGAAAATCTGCTTCGCCTACAAATCAAAGAAAAATAGAATTCCCTTAGGAAGCTTGTAAGGGAAATTGAAGATTTGAAAAGAATTCTTGAAGTAACAGTCAGAGAAAAAGATCAGTCTTTTGAAGATGAGATGTGCTGACAGTATGACGTAGCTCTTAAAATCCATGAGCATGAAAAACACGATTCAAAAGGAGATGCTCTTTTCCCTGAACCTTCCTTAGGACTTTTCACAGGTCCTAAAATGTACATTCAAGTTTCTTTTTGTCGTCGAGATTTCAAGACCTATAAGTTAGATTGCATGGTTGATTTGGGTTGTTAGATGGATTTAGAAAAAGGAAGTGCAATCCCTTCATTCTATTAGGAGAAGGTTTCAGAACAGGGAGTTTCTATAGAAGGTACCCTTGTACAGCTTTTGGGTAGAGTAGCATACTTTCCTATTCAAATAGAAGGATGTACAGAAGATTTATCCTTGAATAGGTTGGATAGTATAAAAGAAGATTGTATATTAGGTTTTGAATTCCTAAATAGAGTGAGCCCTTTTACTTTTGACACTGTTAATATGTTGTTTAAATGTACCATAAAATTAAATCCATTTTCTTTTCCTTTGTCCTTTGAAGATCATTTGAAATGAAAAATCCCTATGAAGAGAACAGAGTCTAAAACAGACATTGGATAATTGTTTAAAATAGAGAGATGCATTGCCTATGCAGAAATTCATAAGGATAAGGCCATTGCTAATATCTCTGAGAAGCTTGAGAAAGACTGAACTTCAAAAAGCCCTAATGCTTTCTGGAGCAGAGAAAAATATTCTATTTCCCTTCCTTTTGACCCTCTGGTAAAACATAAAGCAATGAAATCCTATGCTAGATTGATGTCTCCCTCTGAGAGGAAATTTTGTGCCAATGAAATTAAAGAGTTGATTTCAAAACGATTAATTGAACCCTCTAAGAGTCCATGGGCTTGCAGATCCTTTGTTGTTAACAAACACTCAGAGATTCAGAGAGGTAAGCCAAGGTTGGTTGTGAATTATAAAACTCTCAATGCAGTGATCCAAAAAATCAGGTATCCATCACCTGATAAAGCTAGTCTTCTGCAATTGATTACTGGATGTACTATATTCAGTATGTTTGATTTGAAATTTGGTTTCTATCAAATTGAAATTGAAGCAAAAGATAGGTTTAAGA
The DNA here is from genome assembly GCA_027924585.1 of Larix kaempferi. Lineage (NCBI taxonomy): Eukaryota > Viridiplantae > Streptophyta > Pinopsida > Pinales > Pinaceae > Larix > Larix kaempferi. Next base: position 795,458 of record BSBM01000133.1, on the reverse strand, counting down.
CTACTTCTATTGTTCCCCATGGCCCATATCAATGGAAAGTCTTACCTTTTGGAATAAACAATGCTCCCTCTGAATTCCAGAAGAAAATGGAGGATATTTTCAGAGTAAAGGGATGAGAATTAGTCTACATAGATGATATCCTATATGCCTTAGGAACTTGCAAGATCATTTAAACCATTTACAATAATTTATCATCTAGTTTATAAGCATGGTCTTGTTCTTTCAAAGAGCAAGATGGAAATTAGAAAGACTGAAATTGGGTTTCTCAGTTTCAAGATAAACAAAGGGCAAGTAATTCTTCAGGACCATGTCTTAAAGGTGTTCTCACATTTCCCATATAAGAAATTAGAAAAATTTCAGCTTCGGAGATTTCTGGGATGTCTCAACTACATCAGACCATTCTATAAAGGAAAAGATGAAGACATTCATATCCTTCAGAAAAGATTGAAAAATAATCCCCCTAAATGGTCTTCATATTTGACTGTTGCAGTCTAGAAAATTTAAACAAAAGTGCAGAAACTCCCCACTCTCTCTCTTCCTCGAGGAACTGGTAATCTTGTAATTGAAATAGATGCTTCGGAAAATGCATGGGGTGGAGTTCTAAATGAAAATCATGGCGAGAGAGAAGAGATTTGTGGTTATGCCTCAGGATCATTTACATTTGCAGAACTCAATTATCCTTCCAACCACAAAGAAATCCTGGTTGTTAAAAAGACAATCAATCATTTTCATTTATTTTTGAAGCCTGTAAAGTTTCTAGTTAGAACTGATTTGAAAATAATTCTTGGGATCTTTAAGAATGAGAATCTTATGGTAGAGAATAATTCTAGGATTTTAAAATGGTTTTTATGGTTATAGAATTTTGATTTTGAAATTGTTTATAAGCCTGGTTATCTAAATTGTGTTTCTAATATGTTAACCAGAGAAGAGTTCCATACTCAAGCTTTGCCTCAGATCAATATGCTCAGTGCAGGAGCATCCAACTCTTCACAGCAAGTTAAAGGAAAGAGTTTGGCAAGTCCATTTCCATCCCCACTTAGTCATTCTCAGGAAGGCTTGTTCATGAAGCCATGGGATGAATCCTTGACACCAGAATAGCATCAATAGTCTTTAGAGCATGCAAATAGAACATAAGTTGAGAAGTTTCTATCTTTAAATCTCATAAGACAAATTCAAGAGTCTCCACTTAAACTCCAAATTTTGGAGAAATGGGAGAAAGATGCCTTTCTTGGTCTAGAAAAGGCACGGGACAAATTAATTGGCTGTCGAGAAGTTTGGCTAGACTGCAATTCAGAAGATGGAAGAGATGTGTGGTATGTTGACTTGGGACATGATGATCTTACCTGGACCACATACAACCTTATTCTTCAATTATATTGAGAAGAACGAGAGATAATTATATATGCAGATTTGTCAAATCTTATCAACAAGAAATTGTCAGGGTGGGCTAAAATAGTTTTGAATAAGTTTTTTCCACGAAAAGATTGGGTTCAACGGACGGCTAATTTCATCCTCCACCTTCAAGTTGATATGCAGGTTGCATACTAGAACCACATGTGGTTCAAATTTAAATTACGACACCTTGGAGGAATATATACTCCGCTTGAACATATTGTTTATACAACCCAGAAGTTCATCAAAAGAGATCAAGACATCAAGAAAATTGACATCAAAGTTCACACCAAAAGGATTCCTCTTAACTATAGTCTGGAATCAACTTTTCAGGGAAATTTTATATGTGAACATAAGTAATTTATGTTTGGTTCGAACATCGAGCAATTCTTTGACTATACTCTCTACCCATACATTATGCCAGATGAACCCGTGCATTCCGACAAGGATAGTTTTAATTGTCTGTGTGGTGCAATGGATCTCGATGATGGTCGAGAAATCTGTATCTATCTACAGGGTTGGGACCCCTATGATTGATTAAAAGGCATGGTGGGCTGCCTTAATAGGTTCCACATTGTAATAATTTTATTTTAGATTGTATCTGTCTACAGGGTGGGACCCGTATGATTGATTGGAAGGCATGGTGGGGCGCCTTAATAGGTTCAACATTGTAATAATTTTATTTTATGATGTTGGACGTATGTCCCTTTGTATTAAAAGGCCAGTCGATTTGAGTCTGTCTTAAAGTCTGTCTAAAGTAATTTATTTGGGTCCCCATATGTCTGTTAGACCAATTAAGGGATGAGATAACGGATGTGGTTGCCCCCACACTCTGCCTCGAATCTTTAATTTTGACTAAATGTTCCAGTCAGGAGTCACCAAGAAACCGACTAATTTTGTATAAATGAGACTCCAAGGCTCTCATTTAAACATTCATTTTTTGCGAGTTGAGAGCTTTGCAATTCTTTGAGTCGAGGTCTGTGTATCCTCTGTGCCCACGCTTAGTCAGAACTAGCATACGAAAATCAGATATCTCAAGTGTAAGGAGCCTGTAAGAAGTCATTAGTGTATTCTCTCCCTCTGCACTTCGAGCGAATAGTTGGGATCAAAAGCTATCTAATCTTCAAGTGTGTTAATATCAGTGATGGTCCTCATAGTCCGAAGACGAAGTGATAATAATTATGTATGTTTTGTAAGAATTTAGTTTTGTAATATTTTAGTAAGAATATGCTAGTGTGTCCAGGAAGCCTTGGATAAGACTTCAGCTTTGCTGATGCTCGAAACATAAATGGCCCCAGTACCTTGTGCTTAGAACTCTGTTTGTGTCTGTAATAGCATATCTATAAATTGAGTGTGAACGATTTAATGAAAAACAAGCAAGTTTTCTAGAGAAAGCCAAGCCGACAGGTTAGAGTATAGTTTGATCGACGAAATACTTATTGATCACACGAGGACAAGTCGAAGTTGATCGACAGAAGAAGGCCGACCAGGGGGATTTCCGACGACCACTAGTGTGACAAGACTCGCAATCGAGGCCAGGAAGTCGAGCAAGAAGTTATCAAAGTATGGTTGACAGAAGCGAAAGTCAACGAAAGGTCGATTATTGACATCGAAGGAAGCGACAAAGGCCAAGCGTGGAGGATGGGGAGGACGGAAGCCATGGAGACTAAGTAAAGTCAACAAGTTAGGTCAAAGACCGATGAAGCAGAGATTGGTCGACGTGTCAAAGTGCAAACCAGACGGAAGTGGATAATGATAAGACCAACAACTATAGAAGATGTTGAGAGGCACAGAGGACGAGAAGTGTAGAAGTTGAGGTAACATAACTACATCTGTTGTGGGTAGTTGAGGGAGTTAATGGAAGTTAAGAAGGTGGTTGGGATCATGCTAGATGTCACCACAGGGGAAGGTTGTGCAGGCACGAACAAGGGTGATGACAACTGCATGTCTGCAGGATCAAGGATGGTTTGGTGGACAGAGTAAGGATGTCTCGAGGAAGCCATAAAGGGTGGAACTAGGGAACAACAACATAGTAGGGTAGAAGACCGGTGCGAAGGATCAAGACACACACACAAACATAGAGATCAGTGGTGGATGATCGATCGTAGAGAGTAAAATCACACAGACAGAACAAAGATTACTTCTGTATTGTAATAGGATGAGGTTGACTTGATATTCATTTGCATGTAATTTTGTAAATGATACAAGTAATAGAATCCAACTTATTGGCATTTCTAGTTCACATATTGTGTGCTGTGAGCATCTGTGTGTAAACTGTGTGATATAGGTAAGCAAGAAAGGTCCAACCGACCTGCCTTGCATCAAGTGGTATTAGGTCTAGAAAGAACCTACGTGCAGGATAGATCCTGATACCAAACTTCCTTGTGCCAATTGGTACAAGAGTAGGAGGAGTCCTGAGAGAAGGAATAATCCTGAGAGTGGGAAGAGCCAACGTGTGTGTAAATAGCTCCAGCTGTGGTTGGGTAGAGTTGTACATGTGTGGTTGAAGTCCAGTTATGATTGGACGTGGTGAGAAACTCCAGCTGCGGTTGGGTAGAGATGAAGTCCAGCGAGGTGGACGAAGGGATAAATCCCATGGGAGGTGGGGTAGAGTTGTTCAGAACCAGGTTGCAGAGCAGAGGCAATATGTGGAAGTGTGACAGTTGTAGCTCCACAGCTATGATTGTGGGTAGAGTTGCAGATGGAGGAATCAAGGAGCCGTAAAGTGGAAGAACCCCAGCAATGGAATACTTGGTGGAATACCTGTAGGAGAGGAGGAAAACCCAATTGAAATTTTTGATACCGAACATCAAAATAGACCTATGCTCGAGCCCACAAAAGACAATGGTTCCAGTAGACAAGTTGGTTAGAACTGACGAAGAAGGGAAGATGAGGGACAGACTCAGTCAAGGAGTCCAGAAGAAGGTTGCGCAGTCCAAGGGTGCAGAATTCCCAAGGTCGAGGGAACAAATGGCCTTGACAAGGATATGTGATACACTGAGAGAGATAGTGCTCAAAGTGGAAGCGTTGGAGGATGCAGAAGGCATTGAAGAACCTTCCATCCCACACAAGTTGATAAAGACCCTGATGATAGGGAAGCGAATCATCTCGATCGAAGAGATAGATGAGGTTCGATAGCGGATCGAGCGAAGGTTGGAATTTATAAGTAGAGCACCATTCTATGGGTGTAGAGAGGAGTTTGTACAAGAAGAGGAGTCTAGTCAGAACCCTACAGGAGAGGATGGAGCTGCAGAATGTTCCCCAGAGGAGTGAAGGATGTCCATAAGAGGACCCAAACAAAAGATAAAGTAGATTCTGAAGAAATGGTTGAGTAATCACGACCGGAGGCGAAGATGGGAGAGTCTGGTGAGAAATCCCATGAACAATTGGACGAGCATTGTGCCGACGAGATGGAAGTGCAGTCGAATGAAAGGACTGCAGACAAAGAAATGATTCTGGTCGAGGAGTCGATCACCAAGATGAAGCAGAATGAGGACCGATGGGGAGTCTAAAGACTGAGAAGAATAGTCGACAGGATGCCAAGGAATATTGCAAATCTTGTGATATTTTCCAAAGAATTGGGAGACCATCAGTGAGGGATGAGATTCCATTAGCACCATAGGTGACAGTGCAATCCTTCGACAAGTGGGATGTTGATTTTGTTGGACCAATTAACCCACCTACGAAGAGGTTAGTAGCACAGTACATTATCACTACAACCGATTATCTAATTAGATGGGCTAAAGCCGAGCCAGTGAAATATTATAGTGTTTCCACTGATATGAAGTTTTATTCTAAAATGTCATTACTAGATTTGGATTGCCTTGTGTTTATTAACCAACCAAGGAATTCACTTTGTGAACAAGACTATTGAAGCACTCACACAAGAATTCCAGATTTTCCATTAGAAGAGTACCCTATATCATCCTCATGCCAATGGAACTATTGATGCCTTTAAAAAGATTTTGGAACAAGTTTTGACTAAGGTTTGTAATGTGAACCACAACGATTGGGACGTGAAGGTCCCAATAGTTTTATTGTCTTATCCAATGACTAGCAAGAAGTTGACAAGTCAAAAACCTTTCAAGTTATTATATAGGCAGGAGGTTGCTATGTCGATGGAATATATTGTACCCAGCTTAAGAATTTTTGCATTCATAGAGATGTCAGATACTGGTGCAGTAGAGAAATGGTTTTCGCAGTTGCTACAACTAGAGGAAGACATATTCCTTGCGGGTTTTCATTAGCAAGTTTGGAAGGGACAAAAAAATCCCTAGCATGATTTCCACATCAAGAAGAAGTAGTTCCAAGAGGGAGATTTAGTTCTCTTATATGACATTAAGTTCCTCGAACATCGAGGTAAGTTAAAAATACATTGGTTAGGGCCTTATGTGATTAAATACACAACAGGAGGGGGTGTTGTCCAACTGTAGAAACTTAATGGTGAAATTATGAAGGGATTAGTCAATGGGAGTCAACTGAAACTATATAGGGATAGCCATAGTTATTGTCGAAAATGAGCAAGAATGGTGAAGTCTAGGTGCCAAATGCAGTTGAAATAGGCATTGGGAACTAAACTAAGTCTGCATATATATATATTCTTTTTAAAACTTTTGTTTTTGTCGAAGTAGAAGTTTGTATATATGTTGCAGTCATTAATATGTCACATATGACCAGACTGAAAATTAAAAGTTGCACGTGTAATTGAAATGACTGGGAAAGTACTTAAAAGTTGCATTAATGAGAAAGAAAAATGTGATGGCCAGAAGACAATCAATGTAATAATTTTAAAAATCTATCAAAACGGTGGGAATGATCTGCTCATGATAGTAGAAATAAATGTAATATTGATTAAGGAATTATGCAGAATATTTGGTCAGGTGGATGCAGTTTATAGACAATGTGGCTAAAAGATCGGGTTATCATCCATTAAAAACATAACGTGCATAAGGATTCGAATTCAAAGTGCATTGTGCATTTCTAAGAACGAGAGAAGCGTGGAGCCAAACAACAACGTCGTCAGTCAAGCGTTATGCGTGACTAGACAATTGATGATATCATTCGAGACTTCATGGAGTTTGGATTGTTAGGAGCTCAAGGAAAGCCACAGGTAGTCCGAGAGTAGGTACCAACAGTCCCTCCTGGCTCATCGAGGAGCACAACAAAAAGAACACCTCATTCACAGAGTAATTATGAGAGAAGTAAAAGATAAATACATTGAAGGGTACCACGCAGAAATATTGAAAATTGGAGCACCCGTCCTCATCCCTTATATTCACAATCTCTTTAATCTAGTAGTCAAGCATGGCGTCCGTAATCCTTGGAATCATATCCTTATAGTTCCTATCTTTAAAAGAGGATATAGATACAAGGCCTCTAATTATCGAAACATTATGATTAGCCCTATTTTAGCCAAGTTATATGGCATTATACTTGAAAAGAATATTATCACATGGCTAGAAAACGAAGGAAAGTGGACTAAAGGCCAAGCAGGTTTCAGAAGGCATCACTCAACCACAAACCACCTTGTTATTCTCCGAATCATCATAGAGGAATGTCATAATAATAAATACAATATTTTTTGTCATTTTGTGGACTTTCGGAAAGCTTTTGATACAGTTCCTAGAATTATAACCTTTGGAATAGATTCAAAGAGTTAAAAGTTCCTCTCGAGTTGAGGGTTGTGACTATAAGGTTATATGAAAACATCATTGCCAAATTAAAAAACACTAAAGGATGGTTGTAGGATATTAATTGTAATATTGGAGTTAAGCAAGGGTGCCACCTTTCTCCTACCCTTTTTGGCATTTACATCGATAACCTTGAAGATTGTTTAGAAGAGGAAGGTTGCGCTGGCACGACTTTGGAATGAATAGTCATCATGTTTCTTCTCTATGTGGATGATATAGTTCTTATTGTAAGGTGTCCATATGATCTTGAGATGCAATTACGAATTGTCAAGGATTTATACACCAATATGGGCATCACTGTTTGTTCGACTACACGGGATAGTTCCAAAAGACCGAACACCTAGAGCATCCACTCACACAAACATATTACATATCAACACACCGATGTTTTCACGTGGTTTAAACCCTCGAAAGGAAACATTCCATGGCCCCATCCAAATAGCCACCTGAGGTAGTTTATTATGCAAAATAAATAAAGTTAGAAATGAGCTTCTCATAATCGATCAACTACCAAGTGACCCTCCAATCTCTTTAAATAGATATCATGGACCAATTGGGTGCTAAGCCATGGATCAAAGGTAGTTATGTTCTAAGAGAAGTTGAACCATCAGATCACTCTATGTCTAAAAAATATCGTGACCGTCGGGTTAGATATTTACAAATGCATACTAATGCATACTAAAGAAACACACTTTTCCTAACGGATATATTATAACAACTTGATCTTAACTAACTCCTAAGTGTCTAAATATCCTAACACCTTTAACACTAACAAAACAAAAGTCATGATTATAAGGTCCAATAAGGGTGATGATGACAATTTTGCGTATGACAATAGAATCTTGGAGGAAGTAACCTCCTATAAGTATCTAGGAATTGACTTCCATTACAAACTCAATTGGACCAATAGCATTGAGAAGAGGATAAATGGGGGGTGGAAATCCTACTTTGGTCTTGAAGACAACTATAAATCGACAAACCTTGTAATGTGGGAAAGAAAGAAATTCCTCTTTAAAATGCTCAACACTTATATTATCTTATATGTCTATGAATTATGGGGATGCATAATTTCCAAAGAATCTTAGAGAAGAATTGAGCAAATCCACAAGCAGTTTATTACCTATTATATTAAAATTAAGAGCAACATGCCCTATCCTATTCTCATCTTAAAAGTAGGGATATCTCCCATTGAAATCATGTCTATGATTAGATATCTAATGTAAAAGAACATATTAAAAAATTTAGGAGATGATGCAGGAGAATCCAAGCCTAAGAGAAACGGTTGGGCATGACTGATGGAAGGCGCCCAAAGGATAGTCGACGACCTCTAGGATAAGGGGCGATAGTTGACAAGAGGTAGTTGAGTTGTAGGGTTTTTCGACCAACTGTGGTCAATGGATGACAATAAGAAAATGTAACGGAATGGTCGAAGGTGATATCAACCATATGGGGAAAGTAGTCAGGAGTCGACAGTGACCGACGGAGATTCTGAAGACTAAGAAGAACAGTCGACAGGAGGTGGTCGATGAGGATTGGACAAGTTGGAGACCAGGAGGAGTGACAGTGTGAGTCGCTGGAAGAGAACGGAGACTCTATATAAAGGCAGGGTAGTGGGCTCTGGTGGTCAGTGAACATCCAAGAGCCAACTTCGGAAGAAGGACCAAATTGCATTAGAGTCAAGGCTAGTCGCAGAACTAGGCAATTCGGTGACAGAGACAACATCAATGATGTCAATCACATTGAAGTGGTTGAAAGTGATGCATACCAAAGGAAGGAAAGGTCAAGGTGAATCGATGAGGTTTCCTAGGAAATAGTCGAAGGTTCTAGGAAAGCAATAGAAGAGAAGTCGACGAGGGATGAGTCATGATACCAAATGACGGGTTGATGATAGAAAATCCCGGTGTAGCATAGTGACGACTGAGTTGCAGTCAAGGTTGAGATTTGCTATGGTTGGACAAGAAAGAAGTAAATTCTAGTTGCTGGATCAAATGTGAATGAAGGAAAGGCAATGGAAGCTGAAGTCATAGTAGAAGTGTCAAAAAGAGGATCGACGTAGTTGGATGAGTGCAAGCCGATAGGTCAGAGTATAGTTCCATCGACGGAATACCGACTGATCATAGGACAATGAGTCGAATTTGATCGACAGAAGAAGGCTGACCAGGGGGATTTTCGACGACCACTGGTGCGAGAAGACTGGTAGTCAAGGCCACGAAAACGAGTAAGAAGCTGTCGAAGTATGGTTGACAAAAGTGAAAGTCGATGAAAAGTCAATCATTGGCATCGAATGAAGCGGCAAAGGCTAAGCGTGGAGTATGGGGAGGACAAAAACCATGGAGACTAAGTAAACTCAAAAAGTTATGTCGAAGACCGATGAAGCATAGATTGGTCGATGCGTTGAAGTGTAGACGAGACGGAAGCGGATAACGATAAGACCAACAACTGTAGCAGACTTTGAGAGACATAGAGGTCTAGAAGTGCATAAGTTGAGGAAACATACCTACATCTATTATGGGTAGTTGAGTCAGTTAATGGAAGTTAAGAAGGTAGTTGGGATCAGGCTAGATGTCACCACAAGGGAAGGTTGTGCAGGCACGAATAAGGGTGCTAACAACTGTAGGTCTGCAGGATCAGGGATGGTTCAGTGGACAGAGTAATGATGTCTTGAGGAAACCAGATAGGGTGGACCTCGAAAACAACAACAAAGCAGGGTAGAAGATCGGTGCGAAGGATCAAGACACACACACACACACATAGAGATTAATGGTGGATGATCGATCGCGGAGAGGAAAATCACATAGGCAGAGCATAGATTAAGTATGTATTGTAATAGGATGAGGCTAACTTGATCTTCATTTGCATGTAATTTTATGAATGATACAAGTAATAGAAGCCAAATTCTTGGCATTTCTAGTTCACATCTTGTGTGTTGTGAGCATATGTGCGTAAATTGTGTGATAAAGGTAAGAAGGAAAGGTCCGACCGACCTGCCTTGCATCAAGTGGTATCAGAGCTGGAAAGAACCTGCGTGTAGGAGAGATCCCGATACCAAACATCCTTGCGCTAGTTGGTATCAAAGCAGGAAGAATCCTAAGAGAAGGAAGAATCTTGAGAGGGGGAAGAGCCTACGTGTGCGTAAACAACTCCAGTTGCGGTTGGGTAGAGTTGTACATGTGCAGTGGAAGTCCAGTTGCGATTGGATGCAGTGAGAAACTCCAGCTGCGGTTGGGTAGAGATGAATGCCAGTAATGTGGATGAAGGGATAACTCCCATGGGAGCTGGGGTTGAGTTGTTCAGAACCAGGTTGCAGAGCAGAGGAAATATGTGGAAGTGTGAAAGTTGTATCTCCACAGATACGGTTGTGGGTAGAGTTACAGATGGAGGAATCAAGGATTCGCAAAGTTGAAGAACCCTAGCAATGGAATGCTTAGTGGAATACCTGTAGGAGAGGAGGAAAACCCAATTGAAATCTGGGATACCAAACATCAAAATAGAGCTCTGCTCGGGCCCGTAGAAAACAACAGTTCCAGTAGCCAAGTTGGTTAGAACTTAGGAAGAAGGGAAGAAGAGAGATGGACTCAGTCGAAGATTCTAGAAGAAGGTTGCGTAGTCCAAGGGTGCAGAAGTCCCAAGGTTGAGGGAATAGATGGACTTGACAAGGATATGCGATACACTGAGAGAGACAGTGCTCAAAGTGGAAGCATTGGAGGATGCATAAGGCATTGAAGAACCTTCCAGCCCAGACAAGTTGATGAAGACCCTGATGATAGGGAAGAGAATCATCTCGGTTGAGGAGATCGATGAGATTCGATAGTGGATCGAGCAAAGGTTGGAAGTGCTAAGTAGAGCACCAGTCGATGGGTGTAGAGAGGAGTCTGTACAAGAAGAGGAGTCTAGTCAGAACCTGACAGGAGAGGATGGAGCTACAGAATGTTCCCCAGAGGAGGGAAGGATGTTGGAAGATTTCCATAAGAGAACCTAACCAAAAGATAAACCAGATGCCGAAGAAATGGTCGAGTAATCATGACGGAGGCGAAGATGGGAGTTGGGAGAGAACTCCCATGAATAGTTGGATGAGCATTGTGTCGACGAGATGGAAGTGAAGTCGAATGAAATGAATTCCAACAAAGAAATGATTCTGGTCGAGGAGGCGATAGAGGAGATGAAGGACAATTACGACCTTCACATAAGAGGGTATGAAGTGGAAGACAAAGCTGCTGACGAATTTTTCAATGTGAATATGGACGAGACTAAGGAAGAAAGCGAAAGGGATGTTGACACTAGCATAGGTGAATACGGTGGAGTAGTCATTGTGGGGAAAAGTAGGGTGAAGGAGATACTTCTAGCAAGCCTCATAGAGGCAAAGAATTCGACTGACAATTTGAAGGAGCACCTGTGCAAGTACGTAGAGGAGAGGATTGGAAAGAATGCTATGAAGAATCCAGATGGGGAAGCAACCAACGTGGACATGAATCGATGTCCATGGTCGGAGGAGGGAAAGAAAGTCATAGAAAAACTTGTAGTGGAAGGCGATTCTGTGACGACAGTAGTAAGCCTGCTACATATGGGAGAAAAAATTGTAGTCGTGATGCAAGTTGTCAAGTCCGAGTCGACAGGTGAAGCAGGAAGAAAATCCCAAGAGAAGGTTGGGGAAGTCAAGGATATTCCAACAAGGTCTTCCAAGGAGAAGCAACACCCCAAACAAATCGAATCTAGGAATGATTCTATTGAACAAGTTGTCACACCAAACAACGTTGACCGCAAGGATCAGATGGAACCGACAAGTTATGGAATGGTCTGACATAAGTTCGACAAAGGAAAAAAGATGAAGGATGAGTGTCGAGTTTAGGGCCATCTATGAGATTGGAACTGGACATGGGTTTCTAATGGAGAAGACAGTTGGCTGGAACAACTGTTGGAGTGGAGATATGTGCTTCATCAAGATTGGTGAAAGGAGTGAATGCCGCCAATGCTAAAGCAGGAATGATGCTATGGTCGAGGCCATGAGGAAGACTTTGAGGAGGGAGAAATAGACGAAAGATGAAGTGGATGGACAAATTTGTATTTGGTACCAAGTTTGGCATTGATGCCGACGAAAGTGGAGAAAGCTGAAACCCAAATGGAAGATCAGAACCGACAACATTAACAAGATAACGATAAAATTAATTACATTATTACTTCTACTTTCAAAGAGAAAATGTGGTGCAAAGAAGAATTAGAGGTAAAAAGAAAACTATGATATTATAAAGAGATCATTAACCCTAATCTTGAGAATCAAAATTATCTTTCTATCTTAACTAGCTCGAAGAAAAAAATTAATATTGCCAAGCTTAAAACGAACTCTCATGAGCTCCATAGTGAAATTGGGCATTCAAGAACCCCTAAAACACCTCAGGATGAACATATTTTCCATCTATGCGAGTATATGAGTGTGGAAGATGAAAATCACTTTCTCTTAGAATGCTTGGCTTTCACCTACATTAGATTTCAATTCCAAAATCTTTGCTCCGGCGGTGACCTTTCCCACCTTCTAGATCACCAACACTGTCGTGAGCTAGGGACACTTCTCTTTAAGCTTTTTGAGCATAAGAATAGTACTTTAAAGCAAATGAAATAATCTCTATCTTGTCTTTTCTCTTAATGCCTGATAGACCAAGTTTGTCTCAATGGACGTTAAAGACCTCATCGTCATCATGATAACATTAATATTAGTTGTCATTTTTAATTACATGTAAATTTATCTCAAACCATTACCAAACCATTAACAATTGTAGAATAAATAAAATACTAACATAGCCACTTAACTTGTGGTTGGTGAACTTGGTGCATTGTGATCGCCTCTTGTCTGTGCCTCAACTACCTCTTACCTTCTTTGTTAAATGGGTTGTCTCACTAGTTATCCATGCATCAACTACCAATTATTTTTTATATTTCTTTTTTTGGTAATTGTTTATTTTGAATTTTGAACGACGACCATAATATCTCATTTACTCATCTTTATTTTATAAGATCCATCTTAAACCGGGATCTATCAAGCACCCATTGAGAGGGATCCAAATTCTTGAGGTTATATTTTTGTTAATTTAAACTCAATAAATTTGATCTTTCTTGGTTGATAGATCTGGGTTTAAATTTTAAGTTTTTATTTTATAGACTAACATTTTTTTAATTACTTTTCATAATTTTTTATTTTATGAGCCAACATGTTTTTTTTTAATATTTTACATAATTTTTTTATTTTATGAGCTCAGATTAATTTTTTTAATTTTTTTTTAGGGAGGAACATTACAACATCTACCCCATACTGAGATGTCGAGCACCCAACTCCTCTCGATGCAACAATTATAAAAAATTAAATATAATATCTCATTTTAAAATAAAAGATATATACATAAATATTCATAAATGAATTAAAAATCATGCATTCATCGATCAACCCATAAAATTATAAAGAAATAAAACTAAATTAAAATCCTTCAATTAAATGTTTCCAACAAAACAATGATATGAAATCATGGACCATACCATAAAATTATTTAGTTGGTAAAGCTAAACTAAAATTCTTGATTTAAATGTTTTCAACAAAACAAAATAGTGATATGAAACAAAATAAATTCAATGCAATTTAAAATAGATTTAACTATTATCAATATAAAACAAAATAATGATATGAAACAAAATAAATTCAATGCAATTTAAAATAGATTTAACTATTATCAATATAAAACAAAATAGCTATATGAAACAAAATAAATTCAATGCAATTTAAAATAGATTTAACTCTTATCAATATAGATCCATTTAACTTTGGTTCTACAAAGCGTTCAGAGGAATCAAATCTACAAACCTTTTACTACTAAACTACAAAACACATCCTTCTCACCTCTATGCATCATCTCTATATATACATATTTTTATTTTATTTTTAATGGAACAAACTGAAACTTCACCCTACCAGAACTCCACTGTGCTACAGCACACTAATGCATACATTCATATTTTTGATTTTTTATTTTTATAGGACAAACTGACACTTCAGCGAGACTATAGAACCCAAAAATATTTATGTTTTCAAATAATTGTAAATAAAAATCGTCTTCCAGATCGGGGATGTGGTCCATGTCTCCATAGATTCCAGAATATATGGTTTCCAACCCTGAGACCTGGAGCTACCCTTGATTCCAAAGCGATCTAAAATTATACATCAGGCCACCAAATGTTGTTGTTTTCGTAGGCATACAAAGTACCTACACTGCGATTTGGCAAGAGCGATGGTAATGTAATTCTTTAAATGAAGCTTCTGTGAGGATTGCATATATATAGATTGCTTTCCACATCAGCCATGAGAATGGACCCGCTGCTATTTACCATCACCTGACGGATATCAATCTCCTCTGGGAAATTGAGATGCAATTAAGACCATTCATAGCCATTTCTGTCTGCTTTTAACTTAAACATACGAACACTTCTCCTCCTGTTCTTCTTCATATCTCTCCTGCGTCTCTTACGTCTACCATGGACTTCGACTTGGACTCGTTGGCGTCGATAGTAGGTGCCCACTAACACCACTTGTCCATCAAGATCACATCCACCAATATAAAACCACCTGCATCGGTTCTCCGATTGGCATCCTGGCGGCAATACTTTCTGAAGTTTGGAGCCATTTCCTTCTATAACCCACCCTTCCGTCATACCATCTCAGCAGAACGAAAAAACCAGGGATGTCGAAACACTCTGCCCAGTCTGGATCTTCATCTTCCTCTTCTGGGAGTTTTTTCCAAATCTTTGCGTCCATTTCCATGGCAGACCTACGAAACCACCTCGCCGCTCTCTCGCCCAGATCGGAACAGCAGGTTGGGCTTGCTTTGATTCGTTCATTATCTGTCGTGATATCCAAGTCTTTATATAGATATTTGTCTGCAATAAATTTGTCTATTGTTAACTGCACCTAAATAGACCCACGCAAACTTTGCATGACAGGAGGCGGAGGCGCACCAAGCCTGATTCTCCCACTACAATACCTAAAGAAAGTGCATGTAAATTCTTCAAGATAGAGTACTCTACTTTAAGTAGAGTGAGAACTCTAACAGGGCTAAATTTTGGTGTTTTGGGTAGTGTTCTCCAGCAAGATTTTGATGGAATCCGATAAAGATTTTTTAAATTCTCACAAATCAATAATCAATGTTAAAATTGTTTAATCAAAATGTCCTCAAATCAATGTTAAAATTGTTTAACCAATATCCCCTGAAATATTCAACACCATTAATTCAACTCCACTTTGTTACCTTTGGGTTTGAAAAAATCTTAGGGAGAAGCAACTACTGGCATAGAAAAATATGGAGTTGGCAGTGCATGAGCTGAAGTATTCGATTATTCGACTGCAACTTGAGCTTACTACGACATGTTTTGCAAGCAACTGTGGTTGATATACAAAGCCATGGCGGTTTTTTTGGATATAATTGATTTCTTTATGATAAGTATACTAGCACATCACATCATTTATCATTGATACATGGAGAACACCCATAAGTATCATTGATATATAAAAGGTGGTATATCCACTTTACGGTGATACTTAATTAAATTTTCTACCCAAAAATGATCGTTTAAATTAAGGATATGTTTTATTACTTCACTGTAATGCTTATGAAGTAAAATAGGTAGATAGAACAATGTCTATTTGATTGTTTACAAGCCGATGGAGAATGCCCATAAGAGAGCCACCATAGGTATCACCGATGAAGTGTGGTATATCCAACCTCCACTGTGATACCTAAGGATGTTCTCCATCACAAAGAGAATCCTTTAAAGTTGAGGATGTATTTTATTGCTCCATTGTAATGTTTAGAATGACACATGCAACAAAATAGATAGAGCAATGTTTGTTTGACTCTTTGATATGTTTGTTTGACTGTTTGATGTGTAGATGAATATTGTTTTATTCCATTGTAATGTTTAGAATGACATATACAACAAAATAGATAGAGCAATGTTTGTTTGACTCTTTGATGTATTTTTTTGACTGTTTGTTGATGAATATTGTTTTATTCCAGTGTAATGTTTAGAATGACATATGCAACAAAATAGATAAAGCAATGTTTGTTTGACTCTTTGATGTGCTTGTTTGACTCTTTGATGTGTAGATGAATATTGTTTTATTCCATTGTAATGTTTAGAATGACATATGCAACAAAATAGATAGAGCAATGTTTGTTTTACTTTTTGATGTGTTTGTTTGACTATTTGATGTGTAGATGAATATTGTTTTATTTCATTGTAATGTTTAGAATGACATATGCAACAAAATAGATAAAGCAATGTTTGTTTGACTCTTTGATGTGTTTGTTTGATGTTTGATGTGTGGATGAATATTGTTTTATTGCAAATTTAAAATAAAATAAAAGCAAATAAAATTTTATAGAAATCACTTATTAAATTTTGAAAATCAAAATTTTTTCAAATATTTATATATATAAATATATTTAAAATTCTAAAATATATAAGATAACTAATATAAACAATATCAAAATTAAATTGTAATAAGTGAAACTTATTCACCCAAATTAAAATTTTATTTTATATATAATAAAACTTTGAAACTTAAATTATCTAAATATTACAATATAATATAATCGCTTTAGAAAAGAGTTTAAGTAAACCAAAGTATATTTTCAATGTATAACGTTATAACGATCAATTTTTTTGAAAAATAATCCATTATAACAAAAAAATTAACACATAAAATGAAGATCAAATTTAAAAAAGATAATGTGTTCTTGTCTGCTTTGGGAATGATACTCTTCCCCCGCTCCAATCTAAGGTCCATCAGAGCTTGCACCTGCACAGCATGGTGGAGACTGATAAATCTAAACAAAGTACTCCAGTTACTTTTGATTGGACGGGAATAAATTACCCTAGATAATGGGAAGTGAAATATAAAGAGCTAAGGAACCAAGATAATTTTGTATAGAAAATAGAGTCTTTTGTCAATACCCCGATTTCTTTTGATAGATCCTCCCAGTCATTCCAAATCCCTGAAGGTCGTCCTACTACTTGGTTTACTCCTCCTCTTCTCAGGACCTCTTTTGTGAATAATTCTGACTTTAAGTCAAATAGGCATGAACCTGCTTCTTCTACTTCAGTTCAGCCATCCTTTTCTCAAGTCTATGACACTGAACATAAAGGTCAACACTCAGAAGGTCTAGCCTACAAGAAAATAGTCCATAGTTTAAAGCATAATCAAAATAGAGAAATCCTGAGTCTCTATATGTTTTCATCTTTACCTTGGAATGAATCTGGTATGGAAATCACCTCTTCTAAAGGTGATAGATCACTTGTCCCTGGAAGAAATCTTCCACGAGTTCCCTTCAGACAGTTTTCAACTGATGGGCATATTAAAAAAAAATTCATGCCCAATAAATATTCTATTCCTTCTGAAACTGTCTCAGATGAAATAAAGCTTGCAAACTATGGAAATTTGCAACAACATCTCACAGCAAAAGATCTGGATGATATGGCCATGGATATCATTGAGTTAAAGAAAACAATGAAGGATGAGCATGATAATATATCAATGCTCCAAACCAAACTAGACCTTCTCGATCATTTGTTGCATGATACAGAAGAGATAAAAATTGCAATAAATACAGCCTATGACGACACAGAGAAAAGGTTGAATGTCTTGGGTAAGCTTTTGACCAAAACTCAAGAATTGAAAAAGAAAAATGGCTCGGTCAGCCAGGCAACAATGGATCTTGCACTAAAAGGACACCAACGACAACACTCTCAAAGTTACTTGTCTGGTATGATGAGTGTCCAAGATGAGGATGACAGACCATATTTTATGTTTGGTCTTGAGACGAAGAAGAATTCCAAGAAATGAAAAGCTTAGTAAGTCAATTCCATAGAACTCCTAAGGAATTACCTGAAAAATATATGTCTATGCTTAAATTCCCCTCTCACATAGAAGATACCCAAAATAGTTTAGGGGTCAACCATGAAGTTGGTTCTTCCTCCTTTTCAGGTCCTCCTCCTCCCACTTTTGATTTAGACATGTAAGATGCCTCTTCTACTCCTTCTCACAAATTCCATTTTGGAATAAATGGAATGAATAACCCGATGTCACAGTTTCCTGAGCAACCCGTTCTGAATATCCAATGTCAGTCGTGAGCAGAAATAAATTCATCCATACAGCTGCTTAGCCTTTATATAAAAAGACCCAAGATTCAAATATTTCTTGTCGGCAATTAGCTTTACAGCTGATAGCTGGATTATTCGATTTAGCACATGAATGGTGGCGGTGGCTACCACAAGAAGCAAAAGATGATATTTTGAATGCCAATTATATAGATCAACATATACTGCATGCTTTCGGAAAAGAGTTATATGCACCTCACGATAAAGAAGACTATGAGAACCTAGATTCTTTATTTATGTCTGCAAGAATTTGTCACCTGAGTCAAAGTGAGAAATACTTATGTTGTATGCAAAACCTTCTTATATCTTCAGGAAAGCTCGGTGAACCAGCATACTTGAAACACTATCTTAGAATCTTTCCTGGTCATGTTCGAGGTGCCATGGAATAATTTCTAAAAGATAAGAAGATTAATCTTTGTGGACTCTCATGAGCATAGCTCCATGCTTTTATCATGGTAACTTGTCAAAAACATTGCCTAGAAAAGAGAGTCAATCGGGATTTCAAAAGGCACCAATCTATGTATTCCCCTAGTTTCTGTAAAGATGTTGCAAAAATGTCTGATTGGGGTTGTGGTGCTTACAATAGAGGGCATTTTAGAGAAGAATCCTGCCACCAGCAAGAAGAAAAAGAAAGGATTCCATAAAGTGCTCCTAGATATCATCTCGACAAAGTCTACAAGCATAAGACTCACAACTCTTATAAGAAAAATTTAGAAACCCATTCCATAAGAAAGCTTGTGTCAGAAAAAGGTCTGAGCCAACAGACAAAGAAAAATGTTTTATTATGGAAAGAAAGGTCATTGGGCAAGCAAATGTCCACAAAATAAATCCAAACCAAAGCTTGCGGCTTTCTCTGTACAGCTAGATCCAGCTTGGTGGGATCTTTATTTTTGTGAAAAAGATCAGTATCCTTGGGAAAAATGATGTTTCTCCTGACGATGATTATTCTTCTGATAATGATTGTGATATCCATCTGAATAAATTTACTCCCTCCAGTTTTGATTCTTCCTCTTCCGACTTTGATTCCACCTGGGAAACAAATTTAGGGGGATGTGAGGGACCTCCAGACTTTGATTTTTCTTGTTATATGTTTTCTACTTCAACAAAACCATCTTCTCAACAATGATAGTTGCAATTGATCAACAACTATCCGAGATTCTTGTTTTTTGAGTATATTCTCAGAGGAAAATTAAAGGAAGAAAATAAAAGCTACTGTCATTAATCAAAGGAAAAGAGAAGCAATCTGAAGAAGGAAAAATTTATCCTTCCCATCATCATGCATTCTACAATCCTATAGATTTGTATAAGCATTATCCTACACAGCATGAGGATAGGAAGAAGTTTAGAAAAGATAAATAAAATCTGCTTCGCCTGCAAATCAAATAAAAATAGAATTCCCTTAGGAAGCTTGTACTTGAGAAATTGAAGATTTGAAAAGAATGCTTAGAAGTAACAGTCGGAGAAAAATATCAGTCTTCTGAAGATGAGATATGCCGATAGTATGATGTAGCTCTTAAAATCCCTGAGCATGAAAATAAAGATTCAAAAGAAGATGCTCTTTCCCCTGAACCTTCCTTAGGATTTTTCACAGGTCCTAAAATGTACATTCAATTTTTTTTGTCCTCCAGATTTCAAGCCCTATAAGTTAGATTGCATGGTTGATTCAGGTTGTTAGATGAATTTAGCAAAAGTAAGTGCAATCCCTTCATTCTATTGGGAGAAGGTTTCAGAACAGGGAGTTACTATAGAAGGTACCCCTGTACATCTTTTGGGTAGAGTAGCAGACTTTTCATATTATTCAAATAGAAGGATGTAAAGAAGCTTTATCCTTGAATAGGTTGGATAGTATAAAAGAAAATTGTATATTAGGTTATGAATTCCTAAATAGACTGAGCCCTATTACTTTTGACACTGTTAAGATGTTTTTTAAATGTACCATAAAAGGAAATCCATTTTCTTTTCCTTTCTCCTTTGAAGCTCATTTGAAATGCAAAATCCCTATGAAGAGAACAGAGTCTAAAATAGACATCGCATAATTGTTTAAAATAGAGAGATGCATTTCCTATGCAGAAATTCATAAGGACAAGGCCCTTGTTGATATCTCTGAAAAGCTTGAGAAAGACTGCACTTCAAAAATCCCTAATGCTTTCTGGACCAGAGAAAAATATTTTGTTTCCCCTCCTTTTAACCCTCTGGTAAAACATAAAGCAATGAAATCCTCTGCTAGATTGATGTCTCCCTCTGAGAGGGAATTTTGTTGTCAATGAAATTAAAGGGTCGCTTTCAAAAGGGTTAATTGAATCCTCTAAGATTCCATGGGCTTGCAGATCCTTTGTTGTTAACAAACACTCAGAGATTAAGAGAGGTAAGCCAAGGTTGGTTGTGAATTATAAAGCTCTCAATGCAGTGCTCTAGAAAATCAGGTATCCATTACCGGATAAATCTAGTCTTCTGCAACGACCTGGATGTACTATATTCAGTAAGTTTGATTTGAAATATAGTTTCTATCCAATTGGAATTGACTCAAAATATATGTTTAAGACTTCTTTTGTTGTTCCCCATGGCCAATATCAATGGAACATCTTACCTTTTGGAATAACAATGCCCCCTCTGAATTCCAGAAGAGAATGGAGGATATTTTCAAAGAAAAGGGATGGGAATTAGTCTACATAGATGATATCATATATGATCTAGGAACTTGCAAGATCATTTAAACCATTTACAAGAATTTTATCATCTAGTTTATAAGCATGGTCTTGTTCTCTAAAAGAGAAAGATGGAAATTGGAAAGACTAAAAATTGGGTTTCTCGGTTTCAAGATAAACAAAGGGAAAGTAATTCTTCAGGACCATGTCTTAAAGGTGTTCTCGCATTTCCCATATAAGATATTAGAAAAATTTCATCTTCAGAGATTTCTGGGAAGTCTCAACTACATCATACCATTCTATAAAGGGAAAGATGAAGATATTCATATCCTTTAGAAAAGATTGAAAAATAATCCCCCTAAATGGTCTTCATGTTTGACTGTTGCAGTCCAGAAAATTTAAACAGAGGTTACGAAACTCCCCGCTCTCTCTCTTCCCCAAGGAACTGGTAGTCTTGTAATTGAAACAGATGCTTCGACAAATGTATGGGGTGGAGTTCTAAATGAAAATCATGGCGAGAGAGAAGAGATTTTTTGGCTATGCCTTAGTATAATTTAAATCTATAGAACTCAATTATCCTTTCAACCACAAAGAAATCCTAGCTGTTAAAAATACAGTCAATCATTTTCATTTATTTTTGAAGCCTGTAAATTTTCTTGTTAGAGCTGATTTGAAAATAATTCCTGGGATCTTTAAGAATGAGAATCTTATGGCAGAGAATAATTCAGGATTTTAAAATGGTTTTTATGGTTACAAAATTTTGATTTTGAAATTGTTTATAAGCCTGGTTATCTTAATTGTGTTTCTAATATGTTAACCAGAGAAGAGTTCCACACTCAAGCTTTGCCTCATATCAATATGTTCAATGCAACAACATCAAACTCTTCACAGCAAGTTAAAGGCAAGAGTCTCGCAAGGCCATTTCCATCCCCACTTAGTCATTCTCGGGAAGGCTTGTTCATGAAGCCATGGGATGAATCCTTGACACCAGAGGAGCACCAATAGTCTTTAGAGCATGCAAACAGAACAAAAGTTGAGAAGTTTCTGTCTTTAAATATCATAATACAAATTCAAGAGTTTCCACTTAAACTCCAAATTTTGGAGAAATGGGAAAAAGATACCTTTCTTGGTCTAGAAAAGGCACGGGACAAATTAATTGGTTGTCAAGAAGTTTGGCTAGACTGCATTGAAGAAGAAGGCAGAGATGTGTGGTATGTTGACTTGGGACATGGTGATTTTACCTGGATCACATATAACATTATTCTTCAATTATGTTGAGAAGAACAGGAGATAATTATATGTGCAGATCTATCAAATCTTATCAACAATAAATTTTCAGGGTGGACTAAAATATTTTTGGATAAGTTTTGTCCATGAAAAGATTGGGTTCAACGGAGGGCTAATTTCATCCTCCACCTTCAAGCTGATATGCAGGTTGCAGACCAGAACCACATGTGGTTCAAATTTAAATTGCGACACCTTGGAGGAAGATATACTCTGCCTGAACATATTGTTTATACAACCCAAAAGTTCATCAAAAGAGATCAAGACGACAAGAAAATTGACAACAAATTTCACACCAGAAGGATTCCTCTTAACTATAGATTCCGATGGGGATCCTTTTAATTGTCTATGTGGTGGAGTGGATCAGGGATGATTTTAGGGGCGAAATTTAGCCCATAGGCGAAATTATAGGGGTTCCAAATTTTTTATGGGCGAATTTTTGTGTATAGAAGAGGTTTTTAGGGTTGATATCCATTCGTCCACTTTTTATTTCTTTTAAAATATTCAAAATAAGATTAGCCAAAAATAAATAATCAAAAAAATTATATTAGCCCATTTAAATTTTTCCTTCGATCCCCATTCGCCCATGATTTCTAGATATTTTTCCTTTCACGCGGAGTTCGCCCTCGATTTCTAGTGATGGCGGTTTTCTTAGCACCATTCGCCCTTGATTTGCAACAATGACGGCTTCTAGAGCTCTTGTTCGCCCTCAATTTCAGGTATTGGCATTTTTTGGCATCCCAGACTCCCATTTGCCCCCGATTTCGAGCAGTGGTGGTTTCTAGAGCACTGGGATTTCTAGATATTTTCCCTTTAACGCCGAGTTCTCCCTCGATTTCTAGCGATGGTGGTTTTCTTAGCACCATTTACCCTTGATTTGCAACAATGGAAGCTTCTAGAGCTCTTGTCCGCGCTGCATTTCAGGTATTGGCATTTTTTGGCGTCCCAGACTTCCATTTGCCCCCAATTTCAAACAGTGGTGGTTTCTAGAGCGCTTTGTTGTCATTTGCATGATGGGTTTTCTCACTTTTAGGCTTCAGCCTGGTTATTAAAGAACAAAGAATACATAGAAACCACATTGAATTCAAAAATAATTTCTATTGGATTGTTGCACCAAGAAACCGAGTCTCAACTGCATCTGTCTACTAGTCTCTCTTTCATGCGGCTTTGAGCCTCTGAATCGCCTCTGGATCACAGGTTAGTCTCTTCTTTCTTTCACGTGGCTTTGAGCCTCTAAATTACATGTTAGTCTCTTAAATCTTTGATTTAATTGGGTTTACATTTATGATTACTATTATTTGCTTCATTTTATTTTTAAAATAATCTCAGATTGAATTTGGAGTTTAGTCAAATCTTGAACGTGCATTTAGATTTGATAATATTGGTACTTATGTTGTTGTATATTTGACTGATTAATAATAGCTTTCATTTTCCATGTTCTTTGAAGATACATTCAATTTGATAATATCACTAGTTTGTTTGTAGAATGTTTATTTGTCAACTGTTGTTTCTTTTACAGTTTAATGGATCTTGTTTTCACATTTGGAGTTGATGGTATTTATGGTTGCTAGTATATGCCATTTTTTTCCCGAATGACAGATTTGGATTGATCAAGATATCCATCTTGGAGTAATGACGCTTCGTCTAGAGATTCCTTTTAAGATTTTTTGAGAAAACTTGTGATTCATGCTACAGGCGAATGCAAATGTCTTTTCCTATGATAAGAATATGAGAAATGCACAATTCGAAAATTGAATTTGGTCCATGGGTTCAAGTGTTTTAACATTGTTGTGGGAAGATAGGTTCTACAGTAAGATTGGTGAGAATAGGTTATCTTTGTCCTTATAATATGACATATTCAAAACTTATAAGTTGGTCATGGGTTCCATGTGTTTGAACATTTTCGTGGGAAGATGGGTTTTACAGGGAGATTGGGTAGAATAGGTTATCATTGCGCTCACAATCACATATTCAATAAACGTATTCTTGTTTTTGTTGAATGCTGAATGGTGAAGATTGCATTTATTGACAATGCCATTGTATCGGTGTTAGTATACCTTTTAATTTGCAAGTTACATTAATTAATGTTCTTTTTAGTACAGGAAACTGCACTTTCCAGCATGAAAGAATGGCTCAGTGATACTGTCATAAGTAACAATCCTGTTTTGAAGCTTATTGCGGGAACCATCTACCTGCATGAAAAAGAATACAATGAGGCTTTGAAACACACTCACTCAAGAGGAACACTAGAATTGTGCGTATGTCCCATTTATTTTTTTCATGCATTAGTGGCTTATGAAAAGTAAATTCCATTTTGCTAGTTTATTGTCTTTCCGTTTTGCAGTTATTATCTCAATAGTTTCAACTTTCATTCATTCTTTTAAGGTTCCTTTTCTTTTCATTCATCTTGTACTCTATCCAACTTTTGACCTATAAAGATCAAAGCTATTTTTAGTTTTCAATGCAGTTAGAGGTATGTACAATTCTAGGCTCTAAATTGGTTGTTGTAGGTGGACTAAATCGTATTTTTTTACAATCAGGAATATATATAAAAACACACACACATTATTATTTCATTTATTGATTTTCTCTTACATTGGTGGTAGGTTTGAGCCAAGACCGTCATTAAGCTATGTTTCCATTTTAGATTATTGCATCAAGGGTATCTACTATTCGATATAACTATATGCATGGAAATTTTTTAAATATATGGAATTATTCATGTATTATTCTATATACATGTGTATGTTATTTTTTTTCCAGGGAAAACCTTGTGGAAAACTTTTTGAGTACTTCTCGAGGATCTTTGAGTGGTAAACAAGGTAAACCATTGGTATTGATTATGGAGCCTAACCCCTTAGGTGGTCAATAGAGTTGAATCCATGACCTCCCCATTTTGGGGGAGAGATCTCACATTTGTCTCATGACTTCTTGAGCTAACCCTTAGGTCTTATACATATTCTAATCTGTTATATGTGTTGATTTTATTAAATATCAAGGATTATACATTTATACTTTAGTAGTCAAAGAAGACTTGTCTTATTCAAGGCTTTTGTTAGAGTATGTTCCATGGCTAGTTTCTATATAAAAAATCAATGGCTATATGGTACTATTATTTAATGTCACATGTTTTGGAGGTTTCAAATTTATATATCAATTAAACCAACAAAACAAGGATTCATACGTGGCAATATGATTGATATTACTCCCATAAACTGCAATCAAAATTATTCATGTGCTGGATGAATGTGGAATTGATTCATTACGTTGGGTCTCCCTAGGATCTTGAGTTTCTTCAACATTTGATTAACCGAAGAACCATAAAATGGAAAAAAACGACAGTGGTAGGTAGATTACCCATTATGTCACTAGGATCGAATAAAAGATGAATGGAGCATACCAAGGATCATCAAGTGTATAGCATCATGCATATAGAAATAATGTTTGAGAGAGAATATATAAAATATTTTAAGTGAAAATATATTAAATTATAATTTAGGAATGTTGTAGAATACATAATGGTTTCATATTTCAATTTTGGAGCAATCAATTCTAAACACTTAGCGTCTCTAGTTTGACCATGCTTTATACTTCTATTTATGTTATATCTACCTGTGTATTGCAATATATATTGTTCGACAAGTTTTATACATAAGGCATATTATACATAAGGCATACATGATTTTGACCTAGTTCAGAAACTAGATTCTGTCTTTGTACTCAGCATCATGTCCAAGTTCTCATTTTCCTCTCTACTAGGGTTGTTTCCCTCTTCTTGATTGTCAGAAAGGCACAGCATGTCACTCTGTTTCTGTATTTCCTAGACTAAAACATGGATCTGTATTTTAGATGCTCTTCTCCGTGGTATATAGTGTTTTGAGTTCTCCTGAGTGGTCTGTTGTTGAACTGCTCTGGATTCTCTCTTTGTCCATTCTTTTCTCGACAATGTGTATCTTTATGGCAAGTTCTCTCAATTGCTGCTGCGTTTTGTTAACCTTGGTTTTAGTCCTAAAGTTTGCACTTGACTGCAATAGTACAAAGTTTAGGCACCTCATTTATTGCATAAGTTTGGTTGATAGGTAGGTTGAGTAGAATAGGTAGTTTGGAAGGAATAAACAAGCAAGTATTGGTTCAGATCAGAAATATATCATGGATCAAAGGCATGCAAATTGAGTGCTAGACACTCAAATCTATAAGAAGGAATAGAAGAAGAGAAATACGAACATGATTACATAGGCTTCAGAATCTGATCATTCATATGTATTCATAGGGAAGATCATTCATATCAAAAATAATATTTTGAATAGAACTAAAGTATTTGAATAGAAATAATGGATTACAGGCAATTAACAACAAAGCTTTGCTGCAATCAGATCTACAATTCACATAACAATTCAAGCAGTGCAAAAATTGTTTTTATATTCAAATAAGAAGCAATATTAGAACATAGTTTACAAGTAGCACACGGTTTAACCATCCATAAGCATGAATCTATGATAATGAAACATTACAGTAGTAAGAGCTTCTTTCCGTACAATACACCCAGTTCTTAACCTCGACCCTCTCTCTTCGAACCCCTTCTCTTCCCAAAAGGAAGACCCCCCCCACACTACTCTCTGTTTATCTCCCCTACTTTTATAATCTTCACATGTTGTTTCAGTTTCCCGGAAATATGGATCTAAATGCTAATTCGCTTCATGGAAATATTGGATTTGCTTTGATCAAATTTGGATCTGATCTTTGAAGATAAGGAGGTTTGAAGAAGACTCGACACTTTTGCATAGCTGGCTTGAATGATCAAGGAGGAGGATAGATCTGATCTGCAAGTCAAATTGATGAGGTGTCAAAGCTCCGTTGACTGGGCATCTTTTCGAAAACCGAAGTTGGAAAAATTGTTTTAAAGATCCACCCGCAACTCCTAAACCACTCCCTATTTTAGGAAACTGCCTACCTTGCATCTAGTTGTTCCCATTCTAGAAAAAAAACCCATGCTTTAGATTTTTAAAATTCGTCTTCATTTGGTCAGAAAATGCGCTGGAAGTTAACCTCTAAAACAACCATGTACAAAACTTCTGGTAGCATTTCTGGAATTTTCTGCATTGAGGGTGCTACTGGAAGTTCTAACTTCATGTAGCGTGGTTTTTTGTAGCAACAGTTGACCTTTGGAATACATATTCTATAGCGCCTACAATGCTAGCATGTTGAATCATTTGCTATAAGAGCAACTCTTTACAAAATCTGCAATACTTCATGAAATGATTTTCTAATAACCTTTTATACCTCTGATACCAGAATCTCAAAACTGATTTGTCAAACCTGTTGTACTGCTTCTGCAAGGAAATTAAGATTGTCCCTCGCTTGGTTTCTACGCTTCTTCCTATAGGTTGAACATTCTGTATCTTAAAGACGTTATATCTTCACTTGCTAGGCGAACACTCTTGTGAAAAGATCATGACTTTTAGGTTATCTTTCACCAGAACTTTAGATTTCTGGTAGTGCATTTGCTACACACAATCAGAGTTTCGCTACCGGAACATGAAATTTCTGGTAGCGCCTCCTTTGAGAAATTTGCACATTTTGCTACTGAAAGTTGAAACTTCCAGTAGCGATGAGATTTTGCCTGAAATTCAATTATGTAACCTTCAAAGGAAGAATTGCTACACAAAGATGGTTCTTACTGTGACTGTGTGACCTTGTAAAACTCTATCTATTAACTACTTACTGAACCAAAAACAATTCAAGCAACAACATAAATGACTCAACAAAGAAAAAACCATGTGTAAATTTGACAAGACTTGTAGGTTGGAGCTAGAAGGAAGAGTCTCAAAACTGTATAGGTTTAGGGAAATCAAAAGAATTTTGGATAGTAGTTTTAGGCGCTAACACTCGGCATCTTCAATTTGGATAGAGATTTCCAACTCCTGATGCAAATCTCTCAGATTTTGAATTATTTTTTCCCAGATAGCATTGTCAAGTGATGGGACTTTAGTGACAGAGAAAAGGGCGAACCATAGGAGAGTAAAGGAGTTATGGGTCTGGACTTCTTTCCCTGCACCATGTTAGCTTTACGTGTTGCTGCTGATTCGAAGATGTTTTCCGTTCGGCAAAGTGATGTGTTCTCCTCAACAACAATGCGCTTTAGTAGGTCTTGTACAACCTTTAGACCCTTGTGCAGATTGCAGCCACTTTAGTTTGGGTGCAGTAACAGTTACAAGATGAATCTATCATTGAGGCACATGCATGCATCACCTTTAAAGATTTTCATTAATTTAGATGATTCTCCAGTTTAGTAGGTGATGGATTTTCCTTTAGAATGTGCTTCTCTTTTACTAAGTTGGCCACTCCTTTATCTTTAGCACAGGGGGTTCACTTAGTGAACTTGTTACATAGCACGATCATTCGCATGATATTAAAGAATATCCCTAATTTCACTAAATATTGAAAAATGTGTCCTAAAATTGTATTGTTGAACCCCCCTCCCAATATTCCTTACCAATTAAGAAAACCCCTAGTTTCACAAGATATTGTAGTATCCATTTTTATCAACCCATTTTTAACACCCCCTTTATATCATATTATCAACTTGTAACAAATAGGAACCCTAACACATCTTAGTATAAGAAAACAAGATGCTAAATAAAATAATAGTATAATGCTAATAATGATCCCACTAGGATTGCGTGGGAAATTGATCAATTTGTAGAATTGGATAGTGGAAGACCCAACAAAATAGTACTAGGGAAGACAAAATTCGTAAAATGAAACCTAGTCAAGAGATCAACATAACAAAGAATGTAAATGATTGATAGTCCAATTGTTAGTGAAATGCTTAGAAAAAATGAGAATGTGGCAGATGTTTCACACCACAGCCTGTCAATCTACCAAGTTTATATATGCCAATACAAATATAGCCATAGAGAGCTCATGTTTTCTATAATATTATTAAATCAAACTCCATAAAAATGCAAAATTGAAACCCTTTTGTGGATGGAATCCCCTATCTTCCTATCAAAACAAACATCATTGATGTTTGAACCCAAATGAACATAGAAAAAATCCTTTTACTTTTCAATAACACCATATGATCATGTCCATAGCTTGGATTTGGGTCATTCACAAAATCCAATGAATTGCCTCCACTTCCTCTGCATTTATTCTTGCAATCAAGGGAATTAACAACATTTAGTTACCTTTTATTGGGTTTATCTAGTTTTTTATCTTTATAGGAGAGGGAAAAATCTCCATTGTTAGGTTTCAAGCATGCAATAGTTATAAAGATTCATAGATGGTGAGACTTATATGATACCATTTCATGGTAACGATAACACATAGGGTATGTAAATGAGGATTTATATTTTCACCTATGTTCATGTCAGTTCTAATCCAATATTAAGACGGATGCCTTGCATATAAGAATTGAAATTACAATTATGAATGTACCAAATATAATTGAATCTAACAATTGTTCCTAACTGGAAATGTGAAAATATTAAAGAAGAATACAAAAAATTGAAAGAAATAATTAGTCAAGAAACATTGATCTAACTTTTCTTGGTTCCAATGAGCCAAGAAATATTGATCTAACTTTTCTTGGTTGTCGTGGAGCAAGGTTTAATTGAACTCAATGCCCACCTAAACCCCAACCTAAAAAATGATGAGTTAAATCTTTTACTTGAATGACTATAAAATATACAATACAATTGTTCAAGTAGGAAACTCCATATTAGCTACATCTCTTAACTTAAAGATGAAAAACGATATAACATCAATACAAACCAAGCCTAAATAAGTTATTAAATGATGATTGCTCAAGTCCAATAATCCAAAGAGACTTCCATTGATATTATCATTGGTATACTATATCAGATTTATGCAAAACATAGGATCATAAGCAATATCAAATAAAAATGGAGGGTCCTTAAGTTTTTGGTGGGTATGAATTGAGACCATGACTTGGAGGTATGAATCCATCCCATGATTTGGAGGATATTCCTCTGCACACACAAATAAAATAACCCCCAATATTTATATTATTATGTCATATTAAAAAAAACCCTTGACCCCTTAATACAAGGAAATATATTTTTGAGGTTTTTAACAGTATTCAAATTCCCAATATGAATGGACTTGATATGATATTGCCTCATTAATGAACCCCCCATGATCTTTAGTTAAGTGCTGATTCTAAAATAGATAAGGTGCATGGCAGAGATGTGTTTCCAGAATTAGATTAGGCACAGATTCAAACAATAAGGTGCACTGGTCGAGAAAATTTCTCCATGCAGGTTGGGCACTTTATTCTAGGCAAAGATTAGTGGTTCATCTCTTATTTAGGTGCACCACTGGGGTGTTTTTTTTTGTAACCCCTATCCTTCTCTTAGTCTAAAAGAAATATTTTAAAATAGATAAGGTGCATGGCAGAGAGGTGTTTCCAGATTTGGATTAGGCACATATTCAAAGAATAAGGCTTACTAGTCTAGGTAATTTCTCCATGCAGGTTGGGCACTTTATTCTAGGAAAATATTAGTGTTTCATATCTTATTTAGGTGCACCACTGGGGTGTGTTATTTTTGTAACCCCTAGCCTTCTCTTAGTCTATAAAAGAAAAGCAGGGTAGGAGTGTGAGATTCATTTAGTTTTTCAGTCGTGTAACAAAGATACAGAGAATTTTGAGCTATTGCTTTGTCATTTCTTCTTTTCAGAGTAATAGGAAGTGATATGTGATCGAGTGCTACTATCTACTTCATGTTGTAATTTCCGGAACAATTTTTTTGTGCAGATTTAGGGTTATACAGTTCGTTGTTCTAATTTTCTGCATTATGTAGTGTCAGCAGTTTTGAATTTACAGTCTAGATTATTGAGTATTGACTGTTTGGTGTTTTGAAAGGTGTTTAGACAGTTTTCACTCAGGATTTTGTTCAAATGAAGTGCAGATCTGCTTATCATGTTCTAAAAGTTAACA
Source organism: Larix kaempferi (assembly GCA_027924585.1). Lineage (NCBI taxonomy): Eukaryota > Viridiplantae > Streptophyta > Pinopsida > Pinales > Pinaceae > Larix > Larix kaempferi. Next base: position 764,292 of record BSBM01000133.1, on the reverse strand, counting down.
TGGTGTGGAGAGGGCTTCTGCTTATGAGAGTGTGTTGGAGAAAACTCACTATGGCTTGGGGTAGACCACAACAGACAGCTGACTACCAGAAATTAACTCAATTCTCAGAACTATGCTATATAAAGGACAATGCTAAGGTAATGAAGAATGTAACCAACCTCTATCCAAACGTTTGATGTAGATCCCCATTAGAGCTTTTCCACTCGCACACTTGAACCCGCAAATTAGTCTTGACAACCGATATACAACAAGCGCATGTAATATATAAACAACATTAACATCATCAATAGAAATGGTCCATGATATTATAAGTAAATGCAACCCAATGTAATGTAAACAACATTCACAACATTAATGGACGAGAATATGAGTATTTCTATTAATAAATAACAAGAAGTACAATGTGATACGACCTCTTGCCGGCAACCAATCTGAACCAAGATCTGGATCAATCCACTTGTGCCTCCACCACTTCAATCCTCTATGGAATGGCAAACTCAAACTATGATAGGAGTATGGAAGGTGAACATAAAGGGTTCACAACTACAAGGATCAATGAGTGTAGACTCAAGATAGGGAAAAAATCCACTAGAGTTCTCTTGCTCTCCTCTCTTCCTTTCGTCCATAAGCCATATGTGCTCAATATATAGTCCTCCCAAATGTAAGTGAAAGGACACATCGAGATGTTTTGGGGAAAATGGAGGTCCAAAGGTCACCCTATGACTTCTTTTTGGGAGTAAAAAGTAATAAACTAGTGATTTTTACCATTTTACATGCTACTCACGGGCTATAATGATGCAACTCGCGGGTACACCCACTATAATGATGCAGCTAGCGTACAAGGGAAAAAGTAGGGAAAAATAGTGTCTGAAGGATATAAAGTGGATCTGAGTCAGTGAAATGGATCCTGCAAGCCAAAGAGTGCTGATGATCACAAGGTGGAAAATTACGTTGTAACAGATGCCCCCTAATGTGTGAGGTCAAAGACTGATGCTACGATGGCCGAAATAGATTATAAAAAGATCTCAAAATTGGAGTGATGGAGACACAAGTGGAAAGAGCAACTCACTCGTCATGATATAATAGTATCCCTGAATACATGTCAGTATAGTACAACAATCTGATACAATGGCCACGAATGGGAAGTACAAAATGAATACATGTCATAAGTGATCATAGCCATGATCCCTCTACAGTAAGATATGGTCTCCTGCTGAAAAAGGAAACAACTGGTACAAACTGTTGATATCTGAGAGGTGATATCTCAGATGTAAAGTCATAATCATCAGTAGCATACTGAATGCCACTATTTCCTGGGGTCTTCTACACAAGTCTTTGATGGTGCAAGTCCCATCAAGTGACTAAAGGAGTTGAGGTCGAACCTGATGTGACATCATCTGATTACTGGTCAATGATGTATACCGTTAACAGACCCGAGATAACCCACCAATAATGAAAATGGGTATCAAGGCACAGAGCACAATCATCGGAGTGTGAATAGATGAGTTGAAGTCGAACACTAGGATGAATCCATCGATTAGGGGACATTGATGTATTCCCAAAACTGTCGATGGCGAGAGAACCTACCACTAATGACTGCAAGCCTTAAGGTACTCAATCGAAATCTAAGCCTCAAGTCTCGGAATAAATGAGTTGAAGTCGATGGAACGAGACTCATTGGAAGGAGGGAATTAAGGCATCCCCCATCAACCAGCACGAGGTACTAGCTATGATGAAATATTTGGAAGATCTCAGGTGAAACAGAATGACTCAATAAGGATGGACGACATGCAATAGTCAAGAGATCTGAGGAGTGGCCAACTCTGGTTTCAGGACTTCCTTTGAACAAGACATGAGTAGATGGATAGACTCAGGCATAATAGACTCGATATAGACTGTGTGATGCAGGAGGCACCACAAAGGGCTCCATAATGACTGGAAGCTTAACCAATCGGTGGAGTAAACTGAGAAACAAGTATAGCTCCTAAGGTCCAACTATAGTCTTGACTCATAATGTATACAGTGGAATGAATGCTCTGTTCAAAGGTGACACAACAGCTACCAACAAGAAGTAGTAACCATAATCCCGTCCGTCTTTTTGGAATATTTGATTTTTTGGTCTTTTTCATATTTGGAGAAAGCTTGAAAAAGAATAAAATTGCTTATAGTACAACAAATGAGGGAACGAGTGTCAAATAGCGAGCAGACTAGTCCCAAGCAGTGGAACATACCTATGATCAATGCAAGGAAGTAGGTGCAGGATGTGGACACTCAGGGGGGGGCTGTTCCCTCAGGGTCAAAAGGTCATCAAATTGTGGAGGGAAAATATAAGCTCTGCAGGGCTCGATAGGGAAAGTGCTCAGGCACCAGGATAATAATGAAGTAGGCGAGAGCCGGCACAAGGCTCAAGTGGCAAGCAAAATGATGCAATGCAATCACAACTTGACATAAACGTGGGAGTCCTTATGGGAGATTCCCAACATAAGACAAAGTAGAGTATGAGTCTTTATCGCAACATCATGGCGTAACTACAAAGGACTCCCAATCCTAAGGACAAACAACGGCATGGGCACCATAATGCAAAAAGGGGTTCTAACTAGGGTACCCATGTTCGAAAAGGCCCTACTGCCACATGACGACACTTCTATAATAGTGTGAAGGTTCCGTGTCAGTTAAGAAGCGGGGTTGCACCTAGGGTTTATGAAAGTGGTCAAAAGGTCAAATGCATAATGCATGTGAAAATGACATCTAACCTATATGCCAGGTGTGAAACATACCTGCCGTAGGTGTGAAACGCTTGAAAACAACTTCCCCCGAAGAGATTTTGTAAAAAATGCTACTCTAAGACGTTATATTAGTCCAAAACAGCATATAATGGCAAAAAAAATAGACAAGTGGGTCATGAAAATTATAAATAGTAACAAAAATTTACAATTAACAATTCATTTTTACTATTCACCCATTTGGAGTTTTGTGGTTAGTTTTCACCTCAAAGTTCAGCCATTGATTCCGGGAGCTACAGGCGTTCGATCATCGAACTGTCCGGAGCAGGTTGGTAATCTCATCCCCACCTTTCATTTCAATGTTTTTATTTCAGTTTTCATTGGTTAAAATTTTTGTTTGGCCATGCCCTACATGGTCACAGTGCTACCCGCGGGCTATAACTATGTGGGTCGTAGGTAGGGCTGGGTACACGCAGTCAACATACATGTTGACTGCGGGTACCCTCCTCTATGAGCACAATTTCAGACGGGTACGGCCGTGAAGCTAGTTTTTTAAGAAAAACTGACTAAATCCTTGGGTTTTTCTCTTTCCCAGATGGTTCTAAAGTAAAGAGAGAGAGAACATGACCTAGTGGATGAGGCTATTCGTAATGATCTGCATGCACAGCAAGCGCTACAAGCATGTGGTCTATATAAATTTTGGAGCATAGGGGGTTTGAGGGCCCAAAACATATTTCTCTATCGTTTGATAGACTATTGGACTGTTGATGCACAGAACTTCAACCTAGACGGGAAAATACTTTCACTGGAGGTGGAAGATATCTACTTCATTACAGGTTTGTCCCGCCGAGGTGAGGTGGCAAGCCTTCAATCTCGAACTGTGGGTGGTGAGATCACCATCCTCAACTATATAGAGAGGTATTGTGTTCCAAATACTCGGGCAGTGGGGATTCAGGTGCCCATCCGAGCCATAGTCAACCTGAGCATGAAGGTTGTCGTGGCAACTTTAGTGCGGATTACTAGTTCAAAAGCTCTCCACCAGGCATCCAGGCCAGTTATGTTCTATGCATTGTAGTGTATGCAGCCTATTATATTTGACTGGTGTACTGCGCTATTGGGGTCCATGAAGACTCAGCTGATAGAGTGCGAGCAGGGGGATGAGAAAAACTTCATCTATGGCAGTATTTTGTGCAGCTTCTTCTTCGAACGGGTTTCGAGGCTCAGTTCGAGGGTTGAGGTCCCTCCTCATAGTCTCTGTGACCCAGCCATGACCCGGTGGGATGAGGTCTTGACGTGATAGGGTGGTGGCCGTTAGGCATCACCATATACAGAGGATTTCTTTCACTGGTGGGATCGACAGGTCATAGCGATAGATGACTACCCATATGCATGGATAGACCTCCGGCAGGATCGAGACATGCCGCTCCCACTAGATGCAGCGTTCGGAGACATCGATGAGTACTCTTTTTAGGTTTTTTGTGTATTAAATTTTTATGGATTTTTTATTATAGATGTAAATGCAAAAATATTTTTGGGGGTAGTATCCTATACTAATGTTTTATTGTTTGCTCGCAGACAAGGGCCCAGTGAGACCCGATGGTTTCCCGAGACATCGTCGTCGGGGCAAGGGTGATGAGATGGTAGGTGCTGCAGCAGAGCGGACACTACAGACTCTGTGGTCCAACCTATCATGGATGACTGCCAGGGTACCACAGGTAGAGGTGGCGCAGCTACCAGAGGATATGCAGCGCCAGGTAGTGGGGGTGTCGAGCAACTGGGTGCGACTACTGCAACATGTCGCGAATGCAATGCATTATTTTTATTAGACACATCCTGTCGGGGTGGCAGCTAGGCCTCCTCGTAGGGATTAGACATCTCAGGATCCCATATTTTGTATCGATATGTATATTTTTTAGGGCTACGGGCTCCAGTTTTGTATGACACTACCATCTTTGGACATATTATTTATAAACTATGGTTCTCCGGTTCTACTATATGTGTGTATGTACAAATGTATGAATGTCTCTTTTATTTGTGTGCTTCATTGTGAATGTGACAAATGCCAATCTAATACATAGTTAGCGTATGCATCATATATATGATTAAAACTTCGTGGAACATGAATGTACGTAATTGAAACAAAATATCGTTCCAAGAGTCTTACCCTCAGGAATTTCCGTAGTAGTATAGGATCTCGCACACGATACTGCCCATTTAACTGAGACACAACTAGTTGTGAATCTAGGTGGACTTCTAAAGACTGGATGCCATGTGAAATAGAATCCCGAAGTAGGTCAATCACGGCACTATACTCAGCGACATTGTTAGATGTAGGACCGATACAAGCACGTCCTGAAGACACAACTAGATGGTCAGGCGAATAAATAACCCAGGCAACAGAAGCAAGTTGCTATGTATGATGGATAGCACCATCCACGAAACCTAAGAACGTAGGAGATTCCGCTGACATCTGTCAATCAAACGGAAGCGAATTAGTAGACCCAAAAACCAAAAGAAAGCTAAACTATGTACAGAAATAACTATACAATAGTATACAAAGGGCCCTAGCTCAAACTAAAGGTTCAAGCGTAATACCACTTGAGGTAGAGCCCATTTCTAGGCTCTTTCAAAACATCCCCTTTATAGTCTTCTAATTCATATGCTCCTTTTTCCAGGACACGCCTCACAATGTAAGGACCGTGCCACATGGGGTTAAACTTGCCTGCCCCCAGGGGTTCCTTAGCTTGGTCATATAAGAGGACCAAGTCACCTTCAGCATACTGCCGGGGATGGACAGACCTATCGTACTGAACCCTAACATGACGTTTATTGGCTTCTATAGCCACAGCGGCATCTCGACCCTGCTCGTCAAGCTGCTCAAGGTGGATCAAACGTTGCTCAATATCCGTCGTATCAGGAAGGATCTCTATGGCTAGTTTAAGCGAAGGGATTTTTCATTCAATCGGTAAAATCGACTCCACACCATGTACTAGTTGAAATGGTGAGAACCCGGTGGCAGTCTTGACTACAATTCTATATGCCCACAAAGCAGGATATAACATAATGTGCCAATTATTCTTGCTTTGTTGGATGGTATGCTGGAGAATGGTCTTCAAAGACTTATTAATTGCTTCAACTTGACCATTCGCTTGGGGATAGTAAGAAGATGAGTGTTCTTGATGAAACCCAAGCTCGAGAGACAAATCCTCCATCATCTTGTTCTGAAAGTGATTGCCATGGTCAGTGACAATCTCTTTCAGAATACTGAACCGAGTAAGGATCTGATTGAACACGAAATGGGCTGCAGTAGCACCGTTCACTTTTACAGTAGGCATGGCCTCATCCCAATTGGAAAAGTAGTCCACTCCCCACTTGGTGAAGGGACCGACGGTGACAACCGGATGAAGGAGCGCTAGATGCATGCGTATGTTCCGAGAAAACACCTGGCAAGGGTGACATCTCTTCACAGCATTAACACAATCCCTAAATATGGAAGGCCAAAAATAACCAGCTCGCATAATACATTGGGCTGTCTCAAGCCCGGATAAGTGATTGCCACACACCCCAGCATGGAAATAATTCAGCACGTGCTCCACTTCTTCATGAGTGAAGCAATGACGGAGAATAGAATCCTTTCCCCATCGATACAAAGTGTCGCCGACGATAGTATAATATTTAGCATGATGTTTCACACATCGTCGCTCGTCCCGTGAATAATGCGAAGGGAAGTTCAAAGTTTGGAGATATACAATGACATCCCCATACCAAGGGTCCTCTGACGAGATAAGAAACAAGTTTTCATATACAAAGGAATCTTCATGGATGACATCCTCATCAAGTCTCAGGAGGTCAGACATAAGCTCAACAAACGCCAACGATTTAACTAATTTCGCCAAAGCAAACTCAAACTCAAATTCTTGAAGAATTACAATCCATTTATTGTATTTCCCCCCTATGAGACGTCACGATAACATGAACTGAAATGAATTGATGTGAGCTATGACCATGGTCTTCCTAAGCATAATATAATGTCGTAACCGTTGGACTGAATGAACAATCGTAAGCGCCAACTTTTCCACATGAGTATATCTTAGCTCAGCGTCTACTAGATTTTGACTAAGGTAGTAGATAACATGCTCGACGAGTGCATCATCAACCTGAACCAAGACCATGCCAATCATCTCTTGAGACGCGGCCACATAAAGGATAAAATCACGTGCGAAGTCTAGTGGACTAAGCATAGGGGCCAATACCAAAGCTTTCTTAAGGGCATCGAAAGATTGCTGGGATCGCTCATCCCAGATAAAGGGTGTGTCTTTCTTCAATAAGCGCGCAAAACCTTTGGTAAGATTAGCATAATTGACTATGAAACGGTGTAGAAAAGTGGCTCTCCCTTGGAGGCTCTGAAGTTGTAACAAGTTGCATGAAGGAGGAAACCGAAGTATTGCCTCAACTTTAAGAGGATCGACTATAATACCCTCTTTCGAAACTATGAAGCCCAGAAGGCGACTAGTCCTTACAACAAAGATGCATTTATTGGGATTCAATTGAATCTTGTAGCGTATACATCATTCGAGAATCATACGGAGGTGCTTGGGCTGGTCCACTCTCTTGCGAGATTGGTCGGCAAGGTCATCCAAGAAAACCTCCATAATCTTTTTAAGATCGTGAAAGGAATAGGTCATGGCACGCTAAAACATAGCTCCGACGTTTTTAAGGCCGAAGGGCATTTTCCGATATGCAAACGTTCCCCAAGGACAAATGCAAGCTATCTTATGTTGATCCTCAGGTTTGATATGGATCTGATTATAACCCAAAAAGCCGTCCATGAACGAAAAAATCTCACTCCTCGCACAAGCATCCAAGATCTGATCAATGAATGGAGTGGGGAAATTGTCTTTCGGACATGCACGGTTTAAATCTCTAAAATTAGTGCATACATGGATCATTCCCTACTTCTTATCCACAGGAATGGGGTTTGACACCCATTCGGTAAGGGGAATAGGGTAGATAAAACCAGCTTTGAGTAGTTTCTCCACCTCTGCCTTGATAACGGCTTCCTTCCTAGGGTTCACAGCACGTAAGCATTGTCGAACCGGTTTAGCATTGGGATACATTCTAATATCATGTTCAACAATGTGGGGGTCTATTCCTGGCATCTCCTCATATGACTAGGCAAAAGCTTCTCAGAGTTCTGTAAACAATTCAGTGTAAATAGAAACCTCCTTAGGAGTGCAATCGTCACCAATGTAGACATTCTTGATCTTTCCAGGAGTATGAGAGATGTTGATTGACGTAGTCGGGAAAATATTAGCCATATTCCCCTCCACAAAAATATCATGCAACCCTAAAAGAGCCACAGGGTGACCAACCATCTCTGCTAGAGTCATCCTAGACTCTTCTTGTTCGGCGAGCTTGAGGTTGGGAAGGAAATAAGAGCGATGGTGCATATCCTCCCAAGGCCTCTCACTACCACATATGGCCTCCATAATAGCTTCATATGAAGGCAAAGTATCATCAAGGAAGTCATGTGAACAAGATGAGCTGGCTGCCCAAACTGGCAGCGTAATGGGATCTTCCTCGACTGTCTAAGAAGAAGAGAGATCCGGCTCTGCAGTGGCTTGTTGGATATGCTGGTAAGCAAGCTCAGCTACAGATAGTGGCATCGACATCCTGACGTGTGTAATGTCTCCAGATGTGGAACTCGTGGATGGTAAAGTCCATGGATCATTAAAATAGGAAGTCCAGAATGACATATTACGGAAAGGAGGAGACGCATCATCAGAAATGGTTCCAATAAAATTCACAGGTGCAGGAAAATCATAAGTTCCCATCAATGAAGGGTACATACCAACACCCATGTTCCCAGTTCCCGGCTGAGAATCAGTAACCTGCGGGACTACGAATCTCATAGATGCTATGGAAGGGGAATTAACGAAATCCAGTTGATCGATAGTCACAATCTTGCCTTTGTGAGGAAAGCAGATAACTCTGAATACAGTAGACGCAACAGCCTTCATAGCGTACATCCAATTCTGACCTAGTAAAAGGTTGTAGTCGATGGGTGTATCAACCACCTCGACTTCAATAGGAACATATTTACCTCCTAAGTAGACAACAAGGGAAGGGATAATTCCATGCAGCTTCAATGATCGACCGTCGAATGCAGTGAGCGTGGTTCTAGATGTGAGTAGAGGAGGAGAGCCGAGAGATTTCCAACAAGCTAATGACATTACTGATGCAAAAGCACCTTCGTCAACCATCGTACGTTTGACAAAATTCTGAAGGCACGCCACCTAGATTTGAAAAGCCACGTGGTAAGGTAAGCGAGGTTGAACATCAGTAGTGTCAAACTTGATAACACTGGGACTCCCCCTGTCCTGAACTCCTAACGCACTCAAAAGGGTATGCTTTTGAGAAGGACAGGCCTGTAAAACTTCAAGAGCCGACATGGCACACGGAGTTTGGCCCAAATCTTCTACAATGGAGTAGTTCTGGGCGGCTCGGGCATTAGGATTATGCGTAGAGCGCTTAAGAACACCTTTCGGTATCCGCGTCATATTAGAGGGCTTCTCGATATGCAAGGAATTGTCAGGAGGAGGGGGAGGCTCACTCCCCATATTAGGTTGTGGTGCACCATAATCGCGTTAACAAGTGGCAACACTAACCTGCGATTGAGCCATATTCACACATCCATAACCACTAGTATTGGAAGAAGACATTGCGTCTCAGTAGGTCCATAACCAGTGGTGGGAGCATCTGAAGCCATGTTTTGATGATGAGGAAGGGGATCCTTTAACACAGCTGGACTCTGTGCCAAATGCTTCGATGCTTATTCGATTCGAGGACATAAGTGAGTAAGGTGATCTTCCCCACAGAGCTTGCAAGGAAACTTCACCTTACGCCTAGGTTTACGGTCCTCACTAGCATTTCCGCCTTCCCGAGGAGGGTTGGAATTTTCCTTACGAGGGGTATTGCGATTGCTATTATTGTTATTCCCATTGTTTCCACCCTTATGGTTGTTTCTCCCCTTTTTCTTACCACCAGGTTGCTGGTTAGTTGACGGTTTCGTTGATTGCACATTATGTACCTCAGACGACGGGGTGGAAGTGGACAAGGTGTGAACCTGTCCGGGAGTAGACTAGTTTAGCGACAAATTTTGCATTTGATTAGCCACCAAATCTATAGGGCGAGTTCTTGTGGATCCCACAATGCCATCGGCATGTGGTCCAGGAACTAACTTGGGCTCATGTCGTGTTTGCGGTGCATCAAGAATGATGTCATACAAAATGCCAGACTGAGAATATAGTAAATCCAATTGCTGGACTTTTAAGATGGCTTGTTCCTCAGTCATAATACTGGACATTGAAACATCCTTAGCAATATATGGGAGTACAGACTTGAGGAACCATTCTAACAGAAACTCTGGAGGAATGTTGGCTTTCACTAATCGCTTCCGTCGATGCCACTCTGTGTTGGAGAAAACTCACTATGGCTTGAGGTAGACCACAACAGATAGCTGACTACTAGAAATTAACTCAATTCTCAGAACTATGCTATATAAATGACAATGCTAAGGTAATGAAGAATGTAACCAACCTCGATCCAAACGTTTGATGTAGATCCCCGTTGGAGCTTTTCCACTTGTGCACTTGAACCTGCAAATTAGTCTTGACAGCCGATATACAACAAGCGCATGTAATATATAAACAACATTAACATCATCAATAGCAATGGTCCATGATATTATAAGTAAATGCAACCCAATGTAATGTAAACAACATTCACAACATTAATGGACGAGAATATGAGTATTTCTATTAATAAATAACAAGAAGTACAATGTGATACAACCTCTTGATGGCAACCAATATGAACCAAGATCTGGATCAATCCACTTGTGCCTCCACCACTTCAAACCTCCATGGAATGGAAAACTCAAACTATGATAGAAGTTTGGAAGGTGAACATAAAGGGTTCACAACTACAAGGATCAATGAGTGTAGACTCAAGATAGGGAAAAAATCCACTAGAGTTCTCTTGCTCTCCTCTCTTCCTCCCGTCCATAAGCCATATGTGCTCAATATATAGTCCTCCCAAAGGTAAGTGAAAGGAAACATTGAGACATTTCGGGGACAATGGAAGGCCAAAGGTCACCCTATGACCGCTTTTTGGGAGTAAAAAGTAATAAACTAGTGTTTTTTACCGTTGTGCATGCTACCAGTGGGCTATAGTGATGCAACTCGCGGGTACGCCTGTTGTAATGATGAAACTAGCGTACAAGGGAAAAAATAGGGAAAAATAGTGTCTGAAGGATATAAAGTGGATCTGAGTCAGTGAAATGGATCCTACAAGCCAAAGAGTGCTGATGCTCACAAGGTGAAAAATTATGTTGTAACAGAGAGTGAGCTGATGGAGGATTTCAGTAGGTGTGATGCCATAGTTTTAGTGATTGAAGCTTATCCATGCTTGAAAGTAGTTGCTTGGACTTGTGAGGGTTTATGGGCGATGTCCCTGTGACACTCTACCGATTGGTGTGTTGTTTTATGGCTAAGAGAGGGGATCTACACCTGTGATAGGGTGATGATCTGTTTTGTTGGTTTGAACTATGTTGCAAGAATTATAAGAATGACTTGTCTTGGTCTTAAGTATGACTAGTTAGATGATGCTTCCAACTTTACACCTTGGAAGTGTAGACTAATGTTGTTGGGGGAGATTGATATTTGGTTGTTTTGTGGGAGCTTAGATTACGATGCTTATCAATCCTACGCAATTGGTTGAACACAACAAGAAGGATGTCAAAGTGAAGAGTAACACCCTTGATTCTATGAAGGACCATTAAACCCTCACATTGTAGAGAAGAAGTTGACTAGATATATTTATGATTCCTTGATCACTTTGTATCATAGTGTGAATATTTCTTGCAAGATGCTTTTGAAGAACAACCTTACTAACACACACATGATTGAAAACCACACATTACTTGATGAAGATCATTGAATTGAGAGATCAACTCACTGTGGTCCGAATGAAGGTGACAAATGAGGAGTTGGTGCCCATAGCACTAAATGGGTTCTCTTCAACTTGGGCATACTTTGTGTGGGTTGTTTGTGCTCATGAGAATTCATCCAACTTTTAGATGTCTTGAGATGATTTCATCAAAGAGGAGACAAGGACAGAGACAGTTTCAACTAGAGTGGAGGAGAGCTAGAACCTAGCCCTCTTATGGAAGGTGAGGAGTTGAGGAGAAGAGATAAGAAAGAAGGACACAAATGGGGTTAGAAGTGCAGGAAGGAAGAATTATAGTCATCAAATCAGGGGAAGAAAGACTTCAGTCGTGTGAATGATTCGAATGCAATAAAATTTGCCACTCTGGGTCTCACCATCTCAAGAGGAAGAAATCCAAGCAATGGTTGGAGCAGTTTGTAGAGAGTCTGAAATTTTTTGTCGGAATGGATGAGTTAGCATCCATACTTGAGACAAATTTCTCCATGGTATTGTGGCTTTCCTCTAGCACTTTTTTTGGTGTAGTGTGGCTATGGAAAATGGAGCCTCTAGACTCATGGATTTCTACAAGAAGACCTTTTACAATCTTCAAGAACTACATTGTAGGGGAGTGCCCCCCCTCCCTTGCCCCCTCTATGGTTTGCTCCTGAAGCTCGCTCCCAAAGGGAGCAACCTGGGAGTGTTGAGGGAACAATCTTGTAGCGTCGAGGGAGCAAACTAGGAGAGCTAAAGGAGCGATTGGCATGGAGTGTCACACTGAAGGAGCGATTGGCAAGGAGTGTCGAGTTGAGGGAGCAATTGGTAAGGAGTGTTTTTTTTTTCCCAGGGAGCATGCTCCCAAAAATCGCTTCCAAAAGGGAGCGATCAGGAATTTCCCTTGGCATGTGCTTCTTGATCGCTTTCTTTTGGAAGCGAGTTTTGGGAGCACGCTCCCTGGCCAAAAAAACACTCCCTACCAATTTCTTTCACATCTCTCTTGGATTGCTCTCTCAACGCTCCCAAGTTGCTCCCTTAGTGCTCCTAGGAGACAAAAAAAACACTCCCTTAGTGGTCCCCCTTAGCTCCCACTAGTTAGAGGCACTTCTTTTTTATCTTTTGCTTGTGGGAACCAACACAAGGTTCCAATCATTGGTTTAGGCTTGGCTAGGGTTCCTTTAGTGGATTAAAACACTCATCCACTCCATTTTCTCTTCATTCTATTACTCATTTGATTCCTTTTTTTAGGTTTTGAGTGGGTTGTTTGCTAGTTGTTATGAGAAAATTTGTGAGAGCTTGGAAGGGAGATTGTAGCCTTCCATAGTTACATTTAATAATCATTGGAAAGCTAAAGAGGTAGGCTCTAAATCCCACTTTTTGTTTGTTTTTTTTTTTTTAAATTCCACTATGTGGAATCTTTAATGTTATCTCTCCCACTCTCTCCTACTCTTTCCCCATTTCTCCTCCATCATTCTAATGTATCCAACAATTTATACTCATATTGAGTTAAGAATCATGATGGCTATGTGGTTTTTCCTTTTGGTTCCATTTTTTATCATGATGGTGGTGTTGGAAGCTGGAATACCAGTGGTGAGGAGGAAGAACTAAGTAGTGGCACATATTCTATGGAAAGGAGGAAGAAATGGAAGGGGATGATGATAATGAGCTAACAATTATGATAGACAAAACACAAAGAGATTTTAAAACCCTTTTGGAAGTATGTGATGAGGCTTGGGTGAGGGAAGGAGGGTGTAACCCCACAAAGTTTATATCTCCCCATTGTAGTAAAACTTACATAGGTTCTTATACCCATGTTGAGAAAGCATTTATGTGGTATTATGCCATGGGATGAAGGTAATATTATAGACAAGGGTTAGTGAAAGAGAGAAAAAAATCCAAAAAGAGAGAACCAAATCCCAAAATATCAAGGGTTGAATATTAAATCTTAGGCTCACATAGAATGTATGGCACTATGGTGGCCGATCCCCATCCCCCCATGGTAGTGGATTCTATCCTATGCTTAAAATAATATCATATTTTTTTAACAAAAGTTGTAGGGATGACATGGATGCAATTTTTTTTTGTTTTTCCATGCATGTGGCATACCATTAAATGTTCTTCACTCACCCCTATTGGCATCAAATGGTACAAGCCATCAATGGTTTCCCTAAAGGATACATGAGCCATGAGTATGCCAAAGCCAAAAACCATGGGGCTTGATAGGGAAAGAGATAGAATCCATAATGCTCTAGGACATTTTACAAATTATTGGACCCAAATATGGGTTTTTCATTCACATTGTATTTGATGTTTGGACAAATGTAAAGGCAGGCCATTGATAAATATTCTTGGTGTGTCTATTAGTGGTGTGATATTCCTTTCAACCCATGACTACTATGTTACAAGATTGGTATTAATATTGCAGAACCTTTAAAACCATTCAAGAGACTAGGTCGTACAATGTCATTCAAGTCATTGTTGAGAATGTTGTTAATTGTAAGGCCAGCAGGAGCAATCAGTGAGGATATGTACCCCTAAAATATTTTTGTCAGGTTGTTCGGATTCACACATTGAAACATTTGATGCATCATATTATTAAGATGTAAGGACCTTGATTATAAATAGAATGGTGCATTGTACAAGAGAGGGATTATTGATAAAATTTATTACCAATCGCAGCATGGCCCACCACATATCTTGCAATCACTCTAGGTTGGAGCTACTTAAGATTGCAAAGTCTAGATTTTCTAGCTACTACAATACCTTCATGCACCTTTTGAAGGTAAAAGAGGCACTGGTTATATGGTCTCAACTCTCAAGTGATTCATGGAAGGGTTTGAAAGATAGGGTTGCATCAACATCTGATAGATTTGAATTTTAGGAGGTGGAGGACACAATTCTTGATGGTTAGTTTTTGGGCACAGGTTAAGTATGTACTTGATGGTCAGTTTTAAGTTTGAACCTACTTTTGAAGTTTGAATTGTTGGTTATATCTCACAACTCTTTGGTAATGAATATAATGTTTTGGTTTCATTTCATGTTAATGTTATTCGTTAGAGTTTACTAATGCCAAATGATGATGATGTTATAAGTTATAGTTGCTAGATGATTGATATTATGTGTGTACTAAATGGTTGATGAATTAATGATCATCATTGTTCCAATAGTTAGATCTATGTTTTCATGTTTTCTACAAACTAATTTTTCATTTTGCATGTTTATATATATATATGTACTCTCACCAAAATGGAATCTTTTGAAAATTTCGCTTTTTGCTCCCACTCCCGCTTCCTACTCCCAACAACCTTGTTCAAGAAATAAGAGGATGGTATATTGGTGTAGTTGGGTAGTGATGCCATAATCGAAGTGGGCACAGCTCTTTTCGCATGCCTTCAAGTTATGTTCTTAAGGTGAATGACGACTTGTATGTTCTTGGTTTGACTAAGTATCTTCTTGTAGACTCGCTCATGATATATCTACAAAGTGTGGCTAAGCTTGATGATCAACAAGTGATGCATCATTGACCTTGGTTGACTTTTAAGTTTTGGCTAGATAGTTGCATGAAGGTGGCCTTTCTAGGGTTGCTAGCAGATGTGAGGAAGCACAATCCCTAATGCATGACAGTGACAACCCTGTTAGACATATGGCACAAGCGGTTTGGTTATTTGTACTAAGGAGCAATTCCACTCTTGAAGGACATGTTGCAAGGATTGTTGGACTTCAATGTTAAGAAGACTGGAGCGTGCAAGGTTTGTGCCCTTGACAAGCATGCCAATATCGGTTTTCCAAGTGTTGAGCATAGATCAAGAGAGATTCTTGATATGTTCCATTTTGATATGTGTGGATCGATAACTTCAGTATATTTGATATGTAGTTTGTACTCTCTTTTATTGATGATTCCTCTAGGAAGATTGATTTACTTTATGAAGACCAAGGATGAAGTGTTCAATGAGTTCATAGTATTCAAAACCTTAGTTGAGAATCAAACATGCAAGAAGATCAAAGTATTGTGATTTAACAATGGAGGAGTGTACATCTCCAAGGACTTTGATCCATTTGCATAGAAGCATGGATCAATGGGGAATTGAGAAGCAGGGATCAAGGGGGAGTCAACAATACCATACCACTCTAAACAAAATGGAAAGGTTACAATAATTGTGGGTGTGCTTAGAATCGGTTGAAGAATTTGGTACAGATGCAACTCTCATCTCAAAAATAGGAATCAGGGATTTGGAACCCTAACCTTAAATTTCCATGCAACAGAGGTTAAAATTTTAAGTAAAAGGATAGAAAATGAAAAGGAACATTACCATTTAATATTAACGAGTTCAAACAAAATTCTTGTAAAGTTGAAATTCCTAGTTTAAAAACCCGATCCTAGTTTAAAAACTGATTCCTAAATCAGAATCGAATCCACTCAAGAAGGAATCGTTTCTGGAAAAAAAAATGTGATTTTTGGGGGATTCTGGTACAAATCCTCGATTCCTAAGAGATTCCAGTATGGAATCGTTACGGGGGGAGGGGCAATTCCGGTAACCTTACAAAATGGGCTAGTGGAGAGGAAGAACCAGTCCATTATAGAGACGACCAACAGCAATGATCCATGACATGGAGTTTCCCATGTGTCTTTGGTTAGAGGCATGCTATAAACTGTCTACATTTTGAATAGATGTCCTCACAGCCTATTGAAGGAAAAAACTCCAAAGGAAGCTCTTATTGGTGAAATTCCTCAGGTCTCACACTTTCATGTATTTATTGTCATGTTTGTACTAGTGCCTAATAAAAAGTGAACTAATTTGGACCCTTGAGCATCAAGGGTATATTTGTTCGTTATAACTTATAAAGAGACCTCTAATGCTCATTGGATCTACATTCCAGCACAACTCAAGACAATGTTAAGTCAAGATGCTAAATTTGATGAGTATGGATGGTCCTCTAAGTCTCAGGAGCCTCCAACAAGGTTCAAGGAGGGAGAAAATCTTATTGTCCCAAAGGGGGGATCAGAAAGAAAAGAGAAATCAGATTCAGATTAGCAAGGTTTCAGTGAAAGAACAGAGGCCATGTTACCATCCAGTTCAGCCAAGAAGCCAAGATGGCTTACATAGACCTTGCAGGGAGGCACATGACCAAGGAGTACCAAAATATTCTTTCCACCTGAGTCATGCCCCTAAGAAGTCTCCTAATTATGTTGAACTGATGTCTTCTATCATTGATGCAGAGTCTTCTAGCAGTGAGGTAGCAGTTGAAGCACAAGGATTGCAGGATGCTATGATGTATGACCACGGAGCTGCACTCACCTTTTCTGGGTTACCTTTGGCTACTCCATTGAAGAACAAAGACAAAGGAGCATTGTTCCAAAATCCATTGATTGATGGTCCTCCTTTGAAGGTTTTGCTTCCATGAGTTAAAGGGGAGGTTTGTGTGGGGTTGGAGATGATAGGGTGTTGGGATCCTGGCCTCCCTTAATTCTGTTCAACCATTGTAACTCTATGTTGGTGTAGTTTGCTTTTGTCGAGCGTAGGCTTGCCATTGAAATAGATTCTCACATCAAATGGCCTTATTTCTCGCATTTAGACTTTTCATGGAAGAAATCTGTGGAGAAGGTTCCATAATGTTTCCAGAATAAAGTTTCCTTTTCCAGGGAAGAGGGTATAGAGCTCTCCATCTGAGAAACATCTTGGGTCACTTTACGGGTTGATTAGTATGTAATTGAATTGAGCAAGAAAATGTATTATTTAGGAGAAAAATGAATTATCTCATTCAATACACATTAGGTGTTCCTTCCATAAACAAGACAAGCGAAATGCAATTTAATAGGAAAACGTCCAAAAATTTATGCATCCATCTTTAATTTGGCTCTCTTTGATGCAGCTTCCCTTGGAATGTGGTAATTTATTTTCCCATTCCTTACTCTTTGTATATTTCTCATTTAAAGGGGTCATCCTTAGCTGAATTTGGACAAGGAGTCATCTTCTCATGTTATAATTGTCATGAAACAAGAGTTTGTAATGATTTAGAAGCCCAAAAGATACCTGATGTGGTCTTAATATGGTCTCAATGATCAAATGAGCTTTCAATATACTGAATCCAACATGACTTCACTAACTGAGGTAGCATTTTGCATAAGAAAATAGATAATATATAAAATATTTGTGAAACAAAGGATACAACTATAGTTACAATTTTAGTATAAAAAATAGGCACAAAAAATACCAATAAATGATGAGCAGCACCACATGCTTCATCAACCACCACATGCTTCATCAACCGTTGTCTAAAATATTATAGTGAATTAGCTGGGTTGATGATGAAGTCTACGAACTTATAGAGGGATTTTCTATACAAGAAAAAACCATGCAAGTTGTTCAATCAAATGGGGACACTTTCACTTATAAACAACAAATAACTACATAAGCATGATTTGAATGCATATTTACTTTCAGGCCTATAGAGAGAATGAGGACATAATAAATGACAAAGAGGAATACTTCAAAATAGTATAAGCATGAATGGCATGAATCTGTAAAAGGAAATCATAGCTGCAATGCTTTCAAGTATTGAATTTGATGCCTGAGTATTTTGATTTTGACTAGTCAATACTGCCTTGTCAAGTATTGACACGTACTTCTGATTATCGTGAATATTTCAAGTCAATGTTCGCAATACTCGTTGCACTCATTGGTCAACTTTCCTGCAATAAAATGTTATATTTTTTTTTTTATGCCACTCAGAGTGCCAAGTTATGAGTATGTTGTCACTTATGTCAGTGAGTATGAGTGTGGTAAATAGTCATAGTTATGGGATCCACTAGGGAGGATCCAGGATCCCATGTTTCCATAATTCCGGATTGAGATCTGCTTCAGGATATGTTTCAGGTTTGGAAGCAATAGAGGATTTGGTTGAGATTTGTTTCTAGCTTGAAGGAAATGTCAAGCCAGTAGATCCTACAATAAAACCATATCGTTAAGAAAAATAGAAAAAGTAAGGTGCAATGTAGAAAATATTGGGAAAATATTGACGACATTGTGATATATTGTGAGATATCACCATAATAATCATGATTTTTTTCAATTATTGAATATATCTCTATATTTGATCGGCCAATATATTTAGGAGAAGAAAAATCAGTTGAGTTAAGAGATTTATGTTTTTTGGGAAAAAAATTTGCAAACTTTGAAGAGGGAAAGCAGGGGATTGAGAACAAAGGGGTTACTGACTTTTAGATTTGCCCATAAAAGAGATAGAGGGGGGAGGGGTTTTTCAATATTTTCTAATATTTTTCCCTGATGTTGCTGATAAGTTTTTTTTGGAACCTTGGCCATATAATTGCTGACACGATTATTGCAACATTGGTAAAGTAGTCTTCTGAGTTTGTGAGAATGATTGGTTAGAAAATATTTGGAGATCTGAATTTTCTTTGTTTCTTGTTCATGAGTGTGTGTGTGTATGTAGCTCAACCAGTTTTCTCTAATGTTGCTGGGCATTTGGCTAGTTCTGTCCTGGCAGGTGCCCTGTTTGGATCCCCCTAGGTGAGGTGAGGCACACTAGTCTAGGACACACACAATGGGTTTTATTATGGGATTCCATCTATGAATGTGGGTAGCATCCATTGGGTTTTTGGATGATGATTTCCTTGGGAAAATGTATTTATATATAAATATGTCTGATGAGATTTTCCTTGGAAAAAATGTATTTATGTAGAAAAAGCTTAGAAACAGATCTGTGTGTTATGACTCATGGTTGTAACAAAAAAAACCCTAAAACAACAGTTTTTTGAAGTGCCATGTCTTCTTTGTCTACCTTCTATTTGAGTGATGTGTTTGAAATTGCTTAGTTTTGACAAAAAAATCTATATCTGCAATTGGTTTATAGAAATTCTGCTCAGAAAGCTTCAGAAATTCACCTATAAGTCTTTTGGCTCCAAACTTGCAAAAAATAAAATAAAAGGGAAATTTGTCCCTTTTTCCCTTTAAAGTGTTGTGCTACCACTTGTTATGTCCTTATATCTGAAAAGAAATCACACAAGACATCCAATAATGTGTAGGAAATACTTCACAACTTCATATACCAAAATAACCCTTGAGGTAAGGCAACATTGTACAATGATCCTTTTATGGAAGGATCAACTCTTGTTCATTTGCCTCTTCGAAGGGGAAACCTCCTGATGAGCTAGGCTCCAATACAGCAAGATTCCGACGCATTATCACATAAGGAGGACTTTTCCCTTTTTATAGCTACATAGCAAACCCTAAACATAACCAAATGCTACCTACCATATATATTATACCCCAGAGTCTTGAGATACTTCTGTCCTTCAATTCCTCATCTAATACTTTCATAATTACATATTATTGGTTGTTTTTCCCTCCCTGGTGTAATAAATACTTGCGGTAGATCTAATTACAAATATAAAAGAAAAAGGTTAATGTAAACATGAACAATCACATGCAATTGCTTGCTAGAGGTTTGTTTGTATGTTGAAGCGTAAAGCCTCCATAGTATTTACTTAAAAACATTCAATATCGTCAAAACCTCCCCCAGAACTTTGTTAAAATGGAGAATAGAGCTCATAAATGATAAAAGTAGTATCTAAAGTGTGTTCACTCATGAGCATGAAGTGGCTTGGATGAAGCTTAAAAGGCTACTATCAAACATTCTAGCTGCATGACGGCAATGTTTTGGTGTTTTCTCAATGGACCTGTGTGACTTTTTCTGTATGGTTTTATACTTTGAATGCTCGAGTCTTGTCATTGAATGATGATTTAGTGTGGTGGTTATTTTCTTATATTTCTTCATTTCAATTTAATTTTTGTTGTTGTATAATTTACCTAAAACCCCTCAATGTATAACTTCTACATCCCTAAATTCTCTAAATGTTTTTCTCCACAATCCACAGTTATGTTAATCTGTATCATCTGATAATAAACTTAGCTCTCACCACGTTCATCTTGGAAAGCAGGAAATTTATGGCCTGCCCAACTTCCGCAACTATTTTGTCCATATAAATTTCTTTATCTGATTACATCCAGTGCCCCTTATGCCTTTTATTTATGGTCTTGTTGGTAGAGTCTGCTTGGTGTAATATGTTGATGTTCTGGCTTAACGGAAATACTAGTTTACCTTGTAATGCAATACATTCCCTTTCCACATTGAATTTAGGAAAAGTTGCTTTAGGTATTCCATCCGAAGATACTGTGACCCGTGTTCACTTTTGAACAAGTTTACCATGCATTCTGCAGGTATGCCTCTGAATATTCAAATATATCTTAAGATGAACAGGGTTGATTATGCTGAGAAGCAATTGAAATTAATGCAGGAAATTGATGAGGATCATACTTTGGCATAGCTTGCAAATGCTTAGACAAATTTGGCTGTGGTAAGTCTGTTATGAGCTATTTACATTTCATCAGTATAAGTATGTACTTTTTACCTTAGCAGGCCTTTTTGAGTGGTATGTTTAATTTTTTTGGTAGGGTGTATCAAAGGTCCAGGAAGCATATATAATTTTCCAAGACTTAAGTGACAAGTATCAGCAAACTGTTACTATTCTAAACGGGAAGGCTATTTGCCTTATGCACATGGCAAGATTTGATGAAGCTGAGATAGTGCTGCTAGATGCTTTGAAAATGGTAACTGTTACTTTCCCTAATTTTTGCTTTCCATTCTAGATCCATTTTCCCCTAGCCTCCCAAAAAACAATGTAGCACATTCATATAAAATGGTGGAAGAAAATGACAAAATCAAGGTTATTAACTGGTTTCCAACTATATTTATAAATTATTTTCGTTTGTCTTGTTTATTCTTTTCTTGACATTAATAACATTTTTAAAACATCTCAAGCAACTATTTATTTAAGCTATTATTTAGCTGATACTCTGCTTGTTAGATCCTTTACATTGTCCCTCTATGTACAAGATGCCAAGGATGCAGATACTAATGCTTAATTTATTAGTTTGAAATCTCCATCTTGATAAATCGGCTACTTGATATCTCAGGTAAAATCAAGAATCTCCAAATTTTGCTTTCTGGCTGCAGTCTTTATGAATTTGGTACTTCTTCTGATATGCACAGCTTTTACCTAAACCTTCAGCTAAGGCCATTTCTTTTTAATGTGTTTGGTTGATGCAGCCAGTTGAAATTGTCACATCCATAGCATATACTCATCAAGCATGTCTCTAGTGCAGAAGAGAGTTTTGATCAGGATTTTCAAGCCATGGCATAGGATTTCTGTGACAAAAATGAATGATATTTTTGGTGAAGAGAGAGGTATTACATTGGAGGTTATCATTAATTTGTTGATTTGATGAGCTTTCTTATGGATTTTCATGTGTTGTCCCATGTGACACCTCCATCTTTCAATGTACCTGAGAAATGCATTCTTGCTTGTGGGCCAATCAAGTTTGCTTCATTTTTGTAGTTAGAAGTCACAAGTTGAAGGACAAGTCATTGATTCAATTATATCAGTTTGTTTAAATACATGTGTAATTGGCAGAGGTAGAATTTATTTGGGTTCTTTTACCCCTTGGAATTTCTTTGAATTCACTCTCCTCACAGTGATGTATTTGACAGTTGACTAGGCAATGTTCCTTTTTTAACATAGCAAAATGGCAAGAATTCCGTATTTGGAAAAAAATTGTCTCATCGCTTTGCATATGCACTTTTTGGTTGGAGATTCAATTTCTGTGAAATTTGATTCACTTTTAATAAGAAGGCAGTGTACATTTATGGGTTTCTCCACACCTGTGTTTTGTGTAGAGTAACATAATATGATATTTGCATAAATCAAGGAATCATTGCATTCTCCTTCTGCTGAAACATGTGCCATTGGGAGTATGTTGGGTTTTAAAGTGCTGCTATATTTTTGTGTTTTAAACTATCCCAGATGGTGTGGGGCGACAGGGCGACATTCCACTACTGTTTAAGAAATTGTTTCTCTTTCCATGATGTGCATTGGATAGTTGAAGAAATCTGAGTTAATTTTTTTTGCCACATTACTGTTTCAAATTCTTAACACATTTCAGGGTGGTTTGTCTTTTTTTAGTTTATCAATATCTGATTGTTGGATGTATAAAAGGCTTAAAAAATTGGGGCTAGTGCTTATTTACAATTTTTTAATCTAGTGGAATCATTAACTGGGCCGAGCTCGTACTCATATGACATGGGGTCCTATTCCGGTCCGCTTCCACTGTAACCTCTAGGCGTGGACATGCTGCCCCATGTGCGGCACAAGGCTAGTCGAGTTTGAACCAGCAATGGTGCAAAGGGAGTTGCCTTAACAATGCACCCTATTTCCAACTAATCTACACCTCAGGAAAATGCTTATTTTCATTTTTTCATACAAATTCTTTGAATTAGCATTCACACTATTTTTATATTTGATTTAACTCTCATTTGAATTCACAGGCTTGCATAACATGATCCATATGTGTACCTTCATGGCACAATCCTTCGTGATTTGTGGGTCATTTTAATGATAATAGAAATCATGGAAATGCATGACATATCCTTGTGGGTCATATGTCTCCTATATGCCAAAATAGTTTGCGAAGGCATTTGTCCAACAAGCCCCACAAAGGATAAACCAACCACCCTAAAATGGTCAATGAAATTAAGAATTTCAACACATCATCATTTGATAAGTTTATATATAGAGAGAGGTAATCTATCTGCTTGTCTATTTGTTTCCACTTTTATTTCTCTGTGACCCTGAATTATGCAATTTGTGTATTTGCCCCTTATTCAACTTTGCACGATATTTTTCCCCTTCTCTCAATGCAACATTAAAAGCAATTTTTGTGATTTTCTTTCAAAAGAAAAACTCCTTCCGCTTCACATTTCTTAGGGTCTTCTTGACAAGTGCCATCAATGTAACCCCATGCTTAGGATTTGTGTATATTTGTACTTCCAATCATCCTCGGATAATTTTACTCCATATGCAAATATTATTTGATGGATAATTTGAATGGCATGAATGGCTTTGTTTGGAAACAATTTAGCAAGGCAAAGTGCCCACAATTGGTTATAGGTTTAAGCTCTAAGATGATTGATACATTCAAAGGTTTTGAGGCTATGGATGAGGTAGGAGACATGGTTGATGGCGTGGAGGCCCTCATCGAATCCCAATTGATGTCTACCTCTGCATTGATATGGTACTCCCATGTAGAGGTAGACATGCCATTAATGTCTACCTCTGCATTGGAGTACCCTAAAAATGCCATTAATGTCTATCGAAGTAAAAATAATTATGTATGTAAAAACTAAAAAACATGGGATGCTATTACTCAAATGAAAAATGAAAAAAGGACAAAAGAGAAGAAGCTCATTAAGTTTGGAGAAGTTAAAGGGCTGGGGACATTCGTCCTTGTAGCTACCTCCTAGTTGAGCCATTCTCCTATTACCCTAGTTTATCTTTCACACATTTACTCTTTCCTCCTAAAGAAGAGGGGTTCTTTGGCTGAGAGGGGTAAATGCTGCCCAAATTCCCCATGGGTAATGTAATTTGCTTATTGTCGAGAACTAAAGAGGCAGGTTGAAGCCAATTGAATGTTGGTTTGCCGTTGGGTTTCTAGGGTATCTAATGTCTCCAAGTGCAATGAATTTCCTTTGTGTGTTTATTTTGATGTGTTAGTTTGCATCTATGGTTTTTGGAATCTATTGCGTGATTCTAATGGTTTCCAATTAGTGTTATTGGTATGAGAGTTTCATTTTCGATGAGGATGTAGATTCATTCCACTGCTTGGTTCTCTCTATCCAATAGAGTTTTCAACATATCTTTTATTCCCATCGTTGGATGTGTTTTTAAGCTTAGAGATCAAACTCTCCATTTTGTGGCTATTGCACTTTTGTAGGGAGTTTTTCAAATTGGTATCTTAAGAGGTTTATTGATTGTTGAGTGAATGTACCTTATGGCTAGGAATTTTTCTCATTCCTTGGATTGTACGCATCACCTTTTGGGCATTTTTCCCATTCCTTGAATCATATAAACTCTTAAGATGTCTGCCTGTACTATGCCTGGTTTGTATGTGTTCTCTTTCCAAGTATGGAATATTTAGAGAATAGATCTCGAGAAAATATAGAGATCCTTATATTCATAATAAAGACATGTGTGATTATGTAAAGCACATAGACCATATGAGATACAACATCCAAAAACATACATGGGCATAGATGGTTGTAGGTATTGCGTTCACTGCTATACTCACACATATAAATAAAAACTATAGTTGAGAAAACCTTCAGGTTTTATCCATCAACTACTACGTTCCTAAACAAGACATTTTTCCTCACAAGATTTATGTCATGGACCTTAATTTTCAAACCAATCCCTTAATTGTCATAATCTAGTCGTATTTCTAGCATGTATGTTGCATTGTTAAAAGGGGCCATTAGTGCTAAAGTGGATATTATCTTAATTAGGACCCAATTACTACTTAGGGTGAATTGGATCCACAGTGAATCTAAAGGTTTCTATGATTAAATCCACTTGCTATAAATAGGGAGAGGTCCCCTACTTTTGTAATTAGTAATTTCTTTCATCAAACACAATATTATCTATTTTTGGAGACATTTTCCCTTTTAGGGCATGATTTTGGCTGCTCTCATGATTTTATTTGTGTCAAGCAAATGCTCTATTCAAAGCTTGGGAAAGTGTGCCCTACTAGGAGAATATTTAATTTGACCCTTAGCACCTCAAGAGTGATTCAAGAGTGTTACCTCACAAATTAGCACCCTTTTGATTAGGTCATGAGGGCTAGTGCTAAGATTGGCAACTTCACAAGAGATGCAATGTTCTAACACCTAGGAGAACTCTTGTCTTTGCATCATTTTATATCAATCATTTTTCATCCCACTATATCTTCCATGCAGCTCGTCCTCTTTCATTTATTGCTTCACTTGAACAATTCAGTATTCTTTCACTTGTTTCTTGTTCAATATTTCCTTTGCTAGGGGACGGAAGGGAGTGAAAAAGTAATTTCCATTTGGGTCAATGGGGTCTAGCCTAGGTGGTTAAAGTAGGGTTTTTTTATCCTCTCGACCCAATTCAGATCCCCACTTGTGACATACTTGTCGCTTGTGGGTCAATTTGCCTACACAATATGTTATTTCATGTGGATGGGGGCAAGGTACTAATCTTGGGCAAGTTTGGTGGAATAGATCCCCCTAGTCATGACTGCTTAGGCCAAGATTTTCCATCACAAATCCGTGGGTGCAATTCCTTTGTTGACCTAAGCAATTCAAAAACGTCATCTCCCAAGACTATTAAAGAAGAACAAGAAGAAAACTCTAATAATTTCAGGGAGAACTACAAATAGAAACTCAAGTAGTAGAGAAAAAAAATGTAAGTAAGAAGAAGAGGCAATTGCTATCGTCATCAAAGCTATGAATGAAAATCTCCACCCCAAGAACCCCTCTAATAATGTTCCTCCCTGCCATGTCCATGTTGAGCACATCCTGAAAGCATTGCATTCCATGAGACTGTATTTAGCTTTGGCACTTGGTCAAACACTTTACGTGCATCCTCCAAACACCCACATTTAGAATACATGTCTCCAAGATCTACTCTACTTTGCTTGGATATGAAGGATTCATTAAGGCCACCACCATTTGGTATTGAGACCAAAACTTGAAATAAAGCAATTGAACTCAACATTTGAAGAATCCTTGAACTCATAATTAACAAGCAGACTGCAATTCAATGTGTTTTATAGATCAATGAAAGATTCACAAAAATTTTACAATATTTTATAATTCAGTGAAATATTCGCCAAGTTTTTACAATATTTTATAATTCAGTGAAATATTAGCCAAGATTTTACAATATCTTATAATTTAGTGAAAGATTCGCCAAGATTTTACAATATCATATAATAAAATGAAAGATTAGCCAAAAAATGATATATAGATATTATATTATTGCTAAAATCGCCTTCAAATTTTCCTATATATCGGGGAGATTTGCCAATTTTTTATACATATAAATTTGGGGGGGGTATTAAAATCATCCCTGGAGTGGATCTCGATTATGGTCGAGAAATTTGTATCTATATGTAGGGGTGGGACCCATATGATTGATTAAAAGGCACGGTGGGCTGCCTTAATAGGTTCCACATCGTAATAATTTTATTTTGGATTGTATCTGTCTGAAGGGGTAGGACCCCTATGATTGATTGGAAGGCATGGTGGCCTCCATAATAGGTTCAAAATTGTAATAATTCTATTTTATGATCTCGGATGTATGTCCCTTTGTATTAAAAGGAGATTCGTTCTAAGTCTGTCTAAAGTAATTTATTCGGGTCCCCATATGTCTGTTAGACCAATTAAGGGATGAGATAACGAATGTGGTTGTCCCCACACTCTGCCCTGAATATTTACTTTTGACCGAATGTTGTCAGTCATGAGTCACTAGGAAACCGACTAATTTTTGTATAAATAAGACTCCAAGGCTCTCATTTAAACATTCGGTTTTTGCAAGTTGAGAGCTCTACAAGTCTTTGAGTCGAGATTTGTGTATCCTATGTGCCTGCGCTTAGTGCGAACTGGCCTACGAAAAGCAGATATCTCAAGTGTAAAGAGTCTGTAGGAATTCAGTAGTGTATGCTCTCCCTCTGTGCTTCGAGCGAACAGTTGAGATCAAAATCTATCTTATCTTCAAGTGTGTTAATATCAGTGATGATCTTCATTGTCCAAAGACGAACTGATAATATGTATGTATCTTTTGTAATAATTTAGTTTTGTAAGAGTTTAGTAAGCATATGCTGGTGTGCCCAGGAAGCGTTGGATTAGACTTCATCTTTGCTGATGCTCGAAACATAAATGACCCCATTACCTTGTGCTTAGAACTCTGTTTGTGTCTGTAATAGCATATCTGTAAATTGAGTGTGAAAGATTTAATGAAAAACAAGCAAGCTTGATAGAGAAAGCCAAAATTGATATTGGAGGCATTTGGTATCATCGCTATTAACATATTTGTTTATAATTATTTTAATGTGTATTTAAATTTAAAATTAAGCATATCAAGTTTTCAATTATTTCTTTTATGTAGTAGATTTTAGTTAAATAAATGGTAGATTGATAGCGGCTGACTATTTTTTTTTGAAGATATATTTTTTTTAATACCCAAGAATATATACATACATACATACATACACACACACACACACACACACACACACACACACACACACATATATATATATATATATATATATATTGACAATGTAATATAAAAATTAATTTAAAAATTGAACATATCTTTAGTTTTCTTAATTTTGATGATGATGATGATGATGATTAATTTCTACTGAGACCAAATTTGGCCTATCGGACCTTAAGAAGGTTATTACTTGGTTTGCTTTAAACTTTTGTTCCTATGCTCAAAAATCTTAGAAAGAAGCTTTCCAAGGTCACTATAGTTTTGGCAAATCAGGAGGTTAGAAAGGTTTGTATTGTAACAAATACTATGAAACTCATATCTAATGTGGGTGAAAGCAGAGCACTCAAAGAGAAAGTGATTTTCATCCTCGACGCTCATAGAATCACAAAGATGGAAAACCATTTCCACCCATGGAGTTTTGGGAATAGACCAATGCCTATTTCTCTATGGATCTCATGAGAGTTCGTTATAATCTTGGCTATATTCATTTTTTTCTTTGAACTAGTTATTATCGAGAGATAATTCTGATCTTCCAAATTAGGGTTAATGACCTCCTTATAGTATCTTAGTCTTCTCTTAATCACTAAATTTTACTCACACCACAATTTCTCTTTAAACTTAGAAGAAATAATATTTTTGACATTATCGATATTCTGCAAAGTGTCATTTTCATCAATGCCCCCAATGGTCTAACCAAGCCATCGTATTTTTACACCAACACCACTTGAGACGTAATTGGTTTTAAATCGAATTTAAAGCAATTTTAGGAAGTCTCTTGTTTGTATTAATGATAACATTCCATTCTTTAATAGGTTCTCTAAACTTAAATGAATATACTTGCATTCAAGGGACCACTTAAGGATAACTAACGGGCTGGTGCAAGGTAATGATACCCACTTCTGACACGTTAGTTGCAATGGCATGCTGGGAAAACATAAATATTATCATTAAAATGAATTATTAGAGGTACCTACAAAATTGTTTAAAATTAGGTGTAAAAAGATGAAACGTAGAAAAACGGATCACCTTCCGGAATATATAACTTTTATTTATGTAAAACTGGTATAAACACCCCAAAATGTCATTATTTTAATATCGGTATGTTATTTTTTCTCTAAAACATAATGAATATGTTTGTGTTGGTCCACCGGTTTGTTATGCAAAATTGTCAATTTATGAGGAAAAAATATGTAGAGGCGTAGTCAACAGAAGAATCTTGTGCAGGGCTATTTTTCCAAAATTTTAAAAGTTAATTTTATATTTTTTTTTAAATTACGAAAGTCAATGAAGACTTAAAACGACATGGTCGAGTGTTGGTCCACCATATCATGGTCTGAACATAATCATTATTTTTTTTAGCTTGTAGGTATTTTTATACTCTTGTGCGGGTTCTTTTCCCTTCTTGAAATAGGTAAGCCAATCAAAAGTTATAGG